>JBBBDQ010000451.1:1110000-1765259 GCA_037127315.1 Ascarosepion bandense
TTGCATATTTACTATTTGAAGGATGTCTTGTGTGCATAGTTCTTGTTTTCAGGGTCTTTCTGTTAAGTATATTTTTGTCCTAATTATCTGGTAATTTTTACCATCACTTGTTATATTGTTTTGTAAACAATTACTGTTTAAAGGACAATCATTCCTTATTCTGCAACTACCTGTAGGTTTAATTTGTTTGGGTTGCTTGTTGATAATTTTTCTGTTCTGCTTTTATTTGTGCCCTCTTCTTGGTGCAACTTTAGTTAATTTTCAGTTTCTGTTGAATATTTTGAAGTGCTTGATTCTGGGAAGTGTTCATGTAATAGTTTGAAGAATATTTTTTCCTTTTTCTTTTTGTGGTCTGTGGTGAGTTTTTTTTTTTTTTTTTTTTTTTAATCATCTCACCCCAAGCAAGGCATTCCACTGCCACTATTGCGCATGGGGCTACATAGGGGAAGGTAAAGAGAAGGAGTGGTTAGACATAGGGAATGTCAGGAGGAAGGTGACAGATGAGTAAGGATAGCGAGTATGAGGGTTGGGCAGATGGGAAGAGTGTTTGATAGAATGGGAGCGGGTTAGTGTGTTAGGTGTCTATTGACCTTACATTTAAACTCCTGGAGATTGTAGCCGTCGGAAGCAATCGTTTGGAAGAGAATTCCAGAGTCGGGAAGTGTGAGAAAAGAAACTGTTGGAGTAGAAGTTACGGCTGCATTTTATCGGTTTCACTGTAAAAGGGTGGGATCTAGTTGCTAATCTAGTATCTCGTTAAAATTCGTATTTAGGGGGCACTAGTGATCTAAGTTCATCGGAGCAGAAGCCATGAAAGTATTTATAGTATATGAATGTTAAGTATCTACTATCCTTTAGAGCTGCATTAAATATGGTTTGTTAATTCTTTCTGGCATTTTACCAAGTTTTCTTTTGACTGGGTTTATGAATCTGCATGCTGGGTTAGTTTTGAAATTTTCTTTATAGTCTCATAGTGTGATAAAGGCTTGTGCCTTACTGATGCAACTTATGTCATCAGTCTAATTTTTGGGTGTAGTTCTAGTTTTGTGTTATAAATACATTTTTTTGAATTGTTTTAGTTATATATCTTAGTTTCTTTTGAAACTTGTAATTCTGATGAGGTTGTCTTTCTCAGTCTAAATCTTTGTCGCAAAGACTTTTTTTTTTTTTATGTGTGAAGGTCCTGGTTTAAAATGAAATGCCTTTTCCATCTTATGAACCTTTTTATTTAATTTTAGATTATGGTGATGGCTGGATGTTTCTATAGGGAGTAGTCAAGGCTAAATTTTTTTTTTTCTGTCTGTGTTAGAAATGTAGTGAAACTGCTGTTTATCAGGAGCTAAATATGAAGAAATATAGTTTGAGAACGTGCTATATTTATAGGACAAAGTACTCAATATCAGAAAGCATATGCAAATATAAAAGTGAACACTGAAGTCAACACTTGGTGCTATATATATATATATATATATATATATAGCCAAGGGAAAACCAAACACATGGCCTGATGACTGCATATGGTATGAAACGGTCTGAGTGTTGGCTTCAGTGTTCAATTTTATATTTAAATACTGATATGCTATAAACATAGCACCTTAAAATTTTATTTTGTGTGATATCTTGGAATAAAACTTAGATTTAAACAATTCTTTTTTTTTTTCTTTTTTTTTATTGGAACCCAGCATTGACAAAAACTTTATTAAATTAGACTATATATTTGTGGGAGAATTCTCAGATAAGGCTGGGAAATGTCTAAAAAAATTTTACAATTATTGTAAATAGATAAAATTTAAGTAAATAAATTTGATTAAAAATACATAAAGTAGATAAAAGAACCAACCAAAGCACAAAAAACATGATTGCTCACATATCTCCAAACAAGTTCAAAAACTGTAAAAAAAAGTCCTTTTATTTGTACATAACTGGTTGCAGCATTTTAAGCAAATAGCCTCCCAAACTAACAAATGGTGTTTGGACCTGCCTTTGTGCAGGATAGAAAATGAGTTCATAAAATATGAGCATGTCTTTTCCAAAAGGTGGCGTCTGTTTGAATTGTGTACTGATTGTGACACAATTACTTTAAATGTAATCTGATATGTTCAAGAACATGTTCACCTATTGTTTCCAATCTAAGATCAGTTTGCCCTACATACTTAGCTTCACACTTCAATTTAAACTTATCGATAAGTAAATTGTTAGGGCAGATGTATCTTAGAAAATGAGGGAAAAATTGAACAGTTGCCAAAAACACAACTTTGCTGAAAAGAAAGTGGCAGACAATAGTAGTGATTCTATCACTTAAATATCTTACATTTTCTGAGCCAAGTCTACTTTAGATAGGACACAGACTAGGGCCGAATTTTGGAGACATATTGAAGTTATCTTTCTGTTCTATTGTACGATGAACATTAGCCGGAAAATCATAATTGATAACAATAGAATTGCAAGAAACAATTTCTTACTTACAGGCATTTATAGATGATGTAATAACAATAGATGGAATAAAAAACAAATATGAAAACAACTGACCACTTTCATTCCCATTCTTCATCAGGGTTAACTGGAAATTTTTTAATTCAATTTCTCTGCATTTAAACTATTAAAAGATGAAAAAGAATCATGACGTACTGGGGGATGGGGAGTACAGGCAGGCACTAAATAGTAATAATATGGAGTTTAATAGTACATTTTCTCTGTTTACAGAGATGGGGGGGGGGTCCTGGACTTATATATATGTGTGTGTGTGACTCCAATGCCTGTAAATGGAATGTAGTGTGAATCGAGTAACACAGTGAACTGGTCCAAACTGAAGCCATTTACACAATTCCTGCTACTTATCAGGTGTTAACAAGTTGACCCACACAAACATCCTTTCTGAGAATTCTTAATGCCACATGCTGTTTTATTCTACGATCCAATCTCTGTGGCATCTTTCCTATGTAGTCGTTACAACTACAGATAAATCTATAAATAACAGAAGAAATATGCTGGGGAGGAAGTAAGTCCTTTTTCATAGACAGGAAATTAGAACAAGTGTCGAGATGGACCCTAACCTGAACAGAAAAATAACAAGTAACTGCTCTAGAAATTGTAAAGATCTATAAAAGTTGCTTTATGGAACACACTAGTTATAAAAGTACCCTTCTTTTGCTCCACATGAACATAAAAAAAAAATGAGATCGAATTATTCTCCTTTTCCTTCTCATGAAGACCAGAAATGGGTACAATGAAATTAAAAACCTAGGAAAAGAGGTGCTTCATTTATGTTGTTAAACAAAGCATCATCATTGTGACGTTGATATAGATGGTTTATGATGCTTCTCAAACAGCTCTCATGGTACCCAACAAAAATATTGGCTAAGAAGGGACCAAAGAGCTACCCATAGAAACTCCACCCATCCGAGCATACATAACTTTCAAAACTAATGTCACACTCTAAAAATAAAGGCTCTGGAATGGAGGGAAGACAAGCAACAAAAGAAAATGAACATTTTGTTAAAATTTATCTAAAAAAAATTTTTCTCTGAAAACACTTTTAATGGTGCAAAATCTAAGTATAGCTGTGAACGTGTGTAGCCAAATATTACAATATGGCTTTTTTTTTTTTTTTTTTTTTTTTTTTTTTTTTAAAACTCGTTTTGCTCCACTCTTCAAGCTTCATCAGGAGATAAAAGGTAGAATAAAATATAATACATTCTAGGGGATTTTGTATTTGCTGGGTTGTATGTGCTTCCGTATTTTACGGGTCTGGCTCTCTAGATTATTTCCCCCACAAATACAACACTCTGTTTTACAACCGCGCAAAGTGAAAGGAATAATTCACAACGGACATTAAACAACAAACAATTTATTATGTGAAAAATAAAATGGTACGTGGAAACAAATAAAATACATGATGCGAAAATTGCCTTTTGGAAAGTAAAACTTGGCAAGAAGTTAAATTTGTTCAAAGATGTGTATAAGTTTACATTAGCAGAGTCCGTAAATAAGTCTTTCCTACTTACATTTAGTTTATTTCAGGTGGCGACAGCATGTCGCGTTGCTGAATGAAAGTTCGTCGGTTTTTTCTTTTCAAGGTCCTCGGAGCTAGGTCATGAACTTTGGCGTGGAAGAAATGACTTGGCCGGACAAAGTTTCGGTGGCATGCGGACTTAATGGCTAGCTTGGTGACTGACCCTTTTTTTTTTTTCTAACTGTGTATTATATACATTAATAGGGGATCAAAGAATCTTCCTAACATTAGGGTGTGAAAACATTTATTGACCAATCAGATTTATTATTTACTATTTTGTTTTGGGGCCTAAATATTTTTGTGTTAATTTACTTCCGATCCTATTTTTCTAGAATGTTCTTATTCTAAGTTTTTTAGCTGATTGGTTGAGAAATATAAAAATGTAATCTAAATTCTACTGCCGTTTTGATCCAATTTTTCTAGAATGTTTTGTGATTTCCTGTTGCTTATTTTAATAGAAAAAGAAAAAAAAATGTATCCCATATACCCCCCTCGCAGATTGATAAATATGGAAGTATTTATTAATATGTAATATAAGTTTTAAGATGTTTCGGCCAATGTACCTTTCTTCCAGCTTTTGTGGTGGTGTTTGTCGGTGTATTTGTCTGTGTGGAGGTTGGTTTGGACAATGTGGTATTTTGTGTACTTGTAGAGTGTTCAGTCGTACTTTCCTTTATTGGTAAGTCTAAGTACGCTGGTTTTAGTCTGTCTATGGAGACAGTATCAAATTTGCCTTTTATGGCGAGTTTAAAATATTTGTGGTGTCTTTCAATTACCTGGAAAGGTCCGGAGTAGGACACAAAGGTTTTTTGACTGCATCATTTCGAATAAAAACGTATTTGCAGTCGTGAAGGTCTTTTGGTGTGTAAAGTTCTTTAGTTTGTGTTCTTGTGGGTGTGTAAACTAAATCGTTCATTTTGTGTTTAAAATCTTTTACAAAAGTTGTAGTGGATTGTAAGGAAGTGTTTTTTTCACAAAATTGACCTGGAAGTATTAAAGATGTTCCAAAAACCATTTCGGAAGCTGTACATCCCAAGTCTTCTTTGATAACATTCCTTATTGACAATAAAACAAGAGGCAAATTTTCAAACCATGTTCTGGAGTTGTTGTTAGCTGTTAAAGCTGTTTTAAGTTGTCTATGGAATCTTTCGATTAATCCATTTGCGCAGGGGTGATATGCTGTCTTTATATGTTTGACTCCCAATAACTTTGTAAATTCATCAAAGCGTTGATTGAAATTGGGAGCCTCTGTCTGTTGTTATTACTGAAGGACAACCAAAGACTGCGATCCACTCTCGTAATATGGTTTTAGAGATAGTCTCTGCTGATATATCTCTAAGTGGGACGGCCACAGGCCATCTTGTAAATCTGTCAATGATAGTAAGTATATATTGACAGTCATTTGCTATTGGCAAAGGTCCGACAATATCGATGTGTAGGTTTGTGAACCTACCGTCTGGTTTTTTGAATTGTCCTGGAGGAGACTGTGTGAAAGGTTGTGGAAATGTGTAAATAACCTTTTTCTTAGTGATGGTGGTATATACGGTCTAGAGTGACCAGTTTTGACATCGCAAAGTATTGTTTTTGTTCCAAATGGAACGGGCTGTTCCTTCAGCTGTAGGGAAGTGTCGTTTAGTTTGTCTAATGTGGCATCTTTTTTTGTTCATCTGCAATGAGCTCGAAGGTGAGATCTACCGACTCAATAGATTGTATTGTAGAGCGTGAAAGTGTATCTGCCACAATATTGTCTGAACCTTTTATGTATCGGATATCCGAGGTAAATTGTGATATATAGTCCAGTTGTCAGAAATCTCTGGGCGTATATTTCTCGGTATTTACATGTAAGGCGTAAGTAAGTGGTTTGTGGTCAGTAAAAACGGTGAAATCTCGTCCTTCGAGTAAGTGACGAAAGTGCCTTATGGACAAGTAAATTGCCAGTAACTCCCTTGAGAAGGTGCTGTATTTTCATTGTGCAGTGTTCAATTTCACTGAGAAAAAGGATATTGGTTTTTCCAAGCCACTTTGTTTTTGTTGTAGGACTGCTCCGATTGAGTCTCCTGACACGTCTGTTGTTAGTGAAAGTGTTGTGTTGTCATTAGAAATGTAGGAGAGCTTGGTAAAATCTGCTAATGCTTTTTTAGCATTGTGAAAAGCAGTTAAAGCTTCTCCTTCAATTTGAATTTTTGCATTTTTATTTTTTTGTTGCTGCAACATGTTTGTTAGCGGGGTTAATATTCTGGAACAACGTGGAATAAATCTACGGTAATTTATCAAACCGAGAAATCTTAAGTTGTCGCAGTGATGTTGGTTGTGGGAAATTTTGTATGGCTGTGACTTTTTCTGGGATAGGTGTGATTCCCTGTTCGTCTATCATGTGGCCTAAAAAGTTCAATTTCGAGACAGCAAAATCACATTTGCTTATGTTGATTTTCAAGCCGAAATGTGCTAGTCTCTCGAAAACTTGTAATAAATGATCTTTATGTTCCTTGATGTCATTGCTAGCAATGAGGACATCGTCGATATAAGCAAAAGCAAATGGTAACCCTCTCAATACCTCGTCAATGAGTCTCTGGAAAGTTTGGGCAGCATTACGTAGTCCAAATGGCATTCTGGTGAATTCGAAAAGTCCAAAAGGAGTTGTAATTGCTGTTTTTTCTATGTCTTCTTCGGCTACTGGAATTTGGTAGTAAGCTTTAACCAAATCTAGTTTTGTGAAGATTCTGGTTCCTTGCAAGCCCATGGCGAAATCGTGTAGATGTGGGATTGGATACCTATCAGGAACTGTTTTTGCGTTGAGGTTCCTGAAATCCCCACAAGGTCGCCATGCACCTGTTTCTGGCTTCTGGACCATATGTAGCGGTGAGGAGTATGGACTACTAGGACGTATAATGCCTAATTGTAACATGTGCTGAAATTCGTCTTTTGCTACTTTATATTTCTCTGGATGCAATCTGCATGGTGATGCATGTGTGGGTGGTCCAGAGGTTGTGATATAATGTTTGGCTGTGTGACGAACTTCATCAGAATGTTTAAAGGGCGTAGTAAGAGTTGGAAATTTTGTAATCAACTCTTGTAGTCCATTCGCATCTGGTAGTGCCGCACAGATTCCTGTTGACTTGTAGATTGAGGTGATTCCCTTTGCTGTTAGGTCTGTGTTGCAATCGACGAGATTGCCTAGCCATGTTCACTGAAACGTTGAAATGGGACAAAAAATCAGCTCCAAGAATCGGTGTTTTTACTTGGGCTATTGTGAAGATCCACGGAAAAGGTCGGCGTAAACCCAAATTGAGCGTCAGTGCTATCTCTCCGTAGGTGTCAATTCTTGATCCATTTGCTGCTTGCAGTGTGAATGAAGATAGTTGTTTTTTTTTTTTTTTTTTTTTTTCTGGGATCCGGTGGAATAACGCTGATTTGTGCGCCGGTGTCGACTAAAAATAAATATCCTGTATTTTTGTCTCGGATGTAAAATTGATGACTTCCTTGTTTTATACCAGCAACTAATGTCGTCTTTACTTGCTGCCGGTGTAACCGTTTCCCTGGTTTTGTGTTGAAGTGTGTGAGGTCGAATTGAAGTTGCATGGTTTTATGCACTTCTTGCTTCACATCCAAATTTGAAATGATACCAACAGGTATCATAGGTGCGTCGCTCTCTAGAAAATGAGCTCAATCTACTTCGACTTCTGCGTCGTGAGGAGGTTCTGTAAGGACGGGAACGTTCGGATGCTTGAAACTTCACCAAACTTTGAACCTGCAGAGTTAGATTTGCCATGCCCTGCAGCAGTTCAGTATACCTGTCTGGCGTGGTTGTTTGTGATGTTGTGTTTCTTGGTGTTGGTGTATTCCTTTGTGTTGCGTCACTTGTTGGGTTGTAAGATGTGGCGTAAACGTTCTGGTTTTGGTTATTGTTGTGTATTTTATCTGCTATTTCCGATAATCTATCCAAGTCTAAATCCTCAGGGAGTGATGCGAGTATCTGTGTTGTATGAGTGTGGAGTTTCTGGCCATAGTTTTTTTAACACCGTTTCGGACATGGTGCTGCTTCCCAACAAAGATTTCATTTTCCTCAAGAGTTGTGAGGGTGTCATATGTCCAAGGGTCAAATTGTTAAATAAATCATGTAACTTTTTTCCATCCGATGTACCCATGCGTCTTATAATGGCGTTCTTTAGTGTATCATATGGTTTGTCCTCAGGCATATGGTCTAGCAAATCGACCACTTCTGCCGCCACGTCTGTGGGAAGTTTTTCCACGACGTATGCGTACTTTGAGGTTTGCGATGTAATTTTTTTTTTTAGTGCTAAAAAGTGCATTTAGCTGAGAAAACCATACTGGTATGTTAGTTGGGTTGTAGCTGGGAATGCTGGCTGATATTGTTGCTGTTGTGGTTTCACTGTCGTTGTTTTCCATCTTTTACGCGTTGTGGTAATTTTTGTGTTTTCTAATATGAGAGCTTTTTTGTGTTACGTGCTTTCACCAGTCGGAAGGTCACCAATTTTGTAGGGGATTTTGTATTTGCTGGGTTGTATGTGCTTCCGTATTTTACGGGTCTGGCTCTCTAGATTATTTCCCCCACAAATACAACACTCCGTTTTACAACCGTGCAAAGTGAAAGGAATAATTCACAACGGACATTAAACAACAAACAATTTATTATGTGAAAAATAAAATGGTACGTGGAAACAAATAAAATACATGATGCGAAAATTGCCTTTTGGAAAGTAAAACTTGGCAAGAAGTTAAATTTGTTCAAAGATGTGTATAAGTTTACATTAGCAGAGTCCGTAAATAAGTCTTTCCTACTTACATTTAGTTTATTTCAGGTGGCGACAGTGTGTCGCATTGCTGAATGAAAGTTCGTCGGTTTTTTCTTTTCAAGGTCCTCGGAGCTAGGTCATGAACTTTGGCGTGGAAGAAATGACTTGGCCGGACAAAGTTTCGGTGGCATGCGGACTTAATGGCTAGCTTGGTGACTGACCCTTTTTTTTTCTAACTGTGTATTATATACATTAATAGGGGATCAAAGAATCTTCCTAACATTAGGGTGTGAAAACATTTATTGACCAATCAGATTTATTATCTACTATTTTGTTTTGGGGCTTAAATATTTTTGTGTTAATTTACTTCCGATCCTATTTTTCTAGAATGTTCTTATTCTAAGTTTTTTAGCTGATTGGTTGAGAAATATAAAAATGTAATCTAAATTCTACTGCCGTTTTGATCCAATTTTTCTAGAATGTTTTATTGTGATTTCCTGTTGCTTATTTTAATAGAAAAAAAAAATGTATCCCATAACATTCACCAATGATTGGCAGCAGGGGAATATGGTAAAGAACTAGAAACTAATGATAGCAATTCCTAGCACACATTCATGCTGTTTGTGAGATTTGACATACAAAAGATTCCAGCACTTAAGTGAAATAGTGTGACTGGGACACAACTATGAACCCATCAATACTTAGCAGCACACTTTTTGTTATTGGGTGCTTGAAAAATGAACCCTAGGTATTTGGGATAGCTTCATTAAAAGCAAAAGTATAATTCTTGATTTTACTTGGTACGGTTGTTTTACTCATGTCTTGGACACTGAGTAGTTTTCCCTATATAGTTGGCTCCACAACCACAGAGGGAGAATATCCTTGCAATTAGTTGGGGAAAATAGACCAGGTATAGGAAACTATACAGACATCTGAAAAATAACAAGCATGAATACTTGACAAAATCTGCCTAAACAGGTTTTCACAACCTGTTTCAATCTAATGTAGTCAGAGATAAACAGCTTTTTTTTTTTAATTGGCAATCTTGTTGTGGATAACAGAAGGAACAGTATTGGGTGGGGGATACCAACACCATGTAAAATCTCTACCATGAAATCTTTCATCCTTAAGAAAAGCCTCAAAACAAATCATTAATGACCTATGAACTATAATTTTAATAAGGTTTCTTTTGCTTCCTTGGACAAAAGGAATCACACAAATATAGGTTTCCTATACTGAGGTAAGAAACATTTTTGGTATCAGAACATCCAGAAAGGCAAGTTTAGAATTGGACATAGCTGAGATCATTCAGGCTGACTTTAAGATCCTTAATTTTTGTATTTGAAGACGCTTGAAGATTTGATATTTGAACACTTTAAGAATTTCAAATTCTGGAAAAGAAACTTTCATATATTAGATGTTCAGCTTAATAATGAAATTGAAAAAGTTTATTTTATTTTCTTTTTCCAACTATGATCATGAAAAACGAATCTTATCCGCACCATGATGGGATGTTTGCTGAATCTTGCTAAAATTGTAAATTGTTTTGAAAGTCAAATTTGGAGTTAATTAATCCAAAAAGACTTAGGAGATTGAGAAGGCATTTATCCAAAGATGTAAATGAACATTTTAATTAGTTTGGACTCAATGTTATTTCCCTCTAAATCATTTTCCATTTTTAATTTTATTAACCAGTTTCATAGAAATTTGCAACATGTAACCTTGTCTGTCAAATGAGGGCAAAACTGGTTAGCTGTGTCTTTTCATTTCCCTTTTACAATTGTTTGTCCTCTAATTATAAAGTTGGTCTTTTATGCTATAATAAAATCTTGTCCACCCCCCTCCCCCAAAAATTATATATAAAAACATACATGTAAGGAATAAGTAGAAAAAAAACTTAGACACCAAAAGAGAACAAGTACTTCACATCACACAAGGTGACATAACTGAACATGCCAACATTTTGGTCCCCGCCCCCCAAAAATGAGACTTGTCTTGCTGAGTTCCCCCATCCCTAATGAAGGAGAAATTTAAATAAGATCAACAAAGGAAAATAGATCCTTAACAGTAAATAAGCTATAGTGCTGCAAAACATTTGCAAGCCATTTGGCCTCCTTTTATATTGTGATGACTCCATGTCATTGTAAATACGAGATTTGAAAGTACCCTTTTTTTTCTTAAGACCATAAAAGTAGGGTCTGATAGATCAAGATTTTCTAATTTCAGGAGAAAAAATCTTGACCCTCTTTAACAGCTGTTTCTGAAATTTCATTTCTATTGAAGTGATTGCATCACATCGTTCAGCAGGTCCTAATTTTATAAATGTAACCTTTTCAAATTAATAACTGTTAGTAACAGTCATTGTAGTCTATTAAGACAGTTCCAGTTCCCTTATCAGGTCTAGAAATCACCAAATCAGTCTTCCTTTTAGAGATCTGATATGCCTGTGCTCAATCTTCCAGTTTAACTCATAAGTACCAACAGAAGTACTAGGAAACAAGTGAGAAATTTAACCTGGTTCTAAGGTTATCAAAAGCATCCAATGAAACAAGGACAACTTTTTGTAAGCTGCAAAAACAATACCTCTTACTAAAAAAAAAAAAAAAAAAAAAAAAAAAAAACACACCCTTTATCTGGCATGTTAGGTTGTACACAAAAAGCTGTCATGAGCAAGAACAGCAGATTCTAGCTTAAATACACTGCTCCAAAAAATACTTAGAAAACACATCAGATCTAAACAGGAAAAATCTTTAATATCTTTCTTGATAAGTGATATATTAATAACAATGATGCAACATAATTTGATAGAAATGAAAATGATCACCCTATAGAGTAGGGAAATCAGACCCCCCCCCCCCCCACCACCACCACCACCAATAAGTGGAAAAAATGATGCAGCAGACTGGGGTCCATTTTGCCAAAATGTCATTTAGAAACTCAAAATGATTCTTGGTAGTTTGTGTGGCTCCCACGTGCTTGTACACATGCCTGACAATGTCAGGACATGCTCCTAATGAGATGATAGATGATGTCCGGGGGGATCTCCTTCCAGATCTGAACTGGGGCATCACTGAGTTCCTGGACAGACTGAGGGGCAACCTGGCGGTACCAGATGGACCTAAACAATGTCCCTGAGGTGTTCTATTGGGTTTAGGTCAGGTGAATGTGAGGGTCCAGTCAATGGTATCAATTTCTTCATTCTCCAGGAACTGCTTGCATACTCTAGCCACATGAGGTCAGGCATTGTCATGGACCAGGAGGAACCCAGGTCCCACTGCACCAGCTTAGGTTCTGACAATTGGTTTAAGGACTAAATCCCGATACCTAATAAGTCAGTGTACCATCACTGACCCACCACCAAACTGGTCATGCTGAATGATGTTGAAGGCAGCATAATGTTCTCCATGGCATCTCCAAACTCTTTCACGTCTGTCGCATGTGCTCAGATTGAACCTACTCTCATTGGTGAAGAGCATAGGGTGCTAGTGGCGTAGTTACCAATTCTGGTGATTTATGGCAAATGCCAATTGAGCTCTACAGTGCTGGGCAGTGAGCACAGAGCCCCCTACAGAACGTCAGGCTCTCAGGCCACCCTCATGGAGCCTGTTTCTGATTGTTTGATCAGAAACCTTAACATCAGTGGCTTGCTGGAGTTCATTTTGTAGGGCTCTGGCAGTGCTCATCCTGTTCCTCCTTGCACAAAGGCGCAACTACTGATCCTGCTGCAGGTTTAAGGATCTTTTTTGGCCCTGTCCAGCTCTCCTGGAATAACTACCTGTTTCCTGGAATCTTCTCCATGCTCTTGAGACTTTGCTGGAAGACACAGCAAACGTTCTTGCAACAGCACGTATTGATGTGCTATCCTGGAGGAGTTGC
Source organism: Ascarosepion bandense (assembly GCA_037127315.1). Lineage (NCBI taxonomy): Eukaryota > Metazoa > Mollusca > Cephalopoda > Sepiida > Sepiidae > Ascarosepion > Ascarosepion bandense. Next base: position 1,122,643 of record JBBBDQ010000451.1, read on the forward strand.
ACTTGTGCAACCTCTGTAGCGTCCAGGTACCACACCATCAACAGATGTTGATCCAAGACAAATGAAAAACTACAGCAGTAGAAAGTCAGTAAAAAACCAGTCAAGAGATAAGGGAAAATAAGTATCAATGGCCTCAACCATTCCTGTTTTAAGGTTCTCATTGTTGCCCCTCTGAAGCACCTGTTGTTGATTTCATTAACAACAAAGCAGCTTAAACTGGTTAACCCCCTCTGTTACTTAACTGACCAGATCAATATCCCAAAAGTTTGACTAATAGGTTGCTATACTCTGATTAAAGTGTTAGACAAGTAGCAGAAAGTGTGCTATAGAATTGTATGGATTGATTTTCTGTTTTAGCCTATTTACTTTTTTGTTTTGAAAGTACTAGTCTGTTTACGTTTGTTCTTGCAGACCCTTGTTGCACAAAAGTGAGTGTTTGCTGGGCCTTGCTGTGATCCATTTCTAGTAGTTAATTCCCCTCAACCTTTCCTATCATTGACTAATTCATCTCGCGTTTATATTTTATTGTAAGTTCTCCTGATCAAGAAACTTCAAGTAGAAGTGAAACTGTAACCCAATATATAAATACCCTTACGTTCAGAAATTTTTCTCCAATCTAGAGTTACTTGGAATGTGGAAGCCACTACCATGGGTGATGGTTTTTTTTTTTTTTTTTTTTTTTTTTTTTTTTTTTTTCTTTTTTCTTTTTAACTTTCTAAAGTAGAAAATAAACTTCAATTGTTTTGGTTTAATAGTTACAAATTGTTTAGCATAATTCAATGTTTCTGGGAGATCTACTCGCAGTAATAGATGGATAAAACTTGCATATATTATATCAAATGAAGACCAAATTTTTGTTTTTAATATTGTTAAACAAGGTAATACTCATTATAGCCTTGCCACTGATTGACCATCATGACTACCCTAAAAAGAATTAAACATTTTGAATAACATGGCTGATAACACTGAACTCCTATCATTGTTGAGTTAATAAGGCAAAATGAAGGACATCTGTAGAAGTGATTATGATCCTTTACTGTGATAAGTTTCCCTTTCACAGTGTATGCCTTTTGTTGTCAAAACCCATTTATTTGCAATCTTTCTCCTTTTTTTTTTTCTTTCTAATATTCGGCATGCAGGAATAACTTAGTTTTACGTTATTTCTATTGAATATTTATGTAATTTATTTTCCTTAAAATTGTTTTAATAAACTAAAAAATATTTTGCCAATTTTAGTTTTAACTAGGTACCCCTAAAAAAAAAAACATGAAACGGCATCGTATGAATAAAAATGGTCATAAACTTAATAAAACACTTTTTCCATCAAAATATTTATTTTATTAAGAGGAAAGATCAGTTATTTTTAATTATTTTAAAAAAATTTTTAATCCCTGCTAACATTTTCAAAATTGTTTGCAAATTTTGTTTTTAGTTGAGTTAGCGGCTAAAAAAAAAATTTACAACTGTTTTACAGTGGGTAACTTCACTACCTAGGCCCTGCCATAAGCACCCCTGGGTTTATCAAAGCCTTTTTTTTTTTTTTTTTTTTTTTTAGTCTATACAGTGTTATGATATAGTAATGTTTTACGTGAGTGTCTGTTCATCAGTAATTTCATTATACTGTTTGGCCAGATTAAGTTTTGTTAGTGATTTTGGAAATTGAGGGATAAAATTCCTTTATCATATTTAATAAATGAACAATTTTTACTTTTATCATACTTTTGAAACTAGTCTATGCAATCACCAGTAGACTGCCACTGATTTATGTTAATGAACATTCATAGTTTTACAAATTCTTCGTAAGATAACTTTGCTCATCTTACCTATCTCTGCTTTGGTAGGGTTTAGCAGTCTAAATTCTGGATTATTAGGAAAATTATTTATGTGGTCTTTGACTGTTGAAAAACTTTTTTTCTTTTTTAAGCTTATTTTTTCAAGATGATTAAATTTACCTACTAACTTTTAGTTTATTTTCCACCTCAGAGGGAGGTTTTTGTAATGCTTAATAAGTTTTGTGCAAAGTTTTTGTAGCTGTTAGGACTCATCTGGTATAAATAAGTAGACTTATCAGCTTTTTACATGTTTTTATTTTTTTTTTCTGCTCTGCTTATGTATGCTTTTGTTAGATTACTTTTTTTTTTTTTCTTTTTTTTTTTTTTTTTGGGCTACGTACTTTGATGTTCATGTGCCTAGCTCTTTTTTACAACCATTTTTTTTTTTTCCTTCTGCATATATACCCAGAGGTTTTTTGAAACGTGTATAGTGATAAGTATATCATATGTATGAGTTTTTCTTAAAGATCATTGAGGGCTACCTGAACGTATATTTGCAGGGACATGTTGTTTCGGCATTAGTTGTTGGAGGTAGATGCCAATTTATAGCTGACTTAAATTAGTTGGTATCAGAAAAATTTGCTCAACTGGTTGTGGGTCTAGTCAAGAAGTAATGAATTGTAAATTGGTATCAAATCCAACTGAAAACAAATGAATTTACATTTTCTGAATATTTTTTAACTTCAGTGTTCTTATGTGGCCTGGTTAGAACCTTTGTAAATTCTAGAGGATAATCAAAAGTCCTTGCCATACACAGGAAATTTGACTTGTTAGTCCTTAAAGTAATCCCTATTGGAAAAGTTCTAGATGCTAATGTTCCTCTAGCTATGCAATAGCAGTAAGTGTTTTGCATGCAAAGTTGTCTTCTGCGAATATGCCTTATTTACAAAGAATTTTATCCATGAAGGTGGTTGTCCAGAAGCTGAATGTTTTGTGCAACATCTGGGGTGTACGGGTAATGAGTCTCCCAGCCAAGTTGCTGTATAATATTCCGTGCCATATGAGGCCTGGCATTATCAAGGACGAACAGTACACCCTTACCATTAACCTGTGTTCACTCTTCCTGCTTTTGTGCTTCTTTCACATGTTCCAACTGGCAGAAGTACGGGTCTGTAGTAATAGTTTCGGTCCTTTGGTAGCAGCCCAATATACTATTTGACAAGTCCACTAGATAAAGAGCATGATTTTGTGTGAATGTAGAGGTGGTCTTGTGATGTGGATCATAGGTTGCCATGGTGACAATGTCTGACATGCTTGTGGAGAGGTATCATACAGGATCCACTTTCATCACTAGTGAGCACCTGATAAAATTGTGGTTCCAAGAAAGCAATTAGAACAGGCTGTTGCTTGTTGATTTCCAACAGTGACTGGTACCCAATTGTTCAATTTGTGTGCCTATGTATTGTAGCTGATGTTATTCATCAGAAATAGGAAGTTTTCTGCAAGCTCACAACAGGTTTGGCTGTTCTTTATGATTGCCTTCAGAGCCTCATCATTCTAGAACTTGAATTTCTGGAGTCCATGCCTTGTAGTGCCTTTCACTCACAGGCTTTTATTTGGTTACTTGATGCAGGTGCAGACAAGCCCACCTGAGTTATAAAGCAGACAGCCCTGAACAATCTGCTTTAATGTGATTGTAACATATGAATTGATCATGATCAATGATTCACTCATTTGTGAATCGGTTAACACTTCTTACCACATGACCTGAAAAAACCACCAAAGATTTCTTTGGCTACCTTTATATTGAGGAACTGACAAGTGGAGAGAATTGTTTGTTCAAATTGCTTTGCTCTCTGTCAGTTTCTAACGAAATATGGAATTCAAGTATTGAAAGGAAAAAATTCTTTCTGTTGACACAATTGGTTTCTTTTTAAATTTATATATATATATATATATATATATATATATATATATATCCTTAAAGAGAGTGGACGTCATTTTAACCTAAACCCGAGGAACCTTTCAGCCAACACTTGTCAAGGGTTACGTTGGCAAAATTATAAATGGGTATAGAAGAGGACACAACCAAAAGGGAATATTTGCAATACTGGGAGAAGATGGAATTCGTTTAAAAATATAAATTTATTGAGAAAATATTAAGTGAGGGGGGTGTAAACATGTAAATCCCACAAGAGTGAAATAAAAAAAGAAAAATGTTACACTCACAAACTCGCCAGTAGTTGCAAAGAGCGTAAGAACTACTCTTTCTGCCTGCACAGGCTCGGCTGCTGGATTTTTAGGCAAATGGCCTCCAAAACACGTAGATGGTATGCCGATCGAGCACTATGCAAGACAGAAAACCAATTGTCCTCATAGGAGGAGGCACAAACCTGATTATCCAGCAGGTGCTGGCCGATTGCTGAATCCAACACAGCTTGAGTCGTCCTTATATTGCTATGGGAATTGCCTAAACGTAAATTCGCGGGGACATGCTGCGCAACCCGTGTCTCCAACCTCAGATTGGTTCGTCCTATGTATGCTGCATCGCAACAGCACTTAAATTTATACACAACGGAACTTTTACGAAAATAGGACAACCGATCCTTAACGAAAGATGGAAACACAGGCCTTGTTTTATAAACAACACACAACTGTACTGAAAAATAACCCGACGAAATACTAGCCGAAACTTTGTCAGTAACAGCAAGACATTGTCTACCAAGCCAAGGTAATTTGAGATACAAAGGACAGCGACTTGGCCCTTCAACTTTTGGTTCTTTAAACCGTTTAATCTTACGGGCAATAACCCGTTTCACCAAATTAATGGGGTACCCGTTCCCTTCAAAAATATCATGCAAGCGTGTTAATTCGCTGGCCAAGCATTCAGGAGAACAAATATTAAGGGCACGGTGAACCAAAGTTTCTATTAGGCCAATTTTATGGGACTTAGGGACAAAAGAGTTCCAATTAGTATATAGACCGGTGAAGGTCAGTTTACGAAACACAGAAGTTACGAAAACCTCATCCCGTCGCTGAACAAAGACATCTAAAAATGGAAGACCCCCGTCCTTCTCCATCTCCATAGTAAACTGAAGAGATGGATGTAGGGAGTTTAGCTGAACTAAAAACTGTTCAGCTTCAGATGTGCTGTTAAATCATGAGAAGGTGTCATCAACATAACGTCGATAAATAAGTGGTTCATTAACCTTCTCAAATAGCACATGTTCGTAATATCCTACAAAGATATTAGAAAGAAAAGGACCCAAAGGACTCCCCCATAGCGACACCGTCCGTCTGTGCATACATTGTCCTGTTGAAACTGAACTCGACTCCCTCAGTAGCCAACCGCATACACTCTAAGAAAATTTCCTCAGGAATAATCGCAGGGCCAAAATTACCTCGATACATGTCAGCACAAATGTTTATACTGTCTGTTAACGGGACGTTAGTGTATAAACTGACAATGTCAAAAGAAACCATACACGTATCCTTTGAGGAAAACTCTAAATTTCTAACGAATTTAGAAAAACTGAAAGAGTCGGGGACACTATACATAGACAGAGCATCAGACAGAGGTTGGATAATCTCTGCCAACCACTTGGCCAGCTCATGTTGTATTGACCCTACCATGGAAAGTATGAGGGTCTAAGGGGAACTCCTTCCTTATGGACTTTAGGAAGGCCATACATTCTGGGTCGCTGAGAGCCCACGGGCCTAATCCTATTATAGATGTCTTTAGAAATTAAATTTTGTTTATATAAAGACAGAAGCCAGCGTTGAATTTTGGCCTCTGTCTTACCGGTGTTGTCAAATGTATCGGCAGGACCGATAACAGTAAACTTTGAACGATCATTCAAAATATCATACATTTTAGAATGATAATCGTCCAGATTTAATATAACAACACCAGCACCCTTATCTGGCTTGGTAATATAAATGTCACCACGAGAACGTAAAGACCCAATTGTACGGTAATGCACACTACGCCAGTTTAATAATGTAAGATGTTGTCTTTTATAAAGATACCGAAAACACGGGAGCTGGATTAAACACAGCCATGTAGCTGGGCCATTTATTCAGGAATCCTTGGGGGAAAGGGAAGTCCCTATCTTTTTATTCTTTTTATTGGAGAGGGCCTGTCTAAGGGGGACAACTCATATCTTCACATCCCTCTTTTACCATAAGGAGTTTTTTTCTAACAGTTTCTTACAAGTCGTATCTTTTGGGTGGTTTGATAACACGACCTGATTTTGTAGTAGTTTCTAGTCTACTCGTATTGGTTTGTGTTGCATGTGCAGGGCTCTGCGCTTCCATAGGCGGTGCGCAGATGCTTATGTTGGTGCTGGTAGTTTCCTCAGGGTGCACGTCTGGTATTGATGTGGTGTTGGGTGTGTGGGCAACTTCCTTGAGGTTTCTGCGGAGACTCTGCCCTGACGGCATTTCGACGATGTATGAACGCGGTTCAGCACAGGCCTGTTTGACGATGGCTGGGGTCCATCTTCTTGAGTCTTGGTCTTGAATGCGCACTTGTCTTGTGCTAAGATCGGGGAGGTCCTTGGCGTGTATGTCATGGTGCCTTTTCTGTGACAACTGTCTTTGGAGTAGTTGATTCTGGATTTCCTCCCTCCGGACGTTTTGGTTGGTGCATTTGGCGGGGAGGTTGCTGACTAGTTTGCGATTGAACAGCAATTCTCCCGGGGATGGAATAATGTGGTCTATTGGGGTGGGTCGGAGACGCAACAGGCTCATGTTTATGTCCCGGTTGCTCAGCATGGCTTTTTTTCATAGCCGCTTTGACGGTTTGAACACAGCGTTCTGCCATGCCGTTGGATTGTGGGTATCTGGGAGAGGAGGTGATGTGCTCAAAGTCCCATGCTCTTACGAAGTCTTTGAAATGCTGGGAGTTATGAGAACCGTTATCGCTGATAAGCCTTTCTGGGACTCCTTGCTCAGCAAATATTTGCTTGATAAAACCGATAACTTCCTTGCTAGAGAATTCTTTGAGTTTGCGGATGAAGGGGTACTTCGAATAGTAATCCACAATTAGAAGATAATTAACTCCATTGAGGTTGAAAATGTCGGTCGCTAGGATTTGCCATGGTCGCACAGGGATCTCGTGTGGCATGAGGGTTTCTGCGGTTTGAGATTTTTGCAGCTCTTGGCATATGGTGCATTTCTGTGTTCTGTCAATGTCATTATTGATGCTGCTCCAGAAAACACATGTTCTGGCTCTGTTTGCATTTTTCGCGCCCCTGGTGCCAATAGTGTATCTTTTCCAATATCTCTGGTTGCATTGATGTAGGGATCAGAATTCTGTCACCTTTGAGTATTATGCCATTTTCAATGGAGAGCTCATCCCGGTAGGACCAATATGGCCGCAAATTTTTGTTGACTTCTCGGGAAGTGTTAGGCCAACCTTGTAGAATGGTTTCTCTGAGTTCACAGAGGATGGAGTCAGCTGTGGTTGCGTGCTTGATCTGTGCTAATTTTTCAGTGGAAAACTGAACGAAATCCACTCTTATATTGAGGTTGATCTCTTTGTTTTTTCTATTTGGTAGTCAGGGAGAATCCATCTGCCAGGGTCATCTCCTTGCCTGGACGATATGTGATGCTCAGGTCATACTCCTGCAGGCGTAGAAGCATGCGTTGCAAACGAGGGGGAGCTGAGATTAGGTTTTTTAAACTGATCATCTCTAATGGCTTGTGGTCACTTTCTACCTTGAATTGACATCCATATAAGTAGGTTTTAAATCGCTCACAGCCAAAGACGACAGCTAGCAGCTCTCTCTCTATGTTCGCATATCTTTGTTCTGTCTCTGTGAGTGCTTTCGACGCAAAGGCGATTGGTTTTCCCTCCTGCATGAGTACTGCGCCTAATCCTTTGTTGGAGGCGTCCACCTGCAGGCTTGTTTCCTTTGATGGGTTGAAATATGCGAGAGACATTTCCTGGCATATCAGATCCTTTATTTTCTGCAGTGCTTTCTGGTGACTGGCTGTCCATTGATATTCTGATTCTTTCTTGAGAAGATCCCTCATGGGTGCCGTCAAATCAGATAAATGCGGAATGAAGGGCGCTAAGTAGGTGATTATGCCTAACACCTTTTGTAGTTCTGTTACATTGGTGGGGCTGGGTAGTTGTTTTATTGCCTCTACTTTGTTCGGATCGGGTTTGATACCATCTTTGTCGTATATGGCTCCAAAGAAGGCTATGCGTTTCTTGTCAATTTCGCATTTTTCACTATTGAAGCACAACCCTTCTGTTTGCGTCACCTTCATAAGCTTGCGGAGGTTGAGATCATGTTCCTCCTTGGTCTTCCCATAGACAATGACGTCATCTATTAGGCCGATTGTCCCTGGGCATTTTTCCAGTATCATGTCCATTCTCTGCATAAATACGTCTTGGGACATCACTAGCCCAAATGGCATTCTTTGAAAGCAGAATCTTCCAAATGGTGAGTGAAACGTTGTTAGCCGTTGGGATTCAGTATCAAGCGGTATGGACCAATATCCATTTTTGGCATCCAGTTTTGAAAAATATTGAGCACCCGATAGCTTGTGCGTTAGCTCCTCCATCGTAGGGGTTTTGTAGTGGCATCTCATGATGGCTTGGTTGAGGTCTTTGGGGTCCAGGCAGAGGCGAAGTTTTCCGTTCTTTTTTCGAACGTAAACTATACTGCTGACCCATTCGGTTGGTTCTGTCACCTTTCGGATGATGCCTTGGGATTCCATGGACTTGAGTTCCTTTTCTATTTCGTCTCTTAGGTGGATGGGGCACTTCCTGGATGCATGGATCACTGGGTGATTGTCGGGTTTTAGTACTATGTGATAGTCGCCCTTGAAGTGTCCTATGCAGTCAAACTGGTCGGGATAAACCTTTTTTAAATCCTTGATCGATTCAATCGGATCTTTTATTTCTTTGGTGGTGCAGTGGAGGCTTACTAATTTTAGGCTTCTGAGTGAGGGTAGTCCAATTATGGCAGGTCCATTTGATGTCACCACATAAAATTTTATGTGTCGCCATAGACCCTTGTAAGCGCATTTTATTACGATGGATCCGTGCTGTGGGATCTTGGAGCCGTTGTAAGCTGTTAGAACAGCTGTTTCTTCTTGCGTCGTTCCAGGACATGGACGTCCATTTTGGTCCACACATTTGGGGAACATTTGACGGAATGTACGTAATGGGAGGGCGTTTCCTTCAGCTCCGGTGTCTATTTTGATTTTTAGCCGGTCTGTGCCTTGCCTGTTTGGGAGTGCAACGTCGAGATTCGCGAAGGCTTCTGTTTCAGGTGTTTTTTCTTCGTGCTCATGCACTGAATAAAATGCCATACTCTCGAAATCACTTGCGATCTCTATTTCATTTTGCACATTAATGCAGCTCTGTTGGCTTCTTCCTGTGTCCCGTGCTGTTTCAGCTTTTTTGCGCTTGGTTTGCTGCCTGTTCGTGTTCTTTCTGTATGTCTGTGTCTGACACACTTTGGCCCAATGGTTCTTCCGACCACATGCAGAACAAGTACTGCCTCGTGCAGGACAATTTCCTGGCTTGTGTTGACGACCACATCTACCACAGACGTCGAAACTTACAGTCTTGTGTTTTATGGCGCTTATGTGGCTTTCCTCTTTTTTTAGCTCATTCATCTTCTCCATATGGCTGATTGAAGCTTCATAGCTTCTACACGTGTTGAGCACATCTGGCAGTGGTACGGGCTCGTTCTTGCTCAGTAGTTTCTTTTGTAATTCTGGGAAACGGGTTCCTATAATTATTTGTTCGGTAATTCTTTCCTCAAGCTCGAGCTTGTCTCTGAACTTGCATTTCTGCGCCTGAAGCCTGCACCTTGCGAGAAAGTCATCGATACTCTCAGTGTCGGACTGTGCGTATTTTTGTAGGGTGAAGCGGGCAATTCGGAAATTAGTTTGGGGCTCTATTTGTTCTAAGAATTTTTTCCAAATCACTGCCGGATTTCGTTTGTCCGCTTCGTTGGCGAATAACCAAGAGTTGTATCTTCTCAGGCCTTCCGTGCCTGCCAGCAGCAGAATGTGGTCCACTTGTTTACTTTCCTCAATGGCTCTTACGGAGAAAAATAACTCGCATTGCTGCTTAAAAAAATTTGAAGGATTCCACCAAATTATTTGTTTCCCAGTGCATGTGCGGTTCCATTGAGTGACTGGACGTCATTTTGCAACAATATACGGGAGTGAAAGAGAATGAGAGAATGAATTCGACAACTTACGGTTTTCTCAGGAACATCCAAGATGGCGTCTTCTAGTGTGCACATGTGCGTTTTTTTTTTTTTTTTTTTTTTTTTTTTTTGGGGGGCTCTCATTAATAAATTTCTTCTTGTGTCAGTTTATAGTCGTGTTGCGTGTTCCATTGTTGGTTTTATCGCTGCCACCATTTAATAATGTAAGATGTTGTCTTTTATAAAGATACCGAAAACACAGAACACGGGAGCTGGATTAAACACAGCCATGTAGCTGGGCCGTTTATTCAGGAATCCTTGGGGGAAAGGGAAGTCCCTATCTTTTTATTCTTTTTATTGGAGAGGGCCTGTCTAAGGGGGACAACTCATATCTTCACTGCCAGTCAAGAGAATCTTTCTCACAACTAAGCGAAGTGTACTCAATAGCAGACTCAAGCAGCTTCGCCTTTACCTCAGAACACTTTTCAGAAGATATTGGAACATGATGAGAAATTTGCGAGTATAATAACAAACTCAGAGAATATCTGTTCCTTATTAATCTTAGGAGGAACACAAAAATCTAACCCACAGGAGAGAACTGAAAGTTCAATCCCAGTGAGACTTGTGCTGGACAAATTGAAAATATGGCGATGTAAATCACCAGACACTGAACCATACCTTCTTGTTATCAGGTACTCCAAGTACTTGCTATTTCTCTCGCTAACAGATTTATCTTGGCAAAGCCTAAGATTGACTAGGTAACGGGAGAAACGGAAAAAATCAAAAAAATTTATTATTGTTTTAATTTCATTCAAATTTGAACGAAAGGAACGCAAGGACCTGGTTGAGCGATCAAATAACTTGTCTAATTCGTACCTAATAAGTGAGTGTTCAATGGAGGTGCCAGTAGTTTTAATTTTAGTTTATCTGTGCTGGATAAAGGGGGGAACAACACCACAGGACAAACAAGATTTGAGAAAAGATCGTCTGATTCTCAGATTATTTAACCTATGCCAAAGTTTTAAAACTTGATTAAGTTGGCTAATAAACTGACTGGGGTATCTTAGATGGAAATATAGAAACAAAGATTTGTACCCGCAGAAATAACTAATAGCCTTAAAGAGAGTGGACGTCATTTTAACCTAAACCCGAGGAACCTTTCAGCCAACACTTGTCAAGGGTTACGTTGGCAAAATTATAAATGGGTATAGAAGAGGACACAACCAAAAGGGAATATTTGCAATACTGGGAGAAGATGGAATTCGTTTAAAAATATGAATTATTGAGAAAATATTAAGTGAGGGGGGGGTGTAAACATGTAAATCCCACAAGAGTGAAATAAAAAAGAAAAATGTTACTCACAAACTCGCCAGTAGTTGCAAAGAGCGTAAGAACTGCTTTCTGCCTGCACAGGCTCGGCTGCTGGATTTTTAGGCAAATGGCCTCCAAAACACGTAGATGGTATGCCGATCGAGCACTATGCAAGACAGAAAACCAATTGTCCTCATAGGAGGAGGCACAAACCTGATTATCCAGCAGGTGCTGGCCGATTGCTGAATCCAACACAGCTTGAGTCGTCCCTATATTGCTATGGGAATTGCCTAAACGTAAATTCGCGAGGACATGCTGCGCAACCCGTGTCTCCAACCTCAGATTGGTTCGTCCTATGTATGCTGCATCGCAACAGCACTTAAATTTATACACAACGGAACTTTTACGAAAATAGGACAACCGATCCTTAACGAAAGATGGAAACACAGGCCTTGTTTTATAAACAACACGCAACTGTACTGAAAAATAACCCGACAAAATACTAGCCGAAACTTTGTCAGTAACAGCAAGATGTTGTCTACCAAGCCAAGGTAATTTGAGATACAAAGGACAGCGACTTGGCCCTTCAACTTTTGGTTCTTTAAACTGTTTAATCTTACGGGCAATAACCCGTTTCACCAAATTAATGGGGTACCCGTTCCCCTCAAAAATATCATGCAAGCGTGTTAATTCGCTGGCCAAGCATTCAGGAGAACAAATATTAAGGGCACGGTGAACCAAAGTTTCTATTAGGCCAATTTTATGGGACTTAGGGACAAAAGAGTTCCAATTAGTATATAGACCGGTGAAGGTCAGTTTACGAAACACAGAAGTTACGAAAACCTCATCCTGTCGCTGAACAGTAGGCACCGCTTCGGTCGGTGAAATAAATATATATATATATATATATATATATATATAAACTGCCTTTTAAATAAGACCAATATAAGATGGTAAATATTGAATTCATATATTTATAAGCACAATCGGGAGGGGAAAGTCTGAAAGGTGCTGGCCTTGTGCAGACTCCTGTACTATTAGTGTAAGATGTGGATTACAAGTAACATACACACACACCCACTTCATAGGTGGGCCTGACTTAAGTAAATGGAAACAGTGTCAAAACACATGTCCAGTCGGTAGGAAAACTTGATTTAATACTAACTGATGAACTATTAGCCAGGGTCTGACTGTTCTTCCCCAACCAAAATAATTTCAGATTCTCATGACAGAAACTGGGGTGAAACGTCTATGGGGACCTAAGCTATAGTCTTTCAATCAATTGTATGTTTAACAAAGTTCTCAATGTAATTATCCTGGAAAATACTGTGAATGTTTTCTATTTTGCCATTTGCGTTTGCAAGGAAAACTCATTAACCCATGAGCTAAAGTAGAAATTAAAATTAACTTTTGGGAACAAAAGAATTCCAATTGATGTACATTCAAGTGAATATAGGTTTGTGATTCACTAGTAATGAAAGAATTCTTTCTGTTCTAAGTGCATTGTAGGGTAATCCTACCTCTATGGTGAACCAGACAAGCAGAAGGAATTGAAAATGAAAAGCCTCAATGGAATTTCAGTTTGTAAAGGAGATTTGCCTTTCATTATAAAAAGATAAGTTAACCAAGTTAGTCCAATCTTAAACTTCTCCAAATTAATACAGTATTTATTTAAAAAAGTCCTTACACAACTCAAAATTCTTTGTTTTTAGGTAACAAAGGGTTAAGCTGTGTGTTTCATGCCAATTTTCTACACTGGTAGAGGATAAGCAGAAAGGCTGGAACTATACACAGTTGTGAATGTTTTGTTAATCTGTAGCTAATTCCAATAAACATGAAGCAAGTATTACAAAGCAGATGACCTAAAGAAACTGTTTGAAAATACCAAACCAAATTGGCTTTTGCAGTTTCTATAAATTTACAATTATAAAAGTTCATCTCATTCTGTACATGAATGACAGTTACGTTTAGCTAATTTCAGCATTAGTTGTTGGAGGTAGATGCTAATTTGTAGCCGACTTAAATTAGTCGGGGTACCGGAGAAAGATTTATAGCAGTTGCTATGAAAATTTTTGTAGAAAAGACAAAGCCACATCACTTCTAAGAAAATGAAGTCAAGATGCCTTTTTAGATTTTATCATGAGATGTGCAGCAGGAGCACCAGACCAGACATAGCAACAGTATTCAATATACAGGTGAATAGTTGATTTATAAATGCCATAGATGCATTTATTTTATATAGTCACTCCACTTTGTGTTAGTAGAAAACATGATGCCAAAAAAAGGTGTAGTGTGTTGCTCTCCTGGAGTTTAGCATTAGCCATGTTGATGGCAGGCATAACATTTTCTCTGATTTTGTTTTATCTTTCTGCACAAGATAAAGAATATAAAATAGTATTTCTATTAATGTAGTTCTTGTCCTGTCACAAAGTTAGTGTCAAGCCTGATTAGTACTTGGATGAGAGCCTTGGTTACTGTAAACAAGCTCTTATCCAAAATATTTTGACTCTAGATAAGTTCCAAAGCTCTAAAAAAGGAGCAAAAATTGATTTCCTTCCTCATAAAGCTTTAAAACCTCTGACAAAAGCATAATTTTAATAGGTGGCTAACTATAAGATTTATATTTACTGTACATACCATGTTGGGAGATCATAGGTAACTAAGCATGTATTGATAATCTGTAGTGAATCCTATTAAACCTGGACCAATTACTACAGAGTTGATAACTTTAACTGTTTGAAAATACTGAAGTAGGTGAACATTTTGCAATTGGGCACCTTGGTATGGTTAACAAGCTGGTCTCACTAGGACTGAATGAGTTTGATTCTCACTAGGTGTCTCATACTTTTGGCCTCATGCCACATCTAATTGATGTTTAGAAAAATCACCATAAAGAAAACTCTCCTTTATATCCTCATCTGATCACTGCTTTTTCCTTCTGTTTGCAAGGATTCCCATGATTGTTGGGCTTTATCCAATTCTATTGTTCATATTCAGCAAGTTGGAAAGATTGTAATTTGTCATTCCCAAATCTACTTGGGGGGGAAAGGTCTTCTTGGCTTGTTATCCTCTGCTAGTTCTTCCATGTTGGTTCCCACAAAAACCTCACTATGCGTTTGTCTTTAGTTCTTAATCAATACTCTGTGAATCAGACTTAATGCCCTGTCTGATACTGAACAAAGATTCCCATAAAACAATTTCTCAATGTTGCTAAGCAGAGGAATCCTACAAGATAAAGATCACCAAGTCTCTATCGGGCCGGCGGGGGGGGCATCCATGGTTTTGTAATCAACTAATGAAGGATTTATGATCAGTCCCATTTATAATTGAATAAATCTTTTTTCCTCTTCATACAAAGAGGATGATATACCACTAAACAAAATTGACCATCTTCATAAAAGATATGACATTATTTATCCATTTTTTATATATATATATATTATCCATTTTATATATCTAATCTAAGAGTGATTGTTTCATCACCTAAGTTAAGCAGTCAGTACTGGTAGTACTTAAATAGAAGTCCACTTGGGGATACTAGCTACTGTAAAAAAAAACTCCTACATTCCAAAATGAGAGAAAAAGACAAACGGATGAATTAATCTCTTCCTCATCAAGGTTTAAAATATTTGATTAAAAACTTTTACTCTTGGCTAATTATTTTCCTGCATTTGTAATGTCAGGAAACATTCATGATTAGACAATGTAACATGTAAACATGAATTCCAATAAACATGGAACAAGTACTCTAGTAAATAACTTAAAAGAACTGTTTGAAAATACTCTCTGGTAAGATTTTGCTTTCTAAGAGAATATAAGTTCATACTTGATTTCTGTATGATTTATACTTAAAAAAAAAAAAAATACCATAATCTTTAAGTAAGCTTTCTTGAATCTCATTTTTATGTAACCTGTCTCTGGAAAATTATGATTATCATTTGTTTATTCCCAAATTTATATATATATATAAATAAATGCAAAAAATCTGAGCCGAAACCTACCGTGGTTTCACACTACGGTTCTTCAGGGCATATGGCTAATGACCTAGATTAAAAAGCAAATATATAGTTACTCGCTCAGACACAGAAGAAACTAACACGAACGAGGGATGGAACAAACTTTATTATCTAAAAAAAAAAAAAAAAATCTAAATCAGTATAAGACAAATCCAGTAATACAGAAATGCTAATTTAAGATACTATTTTTCATATGTTTACATCTAATATTTCAGTTTGTGAATTAAGTTCCGGGCAGGTTTGAATAGCGTGATAGCTAACTTTTCCTCCCCTTATAAGTTACAGAATTTACTGCCTATTTTATAATTGTGACATTTTTTAGTATTTCCCATATATATATATATATATATATATATATATATATATCTCAAACATTACCTCTTTTAATGTGGAGTGCCAAAATAAAAATTGCTTCTATCTATATATATATATATATATATATATATATATGAGAATTTGAAGTGTTGGCTTAAAATAACCTGCAAAATGGTTAATTGGTATAAGTAATTAACCAATGTTTGGATCTAGAGTTATTTTCTCAGAGGTTAGTCTTACCAATCTGGGAACTGTGATGTTAATATAACTGGGAATAGTTACAACTAACAGTTCCTCGATCTGGAAGCTAACAAATGCGTTACTATCCCCCTCCCCCTCATGTTTGCAGAATATCAAACATAACCTCTTTTAATGTGGAGTGCCAAAACAAAAATTACTTGTCAATCTCTCTCTCACACACACACACACACACATATATATATATATATATATATATATATATATAAGAACCTAATGAACCTACCTAGGTTTCTCCTAAATGGATTGTCAGGGAAAGCTGACTGCACAGGCTCGGCTGAATCTTAAGGCAAACAGCTTCCAAAACACTTAAATAAGCTGAACGAGCACTGTGCAGGACAGAAAACCATGTGTCCTCATACTGAGAAGCACACTTCTGATTGTCAAGCAAATGCTGACCTATAGCTGACTCCAGAACTGCCCGAGTTGTTTTTATAGACTGTTGAGGGCTAACCGAATGGATATTTGCAGATACATGCTGCAAAACTCGTGTCTCCATCCTAAGATTGGTTCGTCCTATATAAACTGCATCGCAGCAGCATTTGAATTGATAAACAATAGAATTTCTGCGAAAATAGGACAACCTATATTTAGTAAAGGAAGGAAACACGGGTCTAGTTTGAAAAACATCACGTAATTTCACTGAAAAGTACCCAGCCGAAACTTTGTCAGTTACAATTTGACACCTCCTACCAAGTCACAGCAATTTTAAATATATCGAACGAACGACTAGGTCCAAAGACTTCTGGCTCTTTATAACTTCTGACTTTCCTATCAATCACAAGTTTGACTACATTAGTAGAAGAACCATTTGCCTCAAAAATACCTTGCAGGTAAACCAGTTCACTGTCTCAACATTCAGGGGGAATAAATTTTAAGGGTACAGTGAACCAGCCTCTATCAAACCTGTCTTGCGGAACTTTGGAACAAACGAGTTCCAACTGGTATATAAACCAGTAAAAGTGGGTTCACAAAAAAAACTGTAGTGATGAAAACCCTGTCAAAAAGAACTCTTTCCAAAAATTTCAATGATCATATGAAGTGGTCCTTCTGCCTGCACAAATTGGGACCATGTAATTTCAAATAGATTGCTTCAAGAACACAAATAAGTGGTTTGAGCACTATGCAGAACAGAAAGACTGGAGGCACAATCCTGATTATTCAACAAGTGTTGACCAATAACCGACTCCAGGATTACTGGAACGAATATATGCGGGGACATGTCTGTCCTATACACAGTGCATTGCAGTGGCATTTAAACTTGTATATGACCAAATTTCTGCATAGATAGGACAGCTTATCTTTTGAAAAAGAGTGAACACAGTTCTAGTCTGAAAAATAGTCCATAATTTTGTGGGAAAAGAAACCAGAAATACAAGCTGAAACTTTCAGTAATACCTAATACCTCCTACCAAGCCAAGGCACCTTTAGGTAAATAGGACAATGACTAGGTCCCAAAACAACTTTTTTCTTTAAACCCTGTGATCTTAGCAGTGACTTATTTGTTTTTGAGGGATACCCACTAGCCTCAAAAGTACTGTGTAGCTTTACAAGTTCACCATCTAATAATTTAGGAAAACAAGTCATTAAAACACTGTATAAGTCTTAATCAGACGAATCTTGCGGGACTTTGAAATGAAAGAATTCCAACTGGTATGTAAACCAGTGAAAGTGGGTTTGTGAAAAACAGTGCTGGAAACCCCATTCCTGCATTGAACCAAGACAGCAAAAAAAAGGGGAAGCAACCCATCCTACTCCACTTCCATGGTAAATTTAAAAGATGGATGAAGGGAATTCAAACATACCAAAAAATTTTCAGCATCATGAGCATTTTCAAATAAGAATATCTATACCTTTGTCGACCAAAGGTTTGTTGACTCAAATAATTGCTCATTGTGACCCACAGAAATATTGACCAGAACAGGACCCAACAGGCTTCTCATTGTGACACCCATCTGTTTGAACATACATAGCACCATCAAAACTAAATTCTTCCCCCCTCTCTGGTAAACTACATACACTCCAGAAATAACTCTTCTTGAATGCAGGTAATACCCAAATTTCCTCTGTATAACCAATCAGTACAGATTTAAGTCTCATGTAATGGTATGTTAGTATAAAGACTGTCATATAACACCATTAATTTATCAGCAGAAGAAAAGTCTTTCTGATTAAACTAGAGAACTTGAAGGAATCAGAAATATTTGTCAAAAGTGCATCAGATACTAGCTGGATTAATTCTGCCAACCATTTGGTCATGTTGGATGGAGTCCACCATAGACAATATTGGTCTAAATGGGACACTCTTTATGAATTTTAGGGAGGCTATACATTCTTGGTCGCTGTGAACCAACCAGCTTGATTCAGTCATAGAAGTCTTTTGAAATAAGATGGTTTTTATGCAGGGACAATAACGATCTTTGTGTCTTGGTTTCAACCTTGGCAGTATTGTCAAATGACTCTGCTTGATCAATTCTTTTGAACTTTGCAGAATCAGACAAACTACCTGCAATTTATCCAAATAATCTTGTTTTTAGTATGACAACACCAGACCCTTTGTCTGGTTTGGTAAGATATCTTCCCACATTTTTCAATGCCTTCACTGTTTAGTAATAAATACTGTCATGAAAGTTGCACTCTTTCAGACCTGAGTGCAGATTATTCATTGGATAACTCACATAGCTTAGTTTTAACTTCCAAACACTTCTCCATTGATTTTGGGATATAGTACAGAAGTTGAGCATAAAGTAACTCAGATAAAATTACCTTCTTACTGACTGTAGAAGGCAGAACACAAGTCCAAACCCTGAGAGAGATCAGAAAGTTTAATCCCAGTCAGGGTTAAACTGGAAATATACTGATTTAGGTTATCAACTGAGCACACATATATTATTGGTCGTACATAAGTGTATTATGGCAAGAAATAAATTAAACTTAATATTTACAGGCATTTTGTAAAGATGGAAAAAAAAATACACAGGAAAAACCGGTTTCTATATCAAGCTTTTTCAGGGCTGTCTGGAAATATTGTTTCATTAATTATATATATATATATATATATATATATATATATATAAAAGGGGGAAAGCATTAGATATTCATAATGGGAAGTCCAAGGAGGTAGCCTTTTTAAAGAGAGGGCCTCCTAGACCTAATATGATTCTAATAAGTGAAACAGTGTGAACCAGACAAAACTGAGTTAGTCATACAATCTCTATTTATTAGATGTTGGGTAATTGCAGACCTGGATATATGAAACAGTTGGCTTGTACGGGCCTCCAGTTAGTTCTAGATGGGACATGCTGCTTGCTTCTACAATCTAAGCATTGCGGAGTCCTTCCTATGTAGCTGCTACTACAACTAAACATATACATTATTGATGAAACATAAGTAGGAAAGATTTTTATGCATAGAAGGAAAAACGTAATGAGTACTAAAATGAAGTCTAATTTGGGCAGAGAAATAATGAGTAAACTGCAGTAGAAATCCGCCTATCCAAAAGCTCACGACGTGAACTAATATAAGGAAGGTGTAAATAAACTGGGAATTTCTCCACAATATATGGCTTATCCTTGAGAAAAACTAATCTTATCACGCTGTTGTATCCCAGGAGGGGATAAACAGATAGAATAGTGCAAGAAATAACTCTCAATACTGAGGATATATAAATAGATTTATTATACCTCAGTACACTAAAACTGTGGATGTGCGTTGTGGTGCAGTGGATATCAGCTCGGAATGAGAAATCTGAGAGCCAAGTTCAAATTCCAGTTGAATTCATTGCATTCACTTACACACAAATACCCTTGGGAAAGGTATTAATCCATCTCTTCCCTCCAGTTATGGGTTAAATAACAGGACAGATTGGGTTCTATAGCCTTGGTCGGCAACCAGTCTACTACAGAAAGCAATGGCAACCTACTGCGGGATAATATTCTGTCCAGTCAGTCATCTCATTCGAGACATGATCGCCCAAGCGTGTTTCACGTATGGCACTTAACTGACTGACAATAAACCAAATACAAGTACACCAACGAACAGTTAATACGAATAACAATTAAGGAAATGTCTCTGCATAGGACGTATGCGTGTGTCTTGAAGTAGGCTTCCGTCTAGTGACGTCTAACACTCGTCTAAGGACAATGGCTTTCGACTCTCGTATAATGACGAATAATCTCTATCACTCCCGTGTAATGACGATGACTCTCATATAGTCATGAACACACTCAATCTCTCGAGTGCTCTCTGTAGTTCGTTCTTGTCTAGGTCTTTTATAACCCAGTTTATACCCATCCCTGGGTAGAACAGGATATTTCACTGCAACATACGCATAACACAATTCACAATATAACTTGGATATCCATTTTTCAGTAAAATGCTGCGGATAAAATTTAAACTGGAAATCCAAAAATCTCTCCATGCAGATTTTAAGAGCCCTAGGTGTAAGGGTCTTAAAAAGATACTTTTTGCTTTCTGGGACAAAATGAGTCACACTGTATATGCAAACCAGAAAACGTAGCTTTGCAAAACATGAAAGTTTGAAATTCACACTGAGTTAGATAAACACAAAGAAATGACAAACAACATTTGGACTCCTTTTCCACTGTAAATCTCAAAGATGGATGCAATTGGTTCAAAATTATGTGAAGTCAGCCACAACCTCACTTCAAACAGTCATCTACATACCGAAAATACATGGATCTATTATACGTGAAGAGGGATGACTCATAAAAGCCCACAAAAGTATTGACCAAAGCAAGGCCCAGGGAGGAGCCCATTGATGGGGTTTCTATCTGCCTATACACAGTTATTGAAATTAAATTCTACAGACGTGGTAGCAAATTTCATAAGCTCTATAAACATACTCTGGCATTGTCTTTGTCAGTCCAAGGTAATTTACCAACCCAAATTTACTTGTCCAAGGTAATTTTAAGTGATATACATTTTCTCCATCAGTTCGTATAATTAAAATGAAGAATTAAGGTTTTTCAAAAAATTTTCAACAGAATCTTGCATAAAAATCTCAATTTTTAAACCATAATGAAGTTTCAAATTAATTTGAAAAAAATATAGGAGGGACAAACATGCTTACTAATACATAATCTAAGAAATTGACAGTGAAATTTTAATCTCCATATTTGTGCCTTCAATTGTAATAATTTATTCAGACTTTGGATAAATTCAGGCCTGTACGCCTGTTTTAAATATTTGAACAGATTCTTTACAGGGCAAAATTTAATAATAGCTAGGAATAATTGGAATTTTGATGGCCTACTAAAAAAAACTGGTTTTGCCCAGAGCTTATCAAGTTTTTCTGGGATTTTCTGAATGTGAATTAAGATGAAATGAGAATTGATAGGGATTTGTCACCAGAAAAAAGTGGCTGAGGTAATCATTACATTTTCCATTATAAAGTCGTAAAGTTTTGGTTACCCTCTAACTCAAAACAAAATTTTCTGCCAAAATTTTGAATATGTTACAAGAATTAAAATTTTAAAAATAATTACTTTGGACTTTCCTCTTAATATTATGAACAGTTGGATGGAAAAAGTTTTAGACCTTTCTTATTCATATAATGCCGTATTTTTAGCTATTTTAATGGAGGTACCTAGTTAAAATAAAACATGACTGAGCTATTTGAAAATAGCTGTCCTTTATCCTTCTGAAAAGCCTCCCACCCAGCACCACCATTTTAATGGTTATCCACTAACACTAAGGGATACAGGCACTAATCTGGTCAATCCAACATCTGACCGTTTTTGTCAGTCCAAGGTAATTCCAAGTGAGTTATTTGTCAGAACATCTATCAGTGAATTAAACTTACAAATGTTACCATTATCCAGCAGGATAATTTGCCAGTATATTAACCAAATTCAACTTGATCTATCCTGGGTGTGATGGTAAACTACATCGAGCAGCAAGGCGTCTGATTGGGAGATTGTAGGTTTTGTGGAATATGGAACCACCTCTTAATTGCTGCTGTTCCCAGGTCTACCCCGATTCATAGTGGTAGCTTTTGTTAGGGTCGCATCTAGTACAACCACCTATTTAAGAAAAATCTTAATGAAGCACTTGATTTTGCCAAGCCAATTCATAAACATCAAGCCAGAATGGATGGAGATATTTCACTGCATAAGATCAGTGTTAATTCATGAATGTGAAGAATATCTAGTGATGGTCTGAAGGGATGTGGCCCTTCAGCCCATCAAGTGAGTTGCATATTTTGGTATAAACAGGGCACTCGTAAGGTCTGATGGCATGCATGCAATTTGAGGTGTTACATGAGACTTTCTGAACTGGCATAACACGTCACTTAAATCCTAGGCCTAACTAATAACAACTTTTAGGCAAAATTCATCAGCAGTTTTCTAGAGTGATACACTGATTCCAATACTTCTCTAACAATTCGATTCTTCCCTCATGATTTTTCTTTGACCTCAAAATACCTCTGTTTCCAATATCATTTAACTGAAGTCAAATCTTTCCCTGGAGCATTCTTTGAGGTCTGCAAACAGCTAGTCACTTAAGGCCAGATCTGGAGAATAGGGTTGATGTGATTGCCATTCACAGTGCAATTAATTTAGTCTTGTCATCACTGTGATAGACTTGTGACCTAGTGCATTGTCTAGTCAAAAATCACTTTTCTAAATTTTTTTTTTTTTTTTTCTGGGACAACTGCCAATTTTTGGGCGATCTGAGTATTCAGCATCCTCTGTCTGTATGACAGTTTACTCAGTATACCATATCTAAACCATTGTTTCTGATGGAGCAAAGTCCAAATAACTTATGACGCTACTGCTTTCCTTCAGTAGTATTTTTTCCAACGCTTTAGCAACACCTGAAATTGAGATTTGTTCATTGTTTTGAAAATTTGCAACAGTAGCTTCACTTAACTGTAATTTGTAAGCTAATAATCTGGTTGGGCCTAAATTGTCGTATGCCGTTTTGTTGTGGATCCTAGGAATGGGACCCACACAAATGAATGACTACTAGTAAGAAAATAAGAAATAAAAATAAGAAAATGAAATGAAAATAAGAGATAGAAAATAAGTGTACTAATGAAAGGATACAGACTTGAATGAAGATTAGTAGTCCAGGAATGTGGGTTAGTAAGAAGTACAAGTCTCTGGAAGTGAAGCCGTAGTATATTGAGTATGTCCATGTCGGAAGCTGATGGGTACAGTGTAATCTTCTCAATGAGTGGAGCACAAAGCTATGAACTACTGTGTACTGACCGCTAATAGCTTTATCTCCTCTCCTTTCTCCCCCCTCCCTAACTAGGGAAAAATGTGGCACAAGGCCTTTTAACATGGGTTCTTCAGGCCATATAGCCCAGCCAAAAACATGTCTAATTTTGCCCAGTCATGATTCTAACCTTTGGAGCCATGACAGTTAATACTCTCTGCCTCTGGGCAGAGAGATTGACAAAGGAATTACAAGAAAACGCGGAATTCTCCAATCTCACTTCTATAGTATAAGTATACTCTGGATGAGTCCATTTTTATGAAAAGGGAGAACCTCCCACAATACATTTGAAGGTTAGTACTTCATACAAATCATATGGATTTTTTTATTAGTGGTGCCATCTATAAGTCTTATTGAGTGATGTTATCTTAGCACAAATATCATGCATCAGCTAGTGAACATCTGATTCCATAGTCAATTGTCACCCTGTGTTGGTGCACTCTTAGGTAGCTCTTCAGTCCAGCCATCAACAAACACGCTCTACCACAATCTACACATCAGATCAAGATGCCTGTGAATGTTTTCAGGAAGCTCAACAAAGATGCCCTTGTACACATTTAAGTTTTGTGTGCCTCCCCTTCACATCTTCTCTTTCCACTGCTAACTGCTTTCTTCCAATTGTTGCGATTAAATGCAAATTTTTCCCAGTGCTCACAAGAAATGTTGCTGTTCAATACATCCTTAAACTGCATTTTAGGTTTGCTGGCATTCCTCTTCTCACAGCTCACCATAAAGCAAATGCTTTGACATGTGACTGTCATCTTGTCTGATAAGATCTGCCCACCAAAGATATTTTAGTGTTAGGGACTTGACATTATCACAGCCGCCACTCTAATACCTTCACATTAAGTCCTGGGTATGATGGTAAACTGCATCCAGCAGCAAGGCCTCTGAGTGGGAGGTTGTAAGGAGCATGGAACCATCTTTTAATTGCTGTTCTCTGGTCCATCCTGAACAAGAGTAGTAACACATGTGAGCTACGGGCAAATAGTTAACCCCAAACTGGAATCAAAACATGAAAGTATAAAAATACTTGAATAGAAATGTATATATAAAAGATTTACAGAAAAATATACATTTTTGAAGGAAAAATATAACCAACACATTTTTGAAGGGAAAAAAATATTACCATCAATACATTTTTGAATACAAAACTAGAAGACATCTTCAGTTTCCCAAAAATATAAACTTTTCATCAAAATCTAAATTGTCCTTCTCAGTATAACTGAACATTAAAAAAAATACCTTAAGACCCCACCTTTTTGGCATTAAATAACCCACAAAGGTTGATATGTTATTAAACAAAACTTACTCAAACTTCTACACCCTTAACATTTACCAGATAATGCTGAGTATATGTCAGCAGTACTGGTGAGATCTAGTTTTTCATGTTAGATAATGCCCACATCTCACAAATCTAAAGGAGTGCTGTAAGTACACAAGCATGACATTTAGTTTTGTACTCGTGGAAATTATGTGTTGAGACCAGATGTTAATGCAATTTTCCAAATCTCGCTAGCTTTCTGTATATGGTTGATTTCCACATGAAGATCCCAGGACATGCTCAATATGCTTCCAAGATGCAAACAACCTTCAATCTTTCACCATAGATGTTTGGTTCATGCTATGGCTTCCCTGGAACTGGCTGGTATATGACTACCATCTTTTTCACACAAACAAACCAGCACAGTGATTGCATTAGAAAAAGTATCCATGAGATGCTGCACCTGCCTTCTCTGAGCAAACTACCAGCTATCGTCTACATATGGCCAAATCCCTGATCAGTGTCAAGGGAACCCACAACCTTAAATGTGAAATAGCTTTCCTGTTAAATGATAGCAAATGTAAATACCATGTATGCAATTATTAAAGGCCTGTTCAGAAACTATAGTGTTTGACTTCATTCTCAACTGTCACTGGCTTGGAACTTTAACCCAGGCCTTTATATCCTCAGGAAACCTGTAGTATGGAAACAAAGAAAAACCTTTTGGGACAGGTCAGCCTCCCTAAAATATCACTTTGTTTTTGTCAAATGTCTCTGTCAAGTTAAATACCTGGTAGATATCTTGCTCAGCACACTTGTCCTGCAGTCATTTGGATGTAAAGATCATGTCTACTGTCACAGTGGAAGAGCCTCATCAGCAATTTGAAGCAACAAGCAATTTAGTGGAATTCTGCAGGGAACTTTGCTGCCAACAATATACCATGATAATTTCCAGTCATCCTTGTCCACCTTGCTCATGTACAGAAAAACCATGACAGCATCCCTCCAGTCATCTGGAACATTGTTATTGTTCGGGGCATCTAGCAACAACAAATGAAGCCAATGCAAAAGAATTCCTCGTCTGTATTTAAAGACTTCAGCATACAGCCCATCCATTCCAGGCGACTTTCCACCATTAAGCTTTTTGAGAGCACTTTCAACCTCCTCAAACATTGGAGGCTAGAAGAATTTCTTTAACAGGCTTTTCAGGTATGGACCTGATAAAGTCCTCGTCAACCTCTGAATGCCTATTGAGAAACTTGTCAATGTTCATGCCTTCTCAGCAGAATATCATTGGGATTTTGATAAAGTTCCTTTACCATCCTTGCTCCTTAGAGGAGCCACTGATGAAGTAGGCCTGTAAAGTTCACAAAGAAGGTTGTACATGGCTTTACTGTCCTTCACATCTGATGCAAGCTGTATTTCATCAGCTTTGTCACTTCATTTGTTCATCTTGCACAATTTTAGCTGCATATCAGCTTTTGTTTTAACTTGGTTTCAATTACCTTCTGCTGATCAGGTAAATCCCTAGAAAGCAATGCAGACTGGTGCTTTATTTTTTTTTTCTTCCAAGAGTCTGTGCTTGTCATTATGATCAAACCAATCCTGATGCTTCATATCAGTAAGTCCAACATTAGCACATGCCTTTATAAACTTCCTTCTTAAAAGTTGATTATTTTCACTTGCTAAAGTATCCATTTTATTGACTAGATTTTGTCTGACCACAGAATTTTCCAGATGAGCAACATTCAGCCTTTTTGGAAGTGATACTCCTCCCTGCATTTCTTTTTACAAATAACATACATGGCTCTTATCAGACAATGGTTGGTCTAACATTCAGCCTCATGCACACTATATAGATCCTGTATGTTATAGCACCTTACAAGAACATAATCATGTACCAATGTTTTGAGGAGGCATCCATGTTGTTATATTTGTCCTTTTCTTGAAACATGCTGCCAGTAAACAGACCTAGTTATGTGCACATTTGCAACAACAGACCATTGTCATTGCATTTTTTTTACCCAAGAAGCTTCCATGTCTCAATCATGATCCAACTGTACATTAAAATTGCCAAGAATGAAAATTTAGTATCTTGTTAGGAAAGTGAATGTAGCAGACAACTTCATCATAAAAAAACTTGCTTAATGTCATCTGTACAATAAACACCAAACAAGGTTGCATGTCTTCCACGTACTAGAGGAACTCTTATAGTGATCAATCATTGCCACTCATTGGAAGCTCTTCCAAATGACTGATTATTGATGTCATTGGGGTTAATCAACACCACACTCGTTTTCTTTCTTTCACTCCAGAAAATGTATAGCCTCTAGATTTTTTCCATGACTAGACTCATAAAATCTAGTTTCTGAGAAAGCCACAATATATCAGCTCTTTAGCAACTAGTGTAGATCTTCTCACAGGTTGCTGTACATTTGCTTGAACATCAAGTAAGGTATGTACATTCAGCATCTATAGTAGTGCTTTGTACATGGTAGCATGATGACGCCCAGGCTGGGACACCTTTGCACAGTCAGCTCCAGTCTTTATTGCCATTGACTTCAATTGTTAGATTCTTTCATTGTAATGCAAGCTGCTTTTTTAGGCTATGGCCAGCCAGTTTTGCAATAAAATGACGAATGCAGAAAAAAAAATCTGTGCATATAAAGCAATAACTGCATGAAGCTCTTATAGTGACCAAAGGCAGTGCACAGTCAGTCCCACTCTCTGAGCCAAATATTTTTACAAAAAAAGCAGTCTACATCATTGGATACCATCAAAGCTACAGTTATATAAGTTTTCCTTCTAGATGCCTTCCTTAACAAAGGCTAAGGAGGGGGGCATCTTTCCTGGTGGTTCAAGCACAGTGAAACGCCAACCTGAGAATTTCTAACACACACACACACACGATGCCAGACATGTCTTCTTAAAGTAATTTGTACAATTTATCTTCAAACTTTTTCAGTGTGTTAGCATTCTTTATCTTCAACATCAAAATCATTTGTAAAGCTTCTAAACCAATCTCTGCATGTTTACCAAACATTCCAGCAAGAGTTCTGTGCAACTAAAGCTGCAGACTTCTTTTGAATAAAGTAGTGCAGTGAAATTCCCTGAAAATATTTTTTGGCACAAAATCCGACATGTTTTATGCTATGAAAAAGATGCTCTCACTTCAGTGAAATGAGATGCACTGGATTTTAAGCTTGCTTATAGTACTTAAATACATTACCATCTTGAAACTACATGCTCACAGTTCTGGGAATGCATTCTGTTGGAAAACAGTGAGTCCTTTTTCAAGGAAAATGGACAATGTATAGTGATAGTGGGGAAATGTGCTTAGATGTTAGTTGGCAGTAAAGTATGAAATCCTTTTGTTTACATTGTGATGGTCTCAGATGTATATGTAGTGTTGAAGACCTATTTTTTTGTTATAAGCTGATAAATTTTAACACAAAACATGAGTCGACCAGTTTTGTCTACTCTTGTCAGAACTGTAAACGGGAATGGGTGGGGGGGCATTATGTAAAGAAAATCTGTCATGGATGACTTGAATGAATGGAAAGTGAAAAATGAGTCTTTACATCAATAGATATTAGAGACCCAGCAGAGCACGCCAATGCAAAACAGTTCCTGTTTACAAAGAGGCTTGCCTGAATGTGATAAACAGTATCTTAACACCTTCAGATGGTCAGCAAACTCTGGCCAAAACAGAAAACCAGTTCACACTAAAATCCACAGCACAACTCTATCAAATGATCTGCAATGGAAGACCTGTATGTATTTCGAATGGTATCACCAGATAAAAAAAATTGAGTATTTTAGAAGGCACATGCTGTTTAATGAGGCGTGTGGTAGACTTCATCTAAGTTCAATATATTATAAAGACCATAGTCTCTGCTAGTGTTTGTCTGCAGAAGTGAGGATTGTTTTGATCTCCCTGATTGGGTTGGCTTGGTAATGGATCATATGATGCTGAAAGACCTGAAACTCCTTGATGAACCAAGTCAATTTACATCACTGACAACTATCACTGGTGCCTATTCAAGAATGTATTCAAAATCTGTTCCACTTGCATTTATTAAAGGAAACAGGAGTACCTTCGTAAGAATGTGCTGTCATTTTTCTTTGCTTTAAGGTCACTAACCTTGCTAACAGAATCAGGCTGAAGTCTAGCTAACTGGGCAAACAAAATTTCAAACTCTTAAGTTTCTTTTCCCTTAATGTGCACAAAGGGGAAGATCCAGTCCATGCTAAAGTATTGATGGACAAATGATTCAGAACATTCTGACCCACACTAGGATTGGCAGAACAATTATTTTTCTTTATAAATTAAATGCTGCAGCTTATTCTGATTAGTTGCAAGCTGAGAATGACTGCACTCCTGAAAAAGTGCATTATAACAGACAAGATGAATCTTATCGAAATAGGAAAATAAAGCCATAATATTGTTCCATAATTGATAATTCTTAGATAATTAGGCAAGACTATAAGACTTTAGATATAAAGTTGGAAATAAAAGCCTCTTCAACTTTGTCCTGAATGTAAATTACCTCTTTATTTTAAAGGTAATAAAATGAGACATTCTATTTGGTTAGTTTATCACTCGTATCAAGACAATTATAAATTTCCAGCCCACAGCTTCTATAGGATGTAACACTTTATCTTAGTTGATTGGTCTGGTACTAGGCTAGTCACTTTCTTCTAAGGCAGATAGTCATATGACTACATCTCATGTTAACTCTATGTACCAGTCCAACTCTACTGTACTCAACTAAATTCTCTGAAAATCTGCCAAGCCTTGCTTATATGGAGCCTCACATCCATCAGGGGTGGTTATCCTTTTGGTCACCTGATCACCCTCCACTCCACTCCTCTCCTGTGAGCGTCTCTTACTATAGTATGGCCCAGCCCAATGGTCAAATTTTATCGTTCCAAAACTTTTCCATCAAATCTTTGTATGGTCATTACTTTGGTTGAAAAGAAAACCGTGTTTCCCTTCTAATTATCAGCATTGCAAAAATTCCACAAAGAAATAAAACTTTTACTGGATAATGTAGGTCTTTCAGACTTATTAATGGCTAAGAATAATCAGAATTTTGATGGCATACTAAAAACTATGAAAAAAAAAAAACTGGTTTTACCCAAAGCTTAAGTTTTTATTCCTAGAGTTTTCTTCCCATGAACTAAAAGAAATGAGAATTGAGGGAAAGAAAGGAAAAAAGAATTTAAGGAAAACTAGAGCCCAGTCACACTCACACCCAAAAGGCCTTCTTTCTGTTTAGAGAGAAGGCCTTTGAAATCTGATATCTATGGACTCCAGCACCTTTAAACGAAACAGTGAGTGGAACTTTGATAGAATAGTAAAATTATCACAATTTCTGCTATTAACATGCTGTGCTATTGAAGACCCGGATGTATTCACAAGTTGGTTACTACTTGCAGCCAGTCCAAAATTCTGGGAGTTAAATGTTGTTTAACTCAATGATCTAGATACTGAGATGTTCTAAATAGTTTATAAACTACAGAATTAATATGAAGTGGAGATAAACATCCTTAGGAATGGAGGAAAGAATTTGGAATTTGCCGTTAAAAAAAAAAAAATCCCTTTGGCCGACAAATAACTTGCCAACAGACAGTGAAATCTGCCTAGCTAAAACCTCACCATCTGTTCCTATATAAGGTAGTCATAAATAAATTGGACATTTTTTTTGACTACATGTGACTTATCTTTATAAAAATTGATGACATGACACAATGGAATTCAGAATGTCCAAAGGATATCCATTTTTGGAAAATGTCATCTTAAAGTCCATTTCACTGTGAAGAAAGGAACTGGAACAAATTTTTAAAGCCCTATAAGTCAAAATTTTAATTAAATTATGTTGGCATGGGCAAAATGAATCCCCAACATGTATAGTCCAGAAAAATTATCCTTTCTAAATACAAGTTAAAAAGCCTCTACTATTCCTATGCACAAGAACATCTAGAAAAGAAAGACAGCAATTTGACTCCTTTTCAACAGTAAATTGTAAGGACAGATGAACAGAATTTAATACTGAGGAAAGTGTCAGCTTCGTCCTCATTGTCAAAAAGACAAAGTATCGTCAACATATCAATAATACATTAGAAGACGATCATTGCAAGAAAATGTCTCGCAATAACCAACAGATATTAGCCAGTGATGACCCTCACCCCAAAGAAGAAACCATCGCAACCCCATCAATCTGTCGATAATCTTTGAAACTAAATTTGACAGATGAGGTGGCGAACTTCATCAAATCAACAAATATGCTCTCCGGAAAATCTGGAGGAGACAAACAGGAACAGTACAAAATGTCACAACATATCTCTATTGTCTGAAAGGAACACAGGTGAATAGGGAAAAAATGTCAAACGAACACCTGAAACTACTACTGGTGGAAAAGTTTTGTAGATTCAACAAACGAAAATAAATCTTTTAATACAAAAACTAAAGTGCAATAAAACAGGTTGTAGCACTTAAGAGAGCCAAGTGGCGACCTTATGCTGGGATGACCCAATCATACAGAAGATGGGTCATAATGGTTCTTATGGATTTTAGGTACCCACCCACACAAATGGGAACAAATTGACCCAGTGGATCTAATTTCTTCTATATCAGAAGTTAATCCACTCTTAACCTACTTTCAAATTTTGCTTTTAGATGTATCATTTAAAATATTATGCATTTTGGATACATAATTTGAAAGGTCCAGTAATACTACACTGGCACCTTTTTGTTAGGTTCAGTAATCACAAGATTGTGATTTTTTTTTTTTTTTTTTTTTTTTTTTTTTTTTTTTTTTTTTTTTTTTTTGCAATTTAATGGAGATAACCTATACTAGATCAATTCATCCTGGGTGATCTGATTTCAGCTTTGTGCCATGTCTGTTATACCTAAAAAAAAAAATTTAGTGCCTTTCAGAATGGTGTAATAATGGTTAACAAGCTTGTTTTACTAGATGAATCACAACTGAGTTAGATCGCTGAGTGGTCCAGAAATTTTGGTCTTATGCTAAAAGGCATGTTTACTAAACTTTCAATTGCTAATGGGCAAGCTCACCTCCTTGGCCAGTGGTTCAGTAAGTAGAACTTCAGTCACATTTTTGGCCCAGCTAAAAACTTTCCTTTCTTTCAATATGAAAAATCAATATCATTAGTATTTTTAATAAAACAATAGTAATTGTCAACCCCTCTCTGGGTGCTGACATAGTTACTTACATGAGACATTGTGGTCAAAGACTCAATTTTTTATTCTTCCTCTGAAAATGAAAAGTTAGTTTTTTTTTGTCTTTTTTTTTTTTCCACAATATTCCCCTGTACATAAAACATTTATTTCCAGTTTGGCACAATTCAGACATTTACCTATCTCAAGCATTTTGACTGAATGTACTTGTAAGACAAATATATTACAGGAGAAAACTGAACATATGGAAACTTTAGCATAATGTCATAAAGAAATGTTTATACTAAAATAACAATCTACAAACCATATATCTACAAGAAGTTTACTCTGAAAGTATGTTTCAAATTTCTCTAGTTGAATTGTAGGAAAAAAAAGGCTTCAGCATTAAACAACCTATAGGGCTTGACATATTGCTAAACGGCCAATCAATCACTTATTCAGACATAAATACAAAGAAACCAAGATGAGAAAACTTTCAAATTACTGGAATCCTCATGTCTTAAAGAAATAGGTTTATACCAAAACAAAAACTCTAAAATATATCTACAAACTATATATCTGTAGAACCTATGTTTACTCTGAAAGTATAAAATTGTGTATATCAGGAGTTGAAGGCATAAAATAACCAATAAAGGTTGATATACAGCTAACCAAAAATAACCAACTAATTTATGCATTTACCACACTTAATTGTAATATTGTTGAACTAGAGGTGAAATTTTTTGTTCATCTCCTTACTATATTTAATGAATAGCTACCACTCTCTCCTTGAATATTATCAGAATCTCTATTCTGTATTTGGCTCAGTTCAGTTTTAATATTGGAGAATCAAATAAGGTATCTCTTCTCTTTGGGACATAAACAATTGTGGCTCTCCACAACTTTCTAGTGTACCTCTTGGTAGTTCACTCATTGTTACCCCCTCACTGTTTTGCCATTGATTTACACAAGCTCACTGCATTCCCCAAGTTCTCTTGCCCTCAATATTCCCCATGAGGGTTAAGGTTTATGTCCTCATGTCCAACAAATTCTAGCTCTCTCTTCCTGATTCAAATTTTTTTTTTTTTTTTTTTTTTCTGTCACCAATTTTTAAAAAATGGTTGACTTGCTCCAACCATCCTTCTATATTTGAAAACTTGTAGCAGCCCTTTATTTATTGAAAGTTACAAGAACCTTGTTTTCTTGACAGCACAGTTTCTTCAGTAAAATCTTTCTCCCAGTGATGTGTAGTATAAAAAAAAAAAATTCCACATTGGTGTCCTTTGCAGCTCTCCTTGTGATGCACAGATGACATTTGAATAAAATGTATAATCTTTTTTAATACACCATTGAATACAGTATCTACAACATTTGAAAAATATTTTTTAATTCAATAAGATACATAAAAATGCTGGATGATACATTGTATGTTGGAATTTATATCTTCCCCTTTGGGTCTAGTTCAGAACAAGTTTCTTTTGTCAAAGAAAATTTGACACATATGTTAGGGGAATGTCTTGTCTATTATTAAATATGGTAATTAACATACCCCTCCTACTTATTTCATGTTGCTAGAACATCATCCATATTACTCTTTTGGCCCAAATTAAGACCTTCGTGGCATAAAGGTTGCTGTCACTTAAAAAAAAACATTTTCATGAATTAATTACAAATTTATGAATTTCTAATTCTTTTAATTTTATGATGGTATTTATCACTATCCATCACTCTGTCCAATGTATTTCATGGGATGAATTACCTCACAACTTTTACAGAAAATATTTAAAACAATTTGTTTTATACATATATTACACACTAGTGATGTTTTCTGGAGCCATACAAAGTTTCAGGTCTCCATGATATTGGTATCTTAAATACTGGGTGACCTGCACCCTCCAAAAAAAAAACATTTTTAACAATCAAATAAAACCAAGAGTGAGAAGAAAAATATTTTATTCGAAGTAATTGAAACCTTGAAATATGCCATTTAAGAAACAATGATGGAAATTTCATCTCATTGACCCACTGCAACATCTCAGCTGGGATACTGTGAATTTCATCCTGAATTCGGTTTTAACTCTCGAGTTTTTGGTCGAGTCGTGTACACTTTACTCTTGAGATAGCCCCACAAGAAAAAATCAGAAACTGACAAATTTGACGATCTAGGGGGCCATGGAACATTACTGGATCTTGAGATCACATGGTTACCAAACAATTCTTGCACAGTTTCCAATGATTGTGATATGCCCCAGAAAGAGATATATAATGTGTCTTTCTATGACAAACAGCTTTAAACAATATTGATGTCATTTTACTAACCTGAGGAATCTTTTGGCCAACACTTTTCAAAGGTATTTGTTGGTGTTAAGACAAAAAAAGCTTTACTTACAAAAACGGGGGAAAGAAGGAGCTTGTCTAAAAGTAAATTTTAATAAAATGATTAAAATGTAAGGGGGGTGTAAATACACAGCTCCATAAGAGTGATAAAATAGAAAAATATAACCCTCACAGACCCTCCAGTAGTTGTAAGGAGCAAATAAATCGCTCTTTCTGCCTGCACAGGCTTGGCAGCTTCCAAAACATGTAAATAAGCTGAACAAGCACTGTGCAGGATCGAAAACCATGTGTCCTCATACTGAGAAGCACACTCCTGATTGTCAAGCAAATGCTGGCCTATAGCTCACTCCAGAACTGCCTGAATTATTTTTATGGACTGTTGAGGGCTACCCGAACAGATATTTGCAAGAACGTGCTGCAAAATGCGTGTCTCCAACCTAAGATTGGTTCGTCCTATGTAAACTGCATCAAAGCGGCATTTGAATTGATAAAAAATAGAATTTCTGCAAAAATAGGACAACCTATCTTTAGTAAAGGAAGGAAACACAGGTCTAGTTTGAAAAACAGCACGTAATTTCACTGAAAAGTACCCAGACGAAGCACACGTTGAGACCTTGTCAGTTACAATCTGACACCTCCTACCAAGCCATGGCAATTTTAAATATATTGGACAGCGACTTGGTCCAAAGACTACTGGTTCTTTATAACGTCTGACTTTCCTATCAATCACACGTTTAACTACATTAGTAGGATAGCTATTTGCCTCAAAAATATTTTGCAGGTAAACAAGTTCACCCTGAACATTCAGGGGAACTGTGTGGGTGTGGCGGTTTTGGCAGATGTAACTGGGTAGGACAATTTAGCAAGTACACGGTAGTCTTATGCAGTATCCTGATGCGTAGTCAATAGTCGTAAACCAACTTATATAACCTGTTAGATGAAAATGGGCCTCATCTGACATCCATAACTTGCTTAGAAATTTATCTTGATCCATGGCTATTGAAATGGTAGTGTTTACTTCATGATGTCAGTTAAACAGTGCTGCCACTTGCTCATGCCTACCAATACACACTTAAAAATTTTTTTTTTTTTTTTTTTTTTGTCACTTTGTATTACTGCAACTTTAATGCTTTATATTTAACCTTGGTCACAAATAAGTTTATTTTTCTGCATTTATCACAAATTTATGAACTTCTATTTGATGGGGGTAGGAAATGTCTTACATTCTATATAATGTAGGATTATCTGGTTACTGTATTTACAACCTCCAGTTTTGTTGGCTAATGGTATATAATTCACAATAAAACATATTTTAACTGAATGTCCTTAAATATCACTGGATAAGACACAAATACAATAAGAAAATTAACATGAGAAAATATTTTAAAATTCTGTTGCAAGAATACAACTGTAAAATTCTGAATGTCAGGCCACCACAAAATGAAAATTTCCACATACCCACATGTATGTTTTGAAAATGGAAAACTTTTTTTTAAATAAAATCTTGAAGATCCTTTCAGCCAACATTTCATCAGTGCTGCTGGCAAAGGAAATTGACACATCTTAAATTATGAAGACACTTTTTCTTTCCTCAAAATATGCCTCAGTTTCCAGTATCACTTCTTTATTGGAGCAAAGTCTTTCTCTGAAGCGTTCCTTCAAGGTCTGCAAAAGCCAGTCACTGGGGGCCAGATTTGAAGAACAACGAAGATGCAGAATCAATTCAAAGTGCAGTTCATGTAGTTCTACCATCATTGTGATTGACCTGTAACATGGTACGCTGTTTTTGTGAAAGATAACATTTTTCTTCATTTGTGGCTGCTTTTTGGCAACTTCTTCCCTTAAACACACCAATAATCCTATATATTTGCTATTAATAGTTCTTCCTTTCTGAAGGTAATCAATGAAAAAATAACTTGCACATCCCAAAATACGGAGGCCAAAACTTTGCCTGTTGATGTTTGCATCTTTGGTTGCTTTGGAAAGCTTTCACTTGCTGCTGTCCACTCGGGTGACTGCTGACTTGACTCCAGGGTGAAGTGTTGGATCTTTCATCCATTGTCATATATTTATGCGAAAACTTGTTGAAACAGTTGCAAACAATGCTCTGAATTGTTGATACATTGTTTTTGATCAATTGCGAGCAAACCCAGCACTCACTTTGAAGACAGATTTCTTGGTATTCAATCATCTGCTATCTCGTGCAACTTTAATTTATGATTGATCAAAATAAATTTGTGGACTTTGACTGTTTTCTGGAACAACTGCAGATTTTTTTTTTTTTTTTTTGTAACGTGAGCATTCAGCATGTCTGTACAATCGCATTTCAAAGCACATCACCTATTAACCATTGTTTCCAACAGCAGTTCAAATAACTTATCAAGCCATTGCTTTGCTTGAGCAGTATCCCCCCACCACACCCTGAAAGTAATGCTATATCAACACATGAAATTCAGATTTGTACATTTTGAAAAGTTGCTGCAGTAGCTTCACTTAAATAACTAATTTGTAAACTAATAATCTGGTTTGGCCTAAATTGTCACATGCCATTTGAAGGTTAGTACTTCATACAAATTATATGGAATTTTTATTAGTGGTGCCATCTATGTCAGACTAGACTTGAGTGATGTGTTAAACTCCCCCCACCCCCGGTAACTAATTGTGTAAATTCAAGAAACTTCCAGGAATTATAGCAAGACACAAATGACCCCTATAGAGATCTATACAAATATATAGGGCGTTGTGTTAAGGAATGTTGGTATATAACCTTACAAGGCCAAAAGATACAAAGTATATCCTTAATTTTAGAAAATTTAACAAGGCAGAAACAGGTTGAATAATTTTCACTAACTACTTTGCCTATTCATGCTGTGCTGGATCTACTATAGATAGAATGGGACAAAGAGGTACATCACTTTTGTATACCTTTTAGGTACGCCATGCACATGAAGACATTGTGACCCAACAGTTTTTTTTTTTAATTTTTTTTTTTTTTTTGCAGATTAGATTGCTCTTTGTCTTGTCTGTTTCTGTATCTTTTTGTCACACAACTCACTGGGACCAGCGTTTTTAAATTTCATGGAATCATGAAGAATGGATTCCATCTGTGAGATATAGTCCTGGTGGTGAAAAAAATAACTACTAACCTTTGTATTATGTTTAGTTATATAAATATCACACTTAGAATTTAAAGCTCTGATCTGGAAATGTATACTCCACAAGTCAACTGAAAGAAAATTCTTT
This sequence comes from Ascarosepion bandense, assembly GCA_037127315.1. NCBI lineage: Eukaryota > Metazoa > Mollusca > Cephalopoda > Sepiida > Sepiidae > Ascarosepion > Ascarosepion bandense. Next base: position 1,159,767 of record JBBBDQ010000451.1, read on the forward strand.
TTAAAGTTGGATTAATTTGCATAATGAAAGTTTTTTTTCAAAAGAGGCATTAAGATTTCAAATCCAGCATAGATCAATTCCTTCACTTTTGAAAATGCAAAATTTTAATTCTTTAGGAAGAACTAATTTCTCCATCTATGTAAGCAATTGACAGGTTGAAAATATTTCACTATTTTCAACGCCAAAATATCTAGAGACTAATGAATTAAGATACTTTTGACTCCTCAGACTGACACTTTAAATGCAACCTACTATTTGCTAAATAATGTGAAAAAATTGAAAAAGGACAATTTGTTCCAAATGTCAGCCAATGAGAACTGATATCACAAAAAGCTTGAGGAAAAAAAATACAATTTATTCAACTCATGCTTTATGAAAGCCTGTTTAACCAAATAAGATTCAATTTTAATTCTGGCCATTTTATGTCTCATAAGGGATGGAGTGACACCAAGAAAAACAAGATTGGAGGAAGAACTTTTATAGCGATGATAGAATTTATTCTATACAAGAGCTTGATAGCGTTAAATGAGTCCATTACATCACTGTGGTATCAATTATGGAAATACTTGAATAGACTTGATAACACAATTTAGTCTTTTTGGAAGCCTTTTAGTGCTTCTGAACTACAAGTTGTCTATGATGCTTAAAAGGCCTCTCTCAAAGCAAGACAACTCCTCTACAATCGGTGGGCACCTCTGTTTCATGCCTGTTTAAAGTAAAGTGTCTTCCATCATATTCTACCTAGAAAGGACTCAATTTTATTCAACAATACAAGTTTGTAATTATGCTTACTGGCTATAGGGATGTTATTTAATGAGTGTTTAATTTCTCCATGGTAAGTAAACAAAATCGATGTGTCAAGCAGCAAGAACATAAAATATGAATGGAAATATAAGACATTTATATAAGTTCTCAATGAGTCTATAATTGTACACTAATAAGTGCTAGTTTTTGGCCCTTTCGTAGCCAACTTTGGTATTCAGATCGCCTGTGAACCAACCATAAATAAAATTAGTCTAAGTGATACATCATCCATTATTTAATAAACTGTACATCCATAGACATTGAGAACCAACAGGTTGTTCTTTGATATTGAAACTAACCATCTTCGTGTTCTCTCCTCTATTTTGTTGATATTGTCATGAGTATTTTCAGGACCAATCATTCTGACTATTCAAAATGACTACTTCTGAACAGAAGTGATATAAAATCACTTCTTGACTTTCTTGTAAAAGAATACAAAAATGCAGTCCTTGAAAAAAAAAAAACTTTGCTTAATCAGCATGTAGAAATGAGTTTTTTTTTTTTTTTTTTTTTTTTTTTTTTTTTTTTTTTTTTTAAGCACACATTTGAAATTGCAACTGATTTGTCTATATTTCTGAGATGAGGTAGTATTTACACTATCTACATTATTCAGACTATTGTCCTCATCTTTTATTGCCATATGTATGTCTTGACCTTCAGGTGCTAGAAACTTCAAACTGGACCCTTTATTACAATCACTGGCCCAGTGGATATAGATGTTAGTTATAGTGACTTGACCCAAATAGTTGAGTTCAATACCAGGCTACAGCAGTAGTGAACAAGTAACTCCCTCACATTAGAGGGAGATAACTTATGACGACCAAAGAGGTTTTGCACAAAGCAGTAAGGATATATCCCAGTATAGAGTATAGTAAGGACAGTTGGGCAGTCTGTAAGAAAAAGGGGCACCATGATACAATTCACCCAGCCAGAAATGTTAGAATAACAGGCTGTACTGCTTTGCACTTGCACTGGTATCTTCAATAGTCATTTCAGTGTCTGGATATTAATCTTAGGACAGTGCAGAGGATGCTGTGTCCTCAAAAGATGTACTGAAAGTGAAAACTAAATGTCCAGTCAGCATGCGGTTTAGAATGATTAATGATTGTAACATACCTCCATTCATCTTCCCACAGGGCCTCAGACTCAGCACGCAGTCCTATATATATATACTTTGAGGAGGTAGTGCTACCCTGGGTCAAGGGGGGTGGCTGCACCATGCCACACGAGCAGAACCCAGTCATGGCTGTCAAACAGTATCTGTGACCACATCCTACTTACATTTAACCACCTAACTCCTCAAACTAAATGGGTGATTTTGGTAAATTAAAATGAGATGTTGGTGTTATTTTATTTTTGCATAATTTAAACAATTTATCTGTTCCCTCCTATTTCAGAGCCCAAATTAATATCATTGACTGAAAAAGAATTCTTACAGTTTCTGCTTTAGGTAACTCACAAAGGGGTTGATAATCTAAATCAAATAAGATTTCTCTTAAGTAGTCAGTTGCTGGTAGGATTTAAGATTAATAGCTTTCTGCAACTTGCTTATGCATTGATTTCTGGTATCTGAGCAAGTGTTTTCCCCCCCCCCCACTATTTTCTACTCTCTAATGTACATCATTAGAGACAGAAATACTAGATGCAATAATGATTTCAAGAGATTGTAACTGTCTTAGTGAATTGTGCCCTTGTGCAATAATTCTTTTCAAAATTGTCCTGTGGATATGTCTAGACTGAAAATTTCAAACAAATCTGTACCCTGCATTCTTCATTGTGGATGATTCTTGTATTTTCTTAGTATAATATTAATCATAATCATGAATATTTACATTTTAATGTTTCATTTGATATTAACCTAAGATTAATTCGGACACTAAAGAAATAAAATAAAGGCCTTTTTTTTTTTTTTTTTTTTTTTTGGCATTTGACATTACTGTATATTCTTCTGAGACAGGATCAGGATTAATCTTGTACAAAGGCAGAATCCAGAGGATCTGTATACATCTTTACCAGTTCTTGGTCTAATTTTTCCTTATTCTTCCAAAAGTCACCTCCCCAGTCATTTTAGGCTGTCCCCTTCTGCTTTCAATCACCTCACAGATCTTTCATAGATAATTCTTTATGCTCAGCAGGCCAGTTTAAAATGAACAGCAGTGACTTGGTCATCAAGTTCTAGATACTTGGAGCTGACCTCATCCTGAGGATACTACACATTCAGCGTATCATGTCTGTCATTCTACTGCAGGCAGTTTAAGTTCAATCATTGACAGAGCCCATGTCTCATTGCCATGCAGTATGGCATTAAGAATGCAGGTACATACAAGTGCTGGTTTTAGCTAGGAGGCAGTGGGCTGTGATAAGCAGCAGGTGAAATTTCTTTCATGAAGTTTGGCAACATGACTATATTTTGAATAACTATTCCACTGTAAAATGATCGTGATTTTAGGCCATATAAAAAAAATCGTTATGCTACTTCTAGAACATAAATCTCCAATCTTTGAAATTTTTATTCTATTTAAAGAGATAAATATTGTCAACCCATGTCACTTGTACAGCTTCAGCTTTACAAGAGATAGTGTGATATCCAACGGTGCTTTCCAGTCAGCACCTCCCAATTGGATTTGGCATTTGTTGGTCATCACAGAAGGATCATGGCACTTTTGGTCTCTAGCCTCATGACAGCTTACATGCCATGGTGGGGCCACTCCTCAATGTTCTCTCAATACTAGTGCTAATGGGATTTCATGGCCACATGTTGTTGGTGTATGACTCACTACTCTACCTTTTTATTAGTGCTCTACAGTCAATTTCTCCTTGCCCTATTACACCAGGTTTTTCAAACCAATTTCCATTCTTTTCATTGAGCTAGATTCATAGGAATGCTTTTTCTGCGGCCCTCTGCACCACCTCCCTCAACTATTTCTTCCTTTGCAATGAAGCACATGTCATGCCTAAAGAGCTGCAGCAGCCTCCTGTCTGTATATCCTCTAGCTCCAATTCTGAAGTGACTGATTTGCCATCTACCCTTGATGTAATATTCACATGCACAAATTTACTTGTTAAACAAGTTTAAACAATATTAATGGCACATTGTTTTTATGCCTGTTAGGTTAGATAATCTGATACATAATCAAGTTTCCCTCAATTGTCAACTCCTAAAGTTTGTCACAAACATTTAATAGTTGAAATGATGGCTACTAGATTTAATCCTGTCACTATAAATGTGAATCCACACACTTCATAGGCTCCATGTTAAAAAAAATTGGTTCCTGTATGATCACTGAAACTAAAGTTGTGCCCAGTCAGTACTGTAGGGTTTTTGGTAAGTGCTTGGTTGATGTGCTTCCGTATTTTACGGGTATTGCTCTCGAGATTAGTTCCCCCACAAATACAACACAATGTTTTACAATCGCGCAAAAGAAATAAAATAAGTCACAACGAACATTAAACAACAAACAATTTAATGTATAAAATGAAATTAGCATGTGGAAACAAATAAAATACAAGAGGTGAAAAGTTGCCTTTTGGAAAATAAAGTTTGGCAAGAAGTTAAATTTGTTTAAAGGTGTGTGTAAGTTTATATTAACGGAGTCCGTAAATAAGTCGTTCTTACTTACATTAAGTTCATCTCGGGTGGCGACAGCATGTCACGTTGATGAAAGAAAGTTTGTCGGGTTTTTCCTTTCACAGCCATCTGTAGCTAGGTCATGAACTTTGGTGTGGAAGAATAACTTGGCTGGACAAAATATCGGTTACATGCTGACTTAATGGCTAGCTTGGTGACTGACCTTTTACTTCCTAACTGTGTGTTATTTATATACCATAATAGTGGATCAAAGAATCTTCCTAACATTTAGGTGTGAAGACATTTATTGACAAATCAGATTTGTATTTTACTATTTTGTTTTGGGGCCTAAATATTTTTTGTTAATTGACTTCCGATCCTATTTTTCTAGAATGTTCTGATTCTGTTTTTAGCTGATTGGTTGAAATATAAAAATGTAATTTAAATTCTAATGCCGTTTTGATCCAAAATTTCTATGTTTTTATGTATTTTCTTATTGCTTATTTTAATAGAAAAAAAAATGTGTATCCCATAGTACCTGGATTAATGACCACTTGGAAAAAAAACATTTATTGTAAAAAGAATTATGAAAGAAAATGTTTTTTTTTTTTTTTTTTTTTAAGGACTGTTTGTATAACTGTACTCTGAAGAAGTGTTGGTCAAAACGATTCTAAGGTTAATGGAGGTTGAGGGACTGGTTTCCTACTTATTAAAAATGTTAAGTTTTGTGGCATCAAATCTTAAACATATAGATATATTTGTATCTTCTAGGTGAATGATACACAGGAGTGCTTAATATATTCAGCACAGTATTTGGTGCTAACATATGGGACAAGTTACAACTAACAAGGCAAAAGAGAAGGTCTAAATGAGAAAGTCAATGTAAATCAGTCCAAATATTAATGATAGTTTCAATTTAGGAAAAATGATCCTTTAAATACATACTTACTCTTACAGTTTGAGCCAGTCCATCAGTCAATGCTGAAGGGGTGCTAGCTACTCAACAACAATAAACAAAAAGGCAAATAGGCTTCCCCACCTTGCTACCAGGTTTCTTGAGGCAAAAGGTGAAAAAGCCAACCAAATGCCACTCTAATTACACAAGAACTTTGAAAGTAGGAGTAATAGGAGGTGGAAATATACATCACGTCCTACACACATAAACTCCCACTCTAACAAAAAAGAAAAAAAAACTGAGTTCATAAGTACACAAGAGATTACTTTGCCTATATTTTGCGATTATTTTTGTCCTTTTGTTTGGCAAGATCCTGGCATCTATATATGGCAAAATAGCAAGTTGCCATGATTCCTGCCAGCTGGACTTCTGCCATACCTCTTTGAATTTCCATGTAGAGAAGCTTAGTGTAGCTTCTATGGCTCTTAAATCTGAAGAATGAAGTATGATTAAAAAAATCTTTTCTTAATGGTCCCTCAGTACAACCAATGTATGCTCTTGAAATTACTATTCTCATCAGTGTAAATGATGCTCTCTGCACAACGCTCCCCATTCAAAGAACAATTGTATCCTACAGATACATTTTTTCTTTCACCCATATCTGTTGAATTTACATTGTCTTGAGGATGGAGCACAAGAGTGAATGTAGTACTATGGATAAGTCACACAGAAGCACATATGAGAGATCAAGGTCTTTTTTTTTTTTTTAAGGTTGGGTTTACTAATTTTGCTCATTTTAATTCATGTGTATATAATTGAGTGCTTTGGTGAAGGCTTTTATGTAGTCAAACATACATTAAAGGACGTTCACTATGAGAAAATAAGTCTCACAATAGCCAACAAACATATTTGCAAGAGAGGGACCCAAACACGAACCCATCATGATACCGTTGATTTGTTCATACATAATATTAAAACTAAATTCAACTAACAAGGGTGACAAATTTCATTAAATCAATAAATACACTCTGCACAAAGGAGCATAAGTTAACAGAACAAATGTCATATGAACACATGAAACAACTATTGGGGAGTGAAAAATTTTTACATTGATTCAATAAGTAAAAAAAATCCTTAATACAAAACTTACTCCTGTGTAACAATACAGGTTGTAACACTGTAGAGTCAACTAGCAACCTGATGCTGAGAAGACTGAATCATAGATAGTATTGGACATAACTAGACTCAAGGATGAATGGAACCAGTGGGTCTAATTAAATCCAAAATGTCTTTACTTAGTAAACCACTTCTAACCCACTTTAATGATTATCTTTGAAATTTTGCTTCAATAGACAGTGTTATTATAGGTTCCCACTGAACCTAATTTCAGAAACTTCATATCATTTAAAATGTACATCTTGGACACATACTCTGAAAGATTCAGAAACACCACACCAGCACCCTTATCTGGTTTCATAATCACAAGATTGTGATTATATTTTAAACTTGTAACCAACTGGTGGTGCTGTTCACCCCACTTGGATTCAACATAAGAAACAGAATGTCTAGCAAAAGAATAACAAGTTTTGGTTTTAGGTCACTTAAGAGATTCAGCCGAACACTGTTTTAAGTCTTTTAGCCTGCACAAAGACGACCTCAAACTCGGCAAATATCTTTTCTTGATCAGGTATTGGAAAAGGGACACAAAACTCCAAGCCATGGGCAAGAATAGTTTTTTCCAAAAAAGGCTCATAAGAAATACCCCCCCCCCACCAGTAAGCTCTTCATTGCATCCAAATCACTTGCAAACTAAATATTCTAATTTAGTTTGATTAGACAAAAACAATTTAGTATTCAGTTTGTGTGAACAGCCAACTAAACAAGAAAACTGAATTCGATCAAAATAAGTGTCAACATACACCTTCTCTATAGGTTGTTGTATTCAAAATTGAGGAATGGGATTCTCTTTGAAAAAGTTTCAATGGAATCCCTAAAAAAGACTTTTGCAATTTTTAAACTGGAATGTAATTTCGAATTCTTAATTCAAAATACAATATGGGAAAAATAAACCTCTTTATTAATGCAAGCTGTAAAAAAAAAAAAACTGGCAGTGGAATTTTAATCTGTATATGTGACTTTAATTTTAGTAATTTATCTAAACTACAAATAAGTCCCGGCTTATCTCCTCTTTAAATAGTTTTGTTATTTGAATGTTAGCACTCGTCTGTCGCTAAGCTTGTCACTTATTCTCTGTGGCAAGTTATATAGGCTCTCTTGCACTTATGCAAATTAGGCATATTAATTTGCCAGTATCACTACAGTTAAATAAATTCTTAAACGGACAATTTTATAATAGCAAGGAAAAAAAAAAATATATATATATATATAAAAACAAATCTGAGATTTGGTGGCGTTTTAAGATCTATAAAGTGACAACTGCTTTTGCCCAGATCTTTATCAAGTCTTAACTCTGGGATTTTAGGCTAAAAGGTGAAATGGGAATTGTGAAATGGGCATAAAAAAAAATTAAGGATACTAAAGCCCAATAATACTAAGTCCCAAAAGCCATAGCAGGCCCCCAAGACCTTATGTAAATGAACTCTAGCACCTGAAGATGAAAAAATGTGACCTAGCCAGAACAGTAAAATTGTCAGCAACAACCAACAACGCAATTCCTGCTATTAACATGTTGACATATTGATGAACCAGAAGTATTAACCAGCTGACTGCGGTTAGCGGAAGAGTTCAAGATTCTGAGGTAAAAGCTCCTTGATTCTCTGATCTAAATGCTGAGACGTTCTGCTTATGTAGTTGCATCTGCAACCACACTGAAAGTTGTAAACAATGAAATTTGTAACTGACATCCAAAAATGGGAGACCTGTTCTTCTCTACTTCCATAGTAAATTGGAGGGAGAGATGTAGAGAATTTAATTGAGCCAAAAAATTGTCAGCATCACTGGTCTCATCAAATATTGAGAAAGTATCAACACATCTCAAATACACTAAGGGTTTGTTGACCTTCTCAAACAGTAAGCACTCAAAATGACCCACAAAAATGTTGGCAAGAACAGGACCTAAAGGACTACCCATTACAACGCCGTCAGTTTGAACATACATGGTCCCATCAAAACTGAACTCAACTTCTTCCATTGCTAACTGCATGCATTCCAAAAATGGTACCTCGGGAATGACAGCAGGGCCCAAATTGCCTCTGTATAATATATCAGCACAAATGTTAATGGTCTGAGGTAGTGGTACATTTATGTATAGACTATATCATACGATACCATAAATTTATCTTCAGAGGAAAACTAAGTTTCTAACGAAACTGGAAAAAGTGAAGGAGTCTGAAATATTGCACGTGGACAGCACATCACACAGGTTGGAGTAGTTCTGCCAACCATTTGGCCAACACATGTTGTACAGAGTCCACCATAGACAAAATCAGTCTAAGTGAGACTCCTTCCTTATGTACCTTAAGAAGGCTGTACATTCTAGGACGTTGCAATCCAACGGGCCTTATTCTACTGTAAATTTCTTTTGAAATCAAATTGCCTTTATACAAAGAAAGTAGTCATCGTTGTGTCCTGGCTTCTACTTTACTGGTATTGTCAAAAGTATCGGTAGGACCAATCATTTAAACTTAGCAGGATCATCCAAAATAACATGCATTTTATCAAGATAATCCTGCTTTGCTTATCCAAAATGACAACACCAGAACCTTTCATCTGGTTTGGTAATGTCTTCTTGCAAACGCAATGATTTTATGGTTCAGCAATGAACACTCCACCAATCGAGATAATCTTTTTTCACAACTTAGCAAGGAGTATTCATTAACCAACTCAAACAATTTGGCTTTAATCTGTGAACGCTTCTCAGATGACCTGGGAACATGTTGAGTAATTTGGGCATACAATAACTCAAATTCTGAATAAATTTGTTCCCAATTTCCTTTAGGAGGGATACAAAATTGCAAGCCTCGGGAGAGAACTGAAAGTTCAATCCCACTAAAAATAATGCTTGAAAAATTGAATGTGTCGATTTAGATCTCCATCAATAGATCCATACCTTCTAGTAATTAGGTAATTTAAATACTTGCTGTCTCTCACCTACAGATTTTTCCAAACGTAATCTGTTATTTACTAAATAGCGGAAGAGATGGAAATAGGCTATCTCGGCTCGAATAACATTCAAAATTGTACAAAATGAGCGTAAGCATTTGATTGAACAATCAAATAGCTTATCTAACTCATACCCAATTAATGCATATTCAGCAGATAGAATTTGTTTTAATTCTGGACAGCCTCCTTTGTATGAATGAACAACACTGCACGACTGACAAGATCTAAAATGTTCTTTTTATTCTTAGTTATTAACATTGTGCGAAAGACGAACAGCTTAATTTGGTTAAGTTTCTCTGGGGGTATCGTCGACGAAGATATACAAAGATATGTCAATATTGTTTAAAGCAATTCGTTCTTTCTGTGGGTATAAATCTTTTAATATATATATATATATATATATATATATATATATATAATAAGACCGACTCTGTAAGTGTCTAAATCCTAAAATTATACGAAAATAAACTTTGAGGACAACAAATAACAGACAGAATCTAAGTCCGTTATTGTCCGTCGCTATAAGGCGTTGGACAAGAGGGGGGAAAAAAAGAAAACTGCGGAATACAGACAATACATACAATATCCCGTAGCAAAGAAAAAAAAAAAAACCCAAACGGAACCAACCACAAAGAAAGAAAAAGTGCTCGATACAGAACTAACCAAAGTGGAATAACAAAGAGGAAGCAATGTAGAGCAAAGACACGTAAAAAAATCACAAGATCACCAAAACCTACCGCGGTTTCACACAACAGCTCGTCAGGGCAAAGGCAAACCAAGCGGTAGGTTTTGGCGATCTTGTGATTTTTTTACATATATAAAAACTACTAAATCTAAAAATGAGCCAACATCAACCGGTTTCACACAAATGATCGTCAGGGCCAGGCTAACAATTTAGATAAAAAAACAGCAAATATATCGAGCTCAAAAGAAACCAAATTAAATCATGGTAAAACAACCTTTATTACAAACCAACAAAAAAAAAAGCAAAACACCTATTTTAGTAAGCAATTTTTTGTTTACATCTATTAAGGATTTCGGTTTTAGAATTAAGCAAGTTCTATGTAGGTTCAAACAGCGCTATGGCTAATTTTTCCTCACCACATAGCTGGCAGAACTTGCTACCTACTTAATAATTTGAGCATTTTTTTTTTATTTCCCATTTAAGAATTTTTTTTAGGTTCCATACATAAGTAGCTAATTTGGTACTATGGCTTATGGTTATAAAATCTACGTTTAAAAAGTATCATGAGTTACTCCAATATAAATTTTAGGATTAGGATCATTTTCATCAGCGTAGACTCTAACTCCATATACAACACAAGACTGCCGACAGTAACCATTGATGGGGCAGTCATTCTTCAGTCTACAATTACACTTGGGTTTGAAACTAGACTTTTTGGGTTTTTTTAATTTACTTTTATTAATTCTGTTTATTATTTTACCTACATTAGGTAAACAGGAATAACCCAATTGAATGGTATTTCTGTTAGTTTTTATTTAGACAACTATTTTTACTGAAATGTTTATCAATGAATGAAAAAAAAAAATTTACCAATTTTGGTTCTAACCTCCTTATTGAAAGGGGGGTTGAACCAGATTATTTTCCTAGCTCTTCTTATTTTTAGCATTATTAGGTGTGATAAATTGAAGGTTATCTTTTATAGCCACTTTTTAGTAGTGCAGATTGGTATATCTTATGCTTATCGACTAATCTCAATATTAGTTATTGGAAAGTCTATATGTTATACTTTTTGGTATAGCATTTAAAATATGGTTAGGATGATTAGAATGTTTATTCACGTAAATAGGGGTAGAATTGTTTTTTGTGTAAGGGGCAATGTTTCCTGTATTTAGATCAAAAGTTATATCTAAATAAGTTTTGAAATTACAATCAATTTCTATAGTGAATCCATTTTCTTTAAAAAAAAAATTTATGGAGTTTTTTTCCTTAATTTGTCACAAATTTGGGGTGTACTATGATCAGCATCCTGATACAACCCGTGATTGTGGAAATCCAGGAGGTTATTTAGTTGGTATAGGAGATGGCATCTTACCAACTCAGCTACCTCCGCACCATCATACGCCCCCATGGGATTATCAAATCCCGCAGCATCAGTTTTTTTTTTTTTTTTTTTTTTAACCCACAGTTCCTCATGATAGTAGGGTCTTGCGACAGTGCCTAATTAAGTCAAGTTCATTGTTAGAAATTTCGTTAAACTCTTTAGCTGAATTAATAGCTTCTAGTACTCTGACGTTATTGATGGGTAGAACTCTTTAATATCATTTCATGAAAGCAGTGCTTAAATTTTCTGAATTGATTGAACCAATTTATACAGTCTAATGTAGACTGCCACTGGTTAATATTTAAGAACATATATAAATTACTGCACAATCGTTGTAATATTCTTACTAATTTTCCTAATTCCGTTTTAGTAGGATTTAACAATCGGAAATCAGGATGGAGGGGAAATGAACTTTTGTGGTCTTTAACCGTTATAAAGCTATCTTTTAAAGCCAATTTTTCAACTCTATTTAAATGATTAAATTTACCAACCAGTAAACTAGCTTCTTGACTTAATTTTGATTCCATAGTAGAGGAAAATTTTGTATTGTTTAGTAACTACTTTTTTTAATTTATTGTAAGAGCTTTTACTTATCCTATATATGTTAGTTGATTTATCGCCTTTAATGTAAATGAACTTATCCCTACGGCATGTTTTTAGGAAGGCATTTAAATTTTGACTTTTATTTGGTTTAAGTTTTCTATATTTTATCTTTTTAACTAACCCTATTAAATCATTTTCAAAATTATCCAGCTCTTTACAATGGGGAGGGTGTTTGTTTTTAAAACCATAGTGTTTGATGGAATCATTATCTCTTAAACTGTTTAGGAAGAAAAATGCCTTCCATCTAAGATTACTTATGAAAATTTCAATTTTCCTTAATAAATGCAACTCATAGTAATGTATTTTGGGTATAAGTATATCTCTGAGCAAGCAACCTATATTAATTTGCTTCATGTTAAATGTTTTAAAGTGCTCTATAGGGGACCTAGAACCAACAATATTGATATACTTAATTACAATAAAGAAATTTTATTGTAATTATATATTATAAATTACATTTTAGAACATGTACATAATTTCTTCTATATATGTCCTCTTCCCTACAATCATATGGTTGTTTCAGTGTTTGGATTTAAACATTTCAGGGGAAATAAAGGTTTGGAATCATTCTCTGTTTATATTTGGTTTTGGTCGAGGTTATTGGGAATTAAGTGAATGTCTCGTTTCGATCGTTATACTTTTGAGGAATTTGGTGTGAAATTGTTGATTAATGGTCTTTTCTGTTGGAATGTATGTTTTATCTTATCGGTTGGGTATATCTTTTGGTTAGGATTTCTAAGAGGGCACTGTTGAGTGGCCATTTTTATGGTTGGCTATCATTTAATTGGTTGATGTCTGCTGTTAGTGGACCTAATTCATGTATTTACTTTGATCCTGTGTCTAGGTTTTCATAGACGTGATAGGGGTGGGTTTTTTCTTTCGTACATACAAAATTTAATTATGGAATTGTGTAGCTTGATATTACAAGACTTTAAAAGAGTTAAGCAACTGGTTTCACTACTGCTCTTCTGGTGACTCACACGAATAAAAGAAAACATGAAATGTATGATGGAAAGAAAGAAAAAACACATGCAGGGTGGGGGTAAAAATAATGAAAAGAAAACAAAGCTAGATAAATTGGGATCCCCAACAAACATTCACGCTGTATATGCAGGGAATATTTGCAGGATCCATTATAGAGCCTCTAGCACTTTCAGATGAAATATAGTGTGACTGGGACACAAGTGAACCAGTCAACACTGAAATTAGCAGCACACTTATTTAACAGGTGCCCACATATGGCAGAACTAAGTATTCCAGGCAAGCTCTTTTAAAGCCAAGGTCTGATTCCTGATCTTAGAGGGAAATTACTCAGCACCTAGATATGAGAATTAGACAACACATTTCCACTATGTAGTTGGCACCACAATGTTATTAATAACAGAATTTACTTGAAGAGGGTGAGAATCCTTGCATCCAGAAGAAAACATAGGCCGATTTTGAAAAACTATATGAACCTCGGCCAAGAAAAAAGATAATTACAGAGATTAGATGAAATTTGTCTAGTTAAGCTTTCACAATTACTTCTAATCCAGAGAAGTCTAAGATAAACAGGGTACCTTTTTTAACTGTACAAGGTTTGACTCTACAGGGCCAAGTCAAGGAATTGTATGTATAGAAATTAACATGAAATTGGTAAAATAAAATTAGTAAAGACGGAAAATGATTTAGACTGAAATAATGTTAAGTCCAAACACTCCCTCTGTTTAAAAGATAGTTCTGTTGAGACTGAACCTAAATCATTTCTAATGTCTGAGCATGACTTAAGGCGTTAAATAAGTTTATGCTAAACTTGACAACACAAAGCTGGATTATTTATGTAATGCTCAGCGATCAAAAAATTGCATGTATTCCTAAGGTCGTCATCCAATTGGAATGTTTCATTCTTAATTTTCATAAGTATGTGTTGCTTCATTCTAGTATCTAACAACTGGGTTGTTCTGATGCAACTACTCTTAAATTAATAGCATGAATATGGTAAGGAGGGACTATCCTGACAGGGAGAACTTTACCTACTCAGTAAAATGAGTAGATGGTCTAGATTAATAACTTATCCCATATTAAATTTAATGAAAGCTTGGCTCTTGTCATGAAAATAGTTTCAAGTGCACACTATAACTTGAATGAGAAGAAATGAGTGGAGTATGAGGTAGTTTCAATTTTCATGCATGGAATACCATATATGGTAATCTATGATATCACTCTTATGTGCCATATCTCATTAATGTAGGTGATCATAGCCATCTTCCTGTACCTTGTAGCTCTCAATATATTTATCCCAAGTTCTGCTCTGCCATCCATTTGCTTAAGCCCATCAAGTATGTCATGTGCTGCTTTCCTCAATCTCTCACTGCCTTATGAGTATCAGATTCTCCAAGCCTTCCTTCATCACATATCCCAGAAACTTCAACTGCCTTTTCCTGATGTTTGTTTCCTTTTTGTTGACATTTCTCAAATCTTGTCATTTGCATTTTTTTTTTTGTCCATGGTACCCTCAAAATCCTTCTTTAGAACCACATTTCTGTTGCTTTGAGTCACTCCTGTCTTTGAGGAGATTGTCCGGCATTCATTGTCCTGTATTACATAATTGTTCAGCATTTTTGTTTTCTGTTTCCAACAAACTTTTCCTGTCTTTTAATACTGCTTAGCTTTTGGAATGTATCTTTTTGGGCATACCAATACATCTGCAAATTTCAGTGTCTGTCACTTTCACTCATCTTACAGAACACTTCCAGGTGTTCAAATGTCTGTCCTGCTTGATTTATTTTTTTTATATCCCTGACATGTAATTGAATGCATGTGCATGGTGATCAGCCCAAAAGAGAAGACCAAAATGTCAGTTATGTTCATTTTTTTTTTTTTTTTTCTTTGCTACATTTCCGTAGTAGGGTTTGTAGCTTCCTTTCCATGTCTATCAAGTGTCATCTGCATATCTTATATTAACATTGTGGCTGCCAATGATGAGACCTAGCAGGATTTCTAGTTCTTTCAGAATTGCCTTGCTGTACAGGTTGAATACATTAGGTAAGACAAATCCTTGTGTTAATCCCTTTTCTATGTTTATCTGCTGACCTAGTGTTCCAAAGGCATCCTGCTAATTTCATCATTGTCAGTTTTGCAGTCCCAATTTTTGTTGTTTGCATCTCCCAGTAACAGATTTTTCTAGTTTTGTTCATTGGTTTTTTTTCAATAATTTTCACTTTCATTCCTTAATATGCTCATTATGATGAACCTCTTGTTTTATTTGTTCCAGTGTCACTGTTACAAAGGGTAATTGTATTACAAAGCATAGTTTTTAATTCTCCTTCAGATTGAAGAGAGGCAAGCACTGTAACTTCCAGTGGTTCCTTGTACTTGGGAATTAGTCTTAACAATCCATCTACATGGCCAAATTTTTTTTGCTGACACATACTCTATTTTGACACATGCTGACACATACTCTATTATGTTGGCTGTGTGCATTGGCAGACCTTCCTTTGAGCCAAAAAGGGGTGAGTAGTGGCTTGTGATCTGTCTGTAAAGTGAATTGCTGGTCATAAATATAGCGGTGGAACTCTGCTACTGCAAATATAATCCCCAGTGCTTCCTTTTCAATCTGCAAATAATTTTTTCTGCCGGAAGTAAAGCTCTTGAAGCATGTTATTGGTTTTAAAGTTCCATCAGTTATTTTGTGAAAGCATGCCCCTATGCCATATGAACTTGCATTGCTAGCGGCGATTTCTAAATTCAGGTTGTAATGCATCAGAAACAAGTATGACATTAGTTTTCTTTTTTTTTTTTTTTTTTTTTTTTTTTTTTTTTTTTTTTTTTTTTTTTTCTTTTTTTTTTTCTTTATTTTTCAAATACCTGCTAGAATTCTGTCCAAATTCAGGGGTTGTCTTTTTTAATAATTCATTAAGGGGATCATGCAAATTATGCATATTTGGTATGACTGTATGGTAATTTGCTAGACCTAGGAAACAATGTTATTGGGTGCTGGCATGTCTTTAATTGCAGTAGCCGGTTCAGGATTCAGTCTTCTACCATCCTTGTCAGTTATGTGTCCTAGGTATTCAATTCCACCCCCCACCCCCCGAAAAAATCATTTCTCTTTAATATTGAAACTTTATTCTTGGATCTTAACAAACTTTGGACATGATCCTTATGTTCGACTATGCTTTTCATTCTAATATCTAAGCAATGATATTAGATGAATAAAATTAAGGTGCATGGGAGGGGGAAGTACCAAAACAGGTTAAATGTGGGAAGCACAAATTTCTCCCTTCCTTTCGAGGGAACTGATATAAAAGGCTTAACCAGGACCAAAAGTACAACCCAAAACCAGATTTGAGAACAACCCTGATAAATTGGTCAACCCTGTCTTCACTGTCAACATGTTTTATGTCAGGTGTACTGTACAAAGGTTGTTCTAAATAGTTTTTCTTTGACAATGCAAGTCTGATAACTGGACAGAAAAAGATGGCCTGCAAACGGCTTGCTAAGACCGTGGCCAAAATCATTAACTCTGTATTCAATATAGTTAAAGGCTGGAAATTATTAATACCACTCCTTTGTTGCTTCTCTGAAGTGTTCAGGAATGTTCCTGTTCATCTATTTGTTAAAGACTAGTTCCAGCAGAGACAAACACTGAAACTGAAGTGAAAATCATCAATAGTCTTATCTCTGCCAACAAGTTTCAGATTTCTGCCTTTGATCAAATCCTCACGCCCAGTCACCTCAAAACAAGGAAACTCTAAATAGGTGTCAAACTGAGCTGGGTTCAGACCTGTCATTTGTTGTCACAGTACGCCCATCCAGCAATCTGATTCTAGCAATGTATCGGTCTACACTACTCCGAACTTCTTCAGCTCACATTTCTTTCCTGGGTATGACTGTAAACTGCATCTAGCAGCAAGACCTCTGACTGGGAGTTTGTGAGGAGCATAGAACCACCCCTTAATTGCTGTTGTTCCCAGGTTCACTCTGACCTGGAGTGGTAGTACCTGTTAGTCCCAGCTATGAGCAAATAAACCCCCTAAACTGGGGTCAAAACACTATGAAACTATAAAGACTTTTATAGAAATATATATGCATAAAAAACAAAAATATACATTTTTGAAGGAAAAAAAATGTTACCGTAACTTTTTTTTTTTTTTTTTTTTTTTTTTCAAGGAAAAATAATTACCAGAAATCTCTACAATGTCAATGTCTGCCTTCATCAGTTAACTAACCATTTTTTGTGGTAAACTTTGAAGTCACTGCAGATAGGAAAGCTGAGAGAAATTCAGTGATAATAAAAATCATCTCAGACAAAAATTAGTGTCCCATTGTCCTGAGGATGATAGTATGAAAATGAATGTAGTCCTATGGATAAGTGTCACACGGAAGCACATATGAGATCAGTCAGGGCCTATTTTCTCTTTTCTAACATCCTTAATAGATAGTCCATGGCATGCCAATTTAGGGGGTCATGTTTGGGTATTAGGGTTGAGTAGCTGAAGATTGCAAGCTTCTGTCTTGTACAGAAATAGGAAGTTGGGTTTGGCCCAAAGGAGTAACACCTCTGGAGGGTTGGAATATAGATTTCACATTGATATATCTGGAGTCTTTTTTTAATTTTTAGGTTGGGTTTACTAATTTTGCTCATTTTAATTGTGTTCATGTGGTTAGTTGAGTCTTCTGGTAAAGGCTTGTATGTAGTCAGACACCAGATTGTATAAATAACCTGTATTGAATTGTTTAGATATAGTTATAACAGTATCCTTCGTCATGGCATTGAGAGGCTCTCAGTGGAGACTATAAGAGGGTCCAGAAGCTATTAACTATACAGCAGTATAATAGCTCTGATAATATAAACCTGCTTATAGGCAGCTTCAAATGAGTCAATCTGATTGGGTGGTGGGGATAGTGCTAAAACCCAGAAAACATCTGCCTTCAGCATTCTTCTTTAATGAAGGGGAAAAATGACAGGCATATATGGATCCAAATTGTCACTTTTCTCACTTGCTAATTACAAATTGCTACCCCTTGCTAAGTTAAGTTCCAAATTGCCAACTTTTAACTAACATTTTCCTCTTTTGGTAATTTCAAATTTTCAACTTCCCCACTTCTTGGCAATTTCAAATTGTCAACTCCACGTGCCTCCTTAAGGTATAAGATTTGAAATTACAAGAGTATTGATATTAGTAGGGATTATGAAAAGGTGTCTGTACACAGCTGAGGAATGAAGGATGAATGTCACTGATGAGATGATGAAACGGGTTAAGCTGTGTATAGGAAAAGGCCAAGGCCTGCAGCTGACAACCATCTTAAAGCCAAGTGTCCCAACAATGAATAATCATGGTCAAAGGAAATGAAGAATGAAAAGTCTGTGCCTTGGTCTTGTGGGAATTACTTCAACATGCAGATGAAGATTACACATAGTGAATGAATTTACAGAATCTGCCTGTTTGACAGGAAAGGGTTTTGCAAATTGACATAGGAGTTAATGTCGACATTATCCTTGCAAGATAATTAACCAGCATCAGCCAATAAAATGGATGCCTGTGAAGTTTCAGATTAGATGACTTGGATTTTTTTTTTTTTAATTTATCAACATATGCCAAGAATAACCAAAAGTAATCTAATTTCTCATCTGCAAAGGTAGTCACTGCTAACCTCTTTTGCAGGTGAGCAGATAAACCTGAGACCTTAACTCTTTGTATCTCTTTCATCTTTTTTTTTTTTATTTATTTACACAGATTTACCATCCTATAAATAAAATATTGTTTGATAACCTTAAATATTAAATTTACATTGTAAATAATGTTGCAATTAAATGGTCCTTCAGTTTGCATGGTTTCTTTCTACCATATTGTATTGTATTCAAATTCTGGGCTACTGGTTTCCTGTTCAAAATTCCAATTTGCTGAGAATCTTAATTTTAGCAAGGTGAATTCTGGACCATTGTCAGATGAGACTATTTTGGTAATCCATATCTTGCAAATATTTTTCAATTTCTCTGCAAGATGTTATTGAGGTGCCTGCTAATCTCAGCAGGTGGTCTTTGGTGTAAGATTCTTTGCATTTCTAGCAGGAGTAGTGAAGACAAGAGCATATTTTGAGATATGATCTGTGAATAATAATAGTAGTAGTATGGCCTGAGACATGGTGGGGATTCTCCCCATCTCCCCTTTGTCTCTAGTTTCTGGATTCTTTTTGAGTCAGAAAAAAGTAATAACACATTTAGGTTTTTTTTTTTTTTTTTTTTTTTTTTAACTAAATTTTGCTACAAGTTTGTAAAAACTTCCTACCCTGTAAAATTTTAAGCAATTTTTTTTTTTTTTATTTTTTATAAAGTGTTTTGCACATTGTCCTACCTATTCCTTCATCCTCCAAAGTAGATTGTTCTAGTGCCATGCCTTTTCCCAATATCTCTTTCAGTTTTTGTTCTTGCTCTTTACAATGTCATCTTAATTACAATACCTCATCTTGAAAAAGGAGTCTCTATATTTCCATTTGGCTATGAGTTTTCTCTGTTGGCAGCAATACACTTGAACCAGTTGCTACAGCCTTTTGTTTCCTTGTCCTCAAATTTGTGACAATACAGCTCCAATCCCATATTGACTAGTGGCTAATGTTCTTATGCCCATCAAGGGATGAAAATGTTAGAAATAGTTATGAAGTAGTTTCAGCTGACCGATTACATTTTCTATCCTTTTGCAGCAGTTTATTAACCTGAGTTCCTCATGCGTCTTCAGTATGTACTTCCTGATTTCTAGAAAAGATTGCAGTTTGCTTATATATCTGTAATTGGTATCAATTTTTATGATTTACCCCAAGTATATTTGGCCTGAATAATTCAAACTTGTTTGTTCACAAAGTTTAAGCCCATAAGACATGTGGGTGAAGAGAGGAATGACACCCTTACATCCCTAAAGCATTAAGGATTCAGAATGTTTTATAAGTTTGTATTCAGGTATTGTACACTTCAGAGGATTGGTATTTTGAACCAAAATTGGTTCTTTAATCCACCAGGGTAGGTGTTTCTAGTGCTATACTTTCTTCTGAATATCTCGATTAGTTTCTTCTATTGATGTTTACAATGGCTGGGATTTAAGGAATATTAAAAAAGATAATTATGTAAATAGTGTACATAGTTAAAATACCTCATCTGGGGGCGGGTAAAAAAGATGCTCTCTATATTTCCATTTGGTTATAAGTTTTCTTTGCTGGTAACAGTACTCTTGAATCAGCTGCTATAGCTTTTTCTTTCCTCGTCCTCAAATTTGTGACAATACAACTCCAATCCCAGATTGACTCACATCTGATGCTCTTATGTCTAGCAAGGCATGAAAATGTCAGTGATTATGAAGTAGTTTCAGCTAACCAATTCCATTTGCTATCCTTTTGCAGCAACTTATTAACCTGAGTTCTTAGTTCATGCATTTTTAGTATGTACTAGTTAATTCCCAAATTCTAGGAAAGATTGCAGTTTGGTTATATCTGTAGTTGGCATGAATTAATAGCCTTTATTATTTTAAGGCCTGGGCTACAATTATTTTTAAGGATGATTTACCCAAAGTATATTCTACATGAATAATTCAGATTTGTTTGTTCATAAAGGTTAAACCTATAAGACAAGATCTGGGTGAAGAGATTATATTCTTCTGAATATCTATTACAGTTTTTATTGATGTTTACAATGGCTGAAACTGAAGAGATGAAAAAAAGATGACAATGTAAGTAGTCAAAATACCTCATCTTGGAAAAAGAGGTTCTCTATATTTAAATTTGGTTATGAGTTTTCTCTGCTAGTAACAATGCTCTTGAACCAGCTGCTATCGCTTTTTCTCATCCTCAAATTTGCGATAATACAGCTCCAATCCCATATTGACTGGCAGCTGATGCTCTTATGCCTAACAAGGGCTGAAAATGTGTTAGCAATAATCATGAAGTAGTTCTGACCGATTCCATTTGCTATCCTTTTGCAGCAGCTTATTAAACTTAGTTCTCAGTTCATGCAGTTTCAGTATATACTAGTTATAACCAAATTGCAATCATTTTCAGAAATGGTCAATTATGTCCATAGTAGCTGGCATATAATTTAGACAATTTTGGCTCTGGGTTACATTTTTATAGATAATTTTACTTTAAATTGGAACATTGTTTAAATATACAACTGTGAAGCAGACTGCTCAACAGTTGTCTATAATTTGATGAAAAATTGCAAGTGTGACCTTTATTGCAATGGTAAGTCTTAATTGTAAGGAAATAGCAAATCTTAGGTTTTTCCCAAATTGAGTACTCTGAGCTGAAGTCTCATTCTATATGTGGGAAAGACATATTCCCAAGGGCAAGGTTAAAACACATTATGAAAAATAAGTTATTTGTAAAGGAATATGTGAATAAAATAGAAAGATTTTTTCCCTGTCTGTAAAGACTCGGTCTGTGTAACTTGATCCAAATGAATTCAAGCACATGTGAGGATCAGACAGAACTTTGAACAAAACAGAAAACCAGTTGTCCTCTTAAGCTTTAGCAGCATCAGAATTAAGTGCTGGCCAATTGATAAATTGTGCACTGATGGTTGTCTTCCTTTCGATACTTTGGTGGTAACTGGATCTTAGATAAGCAGGAATGTGCTAACTGATTCTTCCAAGCCAGGGTAATTTAAGATACAAAGGACAGCAACTTAGCCCTTCAACTTTTGGTTCTTTAAACCATTTAATCTTACAAGCAATTACCTGTTTTACCAAATTAATGGGGTACCCATTCCCTTCAAAAATATCTTGCAAGCGTGTTAATTCACTGGCCAAGCATTCAGAACAAATATTTAGGGCACGGTGAACCAAAGTTTCTATTAGGCCAATTTTACAGGACTTAGGAACAAAAGAGTTCCAATTAGTATACAGACCGGTAAAAGTCAGTTTACGAAATACTGAATTCACAAACCTCGTCCCATTGCTGAACATAGACATCTAAAAATGAAAGACCCCCATCCTTCTGTCTCCATAGTAAACTGAAGAGATGGATGTAAAGAGTTTAACTGAACTAAAAAAATTTTCAGCTTCAGATGTGTTATTAAATAACGCGAAGGTGTCATCAACATAACGTCGATAAATAAGTGGCTCATTAACCTTCTCAAATAACACATGTTCATAAAGAAGGAAATTACTGCAAAAGTAATTCAAACTTACCAAAAAGGTAGCTTTTAAAATTCCACTTATCCTATTGGCACAATGCTTCTATGACGGTCTTTGGGAATCCAATTCGTAAAAGTTCAAATAATCTATCTCTCTTAGGGTCATCAGGAGAGAATGTGCACCGTTTCGGGGCCTTCCTCTCTACGGTTTTCATTGCACACCGGCCCCCCTCACTGATGTGAGGCCCCATTGTATTTTACCAACCGTTTCAACGAAAAGCAAAACTGATTTTAAAATAAACGGTTAAAGAGAAAAATATTTTCACATTTTTCTCCACGTTAGCGCGAAAAAGTTAGCATATTGTTCTATTACGACATATTCCACGTCGCGTCTCTTTTTCCAAATCCACATTGAACCATTTTCTGCTAACTCTATTAATTTCTTTATACTGCGGGCTCTGTTACGGCTGAAATAAATTATCATTATGGTCTAATGGTTTATGTTTATTTCGATCAGAGTACGTATTTATTAAATGTTCTTCTAGAACATTTTGTTCCACTTTGAGTACTCCTGATCTAGGTTGATAAAATATGTTCCTTGCATATTTAAACGGTTCTCGAAAGAAACGCTCTTGTTCTTTTTTTTTTTTTTTTTTTTTTTCCTCTTCACTCGTCTTTTTCTTAAAGTTTCTGCTCTGCTAAGAGCGTTATGTTTTTGTTTCAGGTCGTGCCAAATACTCATCAGACCTTCTTTTTCTTCACTATTAGCTGTACTGATTAGTTTTCAAATGTCTTTTCTTATTTCTAAGATCCAGCATCAATCTTTGCCGTCTGTTCTTCTTTGCTGGTGATTTATCCTTTGATTCTTTTACGCTGTAGATTTCCCTACAAACCTCATAGATGATTTCGCTACTTTTAATTAACCTTTCGTTATACTCCTTATTTCCTAGATGTTTACGAAGCTTATTGATTATGATGGTATCAAACGTAATCCAGGCTTCCGAGTTGGATGCTGATGGAAATTTGATTCTTGGTAATCTGGGTTGTGACTTAAACTCTGGTTCAACAGCATGGATATCCTCGGCACTGTGGTATGCATCCTGGCTTAGGTTTTCCGACGTCTTATCTGAGTATACAGAGCGCTGCTCCTGAACTGTTATTCGGGAATCACAACCCATCTTAGTCCGGTGAATCTTAGCTCCTTTCTGGGACCTGAATTTCCGACCGCAGACACATGGAAATTCCATAGTTTTCTCTATTCGTTAGTCCATTTCCAGTTCCAAATCGTTGTCGGGTAATTCGTTTGGGTTCATCATTCTCCCTCCCTTTCGGTGAACCCTGAGGGCATTTTCCTTTAAGCTTTCGTTTATCAATATTAAAATGAACTCTGGGTTGCTAGCCCGGTGAGATCATCTGGTCTTTCCCAGTGTCCCCTGTCTTTCCAGGTGTCATCTGGACTTTTCCCAGATGCCATTCAGTCTATTCCTGAAAGTCAACGGCCTAGCCATATGTCTGAAGAAGGAAATTACTGCAAAAGTAATTCAAACTTACCAAAAAGGTAGCTTTTAAAATTCCACTTATCCTATCGGCACAATGCTTCTATGACGGTCTTTGGGAATCCAATTCGTAAAAGTTCAAATAATCTATTACTCTTGGGGTCATCAGGAGAGAATGTGCACCGTTTCGGGGCCTTCCTCTCAAAGATATTAGAAAGAACAGGACCCAAAGGACTCCCCATAGCGACCCTGTCTATCTGTGCATACATTGTCCCGTTAAAACTAAATTCGACTCCCTCAGTAGCCAACCGCGTACACTCTAAGAAAATTTCTTCAGGAATAATTGCAGGGCCGAAATTACCTCTATATAACATGTCAGCACAAATGTTTATAATGTCAAAAGAGACCATAAACGTATCTCTTGAGGAAAATTCTAAATTTCTAACGAAATTAGAAAAACGGAAAGAGTCGAGGACGTTATATATAGACAGTGCATCAGACAGAGGTTGGATAATCTCTGCCAACCACTTGGCCAGCTCATGCTGTATTGACCCTACCATGGACAATATGGGTCTAAGGGGAAC
Organism: Ascarosepion bandense; assembly: GCA_037127315.1. Classification (NCBI taxonomy): domain Eukaryota; kingdom Metazoa; phylum Mollusca; class Cephalopoda; order Sepiida; family Sepiidae; genus Ascarosepion; species Ascarosepion bandense. Next base: position 1,184,007 of record JBBBDQ010000451.1, read on the forward strand.
TCCTTCCTTATGGACTTTTGGAAGGCCATACATTCTGGGTCGCTGAGAGCCCATGGGCCTAATCCTGTTATAGATGTCTTTAGAAATTAGATTTTGCTTATATAAAGACAGAAGCCAACGTTGAATTTGTCTTACCGGTGTTGTCAAATGTATCGGCAGAACCAATAACAGTGAACTTAGAATGATCATCTAAGATATTATACATTTTAGAAAGATAATCGTCTTGATTTAATATAACACCAGCACCCTTATCTGGCTTGGTAATGTAAATGTCACCACGAGAACGTAAAGACTTAATTGTTCGGTAATGCACACCATGCCAGTCAAGAGAATCTTTCTCACAACTAAGCAAAGTGTACTCAATGGCAGACTCAAGCAACTTAGCTTTTACCTCAGAACACTTTTCGGAAGATGTTGGAACATGAGTAATTTGCGAGTATAATAACTCGAACTTGGAAAAAATCTGTTCCTTATTAATCTTAGGAGGTACACAGAAATCTAACCCACGAGAGAGAACTGAAAGTTCAATCCCAGTGAGACTTATGCTGGAAAAATTGAAAATTACCAGACCCTGAACCATACCTTCTGGTTATCAGGTACTCCAAGTACTTACTATTTCCCTCGTTCAGATTTCTGCCTCTAATGTTGGTTTATCTCCTCCTCCCACTTTTCCAATGTTGGTGTATTTTAGGAATAATTTTTAGGAATTTCCTAATCTCCTCCCTGACAATACCTAATAGTAGAAACCCAGGCAGCTTCTTATTTATTCCTGGGTCATGTTAGTCCACCCCACACACACACACACACACTCACTTTTTTTTTTTTTTTTTTTTTTAACCCTCCTCATAAACTTAGTTCCTCAATTTGTCGATTGTTGGCTTGCCCCCACCACTGCCTCCTTTATTGGTTTGTTTTACGCCATATCAACCCCTTGGGCTAATTTAATGCCGAAGCATTAGTTCCTTCAAAAACGTACTCTTGTTATTTTTCCTTGAAAACTTTATGTATATATATTTCATAAGTCTTTTATACTTTCATAGTATTTTTGACACTTGTTTGAAGGGTTAACTATTTGCCCATAGCTGGGACCCTAACAGGTGCTACCACCCCAGGTCTGAGAAGTGGTTCCATGCTCTTTGCAACCTCCCAATCAAAAACCTTGCTGCCATATGCAGTTTAGTCATACCCAGGACTACCCAGTTTGGGAGTTAACTATTTGCCCATAGCTGGGACCCAAACATGGTGCTACCACTCTGTCAGTGGAGCTGTGAACAGCAATTAAGAGGTGGTTCCATGCTCCTCACAACCTTCCAATCAAAGGCTTTGCTGCCAGATGCAGTTTACCATTATGCCCAGGACCTCCTCTATTGGTATAATTTCGGCAGCTACTGGTGTTACTACTTCTGCTACTGGATTACCTGTTAGGCATATTTCTACCATGTCATCAGGGATCCTAGTAAATTGTTGGCCCTTCATTATCACTTGAAGGCAAAAATCTTCAGTTTGTACCCCTGTATTGCTTAACACACGGGCAACTTCCTTAAAGGATCCAAATTGGGTAAAGTATTTGCCCATGTGGTCACCTAATGATGTCTAGGTTCACACTGAACAATGACTGAAGTCTGCCGAGTACATATATACTACATCTGCAGTCAGACGTTCTTGCTCACAAGCACACTTCCTGCTAATGACTGAGCTTACTCTACCAATGCAAGTAGTATGTTCCACATAAATACCTTTCCAAAATTTAAGGGGTAATTTTAAGGTCCTTCATAGCCTTCTCCATTGTCTCCTTGCTGACCTGTGTAAACTTAGATTTGACATCAGATATAACATCAAGTGACTCTGGAATTGCCACAAGGTAGTTTGTTTTTATAAATACCTTGTATTCCTGATGCATTTGTGTGTAATAGGCTGTATCTTTTCATGTCTGGCTTTTTGTTCTAAACAAATGGTGAAACTATTGGCTGTGGAGACTGACCACATTTGGCTGTCATCTTCCCACAACCCATGAGAAATGTTCATGGAAATATGACAATATGGACAAAAAATGTCACAAGGTAAAAAAAGTGCTTGCAAATTACTTGCAAGAATCAAAACTTAATATACAGCTCAAAAACTAGGTGGCAATATGCTCCCACCCTCATAATGTCTGATTTATTTATGAAGATTGGGACATACCCATTAATGGTCATAGGCACATCCATAACAGTTTGGACTATTTTGAACAAAAACTGTCATTTTATCCACTGTGGTGGATTGTTTTAATTTCATGTGGAATGTCTTTTGGATATCTCTATTTCAATTTATTACTACCCTTTACAACACCCAAAATGTTATGACTTGTTATATTCCCCAAAACGTAAATAGCATAGTTACAATATCCCATTTCAGAAAAGGCTGTCTATATTTCTGTTTGTGTATGATTCTTTGTCCGTAACAAGGGATGAAAATGTGTTAGTGATTGTTATGAAATAGTTTCAGCTGACCGATTCCATTTGCTATCCTTTTGCAGCAACTTAGTAACCGGAGTTCTTAACTCATGCATTTTTAGTATGTACTAGTTATAATTCATGACTTCTAGGAACGATTGCTGTTTGGTTATGTCTGTAATTGGCAGGTATTTTATAACTTGTATTATTTTAGGGACTGGGCTACAATTACTTTTATAGATGATTTATCCCAAGTATATTTAGCATGAATAATTCAGACTTGTTTGTTCACAAAAAAAGACATATGGGTGAAAAGAGAGCAATAATAAGGTGTCAATGTTGAACAAGTTTGTTCATGGTTTTACTTGAAATTAAAATATTCTTCCAATAACTTCAAAATACTCTGCCAATTTTTATCACTTGGACATTGTTGAGCAGAGGTGACTTTTACCCTAAGAATTAATTAATTTTTTATACCTTTTTTGTGGAGATAATAAAACTGGTTAAAAGCTGTGTCTAGAGCAAAGCCTGCAGCTGACACCCCCACCATAAGGCCAAATGCTCCAACAATGTGTAATGATGGTCAAAGAATATGAAGAATGAAAGTCTGTACCTTGGTCTTGTAGAAACAACACGCAGCTGAAGACTACACATAATGGATAAATTGTTACAGAATCTTTATATTTTTGACATAAGTGCTTTATAATGATTTGGAAGACCTTTTCTTGCTAAGCAACATAGGAGTATCCTTGCCATATAATTAACCAGCATCAGCCAAGAATATGGAGGCATGTTTATATGCAGGGGAGTTTACTTGAGATTTTGTGTTTTCATAGTTTATCAACATTTTTCAAGAATAACCAGAAGTAATAGAATTTTTCATCTGCAAAGATGGTCACTGCTAACCCACTTCTTGGTCCAAGCAAGTGAGCAGATGAACTTGATAGGCCAATAACCTAACCAACTTTTTTCATGCCCTTCATCTCTCTACCCACTACTTTTTATTTACGCACATTATTTTTCTATGTATTTATAGGATGGGAAATAATATTGTTTGATAACCTTAAATATAAAATTTACATTGTAAATAATTTGACAATTAAATGTTAATTTTGAGCCTCTAAACTGGGTTTAAGACAAATATTGTCAAATATGTATGCAGTAATAGCCCTCACTTTCATTTTATTCTATGCAGATAACCTCATACCGAGTATGATAAAACACAGCCAGCAGCAAGGTCTTTGATCAGAAGGTTTTGAAGAGCATGAATAACCTTTCATGGCTGCTTACAGGTCCATGTTGACCCATTATGGTAGCACCTGTTAGTTTCTGCTATGCCCAAATAGTTTGACTCCCAAAATGGAGTCAGAATACTATGAAAGTGTTTAAAAAAAAAAAAAAAATGCCAGTGAAAAAATACCAGCAATACATTTATGTAAGGTAAACAAAAATTACAGGTACAGGGGCCCGACAATATTTTTTGGACACTTTAGTATTCGACTTTGAGTACCATAGTGGTGAAATTCCTTCAATAGAATAGCATAAACATATAAAGACAATACCTGTAATAAAAATGGAAGAAAATCGATTAGGTAAGGAAAAATATTTATTTTTCATCAATTTTTTACAAAACACACGCAACATTATTTTTCGGATATCGTTGAAAAACTGTTAATAGTCTGTAATATCACCTTTCTTCTCAATAACTTTTATCAATCTCTTTCATAATGATCAAACATATGCACAATAACATCTCTACGTGTTTCTATTAGTTGTTTTTTGGCATCTAGTATCCGTTCCCATAATTGAGCCTCTTTCGTTATTTCAGGTCCATCATAGACAAGTTGCGCAAGCATTTCCCAAGCATTTTCTATTAAATTTAGATCTGGGCTTTTTGCAGCCCATTCCAAAGTAGTCATATTCACTTTAGCTATCCATTCTTTCATGAGTTTTGACACATGGATGCTGCAATTGTCTTGCTGTAGAACAAAATCATTCCCTATCTCTCTTCTTATCCTGGTAGGGCTTTCTCGTCCAGCAACTGTCTGTAGCTTTCGCTGTTCTGTCATCCTTTCAGCCACTCCAACCATATATTTCCATTAGCAAAGATCATACCCCAAACCATAACTCCTCCTCCGCCCATCTGTCGTTTGTTCGGTACAGCAGGCTCCCCGCCTTCTCGACCAAGTACACCATCCGTCGGGCCCATCAAACTTGAAACGCTTCTCATCAGTAAATATAACCTTCTTAAAGTCAACATGCTTTGTTAACCACCTTTTAGCACACTCCAGTCTTGCTCTTTTGTGTTTCTTTGTTAGTGTAATTCTTTTCTTAGCTTTTGCATACTTCAAACCAATCCTATGCAGCGTTCTTTGTACTGTTCAGATGTTTACATCCGATTCACATTTCTCCTTCACTTTTCTTGCTGTAACTTTTTCTCCAGATGTCAAAAGCCGTGTCACAGTCCTCTTCATTCTCCTTTCAGTCCTCTTGCCAATTGATCTTTTCCGTCCTCTCTTCTTTTTCCGCTCGGAGTTTGTTTTCAGCATGTATTCGACCGTTGATTTCGACAGCTTCAAATCCATGGCGATCCTTCTGATGCTGAGGCCATCATCCCGCTTCTTCTGTGCCAAACAAACGACTTCTTTTGAATGCATTTTACCTCATTAAACTTAATTGTTTTGCCGGTAAAATAGAACAGATAATTGATTCTAATGATGACAGCTAAGTGTACAAGCAGAAAATTTGCATACAGCAACATATACATGAACTTAGCTCTTAATAAAATAGGATTTTGTCCTGTCCGAAAAATAGTGTCACGCAAGTTTTTGCAAAAATCACAAAAAACTAAAATTATCAAAGCCAAACTAAAAAAATGATTACACTAGTAGTGGATTTTCACTCCTTGACTACATACTTACAATCTCAAAATTTTTTGGCACTATTAACCACCTTGGGGTACTTTTTTCAAAGTGTCTGAAAAATATTGTCGGGCTCCTGTAATTCATTTGTGACTCAAGGTCACTAGTGTAATCATTAGTTACTAATGCTATGTATCCCCCCTACCCCACAAAAAAAAATTAAGCGTTTTGAAATGGTCCTTCAGTTTGCATGGTTTCTTTCTAATATATTGTATTGTTCAAATTCTGAGATTCTGGGCTACTGCTTTCATGTTCAAAATTCCAATTTACTGAGAATTTTATTAATTTGAGCAAGGTGAATTTGGGACCATCATCATATAAGAATAGATTTAGGATTCCATAGCTTACGGATTTTTTTATTTAATCCCTGTTAGTAACGTGTTAAGGTGCTTGCTAATCAGAAAGTAGTTAAAGTAATAATCCATGAGGTAGATTATAACCTTGAACAGTCACATACCAACATTTGTCAGGGATCTCTTGGTTCATGAGTGGCTTAAATACCTTGTTGGCTGGTGTAGCAGTTTGATGCATTTCCTATGTCTGCAGTTCATGTCAGTCCTGAGATTTCTTTCCAAGTACCAGGTGGCCTTAGTGCAAGATTCCATGCACTTCTAGCTGGAGTGTTGAAGACATAACACTTGAGAAGGAGCCTATTTTGAGATGTGATCTCTGAATTGCAGTGGTAGTATTGCCCGAGCCAGTCTTTTTTTTTTTTTTTTTTCTCCACTTACAATGGCTGAAACTTATGGAATATGAGAAAGATGGTCTGAAAAATGTAAATAGTGCACATAGCTAAAATATCTCATCTTGGAAAAGGAATCTTTCTATATTTCCATTTGGTTATGAGTTTTCTCTGCTGGTAACAGTACTCTTGAACCAGCTGCTACAGCTTTTTCTTTCCTCGTCCTAAAATTTGTGACAATACAGCTCCAATCCCATATTGACTAGCAGCTGATGCTCTTATGCTTAACAAGGGATGAAAATATGTTTGCAATAGTTATGAAGTAGTTTCAGCTGACCAATTTAATTTTCTATCCTTTTTGCAACAACTTATTAACCCGAGTTCTTAGTTCATGCATTTTTAGTATGTACTAGTTATTATAACCAAACTGCAATCTTTCCTAGAAATCAGGAATTATATCTGTAATTGTCATGTATTTTAAAACCTTTATTTTAGGGCCTGGGCTACAATTATTTCTATAGATGACTTACTCCAACTCTCCCAGCATGCTGGTCATTGTGACTGGCCATGAACCAACATTCTTGCCCTCTGCCATCCAGACAGTTGGGAACGGAGATGAATGCTTTGCAATTAATGTAATCTCAAAGGTCTATATCCCATTCAGGTCATCAGCTTCTCGATCAGATAAGCAACCAAGTGCTCCCCTGAAACCTTGGCTGTGACTTTGAATACTGAAACATTTGGTTCATAGTTCTTTTGTAATGATTTCCCGACTAGACATTTCTACACAATCAGCAGGCAAGGCCACATTACATCCCACATGAAGTATCCTTTGTTTCTTAAGATTCTTATCGACTACAAAGACCAACACAATCCTTTTAAATTTCTGAAATTCCTCATGATCTACTATTGGCCCCTTCTTTGATAAGATGTGCATAATTTTTGGCTCTATCATCTTGATGATGCCCCTTTTGGTTGGGACTTCAGCATACATTGTAATTTTTGTTGTTACTGATACTCATCTGAGTTGGCAATTTTTTGTTCTTTGTCTGAAGTCTGGCTATTCTTGACTTCCATACTTTTTCTTGTATCAAATTGATCTTATTTTTTGTGATAGCTACATTTTCAGTAGTCATAATTTTTTTTTTTTATAACCTGAACAGGTCTTTCAAGCAAATTATTTTTGGTGATTTTGTTTACTTAAATTTTCAAAATTATAGATTTAGGAAACATTCTGAACAATGAAGACATAATACGTCTAAAAACTTGAAGTCTGCATGATTGAAATAACCCTGCTCAGTTAAGTGACAAACTTCTCTATGTTAATTCTATCATGTTGGACTGAATTAATTCCATAACCTAGGTTTCAACCTTTTAGCATCTTCAGGCAATTTATAACTGATTTTACCATTAATTTTAAAACTCAAAAATTTTCAGAACTAGGAAGGCGTTATTTAAGGATCTTAGAACACTTAAGAGAGGGATGGAGGATTTGCTATTCAGCACATGTTTGCATTCTCCAATAGTCTTTTGGAGCTGAACTTGTAGACAGTTACATGCTGTCTCATTCTCTCAGCAAGCAGTTTAGTGTCATTCAGGATCCTCGTACTCATTATGAGCAGACAAATAGGTGCCTATTGTGGTCACTCAGGGCTCTGAAATAGCTGGAAAGTAGTGGTTCCTGTAGGTAAAGGCATCCAAACAGGCAGGAGAAAACTAGGGGAAGGAATGAGGTTTGGGACTGAACTTCCTAATCGGTATGAAGGCATCGATACCAGCTTTCACCCAGGAAGAGGCCTCGGAGATGTTTCTAATCTGAGATTAGTCCATCCTATATAAACTGCTTCACAACAGCATTTAAACTTACAAATGATAGAATTTTTACATAAATAGGACAGCTTTATCTTTTGAAAAAGAGAGGAACATGGTTCGGGTATGAAAGATAGTCCTTAATTTTACTGAATAATAGCAAGAAGAAACACTCTGAAACTTTATCAGTAATAAACTGACACTTCCTACCAAACCAAAGCAGTTTCAAGTAACTGACAGTGACTAGGTTCAAAGACAGCTGGTTCTTTTAAATGACACTAGTATCATTTTACTTTTAATGTGTGGACTGGAATTGTAGGTGACTCTGGTAGACCTATATGTTCTCTGTAGTCACTGCAATAGTATTCTCTTTATCCAAGACAATTACCCTGGACTAATGATTATAATGGATGGAGGGAGCCATTCATTGTCATGAGGATAAATGGTTCTTTTTTATTTTTTAATATTGTATACAATATTTGTGGCATGAGGCTGAACAGTGGGGAGGGGAAACAAAACTCAGGTTGGTCTTGCACTATCTACATTATACCTAGCTGATCACTCGTGACCTAGACATACGTTACATTTTTGCACAATCACCATAACATGTCCATCACCACTCAGTCCGCTATTCACCAAAATACCGCAATCATTTAGAGGACCTAAAAACGCCCTAAATATACATAAAAATTGTATTTTAATGATACAAAAATATATAAAAATTATACACATGAAATGACATGAGGGGGGAGGGGTATGAAACAAAAAATTCCCCAAAAACAGATTTTTTCAACAGAAAATATCAACAAAAGACATGTTAGCTGGACCCTCAAAACAAAGAGGCGGCTGTATTCTGCCCAAAGGACAAAATCAAAAGGCTCTCTTTCTGCAGGGAGTAGGAGTAGAGAAAATAAATTGGACTGGGGAAAATATAATACTGACCCAGATGAGATGAAACAGGACAAAAATAAAGACGGAAGTGGGAATCTCGAGCTGGATCATAACCAAAGAGATAGTGCCGGGAACAGGCCAGGAAACACATTTTCTCAAATTAACTAAGTACACAAAAAGGAACTTATCTTACCTGGGGGGAGGGTTCCAAAGGAATCCATCCCAATGTGATCAGGTCTAAGAGAAAATCAAGGCTAGCCCCAGTCACGTGAACCAGGCTTGCCACATGTATCCACCTTTTGCTGAACTCTGTCGGTGGCAACCGTTTCCGATCAGTTCTAATCTTCATTTTTCACTGACGCGCAAGACGGCCACCCCCTGCAAGACTTCCTCCAGTCACGTTGTCCATATCAGCATTCGAGCTGTGGCTAGTAGCTTCACTCCAGAAAACGGGGGTGACACATTGATCGTGCATACGCCTGTGATAATGAGCACAAGTTCTCGCAGCGATCACACAATGGGCGACCGCGCAAACAGTGGTAGAAGGCGTGCAAAGACATCTCCTTTAAGCCAAGGTTGCAACGCTAACAATCTGGCAAATCCGCCAGGCCCGTTATGAAACGAATGTCATTGAGAGACAAACTGTTCTGAGCTAATCGCCAGGTCAGAGAAAACTCAGTTGCTGAGCCAATCTGATCCTGGCGCCCAAGCCCAATGAGAGCAATACTCATCCTCCAACATGCCGTGCTTCTCCCTGAGTGGATCCATTGCGGCACCCACCACTAATCCCTGATAGAAGTGCCTCCTAGGCTGAGAAAGGTCACTAGACTACTGGAATGGCCCACAAGGCCTTCTGGCATTCGCGAATGAAAGCCGGTTGCCCCGAAAGCTTACAGCAGCGCTTTGAGACCGGGAGAGTGATAGTAAGGCTAGGGAATGCGTCCCTCACTACCCCCCGTAAGCAACATGTCTTCCAATAACACGCGTCTGAGAAAAGCCAACCTCGAGGCGAGTTTGTGGCTCACCAAGTGCAGCATTCCCAGACCCCCATGACATGTTTATTGGTAACACACATTTGTCGACGTTATGTCTGCGTCCTCTCTACAGAAGGGAGAATAGCAGACGCTCGATCGCCTCCTCATGCTCGTCACAAAGTGGAAGTACAGACAGCAAGTCCGGACCGAACCACACCAAGAATGCGGACGGGCCCATCCGTCCAGTCGAAGGGCCCCGGGAGGGGAATCTCCTTCTTAGGCACCTAACCGCAAGCCGGAAGACTCGTCGCAGTTAATCTTGGCCGCTGTCACCTGTTCGTACCGTTAAAGCACCTTCTGTTCCGCTCTTATGTCCCTGCGGGAGGACACAAGTCGTTACATCATCGGCGTATGAGGAGACCCCGGCTCAAGCACCACCAGGGACAGCGATTCCACGTAGGGCCGGACTACATGTCCTGTCCCTTAGCCGGCGAAGGAGGGGCTCCAACGCCAAGACATAAAGTAAGGATGACAGTGGACAACCCTGTCGAACCAACCTAGACAGCGCGAAAGTGCTCGACAGCTTTCCATTCACCTGTACCACAGCCGTGGGGGAGTGATACAGGAGACTAATCCAGTGGCAGAAGTCAGGTGCGAATCCGGCGGCCTGCAGGACAGCCACCAGGTAGCCATGGTCAACCCTATGAAATGCCATGGACTGATCCAAATTGATCAGTGCAGCTTCGTCTTCTTTTACACCCTCTAGGATTGTGCGGATCAAGTGCAGGTTGCTCTGAATTCACAGCACAAGTCTGATCAGGTCCCAACAGAGACTCGGCAACTAGCTGCAAGCGATTCGTCAGGATCTTGGCCAAAATCTTTAACTCTGTGTTTAGCAGAGTTATGGGCCTGTAACCGTCTAATTCCCTCCCAACCTTTTTGCCTTTTCTCAACAGCGTGATCGCACCCCCTGGTGAACCGGTTGGGGATGGACCCCTGCCGGAACCAGTTGTTGAACACAACAGTCAAGATCGGGACAAAAGATGTGACAGCCTCAAGTACAATTCATAGGGCAAACCATCCAAACCTGGTGACTTGCCACTGCTGACTTGCCACTGCTGACTTTCTTCAAAGCCACATAGACTTTGTCCTCCATAATCTCTCTCTCGCAACTAGCTGCTTCGGCCAGGGGAAAGTCAGCCAAACAGGTGCGAAACTCCTTTTCACGGAGACCAGGCTCCTTGGTAAACTGGTGTTTGAAATGCTGCCGAAACGCCTTGCACATGTCGTCAGTCGATCGCAGGAGATGTCTCTCCGGGTCTCGTACTTCGCGAATGTACCAGTCGCCACCTCGACGAACTTCTTCCTTGCGCAGATCTGCGCCCATGTTCACAGCTTTGGAAGACATCTTGCTTAACTTAGGTCTAATTACCTGGCCCATGTAATGATCGCTAGTCAACCACTCAAGGGCCTCCCTAGTTAAAGCTATCTCTAGGGGATCCCCACCAGCCTCCGCCCGGGTGAAATTAGCTCTAAGTGTCTTCGCCTTGTTAGCCTTATCTAGGTTGAGCTGTTGGCTGAATTGAGTGGTGAAAGACCTAATACTATCCTTAAGGCGCTCCCACCACTTATTCCCGATGACTTCCCCAGTTAACACCCGCTGCACTAAGTTAGTTAGCTGGCACCGGAAGTCCCGCCTGTCCAGTAAGGACTGCTGGTTGAACTTCCAATAACCAGCCATTCTAGGCCTAAATTCTAATGCCACACAGGCACAAACAAGTTTGTGGTCTGAGTAGCCTAACCAGTGCAACGGTGGACTTTCTACAAAGCCTATTTCGGCCCCTCTCACTAACACTCTATCCAGGTACAAAATACCTTGGTAGAGGACCAACTACTCGTCCATGTCCACATGCTCCCACTCGGATGATCGACCCGGTATCTATCGACGAGACTAAATTCGTTGATCAGATCAACCAGGCTGCAATCATCACTCCTCCCACTAGCGCCCCTCCCTCTATCCCATTTGGGGCTCAGGATGGCATTCCAGTCCCCAACTAGGATTAGTCGCTTGGAATCCAACAGGAAGGGCTCTAACAGCCAAAAGTCAACACGCTCACCTTGCACATTGGGCGCATAAACCACAATCAACTGGAACGACTTGCTTTTCACTGCAATATCGGCCACGATCAACCGGCCCTTGGCACCACCATGGACAAGGTCCAACTTTGCATCCAGTGTACACTTGACCAGCAAAGAAACACCTCTAATGACAGTTGTTAGACAGCACACAAGAATCGACGTCGCAAACAAAGTGAGTTTCTTGGATCGCAGCCACATTCATGCCGAAAGACATGAGGTCACAAAGCAGGTGGGCTGCCTTACTCCGATCCCTCAAGCCCTTCGCATTCAGACTGGCTATCTTAATAGACCTCCATTAGACCTGAAAAATACAAAAAAGAGAATTAAGACTAATCACATACGGGATAGAAATCTCGGGCAGCTGGGACCCTGACGTAATCCGTCTGTCTTGGACAATCCTGCCGACGTCTGTAGGATGTGTTAGCTTTAAGACCCTATATAGTGAGGGATGGACCAAAATGGGGAACCTCCCTGCACAATTTTTACTCATTTTGTTTAGTTCAGGACTTTTACTCCTGAACATCACAATATTAGGATATAGTTATTCAACTTTAGCAATATGTTCCCAGACCCGCAGGTTACCCCTGGTGCTACGAACGAGGGTAATGATTCCTGGGGCCTGGGGAAAGTTCTTGGGATCTTCTATAGACATGTTGTCTACAGAGGTGAGCTTTAGCAGAGGTTTAACAATTTGCGCCTCTGCGCCATCCAGTCATTTTTAATATCGTCCGCATATATCTTCATGAGATCTTCCCCCTGGGGAAGGGCTTTCTTCTTTTTTGCCCAGGAAACAGTGAGAGGGTGTAGGTGAAGGGGTGGGAGTAGGAGTCAGAAGTCAACTGGGTTAGCTCAAAGGTTTGGGACTGGGAAGGTTTCTGAGGGGAGGTGGGAAGACTCTTGGTTTTCTGTGTGTATGTTGGTCTCTCCAGAGACATGGGCAGACGACGCTCTGGGTTTGGTAGAAGCCTTCTCTCTGCTCCTGCTCTTCCGAAGACATTTTGGGTTGTCCTGTAGTTCTTCTTCTCTTCCTCGTTTTAATGAGGCGGATCTTTGTACCTCCATCTCCTCCTCCACTGGTTCTGCTGTTACCTTTTGAGGCAGTCTTTGGGGAGCTTTTTCCTGCTTGCCCTGTGGGACATCCTGCTTAGGAGGCATATTAGGGGTGCAAGTGACTTTGGAGCAGCCTTTGCTGTTGACTTTGATTGAGCAGACAACTTGGATGATAAAGATGCCTTTGGTGATGAAGTCGACTTTGGTGGTGGCGTCACACTTTCCGTCTGTGCTATTGATTTCTTTTTGGCCACCGTCTGCCAATCTCCTTTCTTATCCTTGTTTGCTGCTTGCATTATTGCTTTCTCTACTGGTTGTTGCTCCTGCAGTGTTTTTGGAGCTGGATTTTTCTTTGGGCAGGCTTTGACAACATGGTCTGCTGCCCCACATGCCCAGCAGCAAGGTCTTCTCCCTTCCACAACTACATATATAGACCGACCCCTGCAGGTGAGCATGTTAGTAATGTTGGTAAATTCCTTACATGTTACTGTCACCTGCAGGGTGATGTTGCCTGTCATAAAGCCGGACTTTAAGATGGAAGTTACTTCTGCCACCCTACCATATTGGGGGAAGAATGCTCCCACATGATCTTATATGTCCATTGGGACGCCATGGAGTGTGACCCATGTTTTTTTAGTCCCTATGTACTCTGTTTGGAATTTTAAGTTCTTAGTTGCTAATGTTGTTCCAGCGAGCTGCCTCGTCTCTTCCATAGTACCCAGCAGGACATCCCACATGGCATGGCTCCTCCTTGCGACTGCTTTTGCTTTGATCTTCAAACTTTTGATAGCCTTTACAATCGTCTCCCTGCTGATTCCCACAAACTTTTGGGTTTTGGAGTCTTTTGTCAGCAGGGAAATAATTCTTGGCTCTATGGCAGCCAGACTTTCTGGGACTGACAGCAGCTCTGTGCCTGAAATGTAGTTAGCATACTTCTCTTGCAGAGTTGCATAGTACTCTTTCCCCATTTCTCACGTTCCCCCCACTTCCACCTGGATGTGGAAGGGATGGGCGATTCTGGCTTTTTTGCAGCCAGCGAAACAGGGCTTCCGAAGTTTGTTTTTTCAGCCGCGTTCATAGGTGCAACTGCCGTATCTTCAGTGAGGCTGACTTGCCACTCACTTTCTTTTCCACTCCATATTGCGTTGGAGGGAACTGGCAATTTCAACTCGGACTGAGCCTCCGTCATTGTCGCCTTCCGACGGAAGCTTCACAATCCCAAAGCAAATGACCCAACCCAAAGCAATGCAAACACCTGACACGAACGATCCAACCGACACGAACTCTCCACTAACTGTTCCGACCTGACGCAGCGTAATATCACCAAATGCACAGATACTACACTGATCCTAGAAACCAATGCCGACAAAAGGTTTCGAGCAAGGATAAATGGTTCTTACCACGATAAAGAATGTCCATTATCTATATATAAGCCATTGTTTTCTAACAATTGAGTGTTTGTTTTTTAGGAAGTGACTGTCAGATGTTGCTGCAGATGATTCCTCATCTGACATGGAAATTCTTTGTCAGCGTTACTATCAATTATTTGGTTTGTTTCTCTTTGCAAATACCCTTGAGAAAGGTATTAATCCATGTCTTGCCTCCAGTTATGGGTTAAATAACAGGACACTGAATTCTATAGCCTTGGCTGGCAACCAGTCTACCACAGTAAGTAATGGCAACCTACTGTGAGATAATCTTCTGCCCAGTCATGTCTTTCGAGACATGATCACCCAAGTGTGTATCACGTACGGCATTTAACTGACTATTCACCATGTTAATTTTGAGTTTTTTTTGAGTTGCCATATTTACTCGAATAAGATCAGATTAATTGCATGTTCTTTGCTAAATGTTTCATGGGAATAACTTCTGTTTCTAGTTTATAATTTTCTGAATTTTCCTTGGATCTGTGTAGCTTGGTATATTAATTTAGAGGCTGTTATGATCATTTGTAATTATGCCATTACAGCTGAGTTTGAACATAAGATTTTTTTTTTTTTTTTTTTTAAATGGTTACTTAGTAGGAATATTCTGGTAGACTGACCCTTGTAGTACCATTCCTAATACTTCTTTATGCAAATGGTTCAGTCTTTTAATGATTGTTTTTTTGTTTTTTTAATAGCTTTGCAAAAATGGTATCCTTGAATATTTCGTGTTTGATTTGTATTTGATCACTCTGTAGGGTAAAGGAAATGTTCAATGGATAGACACTCTAAATAACTTTTTATTTACATCTGTAAATTCATATTACATTTGGCGTATAGCTATTTCAACATGCCTATTAGACATGCATTGTTCAACCCCATTGAATGTAAAATGAAATTTCTCCTCTACAAGAAGTAAAGGAAGTGGGTGAGAAAGGTTGGTCAGAGGGACAAAGTAGTACTTCTCTTCATTTGGGAGTGGAAGGAAACAATTTGCCTGCAAAGTCAAGGGTAGCAGGTAGGGAAAAAAAAACTTCAAGTTCTCTAAATTTATTTTATCATGATAAGACTACAAATATAAACGGAAGAAAGGGAATAATTAAGAGGCTTAAATTTATTTCAATGACAACACTTGCTAATTAATTCATTATATTATATCAATTCTGACTTTGATATTTTAATATACTAATCTTTTCTATTTAGCACAGATTACATTTATCACTTCTGCTCTGTACATACTTCCAACAGTATATTAACTTCCAATCTGTGGGTTTAGGCCTTCTTCCTTAAGTTCCTAGTTTTTTCACAAAAGGGCTGTCTGAAATTTTAATTTAGTATTGGTAAAAGTGTGCCTACGAGAAGAAAGGCTTCATTTCCAAGTACCCCACTCCCCTTGAGAGAGATGGTAGCTTGGTAGATCACATTTTTAGATCTACATTTACCTTCAACCAGACAGTTTTCCTTGGATCTACAATTGCAGAAGGATACCAGGTTTATTAGTAGCTTTGCAGAAATTCCTTAAAACTTGTTTACTGTTGGAACTGATAATATTGTACATGTTACTAGTACAGGAATAGCTAATCATTTTCTATTAAATGTTTGTCCAGGTATGTATCGAGTGTGGCACTTAACTGATAGCTATATAGTACAGCCAAAGGAATATGCAGGCTTCTGCTTGTTCATAGCTCCCCATGGTTATATCAAATGTTTCCTGTCTTGTTTACCATACAGGCTCATAGTTGAGTAGTAATTAGTTTTGGTAGTGAATATGACATAATTGCAAAGGGGCAACAAATTAGTGCTGGTAAGGCAGAAAAAGACTTATTAAAATAAAATTCTTTTTATTGATGATATAAAAACATAAAGGCATAATGTCTATGTAGGTAAGGGAAGTAACCTGAAAGATGAGGGAAGTTGGTATTGAGTGGCATTGAAGCTTCTGTTGGTTAAGCTGAGGCCACTGGCTAACTCCATTAGTGCTTGCCTACACCCTTGTGGGTCCTTTTATGCAGTTAAAGCAAGTTGGATATATAACTCAGTATTCTTGGTAGCTCAAGACACACTTCTTCCATTCATGGTGACTTGTTTGGGCTTTGACCGGAAATGATGAGATGCAACCAACCAGTTTCTCCCCCCAGACACCGCCACAACTGACATATTATAGCAACATCAAAGATCATCTTCAAATCTCTTGTCATAATATCTATGCTAATGATATAAAGTAAAGAGGGTTGGTCCAAGAGGTAACCCTTGGGATATTCCTGCATTGATAGCTAAGTTTCCACAGGACTCACTACACTCAAGGACCTTTTATCCTTCTGCATTTCAACGTTCTGATAATTAATTTGTGGGGACTTCAGTTGTGTTTGACACAAAGCCAATTTGACAAGCATAGCTGAGGGCCCCAACAACTGAACCACTGATTCTGTAGTTAGAATATAAGCAGTGGATTGGGCCAATTGTAATCCATACTGCTTATCATTCAAGAGGCTGGACTGATTCAGGTGCTCAATGACTTTGTTGATTATAATCTAAAAATGCTTGTTAATGACAGATTGATGGGTCTGTACTGTGAGGGGGATGAGGGCTCACCCTAGTTCATGAAAAGCAGGCATACGCATGACATTTTCAGAGACTTAAGGATTTTGCCTTCAAGCAACAGTTACTTGGCCAAGATAAACATTAGTTCCAGATTGATATGACAACCAGTGTGATTTTTCTGAGCCAGTGGTTTTCTTAGTAACAACTTTTGACAAATTTTGTGATCATCCTGGCTGTGATAAAATACTTGAGATTGTGTTGAGTGATATGCAAGTAAGGAAGGGGATGTTCAATAACTTTCTCATGAGTTGGACGTAAAAATTAAGGCAGTGTCTTGCTTTCTGTTGAGAAATATGACCTCAGAGGCTGTTCATAATAGTAAGTAAAAAAAAACAAAAAAAAAAAAAACTGTTGCTTATATTAAAAATTGGGTTGATCTTCCAGAACTCTCAGGGTCTAATTTGTTTGTTTTTCAACCTTGGCCTGGACTTCTTATGCATAGCTACACCTTTCATTTTCCTGAACATTTTTTTGGTGATTGTGAGCAGTTCTGAATGCAATAAGAGCTAAACTGCTCTCTGCAGTAGATATTGAGCCAGTGGTTATGCAGCACATTCATGGAAGAACCAAAAGTGGCTGTTTAGTTATTGGCTGGAATTATTTGTGTTATTTCAAAAGGAGCCATTCTGAGATGAGGGCAGCAATTTTGGAGGCCGCATGCTTGAAGAAGGTTAATAGAAGAGCTTCCACCATATCAGATCTAAAGACGTCCCAGTCTACCTTCATGTATCATTCTGTGGAATAGCAAATCAGGAGATGCCTTTGGTTTAGCATCAATTTGGGAACTTACTAGGGAATGGTCTGTGCCTTGGTTAACAAGCATATGTCAAGGATGGTGGATTCTTCAGTAATCTGGGTTAGCTCTCTACAATGTCTGCCTTTGTCAGTTCTGTTTGGGTGAAGTAACCATTCTTGGTGGTAAATATCAGTCACTGCAGACAGGAAATCTAAGAATTTCAGTGATAATATAAATTCTCTCAGATATTCAATCAAAAATTAGTGTCCCATTGTCCTGAGAATGATAGAACACGGAAATGTAGTACTAAAGATAAGTGTCACACAGAAGCAAATATATAGGAGACAGTCCGTGGCAATCTGGTGGGGGGGGGTCATATTAGGGTTGAGTAGATGGAGTGCCAGTTTCTGTCCAGGACAGAAATAGGAAGTTTGGTTTGGTCCCAAGGAGTAACACCTCTAAAGTTGGAACACAGATTTCACATTAATATACCTGAGGTCTGCTTTTTTATTTTTATTTTATTTATATTTATTTATTTTCTTTTTTAAAGGTTGGGTTTACTAATTTTGCTCATTTTAATTGTGTTCATGTGTGGATAGTTCAGTGTTTTGGTGAAGGCTTGTGTGTAGTCAGACACCAGATTGTATAAATAACGTACTGAATTGTTCAGGTATACAGCAATAACAGTATCCTACATCATGGCATTGAGAGGCCCTCACTGGAGAGTATAAAAGTGTCTAGAACTGTTGTGGAGTAATTTTCACACTGAAAGTTATAATCCTGCTATGTTGGTTGGTAATTGACTGAACGCACCCAAAATGTTAAAAACTTGGTAATCTTCCACTGAAAGCTGACTCCTTAGTATTCAACTAACTCCCAACTAATTTCAATTGCCTAGTAGTTCTACTGAACTCAAATAGAACTCTAGAACTTCTAAAAATTCCTAAGAACTTCAATATTTATTTTTGTAACATGTGGCACAAGGCCAAAATTGGGGAAGGGGAAGGCTGGTCATCATCTGTCCTAATTTAACTTAGCTATTCATTTTTGTTGACCCTGACACACTTATGATAAACCTTACACCATAATACCACATTTTTAATTACCATTCTTACCACGTCCACCATAATACCTTGGCTACTCTATGTAATCTTACTTAACTCCCATATGTACAATTTTCAGTGGAGGGCATGGGCAAAAATAATTCAAATTCCCCAATGATTATATACAATGAAATACAATATTTACAAGAAAGTAAATAAAATCGTATTAGTAATAAAAAAAACCCACTTCTCTAATATTGTGACAGAAAAGTCAGTTCCTCCAGATGAAAAATAATGCGCAGCTTTAATATAATAAATACCACTTATCTGATCAGCAATCACTCACACATGTAAACACCATAACAAGAACTAAAAACGCACTTGAAAAAATGAAAGATGCCACACATCCACCGGAGAACTAACATTCTTGAACACCTAAAGCGGGAAAGGGATGGGGGATTAAACTAAAAGAAAACTGGGAACAAAAAGAAAAAGGGGCCAATGAGCATTCATAACCTAGCTAAGTTAACTTTAAAGTGAAAAACAGAAAAATCAAATCCCTACTCTAACCTAACAGGGAAGGGGTGCACATGTTCCATGTTCCAAAATCCTGATGCCTAACCAGCATCAGATAGCCACTCTAGGTCAGCACCTTTCACTCGACAGAAACACATGACTTTCTGTCCTGATCTTGACTTTAAGCTGATGCTTAAAGAACAAGATCAGTTGGGAAGAGGTAAGCTTCTCATCACCATAGAATTCTTTCTGTTGCGTCGTCCAAATCATGACTCGTAGTGCTCAGCCCTAGGTAACGGAGGAATGACATTGCTACAAACAGAACTAGGCTCAAGGACAAAGAACTTTTCACACAGCATATGAACCATGAGATCTTCAAGAAACTTGCACAACAGGGCAACAACACTGCAGTGGAAGAAGGCATGATTGACAGTTTCCGCCGACAGCCCACAATTTTAGGCCCGTTGTATGAAGCTTCTTGCCTACCCAGAGTGCCTTACAGATTATCAGCCAGATGAGTGATGCCTCATCGTTAGTGAGACATTTCAACCTGGGTGCCCAAGGCCATATGGAGCGAGCCTCTTGCTTCATAAGCCTAAGCTTGCCCATCAGTTCATCTTGAATGACCCCCAACTAACACCCAATATAATGCCTTAAGAGACAACGCTTGGGCGTTGGAGAGGCCATCCGTCGCCCGCAAGAGAAACTGGAGAGCCAAACGACATTTGTGATAGGAGCACTCGCCATGAGTAGTACAGCTGGCCTCCTCCTCTGACAAGTGCACACTTCTCAAGGATGGAAAATGTTTATGGACGTCCTCTTTAACGAGGGCACTGTTCTCATCTGCCAGCATATACATTAAATTCAGGAATCTAATGCGAAGCATATGTTGAATCTCAATGCTTGGCATGCCCAGACCACCCTCAGAAGGATGGAGGCAACAGATATCCCGACGCACCTTGGGAGCCTTGCCTTCTCCCCAAAGGAAGGAGAACAAGAGCTGTATTGAACCAAAACGAACGGCACACGGGAGAGGAAGTACCAGGAGTTGGTAAAGTGGAATCACATCCTTCTGTCCTCCCCTTTAAGGAAAGCTTCTGAGTCCACAGACAAACTGCGCACTTGGCCTTCTCTCGAACCTCTGACCAATTCATTTCCACCTGGAGATCAGGACCAAACCAGACGCCGAGTATCTTGATCGGCCCGTCCGTCCAGAGGAAAGGTCCGGGAAGAGAAACTCCCTTCCACATACCCAATTGCAAGCCCACAGACTTACCGCGATTGATCTTGGCCCCTGTCACCATCTCATAACATATCTCTTTGCTAACTTCAATCTTGGCTCTGCTCAACACAAAAACCGAAGCATCGTCAGCATAGGCAGAGTACCTGGCCAAGGTGGTAGCACCAAGTATGGAAATTCTGCGAAGGACCGGATTCGCCTTTAACTTGCGAAGGAAGGGCTCCAACGCAAGAATGTAAAGCAAAGGCGAAAGTGAACAATCTTGACGACTGGAGCGAGATAATGTGAAAGGCTTTGATCTTACCCCATTCACTTCCACTAATGCACCAGGGGACGCATACAGCAGTTGGATCCAGGAGCGAAAGTACGGCCTGAAACTGGTGGCGGAAAGGACAGACTCCAAAAACCGATGGTTGACACTATTGAATGCCTTGGACTGATCCAAATTGATCAGTGCAGCTTCACTGTCAATTTTCTCGATCAGGTGTACCAAATAAAGGTTGTCCTGAATAGTCCTTCCCTTCACAGCACAAGTCTGCTCAGGGCCAATCAGACTAGGAAGGACAGCCTGCAAATGGCGAGCCAAGACCTTGGCAAAAATCTTTAAGTCAGCTTTTAACATCATTAAAAGCTGATAATTATCTAAGCCACCCCCACCGTTCTTGCTCTTGTGAAACAACTTGATCACACCCCTGATGAAGTGTCGAGGTATAGACCCCTTGCTCCATCCAGTTGTTGTAAACGAGTGCCAGTAAAGGGAGAAAAACAGGCAACTGCCTCAAGTACATTTTGTAGGGAAGACCATCCAATCCTGGAGTCTTGTCCCGGCCAACCTGTTTCAGCGCATCCCAGATTTCCAACTCTGTAATGGGCCCCTTGCACCCAGCTGCTTCAGCCGCCTCGAGGCAGGGAAAGTCAGCCAAATATGCGTTGAACTGAGCTGTACTCAGACTGGGCTCCCTGGTGAAAAGATCCTGGAAGTAATCCCGAAAAGCTCCACATATACCCACGTCTGTGGTCACGGTACGCTCATCTGGTAATGTTATGTCCTCTATATGCCGATTGACAGCTTGCCTAGCTTCCTCTGCACGCAATTCAGCGGCCATATTCATTGCCTCAGAAGGCATTCTTTTTAACCTAGCTAACTACCAGATCTTGATGCTTCTTGATAAGCAAGGAGGCCAGCTCGGCCCTAGCTAAGGCTACGTCCCCACTATTATGGATTTCACTACCCAATCAACTTTTTTTCTCTACTGCCGTTTGTGCCGCTAAATTAGCTAAGTTGAGCTGACGGCTATAGTCAGCAAACGACCTAAGTTTGGAATTAAGAGAATCCCACCACTTATTCCCAACCACAGTCTCCGTCAATTCCCGCTTTAATGTTAGTAATAGCTGTTCCTGGAAATCTTGGCTATCAGATAATGACGTGTTCGATTTCCAGTATCCAGCCAACTTAACCTTAGGCTTATCTAAGTTTACAGGAACCTGGACAAGCCTGATTCATGTAAACTATCGAATGGAAACTTGGACAACCTAAGAGCCCTACCTCGACTCTCCTAACTAGGATTCTCTCGACGTAGCTGGCGCGTACCACCAAACCCGAGCTGCCCCTATTATTCCAAGTCCGCACTACCTGCCAGAGATGTTCATTTTGGTATTTATTGACAAGATCATTCCTATCAACAAATTCTTGAAATGGTTTCACATCCGGATTGTTAGTACCCAATCTTTCTCCTATATGATCCTTCTCAGGGTCAAGGACGGCATTCCAATCCCCTGCTAAGATTACCCACCTTGATGTCCCAAAGACTGACTTGAGCCACCAAAACAAAGCAGGACACTCCACATGGTCATTGGGCGCATAAACCCCAATGAGCCGAAAAAACTTCTTCTTTATGGTAATATCCAGCACACAAATCCTGCCCACTGGATCCGAAGACAAGCGCACACACCGCACCAAAAGACTTGCTCACTAGCCAGGAAACACCTCTAGAATGACCATCAAAACATGTTGAATAGAGATCAAAATCCCTAGACAGTATGCCCTCATAGTCGCCAGCTATAAACCGGGTCTCCTGCACTCAACAAACATCCACACTTAGGCGCTTGAGATCATGAGTCTCACCCTCCGAGACTCTGTCCTCAGCCTCCAGGCATTCAGACTCGCTAACCAGTGTGTCATTATGATACATGAGGGTTGAGGTCCTGGACGAAACATGGACGGGGAAAGGATGCCGACCACCTCTCTCATTGGCCCATCTCGTTCTTGATAGTACTGTCAGAGGAGAGACCGCCAACATCCCAGGAAAAAGTTAGTTTTAAAGCCCTATTGAGGGAGGGATGAACAAAAACCGGGACCCTTCCAGAAAAAAAAATTTTCTAAATTAGACAGTCTGTCCGATTTTGTGATGATTATTGGTGGGGGTCATTTTAATTGATTAACTGGCCTCTTTAACCATGCCCCAAGTCTGCCTCGCCCCCCGGCCCAGTTCGGATCACCGTTAAAAGCCTTTGGGCAGGGGGAAAATTTGAAGGCACCTCCACATCTTTATCTGCGCACTACTTCATGGCCAAGAGTGCCTTCAGTTCTTTTATGCGATTTCCAAAGTTCTTTGCTCTTTCAGCCTGAGCCGAGGAAATGCGGCAGATGTCCTCCCCTTGCCTGTATGACAATTTAGCTGGCTTCTTCCTAGCTTCTTTATCCTCAGACTTTGCCTTTTTGATGGAGGGGGCATCTGTTTCGGGGGAGAGAGGGAGAGACATGGTGAAATGCGAAAATAATTGATGACTGGGCTGGGGTCTCGACTATGAGAGGGCGATTTTCAGGGTGTGGGCTGAGATGAGTGAACTTTTTCTGGATTTGTTCTTTTGAGGGGAGGACGGGGCAGAGGCTAAGGGGCGAGATGGACGTTTTTAAAGTTTCTCCTTCAATTTTTAATCTTCTCCATCCCTTCATAACCGGGATCGAAAGCTTTCTTCGTCTCTTTCACGGTGAGAGCTGACCAGGCTGAGGCATTGCCCTTCTTGCTGATGGAGGCAGTGGGGCTCACTTTGGGGCTTTTGGGGACCAAGGTTCTGCTGCTTGGCACTTCCGCCTGGCCCTGCCAACAACCAGCCACTCCCACTTTTCCTTCTCTGAGACTGCACTAGCAGCTGGCAATGGTTTTTTTGGGGTGTGAGGGAACCTTTTTTATTCTCAACCGGGGGAACTACCACACTGGTCCTGGGTATTGGCATGCCCACTAC
Organism: Ascarosepion bandense; assembly: GCA_037127315.1. Taxonomy (NCBI): domain Eukaryota; kingdom Metazoa; phylum Mollusca; class Cephalopoda; order Sepiida; family Sepiidae; genus Ascarosepion; species Ascarosepion bandense. The sequence goes on from JBBBDQ010000451.1 coordinate 1,207,711, forward strand.
AAGCAAGACGGATTTAAAAGAAGCGGCCAGAGGGGGATTTTGGTTGGCTGGGGCCTGGCTTCTAGAGGCCTTCTTCTCTGGGCAGGAGGAGGAGAGGTGACCACTCTCCACACCTCCAGCATTTTGGCTTTCAGCCAGACATGATTACAGGCAGGCTCAGGCCCCCTACGTCAAGGCAGTTGGGGATGGTCAGGAAGGCATAACGGTCACTCATAATTTCAAAAGACCATCCCCCGGTCAGGTCATCACAGGAGACATCCAAAATTTGACCAAACTGAGAATTATGCAGCAAGATGCTCCCCGATAACCTGCTCCTTTTTTTGCCAGCATACTCCGTTCTTATATATTCTTTCATAACGAGGTCTTGTGTTGCCATTTTTAGGCAGTCTTCTGGCGTGGGTAGCAATACGTCCCACATGAAAAAGCCTTGCACCTTTATTCTTAAGGGCTTAACCCCTGTAGACTGCAGTGCTTTTATCACTCTTTTGTGGAGTGACAAATTTTGTATCTTCCAAGAGCCTACCTTCTTTTACAAGGTGTGCATAACTCTTGGCTCTCTCCAAGAACTCCGTCAAGAACTCACCATCTTTACTTGTCTGGTTCCGTTTTCATTATTTTTTTTCTTCATTCTTTTGGCCGTTTTCAGCCTCCATAGACTTGGTTGTGTTTAGGTTTTCATCTTGCTCTTTTCCAGGAAGAGGGGGAAATGTTTCCTGATTTTTTTTTTTTTCGGCAGACCCTTCCAAGGGGGGATTAATTTTTTTCTTAATGGACTGACTTTTGTCTGCCATTTTGAAATTTTAGAACTCCACCAAAAACTTCTTTCCTTCCACTAAATTAAACGTATGTGGAGTGGTGGGGAAAAACTGGGAGAAATATGGAAAAGAAAATATAAAAAAAAAATACACAAAATCAACTAGCAACAACAGACAAGAAAACGAGTTTTAAGTTATAAAACAAACCCTGAAGGCTTTAAGAAAAATAAACAAAATAAAATTAGCCAATAACTGCAAAGAAATTGGAAAAATAAAGGAAAACTAGCCAAAAATGAACTTTAAATATACTACAAACTAAAAATAGCCTTGAACGGCACAAAAAAGATTAGCCTCTTGAGAGGTTTAACAAAATAAGAAATTGAAAAAACAATAACCTTGTGCAATTAATAAACTTTACAAGTTACAATAAAATTAATGGGGAAAAAAAAAAAACTAAAACAAAAAAAAACGAAGAGTTGCCTAAAAGGCTACTCCTGTAAAAGAAATAGGAGGGGCTAAACAAAAACTTTGAGAGGATTAAATAAACTTCGCAAAATTAAAAGAATTGAAAAAATAAATTTGTACGACAAATAAACTTTACAAAGATACAATAACACCAAATACACAAAACAAATATGAAAAAATAAATCAAACAAAAAAGCGAAGTCTAAAGGCTACTTCCACAAAAGAAATGTGGGGAGGGGCTGAAAAAGAAACCTGGAAAAACAAAAAGTTAGTTTCTGGTCAAAAATAAAATGAAAGTTACTATTGAAATCTTTAAACAAAAATAAATCGGCACTTAAAGCCAAACAGATACTGAAAAATGAAAACAAAAATTAGACAGCCGACCTAAACAAAAATAAATATGGCCGCAAAAAATACAAAAATAAAATACAAAAAGCTAGAAAAATAAAGGAACAAAGCAAGAAAACGAAAAAATAAAAAATATTATCTATACAAAAGAAAGGTCTTTTCTGAAAAATAAAGTCAGTCCAAATGAATGATTAAAAAATTTTTCAACAAAAAGTCCGTTAGACAAAGCAGGCATCTAAGAAGTCTGTAATGACCAAACAAGTCAAAAACTTGCCAAGAACTTCTCGAGTTGACTTCCTGTTCCCTCTTAATATAGGAGGGAGAGTCCATTATCTGAGAAATAGGTGTGTTTCACTATAACAAGAACTAAACAGTAGTATAATAGATCTATTATAATACACCTGCTTATAGTCAGCTTCAAAGGAGACTGATTGGGTGGCTCGTGTTAAAACCCAGGAAACATCTGCCTTCAGCATCCCTTAATGAAGGGGAAAATGACACAGGAAAGATGATAGAAAGGCATGTATTTATCTAAATTGTTACTTTTTCTTTCCTGTCAATTCCAACTCCCTGCCAAGTTAAATTCCAAATTGCCAACTTGAATGGCAGTCGTTGACAATTTAATATTTCAACTTCTCCTCTTGGATACTGCCAATTCCAAATTGCCAACTCTTCCCCACCACCAACTTAGACTTTCAAATAAACTTGAAATGGTAAATTGCCAACTTTTTAACGAGTAACATTTCACCCTCTTCGCAATTTCTAATTGTCAACTTTTTCTCTACCTAATGGCAATTTTAAATTGTCTACTATCCCCACTCCTGGCAATTCCAAATGAAAATCCTCATTTTACTTTGGTCTTGACTGTTAAACTTAGGGTATATCACATAAAAAAACAAAAAGGAAACCCTCAAAACTCATCTATTTCTTGATGAAAGACTTTTGATCTGAAGTCTTCTCTTTTTATTTGTCGATGACAGTATTTATATCTCAGGATATATACAGAAATTACAAACTTTAACATATGTACCTGCAAACATGTAGTAAGTGGCTTCTTTGTGATACCACTATTACTGTATAGACACTCATCACTGTTTATTTTGAAAAATGTTTCTTGTAATTTTAATAATACATCTATATTACACACTATTTGTTAGATTGCAAGATTACAAAAACATTTAAATTGATTAGCAGCTGTTTTGCCAGCCATTCCAAAATTTTTTTCTTTTTTTAAATAATTTCTTTGATTTGTTTTAAAATTATATCAGATATGACAACAGTATTGTATGCATGGTTGGTGGTTTATTTCTATATGTGCATGATGGACATGGATGGAAAAAAACTTCCTGGCCCGACAGTGACGCAACCTTCCTAGCAGTGGATTTAGCTATTTATTCAATGTAATGGTTCCACTTGAGGTTGGAAGAGAGGGTAAGGCCAAGGAGGCACTATACACAACTTGCTGGTTTTGCTGATTTCTTTGGTTAAATTGCTTAGTCTCTGTTTCTAGTTATGTCCCCAATTTGTTTTCCTGCTCCTTGGATCTATGAACAAATTCCTGTACAGTAGCCAATGAATAGACATGTTACTGTTAAGTCTGCTCTTGGTCTAATTGCATCAGGGCCCAGATATATCAGATTGTTGAATTACTCCTCTGTAGCTTATGATCAAGGTGACAACCTGCAGACATAAAACAAGTATTGTTTTGTTTTTTTGTTTTTTTTTTTTTTTGTTTTTTGTTTTTTTTTTTTTTTTTTTTTTTTTTTTTTTTTTTTTTTTTTTTTTTTTCCTCCTGGTTTTCTGTCAGTCTGGGATAGGTGGCTATCACATGGACCAAGACTCTGTTTCAAGAGGGAAACAACTTCTGTGTGTTTGAAGATTAATTAGCATGCATAACTCTGTTTTCTATTTTTTTTCTCAAACAGAACTAAAGATGTTGAACATTAGATCAGTCTGACACATGAACATCTTCATAGCTACATTAAAAACACCCCAATAGCACCTAGCAGTCTTTCATGTATAATAAATTCTTTATAATTTCAGCTAGCATCTCCTAGGTGATCAGCAATCTTGTAAGAACTGCACTGAAGAAGCAGAGAAATTTGTGGCCTTGAAGAACTTCTGTATACATTTAGAAGTACATGGCATGACCAGTGAAATGTAATGTTCTGTTACAACAGACGAAACCAAAAATAGGTAGTCTTTTTTTTTTTTTTCTAATTCTAGAGGACATTAATTTGGCCTGTGTCAGTGATCTGTTAGCGTAAGGTAATAGATACCATTTGTGTTTGTGCAGCAAAGACAAGTGGTATCTTTCATCTCTTGACCCCTGGAGGCATAAAATATTTTGATTATGAGTTTGAAGTACTTTATAGGGCTCTTGAGTAATCATTCCCCTAAGATAAAGTGCATCCCCTTTGAGGCTTGTCGTAAGCCCAAATGCTTTTTCAAGGCCTACTCCAGGGTGCCATTTTGGTCCACAGCTTTTAGATATTGTCTCAGGAAGGACAACTGGGTTTGGTTGAATTGACTTTTTAAATCAATTCAATTTTAGTCTTGAGTGTTCTGCTTTGCAGCAGTTCAAATGTGTCTACCCAGAATACAGCGGAATCTGTCACAGGTACAGTTAAAGACAAGGAGTTCACAGCTTTCTTTATCCACTTCAATTTGCCAGAAGACATTGAAGACATCCTGCTGGTTGAAGTATAGTGCTCATACAATTTCCTGAAATTTGTCAGTTACTGTAGGATAATTTTTTGTCATTCTCTTGTTTAGATTTTAAGGGTCCAAACATACAGGCTGCCATTGAGTTTTTTTTTTTCCTCACTATTAAAAAGGAGACCCAGTCTATTGGTTCAGTTAGAGGAAAAATTATTTGAGTAATTCATTGCAGCTCCTGTTTTAGATTCATTTTTAGTGTGAATGGTACTTTGTGTGGTGAGTTTAGCTTTGAATGCACTCGTGTGATGATACCTTGGTAATGTTCCTAGTTCCAAAGTTTTTCAATCTTGTATGCTTTATTTTGTGGAAATCGGATTCAAATGACTAAAAACATTTTGGGAAACCCGGACCAAGGCAAATTTTACAAGTCGGTGTGAAAAGTAAAATTCTGGATCCTGATTGGATAGAAAAGTGATATGACATAATTTTTTTTTTTTTTTTTTTTTCTTCTCACACCTAAAGAAAATGGCTGCTGGAGCCAGTCACATGACAAACACACTACTTGAACGACATCTTGACCAGTCAAATTGAGTCCATTATGGGAGCAGTTAGTTGATGGCCCTTGTGGCAATGTAACAAAAGAAATATCAAGAAGCTGATCCGGACATAAGGGTGTCACATATTCATTCTAGGTCTTTTTTTTTTTTTTTTTTCACTCCATGCTGTCAAAGAAAAAAAACCAAAAAACAGGACACTCTAAGTAGAATTTCTTTGATTTGTTTCACCTTCTTTCTCACCCAACCGTACCAGTAAAGGGAAAAGGAACATAAGACTTTCCATTTTGCTACTATCTTCTGCAGGACATTTTAAATACATTTCTTTAACAATTTTAACTACAAAACTACATGCATTTTCTCAAGGAACGTTTTTCTACTTGCTATAGAAGTCAAGGTAACTTACTGGGAATATCATAGCTGCCTTGTAAACTATCAAAGCCTCCTCGCAATGGTGAGTGTCATGGCCTCATGTTGGTAAAAGTTAGACCCAGATAAATTTTTTTTTTTTTTTTCTGAAAAGTTTGGGTGTGTGTTTATGATGGAGTTCTGGACAGCCTCATCAGCACAGTTATATAGCTAAAAGTTGATCTGTGAAGTGGGAATGTTGGTCATTTGCACGAATACTTTCCAGTCCATCCTGAACTTCAGAAATTGCTGGGAAGTCATTTGAGTGAAGCTGAGGAAGCTTTACTGGGAGGGTCTTCATGTAACTGTCAGAAGGCGAAGCAGGCTGCTCTTTAGTGAGTTTCAGGATGGCCAAAGCATTCCCTATGGTGGTGATTCCCAGCTCCTTGAGCATATCTCGGTCTACCATGGATAATTTCTCCTTTGTCAGATTTTCCTTGGTGAAGGATTCTGTATAGATTTTCAGATTTGACCGAGATGCCAATCTTAGTAAATAGCTCTTGCCACTCAATCAGTTCGGATTCTGTTTGCAGCGCCATGACGAATAGGTAATCCGATAGTCAGCAACAAATGTTGAGAATAACCCCAGAAAGACTTGAGACTATTTATTGCAAAATAGGCCAGTCCATTGCTCAGAATTTCATTGACGGCTGTTTTTGTCTTTTATGGAGACTAGGTCAGCCTCATGAAGTGGCTGTAGGGCGTGTGCGGTGCAATTGTATCTTTTAACAATGTGCGCATTATGCTTGGACAGGGCCATTTCATGTCTTCAAGCTGTAGCTGTCCACTCAGGATGTGGTTTGTATAAGCAGGGGTGTGATGGGACGAAGTCTGAGTCGTCAGTGGAGCAAGGAGTTGTGCCAAATGAGCCTGTATTGGCTACCACCTCTCCATTTTTAAAAAAAAAAAAAAAAAAAAAAAACCAACACCCGTTAAGATACCTAGAGTCCTATCCAGGCTATGCCCATGCAACCGGCCTGGCCATAAGGAATTGATTCCTCTTCAACAGCCACTACCCCCATGCGGAGGGGAGGGAGATGTAGAAGTCAAGGTAACTTACCAGAAACATCATGGCTGTCTTGTAAACTATCATAGCCTCCTCACAATGGTGGGTGTTATGGCCTCCTCATGTTGGTAAAAGACCTGGATAACCTCTTTGATCAAACATCTAGCCAATGGCAGGCAAGCAAATGGATTGCCCCACTCTGGAATATGTCTCAAATCTCTTCCTGGTGTTGTTCATTTTTGTTACTGTCAAACTACCTATTCATCACTCACAAATACGTTAGTGTTCAATTAACAAATTTGACTTTTTTTTTCTTTTTTTTTTTCTTTTTTTTATTACAATTGTTATTCTTTCAATAAATCTTGAATTTAATGTACAAACAAAACATTTTATCCATCTCAGTATCATTTCAACCTTCTGATATTGTAAATTGTGGGGACTTTTATCATGTTTGACACCAGGCCAATTTGACAAGCATAGTAGACATTATATGTGTTTTTGTTTTTGTGGAATTTGTACCAAACCTTTTCCTAGTATTGAGATGGAGGTACCATTGTAAGGTGTTAACATTGTGCATGTATGCTTTAGTCCAAGTTTATTTTCTAGCAGTTGTTCCTCAGAAGAATGTTTATTTGACCCGAGTCAGTTTTGTACATTAGCCTTGTGCCTTTCATTGCTGATATGAGGCAAAATTAATCCCAGAAGATTGGCTTGTTATAAGACTTTCAATTGTGTGTTGGTGATTGTTTTTGTCCATGATGCTGCCAGAAAAAATTTGTTCATCCTTGAATACTGGCAAGTCTATGATCTTGCATGACTCTCTGAACATGTTCATTTGAGGGGCATTTATTGAAGTGGTTCCAGATTTTGGGAGGTAAAGAGACATTTGATTTTGTGGGCAGAGCAATTTCTTTTTGAATATGAGAATGAGCAGAATTTGCATTTTTTTTTTTTTTTTTTTTTTTTTTTTTTTTTTTTAGCTACTAGGTCTGCTTTTACTGAGTTTCTTTAGTAAACTCTTATAATCTAAAAATGTTCTGGCTTTAATTAGCTGCAAAAGTCTGAAAAGCTATAATCAAATTTATCTATTTTCATTCGAATAGCTTTCATATGACAAGTCCATATTCTGAAAAAAAAAAATTCTATAATTTTTATGCCTCTCATTAACACTAGTGTGTTTTTTTTTTTTTTTTTTTAAATCTTGGGTTCATCATCTATATAAAAGTGAAGTTGTTACCATAGGTTTATGACAGCCACCCTAACAAAGATTCCTACCAATTTCAACACCTCTATGCCATTGTAATATTAAATTTTTTACACCTTTTTATTTCATTTTTAGGGAAGAGTACAAATCTTTGACAACTTGCTATAATAGTCTTGTCTGCTTAAAATTAAATTCTTCATTTAAACCTTCTGAAATAAAAACAACTCCTGAATATTAAATTGTAGAAATCTGAACTTTTTCTTCTGCTCTCTACAATTAAACCAGTTAATTACAATTTTAGTATTATTTTTCACTAGTTAATGTTTGATATTTTTAGCTTGTGAGAAATTCATTTTGTTAGGTTGATTAGACTATTTGAGGGCATTTAAAATTCTTTGTATTTCAGCATTTCATCTGTGGGTCATCTGAAGAATTGAGAATAAAGTAATGCTTCATCTCTCCTACCCATTTCCTAAAGCTGCTATGACTTTTACCTAGTGTCCATATCTTACTGATATATTTTTGTATCTTCAGTAAGTTGCTGATATTGTCTATCAAACCTGAGCATGAGAAGCATATCTACTACCAACTTTGTTCCATTTTAGTCTCATATCTAATATGAGAGCAATCTATCACTGTTGAAATACTAAGCTAATGAGGTATTCTTACTGATTTCTGACCATCCTGGCCCAACCTCTGCATCCTGTGACATTGCTTCCTCATTTTAATTCACTTATCTAATTTTCATCTTGCAATTTATATTATTCTACCACACGTCAAATTGTCAAAAAAAAAAAAATTATACTCTTACATATTCAGAAATATTTTCATGATTAAATATATTAGGGTGCTCTCCACCCATGAAAATGCAGTATTTTGAAGTGAGGGTTGAGTTCTTGTTACAATTATTAGTTAATGACTTTGCCCCCTCTTTGGTCTAGTACCAAAGACAATGTCATCTTCTTTTTGTGCCTTGTCCTTTTAGGATGTAGGCGATCATGGCCTTCCATGTCTCCCTATCCCTGGGGCTCTGAGCACACTTTCTTTTGTAACACCGCTCCACCTCCGTTTTGTCATCCACCTGCTCAGGCCCTTCAAATGTTCTCCGCTGCTTTCCTGTGTCTCTTTCTCTCTCTATCTGGCCTGTGAGTATCAGGTTCTCCAAGCACTCCTTACTTATTGCATGTTCCAGGAACTTGTTTTCTCTTCCTGATGCTCAGTATTAATTTCCTTTTCGTTCCTATCCAATGAATTTTGTTGAATAAAGAAAATCTTGTCAAGATATTACCAGCAGTATCACTATCTATTCTTTATCATGAAACGTAACATCTTTTCAGCTCATTCAGGCAACATGTTCAAGAATGTCCCGTATGAAACAATTTGGCTTTGTAAGGTGCAGTGGATATCGGCTCGGAATGAGAAATTGGGGAGCAGAGTTCAAATTACAGTTGCATTCACTTACGCACAAATACCCTTGTGAAAGGTATTAATCTGCCTATTCCTTCCAGTTATGGGTTAAATAACAGGACAGATTGGGTTCTATAGCCTTGGTCGGTAACCAGTCTACCGCAGAAAGCAATGGCAACCTACTGCAGGATAATCTTCTGCCTAGTCAGTCATGTCTCTTTCAAGACATGATCGCCCAAGCCTATCAACATGTCCAATTTCCTTTGATAGGCAATAAGTTATTTTGAATTAAGTTTTGCCAGAACAGGTCTAGACATTTATAAAAGCTTTCTGCCTTCCCACTGCCTTTCTTTTTCTTTTTTTTTTCTTTTTTCTTTTTTTTTTTTTTTTTTTTTAAACATTGTTTGAACCATTGTCCTCACTTGTGCCATTTATATTTCAGGTATTGTACACTTCAGGCAATGGTATTTTGAAACAAACCTGTTTTTTTTATCCACCAGAGTAGGTTGTTCTAGTTCCATGTGCTATGCCTCTTCTGAATATCTTAGTTTTTTTTTTTGTTTTTTTATTGATGTTTACAATGGCTGAAATTTAAGGAATATGAAAAAAAGATAACCATGTAAATAGTGTACATAGTTAAAATACCTCATCTTGGAAAAAGCTCTTTATATTTACATATGAGCTTTCTCTGCTAGTAACAATGCTCTTGAATCGGCTGCTATAGCTTTTCGTTTCCTTGCCCTCAAATTTGTGACAATACAGCTCCAATCCCATACTGACTAGTGGCTAATGTTCTTATGCCCATCAAGGGATGAAAATGTTAGCAATAGTTATGAAGTAGTTTCAGCTGACCGATTACATTTTCTATCCTTTTGCAGCAGTTTATTAACCTGAGTTCTTAGTTCATGCATTTTCAGTATGTACTAGTTATAATTCCTGATTTCTAGGCAATTGCAGTTTGGTTATATCTGTAGTTGGCATGTATTTGATAACCTTTATTATTTTAGGGTCTGGGCTACAATTATTTTTATGGATGATTTACCCCAAATATATTTGGAATGAAAAATTCAGATTTGTTTGTTCATAAAAGTTAAACCCATAAAACAAGATGAGGGTGAAGAGAGAGGAATGACAAGATGTCAATATTGGAAAAATTTGCCTATGGTTTTACTTAAAATTAGAATATTGTTCCAATAACTTAAAAATACTGTTGAACATGTCCACCATAGTTTATGAATATAAAATACAGTGCAGTATGTAATCTGTTCAATGAAACAGATTCTGACTCACAAATCACTCTACTGAATCTAACTATATCACCAATACTCAGGAAAATATGGTTGCCTTTATACACATCATATTAATATTTTGAGCCTTCTGATTGGTTAACCCTTCTATTGGTGAGCTATCAAATGAGTCAGCTCATGGCTGACTCACTAGAATAGAAGGGTACACAAAAACTACAACACCCTCCATTTTGGGTACATTATAGAATCTTGCAAAAGTCAATATTTGTATAAAACAAATTTTAATATTCATAAAATCTTTGTCTTGTGATTTAAAAAAAAAAAAATTTTTTTAAAATTAATATCCACAAAAAATTATATCATTTTATTCACTGTTAAGTATTTCAGGTTAATAGACATTAATAACTATATAAATTTGGGTTGTGATCACAACAAAATGTTTTCCTTGTGATACCACAATTACTGTATAGATCTTCAGCAATGTTCATTTTAAAAATGTATTTTGTAATATATATTCCACACTATTTGTTAGGTTGTGAGATTATAAAAATGTGTGTATTTAAATTAACAGCTGTTGTATGAGCCATTCCAAAATGTTTTGTTTCACCCCAAGCAAAGCGATACCACTAACTAATGTGCAGGGGCTTTATAAGAGTAAAAGCTTGAGGGGAGTGAAGAGAAAGCCGGACCAGTTACAGAGGGTGTCAGACAAAGGGCAAGAGAAGAATGGGAATACAAATGTGATGAGTATTGCCAAGGTAGTGAGAAAGGAAAAGAACGAGATACACAGGATGATCTGGTGAGGACGGGAGTCAAATGGATAAGAAATGGGAATTTAGCCATCAGGAAAGCAAGTATACAAAAGAAAGTTCCAGACACACAAAATGCAAGATAAGCTGCTGGAGTAGAATAGTTAGCTGCATTTGGTAGATTTAACTGTAAAAATGGGACTTTGTTGCCAGTTTAGTTGCTTGAGTAAATTCTTGTGGAGTGTGCACGGGTGACCCAAGTTTGTTGGAGCAGAAGCCATGAAAATATTTATAGAAGAGACTGAGGGAAGCTACTTGTTGCTGGTGAGAAAGTGTCTGGAGTTGGGTTGCCAGGTCTGGACTGATCGCATACAGATTCTTTTGGAGCCTGTCAAGAACCATGAGATGAACAGCAGGGGTACCAGACCAGATATGAAAACAGTATTCTATGCATGGTCAGATGGTTGATTTCTATATGTGCAAGATGAACTCAGGTGGTGGGGGGGACTTCCTGGCCTGACACAGTGACCCAACCTTCCTAGCAGTGGATTTAGCTATTGATTCAATGTAATGGTTCCACTTGAGGTTGGAAGAGAGGGTAAGGCCAAGGAAGCTGCTATATAAAACTTGCTGATTTTTTTTTTTTTTTTTTTTTTTTATAAGGTGTTTAGTGTCTTATGTTTTTAGCATGACAAAATAAAATGGTTATGGAAAAATGACACACTCGCTGAGGATTGGAAATAACCAGGGGAATTTATTATTGTGGAAACATAAGTACAGCGAACGGTTGTAGATGTTGAACCACTGTATGTTTGAGAGCATGGTAAATCTCAGCCTGCCATGTTTACTCACCTCTGCCGGAAGACCCTTTTTCTTGTCTCCCAGCATGCACCTATTATCTGGGGATGGACTTCCTTGAATGGTCCAGGGGGGGGGGTAACTTTTGACTCTTTATGGTAATCCTAATACTGTTACATTAATGTTTCTAGTTATGTCCCCAATTTGTTTTCCTGCTCCTTGGATCTATTAACAAATTCCAATGAATAGACCTGTTACTGTTAAGTCTGCTCTTGGTCTAATTGCATCAGGGCCCAGATATATCAGATTGTTGAATTACTCCTCTCAACTTGTTTTTTACATTTGTTTTTTTGTTTTTTTTTTTTTTGTTTTTTTTTAACATTTCTTTTTTCTCTCACAGTTCGTTTTTTTTTCTCTCACAGTTCTTCGTTTTTTTTTTCTCTCACAGTTCTTCATGTTTTTTTTTTCTCTCACAGTTCTTCGTGTTTTTTTTTCTCTCACAGTTCTTCGTGTTTTTTTTTTCTCTCACAGTTCTTCGTGTTTTTTTTTCTTCTCACAGTTCTTCGGTTTTTTTTTTTCTTCTCACAGTTCTTCGGTTTTTTTTTTCTTCTCACAGTTCTTCGGTTTTTTTTTTCTTCTCACAGTTCTTCGGTTTTTTTTTCTTCTCACAGTTCTTCGGTTTTTTTTTCTTCTCACAGTTCTTCGGTTTTTTTTTTCTTCTCACAGTTCTTCGGTTTTTTTTTTCTTCTCACAGTTCTTCGGTTTTTTTTTTCTTCTCACAGTTCTTCGGTTTTTTTTTTTTTTTCTTCTCACAGTTCTTAGGTTTTTTTTTTTTTTTCTTCTCACAGTTCTTCGGTTTTTTTTTTTTCTTCTCACAGTTCTTGTTTTTTTTTTTTTTTCTGCTCACAGTTCTTGTTTTTTTTTTTTCTTCTCACAGTTCTTGTTTTTTTTTTTTTCTTCTCACAGTTCTTGTTTTTTTTTTTTTCTTCTCACAGTTCTTGTTTTTTTTTTCTTCTCACAGTTCGTTTTTTTTTTTCTTCTCACAGTTCGTTTTTTTTTTCTTCTCACAGTTCGTTTTTTTTTTTCTTCTCACAGTTCTTGTTTTTTTTTTTTCTTCTCACAGTTCTTGTTTTTTTTTTTCTTCTCACAGTTCTTGTTTTTTTTTTTCTTCTCACAGTTCTTGTTTTTTTTTTCTTCTCACAGTTCTTGTTTTTTTTTTCTTCTCACAGTTCTTGTTTTTTTTTTTTCTTCTCACAGTTCTTGTTTTTTTTTTCTTCTCACAGTTCTTGTTTTTTTTTTTCTTCTCACAGTTCTTGTTTTTTTTTTTCTTCTCACAGTTCTTGTTTTTTTTTTTCTTCTCACAGTTCTTGTTTTTTTTTTCTTCTCACAGTTCTTGTTTTTTTTTTTCTTCTCACAGTTCTTGTTTTTTTTTTTCTTCTCACAGTTCTTGTTTTTTTTTTTCTTCTCACAGTTCTTGTTTTTTTTTTCTTCTCACAGTTCTTGTTTTTTTTTTTCTTCTCACAGTTCTTGTTTTTTTTTTTCTTCTCACAGTTCTTGTTTTTTTTTTTCTTCTCACAGTTCTTGTTTTTTTTTTTCTTCTCACAGTTCTTGTTTTTTTTTTTTCTTCTCACAGTTCTTGTTTTTTTTTTCTTCTCACAGTTCTTGTTTTTTTTTTCTTCTCACAGTTCTTGTTTTTTTTTTTTCTTCTCACAGTTCTTGTTTTTTTTTTCTTCTCACAGTTCTTGTTTTTTTTTTTCTTCTCACAGTTCTTGTTTTTTTTTTTCTTCTCACAGTTCTTGTTTTTTTTTTCTTCTCACAGTTCTTGTTTTTTTTTTTCTTCTCACAGTTCTTGTTTTTTTTTTTTCTTCTCACAGTTCTTGTTTTTTTTTTCTTCTCACAGTTCTTGTTTTTTTTTTTCTTCTCACAGTTCTTGTTTTTTTTTTTCTTCTCACAGTTCTTGTTTTTTTTTTTTCTTCTCACAGTTCTTGTTTTTTTTTTTCTTCTCACAGTTCTTGTTTTTTTTTTTCTTCTCACAGTTCTTGTTTTTTTTTTTCTTCTCACAGTTCTTGTTTTTTTTTTTCTTCTCACAGTTCTTGTTTTTTTTTTTTTTTTTTTCTTCTCACAGTTCAGTTTTACATTTTGTGTTGGGTTTTTGACTGAATATCAGTCCCTACTCTGAGGGATTTCAAGGGCTGCCTAACTTGGGATTCAGGATTTCATTCCAGGCCCCCACTATCTAAACACAAAGGACCCACTGATTGAAAAAAAAAAATGTGCTCCTCCTGGTCATTAAGCATATAAACAGCAACAATCCAAAATGACCTATGTCCACCCTTGCACCCAGAGTACATTTAAACAACAAAGAAGCACCTCTGGCCTGCTGGTCCCCATAAGCTGAATAGATGAGCCGTTAGACAGCACACAAGCATCGACATCGCAACCAATTGGATTGCAGCTAATTTTCACTCCTAGGAACAAGAGTTTATGAAGCAGGCAGGCAGCCTTACTCTTATCCCTCAGGCTCCTCACATGCAAGCTGGATTCAAGTTGGTTCCCTTACACACACTGGACAAAAATCTGTAGGGGTTGGGACTAGAACAGATTATCCTAAACTTCCTGTACCAATGTCTGACATAATTCGTCTGTCCAAAATAATCCCACCGACATCCATCAGGTAAGTTAGTTTTAGTGCCCTAAACAAAGAGTTGGGGGATAATGGGGGCCCTCCCTGAACAGAGCACTGCATATTTTTCACATCTGTGATACCCACCTGAGCCATCTGGTGGAAGCTAGGGCCCTTTCTGCCCTGCTCCGATCTGTTGTTTTTTGTCCCCCTCTTTCCCTCCCCCTTCTGAATCATGAATAAGGTGGGGGTATTTCTTACACCTCCATGTTTTCAATTTTTGCTGAGATCCCCCCCCCCCCCCAACCGTCCTTACTCACAACTTCATTCATTGCTAGGTTTAGCAGGCTGATTGTTGGTGACAAGCTGGTTAATCTTTCCTGTCCTCACCACTGCTTCCTTCAATGTTGCCGGTTTGGTTGTTTTTGGTGCCTTTGCTGGATTTCTTGCAGAGCATATTTTAGACAACTGCATCACGGAACCACACATCCAGCTAAGTGGTCTTTATCCACTGGTTAAAATTTCTGTCCAATGTGACTTAAGGCAGAAGTCCTCTGTCAGCACCCCACAATTTGCTGGCCACACAAGATACCTCCTCTACTGTACTGAGCAAAATATTCTTCCATGTGATTGTTTGATGTATCTCTGGGCACACTATAAACCACAATTCTTGTCTGCTGGGTGTCCATATATTCGGTCTGTAGCCAGACATTTTTGGTAGTCAACATGTTACCTGCTAACCATCTGGCTTACTATAAAGACAATACATCCCACATGGAATTTCTGCCAATATCTTGGCCACAATTTTAAGACTTTTGAGGGCCTTCTCTATTGTATCCCTGCTGACCTGATAAACTTCCAAATTTTAACATCAGAGGTCAGCAAGGAGACTATCATTGATATAACCTATAAAGCTTCTGGAAACAAGCATTTACATATTTGGTCATAGTACTTTGTGTCCTCTTTCGTCTCTATTCTTTCGTCTCTATTCTTTCATCTCAGACTCACTTGTGATGGTTGATGCTTCCCCACAAAACAAAGAAAAAAAAATGTTAAAAATATTACGGCTAATAAGACATTAAAATTTCAGAAAGAAACACAAAAAATTCCTTTTATACAAATCCCATCTGAGGGTTGTCGGAATACAAAGCAGTTACCTTGGAGCATTTATACCTAGATGAGTGCAAGCCATTAAAAACAAAGGTGTGTTGGAATCAGCCAAGTTGGTAATCACTTTACCAGACTGGTTAAGTTGTTAGAATAGCTATAAATGCTCAGAAGTGGGGTGAGGGGAAAAAAAACCCTCAGTAGGAAAGAAAATTGTGTAGAAAGTGCTCAATGTAAAA
The DNA here is from genome assembly GCA_037127315.1 of Ascarosepion bandense. Lineage (NCBI taxonomy): Eukaryota > Metazoa > Mollusca > Cephalopoda > Sepiida > Sepiidae > Ascarosepion > Ascarosepion bandense. Next base: position 1,223,282 of record JBBBDQ010000451.1, read on the forward strand.
GTCACGGTAACTGAAGCATCTGGTGAGACAGCTTGCCATACAGGTGAAACTAGACAGTCTAAAAAGTGCTTAATCCCACCAACACCCCAACTCAACAGAGCTTAAATATTACACACACAATGGGAACTTGTAGTTATAAACTACTAAAGAAACACCAAATCATTAAATAATTACATTTTTGGTAGTCAATATGCTACCTGCCAACCCTCTGGCTTCTGAAGACAATACGTCTCACACAGCTCTGGAACGACTTTAAGGCTTTTGAGGGTCTTCCCTATTGTCTCTCTACAGACTTGGATGAACTTCCATATTTAGTACCATAACAAATTAATGCAACCAAAATTTTTAGGTGAGTTGGAATATGCATGGTACCATACAGGCTAAACACTAGTATCAGTTTACCATTAATGTGTAGACTGGAATTGTGATTGTCTGGTAGGTCTGTTTTCCAGTCATTGCAATAATATTCTCTTTCTCCAAGACTAATGATCATGAATGAATTCCTCCATTCATGATAGTAACCTGCTCTTATCACAAATGTCTGTTATCTCTAAGCCATTGTTTTCTAACAATTGAGTGTTTGTTTTTAGGAAGTGATTGTCAGATGTTGCTGCAGATGATTCCTCATCTGACATGGAAATCCTTCATGTCAGCGTTACTATCAATTATTTGGTTTGCTAATCCATTTCTCTTCCCTCCCATTATGGGTCCAATAACAGGACAGATTGAATTCTATAGCCTTGGCTGGCAACCAGTCTACCGCAGAAAGTAATGGCAAGCTACTGCGGGATACTTTCTTTCGAGACCTGACCGTTCAAGTGTATATCATGTATGGCATGTAATTGACTGACTGACTACTCACCATGTTAATTTTGATGTTTGGGTTTGTGTTTTTTGACTTGCCATATTTACTTTGAATAAGATCAGGTTAATTGCATGTTCTTTGCTAAATGCTTCATATGAGTAACTTGTTTCCAGTTTATCATTTTCTGCATTTCCCTTAGATCTCAATGTAGCTTGGTACATTAATTTGAAGGCTGCTAATTTATGGTCATTTATAATTATGGCATTACAGCTGAGTTGGAATATAACAAATTTGTTTTTATTTTTTAAATGGTCACTGAGTTGGAACATTCTGGTAGGCTGAGCCTTATAGTTCCATTCATAGTATTTTTGTTATATACAAATGGTGCAGTTTTTTTAATGACTTTTTTTTCTTTTTTTCTTTCTTTTTTTTTTTTTTTTTTGATAACTTTGCAAAAATGGCATTCTTGAATATTTCATGTGTGGTTGATTTTGCAGGGTGAAGGAAATGTATGTTAAATGGGTGGACACTCTAAATGACTTTTATTTCTTCTATGTGCCCTGTCTCTTCGGGACGTAGGCGATCATGGATCTCCACGTCTCCCTATCCCTTGTGGCTCTTAGTATGTTTGCTCCTGTTGCTCCTGGCAGCCCCTGTTCCGTCATCCACCTGATCAGACCCTGCAAATATGTTATCCGCTGCCTTCCTCTGTCTCTCCTTCCTTCTATCTGTCCAGTCAGTATCAGGTTCTCCAGGCTCTCCTTCCTCATTGCATGTCCCAGGAACTTCAGTTCTCTTCCTGATGCTCAGCATCAATTTCCTTTTTGTTGACATTCTTTCTAACACTTCGTCGTTGCTTGTATGCTCAGTCCACGATATCCGTAGCATCCTTCTGTAGAACCACATTTCGGCCGCTTCCAGTTTTGTCCTCATTTTCAATGATATTGTCCAGCATTCACAGCCGTATTGAAGAATTGACATCATGTAGCAGTCTAGCACTCTTTTCTTCGTTTCTATTGAGATCTTCCTGTGTTAGTATTTTGCTTATCTTCTGGAATGCGTCCTTTGCCATGCCAATTCGCCTTCGGATCTCCATGTCGCACTTTCCATCTCCTGTTAGAACACTTCCTAGGTACTTAAATTCTTGGACTTGTTTGATTCTGTTATCCCCCACCTGTATTTGGCATTTTGGGTTGTATCTTTTGCTGATGACCATGCACTCAGTTTTCTTAAAGTTTATTTGTAGTCCCTTCTTGTCACTCTCCACTGCTACTTTCTGTATGAGATCTTGTAGTTTCCTTTCCGTGTCCGCAATCAGTACTGTATCGTCCGCGTATCTTATGTTGTTCAGGTTGTGGCCTCCAATAACAAATCCTGGTGTGTCATCTAGTGTCCTCAAAATATTCTTGCTGTATAGGTTGAATAAATCCGGTGAAAAGACACATCCTTGTCTTACGCCTTTTTCTATCTTTGTGTATCTACTGAGGTCATTACCTGTCCGTATGCAGGTCGTTTGCTGCCAGTAGAGATTCTTGATTATTCTTATGTCTTTGCCGAAAATGTCGAGGTTGCCTAGCATTTCCATCAATTCTATAAATTCATATTACATTTGTGGAATAGCTATTTCAACATGCCTATTAGTCATGCATTGTTCAACCCCAGTTGAATGTAAAATCAAGAAATAAAGGAAGTAGGTGAGATGGGTTGGTCAGAGGGAGAAAGTAGTACTTCTCTTCATTTGTAAGTGGAAGGCAGCAATTTGCATGCAAGGTCAAGTGTAGTAGGTAGGAAAAAAAAACTTTGGTTCTCTAAATTTAATTTCTTATCAATTTAAGAGGCTACAAATGTAATAAATGGAAGAAAAGGAATAATTAAAAGAGGCTTAAACTGGTCTGAAATTTTAATTTCAGGTTTGTAAAAGTGTGCCTATCCAAATGAAATGTTTCCAAAGCCCTGCCAAAATTTTAATGTACAAGTTTTACTTTTTCCTTGTTCTTATTAGGGGAAATAGTATCTTGGTTGATCAAATTTGTGGATCTAAATTTACCTTCAACCAGACAGTTTTCCTTGGATCTGTAATTGCAGAATACAATACCATGTTTATTATTAGTTTTACAGAAGTTCCTTAAAACTTGTTTATTATAGGAACTGATAATGTACATATTACTAGTACAGGAACAGCTGATCTTTTTTCTATTAAATATTTTACTTCGGTTATCTTTGAAAATGTTCACTTATTAATTTAAGAAAATGTTCACTGTTAACGTTTGATAGTCTACAGAACTGGGGGTTGAACCATATAATGTATTTTCTTTTTCCTATGCTTACCTTTTAGTTTTGTGATTCAGACTTGCTAAATAGGCTAATTTATCTTCATAGCTGCTAATTTGGAGGGCATTTTCATGCAGTTTTTGTTATTGCTAAAGATCCTAAGTGATGTGGAGTCAAAAATGGGTCCACAGAACACTAGGTGTAGGTTAGATGTATTTACAGAAAAAGGTTACAAAGAAGGTAAAGTAAGCAGAGCTTACAAATCCAGTATAGTCCTTAGTAGTCGACTGCGGTCATGCGCACAGTGCTACTGTCTGTTTCCCCCCTACTGCTATCACACGCCTATTAATATAGCAGTGGGTGAGTCTGGGTTCCACAAAACTAAGGTTTGCAGATAATTGGTTAATTCCAGTATTAACAGTTCTAGCTGTCTGTTTTACAATGGCATTAGGTTGATTAGAATTAATATTGGAGTTAGGGGTTTCATTTTCTTTATAGTACATTTCAAAAGAATTCTTATCAAAGTTGAGGATAAGGTCTAAGGAGTTAAAAATCTTGTAGTTGGAAGCAATCTGTTTTAAGTCCTAGCATCTTAAAGGCCTTAATGATTTTCTTATGATTTTCTTATAAATTTTCATAGCTAAGGTGCTATCACTATACTGAGATGGACTTACATTCATCCCTATTTGCTTAGGATCGACAATTCCACTAAAGGTATCTTATTAAATCAGCAATTTGGGTTGAATCATAGCTTTCCATAGGGATGTCACACTTACTATTGAGATTTTAGTACAGGTAGATATGTTAAGAGTAAGGGAGGGGGGATTTCCTAGTTACTAGAATATTAGTTTCTTTGTGATTTCTATATAGTTTCTAATGACACTAATACAGTTTACTAGGAGGTCTATAGATATAGAAGTGTAGTTTGAGTTTATCACTGATATTGCTAAACCAATAGATAGTATGGGACCGATCTTTCCAAAAGTTGGAGCGAAGGGTGGCTTAGAGAGAGTATGTGTGTGTGTGTATATATATATATATATATATAAACATGAGCCAAAACCTACCGCAGTTTCACACTACGGTTCTTCAGGGCATGTGGCTAAAGATTTAGATTAAAAAGCAAATATATTGCTACTCAGACACAGAAGAAACCAACACAAACAAGGGGAGGAACAAACTTTATCTTAAAAAAAAAAAAAATTATCCAAATCAGTATAACAAATCCAGTAATACAGGAATGCTAATTTAAGAGACTATTTTTCATATGTTTACATTTATTTAATATTTCAGTTTTTGAATTAAGTTCTGGGCAGGTTTGAATAGCGTGATAGCTAACTTTTCCTCCTCGCATAAGTTACAGAATTTACTGCCTATTTTATAATTGACATTTTTAGTATTTTCCCATTTCAGGATAGGATCTTTATTAGTGGTTTATTTTTAATCTTCCAGACATATAACGCTAGCGCGGTATTATTTTTTGTGCTTGTGTGATTATAAAAGTTTGAAAGGATCCTGCCTTGCACCTATATACGTTTTGCGCTGGGAGTAGTATTCATTAACGTTACACCTTTTAACACTATCAACAATGCAGGACTGCTGCCAATTACCCTTAAGGGGGCAGTTTAATTTTATTCTATAGTTGCACTGGTTTTTTTGTTAGTTTTAGACGTTCTCATTTTTCTTTTATTAATGCCACTTATAATATTACCCATATTGGGCAGACAGGAGTAGCTTAATTTGATAGTGTTTCTATTAAATATCTTATTTAAAGGGCTTTCTTTACCAAAATTTCTATCTATCAATGAAAAGAAAATTTTGCCTATTTTAGTTTTTACCTCCTTAAAAGGAGGGTTAAACCAGGTAATATTCCTGTCTGCTTTTATTGGTTAGTAAATTTAGTAATTATATATATATATATATATATATATATATATATATATATATACACACACACAAAAATCTAAAGTGAGCCAAAACCTACCGCGGTTTCACACTACGGATCGTCAGGGCAAAGGCTGAAACACTAAAGATAAAACCAAATAAATAGATATACACTAAGATAGGGGGGAACCATACCAACATAAAAAGGGGGGTTAGAACAAAAAAAGCAAAACACACTAAATTAGGAAAAAATTTTATTAAACTCAGATAAAAAAAAAAAAAAAAAAAAAATTTAACACTACGCTCTCACACTAAGCAATGAATTTATATTTATGAAACTTACATTTGTTTAAAATTTCGGTCTTAGCATTAAGCAGATTATGGGCGGGTTCGAATAAGGCTATCGCTAGTTTTTCCTCGCCACATAAATTACAGAATTTACTGCCTTTATTATAATCAGTACATTTTTTTATTTCCCATTTCAAAATGGGGTCTTTTTTAATTTTAGATCTTATGTCCCAGATATAATTCGATAAGGTCATGCTATGTCTATATTTTTCATTTTTAAATGAGGTTTTGTGATTATAAAATCTAACTTTAAACGAATCGTGCGTAGCACCTATATACGTTTTAGGATACTTATCTTGCTCATTTTTATAGACTTTAACACTATAGACTACATTAGATTGGTTGCAATTGCCTCTAATAGGACATTCAGCTTTTACTTTACAATTACATTTATTAGTGTTTTTATTGGTAGTACTAGTTTTCAGTTTTCTTTTGTTACTGTTATTAATAATTTTGCCAATATTTGGCAGGCAAGAATAACTAAGTTTAATGGTATTTCTGTTAAATATTTTTTTAAGGGGGCTATCGTGACTAAAATGTCAATCTATAAGATTGAAGAACATCTTACCAATTTTAGATTTAACCTTTGTTAAAGGGGGGGTTAAACCATATTATGTTTCTGTATCTAGTATTATTATTGTTTTTATCGGTATTCTGGTTTAAAAATTTGAGGGTTTGAGAATATCCACTTTTTATAAGCGCAGATTGGTAAATTTCCTTATATTTATCTAAAATTTCAACATTAGATGAATTAGTGGATAATCTATACGCTATACCATTAGGAATACTATTAAGTATATGGGCGGGATGGTTAGAACTCTTGTTTACATATTTAGGGATATAATTATTTTTAATATATGGTGTAATATATCCCGTATTTAAATTAAGTGTAATATCCAAATAGTTAACAATCCTGATATTATGCTCGATTTCAATAGCGAAACCGTAAGTTTAAAAAAATCTTTGTAAATCTTATCTAATTTTATCACCTATTTTCGGTGTACAATAATCTACTATAATTAAGCCATCATCACGGTACAACCCGTGATTATGGAAGTCTATAATAGTATTTAGTCTATGAAGTAGTAAGCCACCGATCAGCTCCGCCACCTCCGCACCATAATATGCCCCCATAGGATTGTCAAATCCTTAGGCATCAGTTTTTTTTTATCCATATTTCATCATTATAATATAGGAGGGTTTTACGGCAATGCCAAATTCTCTAATTCTGCTTCGGTAATGTCATTATATTCCTTAGCTAATGTTAAAGCCTCAGTAAGCAGTTTAGCAGTTATAGATGGGTAGAAGTCTTTTATATCATATTTAATAAAGGCAGATTTTTTATAAATTTTCAGACTTTTAAACCACTTAATACAATCGCCTGTGGACTTCCACTGGTTAATGTTTAGAAACATTCTTAAATTATCACAGATTTTTTGGATAATAACCTTACTGATCTTTCCTAGTTCGGTTTTAGTAGGGTTAAGTAGTCTGAACTCAGGGTGATTGGGGAATGAATCTTTATGATCTTTAATAGTTAAAAAATAATTTTTTAGGGTTAATTTTTCAACCCTATTGAGTAGTTTAAATTTAGCTACTAATGTAGTAGCCTCTTTATTTAAATTAGATACAATGTCAGGTGCTATTTTCTTATAATGTTTGGTTACGGAATTCTTTAATTCTCTATTATATTGCGATTTGGACATAGTATATATATATATATATATATATATATATATATTATTCGATTTGTCACCTTTTATATAAATATTACTATTTTTACTACATAATTTTAAAGTATTTCTTAGTTGTTATATATATATATATATATATATATATATAATAATTTTAAAAAGGAATGAACGTCATAATTATCCCACAAATCCAAGGAACCTTTCGGCCAACACTTATCAAGGGCCTCGTTGGCTTAAATTATAAAGGGTCATAGACAAGGACATGACCAAAAGGGAATACTCACAATACTGGGAGAAGATGGAACTTGTTTAAAAGTAAACTTTAATGAAAAAAAAAATATTAAAATGTAAGGGGGGGTTGTATACATATAATTCCACAAGAGTGAAATAAAAGAAAAATGTTACTCACAAACTCACCAGTAAATGCAAGGAGCAAAGGAACTGCTCTTTCTGCCTGCACAGGCTCGGCTGCTGGATTTTTAGGCAAATAGCCTCCAAAACACAAAGTTGATATGCCGATCGAGCACTGTGCAGAACAGAAAACCAATTGTCCTCATATGAGGAGGCACAAGCTTGATTGTCCAGCAGGTGTTGGCCAATTGTTGAATCCAGAACTGTTTGGGTTGTTTTTATACTTCTTAGAGGACTGCCAGAACGTATATTCATGGGGATGTGCTGCGCAACCTGCATCTCCAACCTCAGATTGGTTCGTCGTATATATGCCACATCACAACAGCATTGAAATTTATAAACAGAGCTTTTCCAAAAATAGGACAACCGATCCTTAACAAAGGATGGAAACACAGGCCTTGTCTTAAAAACAACACGCAACTGCACTGAAAAATCACTCGACAAAACACATGCCGAAACTTTGTCAGTAATAGTCAGACATTTCCTTCCAAGCCAGGGTAATTTAAGGTACAAAGGACAGCGACTAGGCCCTTCAACTTTTGGTTCTTTAAAGCGTTTAATCTTATGATCTATAATCTGTTTTACCACATTAATTGGGTACCCATTCCCCTTGAAAATATTTTGTATTAATTCGCTAGCCAGGCACTCCGGAGAACAAATATTTAGGGCACAGTGAACTAAAGTTTCTATTATACCAATTTTATGGGACTTGGGAACAAATGAGTTCCAATTAGTGTACAAACCAGTGAAAGTAGGTTTGCAAAATACTGAAGTCATGAAAACCTCGTCCCAAACAATACATAATGTATATATGTAGTAAAAGTAAATAACCTAAAGAGCCAACAAACCTACCAAGGTTTCACATAACTGGATCTTCAGGGAAGGTTGTCTAAAGAGGATACTGATAAGATATAGAGAACTCAACAACCCACATGACCAAAACAAAAGACCCCAAACTCAAGGTGGGAGGGGGGTTATTAAGAAAAAAAATAGCGCAGACAGCAATCTAAACATACTAACACCACCACAAAATGAATCTTACATGCTAATTTAAAAGCCAAGACTTTCTATGTTTACACTTAAGAATTTCAGATTTAGACTTCAACAAACTATAAGTGGGTTCGAATGAAGCTATAGCTAGTTTTTCTTCCCCCCACACAATCTGCAAAATTTCTGGCCTGCTTTGAACACCTTTTTAATATTTCCTATTTTAAATTAGGGTCTGTTTAATTCTTGTTTATTGACACCCCCTCCCCAAAAAAAAATTTGTTTAAATAATGTAATTTTTCAAAAAAAATTTTTGATAATTGGAAAGTTTAAGTAACAATCGATAGGACTGCGCTTAAAAAAAAAAAAAAAAGAAAAAATGTAAAACAATTAAATGTGGTGGTTGTCTTCATGTCTGCCAGTGTTTTTAGTGCTGACTTTCCCTTACATTACATTTTCTCTGAAATTTTCTTTTCTTTCAGAAAACAAAACTTGCTCCAGTAGCATTTCCTCTACTGCCTGAAGAAAATAATGACTTTAGAAAACAAAACACATTACAAAAAAAAAAAACTAAAGTGGTGGGCATGTTGTTGAGGGGTTAGAAAATTTGCTTTCTGACCATGAAGCCCAGTTTCAAATCTCACTTTAGTTGATTTGTCAGGAAGGTGACTTCCTAATGTTATCAGTCTGGAGGTGGTGATCCCAGCATGCAACACCTTTTGGAAAGTGCCTGAAAAATCTTATCACCAGTTTACCCAAGCCTTGCGAGTGAAGTTGGGTAGACGGCTTCCTTTGAGAAGTTGTTGATGGTTGGTGCAAGCCATTGTGACAGGGTTTGAGCATTCTGGCTTTGTTTAGACTTGTTTGGACTAAATAAGTGCTCTCTCCCAAAAACTGTAACTAAAGTCTGCTCAGCATAGTTGAAGTATAAACCACGGTTTGGCTCCGTGGGTGTTGAACAAGCACAAGTGTGCCTGAGCAGGCATCTACAATGGGGATTAAGGTAGGTATCCTCAAATATGAGTGGTATGTATGGTATGTAAGATAGTGAAACCTGAAAATATTTGGAACAGACCTTTTGTTACCATGGTTTCTACCAGCTTGATTTTCTAAGAGCTTAGATGTTTAATTTAAAAATGCTTATAAACATTTGCGCAAGTAACTGGGATGTGGTAAGATGGGGAGGAAATGGCATAGAAAGATAAATTGGGGGTATGTTTGTACTAATTAATCCTATCTGGGATCAAAACTGTACTATAAGAATTTTCTTGCAAGCTGCCATTACTTCTGCTTTCTTGTCAAGTAGCTTATTCTGCTCTGGATGCATTGTTATTGCCAGATTCTCTTGGCACAATTTGCATATCCCACCTTGATGTTGCATGATCAGGGGTCTCCCCCCCCCTCAATATATCCCACTTAATTTTGGGAATTTAATTTTCTTTCACCTCACACATGTGGCTGACAAGTTTGTTTGTTTGTTTTTTTTTTTTTTTTTTTTTTTTTTTTACCACTTATTGAATGTACCCTTTATGGATCTTATAAATTTTCTTGGCATTTTTTGGGCTCAACAGTAAATCTGTAAACTGCAAACTATGCAACCAGTCTACTACAAAGAAATGTGGGAAAATCATCTACCTAGTTAGTCATGGATTGAAAGAGGCATGATTGTCCAAGTTTTTATCAAGTATGGCACTTAACTGATGGCTATATAGTATAGCCAGACTAATATGCAGGCTTCTGCTTGGTCATAGGTCCCCATGGTTACATCAAATGTTACCTGTCTCTTTAACCATACAGGCTCATAGTCAAGTAGTAATTAGTTTTGGTAGCAAATGTCCAACATAACTGCAAAACGGAAACAAAGTACTGCTGGTAAGGCAAAAAAGGCAAGATTTATTAAAATAAAATTCTCTCTATTGCACTGTATAAAAACAAAGGCATAATGTCTATGTAGGTAAGGGAAGTTGGTAGTGAGTGGCGTTGATAGCTAAGGCTCTGGAGGATTGGCCATTAAATATTACATTCAAGGACCTCTCTGTCAGGAGTCTTCAGCTCTGGAATTATTAGAAGTGTGGTCTCAATAATACATAGCTTGATTGGAACTCCTTTGTGTTACACTTTGTCAGTGGCTTTTGAAGTATTTAAAGATATGGTCTATGAGGTGTATTTGTCTACTGTCTATCATCTAACAGTTAACTAAAACACAAAGTAAAATTGCACACCTGCAAAATCAGATCCAAACAACTAAAAGCATTTTGGAAAAACCCAAACCAAGGCAAATTTCACAAGTCAGTGTGAAAAGTAAAATTCTGGATCCTGATTGGATAGGAAATAGCAAATTGATTTGATGCCAGTTAATTTTTCTTAACACCTAGAAAATTCAGTATGCGATTTTGATCCAGTCACATGACGAGATTTACTAAAGGACATTCCTTGACTGGTCAAAAACAGTCAGAATGGGAGTGGTATCTGATAGCATCTTGTCACAGTGTAAGGAAACATCAAGTTGACTTGGTCACATCTCGCCAACATGCATTCATTCTACCTCGTATTTCAATTTTCCGTTGTTCATTTTCACTCCACATTTCATTTTCACTCCACACTACCAAAAAAACAACATAATTCAACGGACCCTAAGTACAGTCTCCTTCATTACCTTGACCTTTTCTCCAGCCATGAAAAGGAAAAAATACTTCTACAGGGGCCCGACAATATTTTTCGGACACTTTAGTATTCGACTTTCTGAGTACCATAGTGGCGAAATTCCTTCAAGGCTTTAGCTCAACAAATGAGATTTTGCCAACTCACACTGGATTTTGATTTCCTCGGGTTCCCACACTCTGGTTTGCCAGTGGGTCTGTCGAGGAACCTTGGCTTTCGAGTGACCATGTCAAATAATTCTGACACTTGTTTAGTCTAAGAGTTTTCAGTTTACCTGAAATGTCTTTCAAACCTGATTTTCTCTTTCCCAGAATAATTAGATTTTATGTTCCCCTGTTTTTAGAAGTACTTGATAGTATTAAAATTATTCTTTTTCCTAAGCTCACATTGCGTGTTGCTATAAAGCGTTAATAATATTGCCAACATCAATTTCTCTCTCCGTTATTTTAAACCGGAGAAGGGAAAGTATCCCCGTGGGAGATAATGTCACAGTAACACCTCTAAAAAGTCGGAACATATATTTCACATTAATATACCAGGGATCTGCTTTTTTATTTTTGAGGTTGGGTTTACTAATTTTGCTCATTTTAATTGTGTTCATGTGTGGATAAGTTCAGTGTTTTGGTGAAGGCTTGTGTGTAGTCAGACACCAGATGGTATAAATAACCTGTACTGAATTGTTCAGGTATACAGCAATAACGTCATCCTTCATGATGGCATTGAGGCCCTTCCTGGACAGTATAAAAGCGTCCAGAACCTATTAACTAAACAGCAGTATAATAGATCTAATATTATACACCTGCTTATAGTCAGCTTCAAAGGAGACTGATTGGGTGGCTAGTGTTAAAACCCAGGAAACATCTGCCTTCAGCATCCCTTAATGAAAGGGAAAATGACACAGGAAAGATGATAGAAAGGCATGTATTTATCTAAATTGTTACTTTTTCTTTCCTGTCAATTCCAACTCCCTGCCAAGTTAAATTCCAAATTGCCAACTTGAAATATTAAATTGTCAACTACTCTGCCATTCAACTTTCCCCTTGCCAACTACTGATTCTGAATTGCCAACTCCTACCCCACCACCAACTTAGAACTTCAAATAACAAACTTGAAATAGTAAATTGCCAACTTTTAACTAGGTAACATTTTCCCCTCTTGGCAATTCCAAATTGTCAATTACCCACCTCCTGGCAATTCCAAATGAAAATCCTAATTTCAGCTTCATCTTGTCTGTCAAACCTAGGGCTTATCACTTGAAAAAAAAAAAAAAAAAAAGCAAAAACAATTTCTTGATGAAAGACCTTCTTTTATCTGAAGTCTTCTATCATCTCTAGATGACAGTATTTATATCTCAGGATATTTCTCGTAAGCTTTTTCTCTCTCCTATTTTACTGTGCTGATACTCTCGTACTGATTAGGATGATAAAGTACATCTAGCAGCAAGGTCTTGCATCCGGAGGATTTTGAGAATTTTGACTGGCTTTTTAATTGCTGCTTACAGGTCCACATTGACCCATGATGATAACACCCTGTTAAGGTTCTGCTATTCCTAAATAGTTAACTTCCAAAAATGGGGTGAAAACACTATGAAAATATTTAAGAAAAAAATGCTAGTAATACATTTTCATAGTAATATTACCTGCAATACATTTCTGAAAGGAAAACAAAAAATTTATAGGTAATTCATTTCTGTGACTCAAGGTATCATCATTGTAATTGATGAAATCTTAGCTTTTTTTTTTTTTTTTTTTTTTTTTGTGTATGTGTGTGTATACAGTTAGCAATGCTAAGTATCTGCATTCTCCCTATTAGGCATTTTAATATGGTCCTATAGTTTGCAGTGTTTCTTTCTACCATGTTGTATTAAAATTCTTGGCTACTGGTTTCATGTTTAAAATTACAATCTGCTGAGAATTTTAATTTTAGTGAGGTGAATTCTAGACCATTGTCAGATGCGACTAGATTGGAAATTCCATATCTTACAATTTTTTATATATATATATATATATATATATATCAGTCAGTTGTTGAGGTGTTTTCTAATGTCAAAGTAATATAATCTATGAGGTAGTTTCTAACCTTGAATAGTCACATACCCAACATTTGTCAGGGATCTCTTAGTTCATGAGTGGCTCAATACATTGTTGGCATGCATAGTGATTTGATATTGTATATGCTATGTCTGCATTCATGCCTAACCTGAGATTTCTTTTCAATTACTAGGTGGCCTTTGTGCAAGATTGCATATATTTCTAGCTGGAGTGTTGAAGACATAATCTAACTATTGAGGAGTCCAGTTTGTGATGTGATCTCAGCATCATAGTGGTGGTATGCCCCCACCATTTTCTGCTGTTTCAGACTCCAGTTTATAGATTCTCTCTGCTGATTCAGGAAAAAGTGACAAAAATGTTTTAGTTAATTTTTTATTCCTACAGTTTTGACACTTGACTTTTAATTATATCCACTATATTTCAACAAAGGTTTAGGAAAAGTAAAACTTAAATTTTTTTTTTTTTTTTTTTTTTTTTTTTCTCCTCTCTTGTCTACGGATTTTCTGTTTTGCTCATTTCAACATGGTCTATTGACATCTAACCTCCATTCATGTCCGCTATCCTTTGCTGAATTCTAGCTGGAAAAATATGAATCAAAGAAAAATAAATTTCCCTTTTTAATCATTTTTTTTTTTTTTTGTCTATGCATTGTGTAGTCTCATCTTTCAACAAATTTGGCTTGACACTTGATCTCCCATAGGCTAGCTGTGTCTTGCTGGATAACAACAATCATGATATGATTACATTTCATTTCTATTTTTAGCCAATTTGCAATCTTGGGAAAGGCGAATCTCTTTCTAACAAATAAAAAAGTTTCTTTTTTAACTCTTTCTTGTCAGAATAAAATGTTTTTAGTTAACTTTCTTTCTTTGATTTGTAATAATTAAAAAAAGAAAAGAAAAAAATCAATTAACTCTTTCATCCATACACCAAGTCTTTCAATTTTGAGAGGAAAGCACATTGTTTTTGAGATGCTGAAGATGCTTTCTATGATTTTCATGTTGGAACAGATTTTTAATCTGAGCATTGGAGAGGCATTGATGTTTGCTACAATGAAGTAGACATTGTTTTTTTTTTTTTGTTTTTTTTGTGTGGAATTTGTAACACTACTTTTCCTAGTATTGGGATGGAGGTGGTATTGTAGGCTGTAAATATTGTACAGATATGCTTTACTCCAGGTTTATTTTCTAGCAGTTGATAGTCTTTCCCTGAAAGAACATTTGACTGAGTCAATTTTGTGCATGAGCCTTGTCTTTCACTGCTAACATAACGACCCAATCTTCTGAGATTGATTTTTGCCTCATAAGACTTTCAATTGTGTTTTGGCTGTGATGCTGCCAATAAAAAATTTGTTCCTTCTCAAATATTATCAAGTCACTGATCCTGCTTGACTTAATGAGCATGTTTGAGGGGCATTTACTGAAGTGGTGGTTTCAGACTTTCTTTGAAAGTGAGCCTATGAGCAGAACTTGCACTGTTATTTTTTTTTTTTTTTCATTGATTAGAGCTTGTAGTTCTGCTTTTAATGAATTTCTTTAGTAAACTCTTATAATAGAAAAATGTTCTGGCTTTAATTAGCTGCAAAAGTTTGAAAAGCCATAATAAATTAACCTCTATTTTCATTTGGATAGATTTCACATTTATTACAAGTCTATATTTAAAAAAAATATTCTAGATCATTTTAATGCCTATCATTAATGCTACCATTTTTCCTTTTACAATCCTGGGTCCATCATCCCTATAAAGTTCTTAGTATAATTTTATGACAGTCACCCTAACAAAGATTCTTACCAATTTCAACACCTCCACACCATTGTAAAATCTAATACCTACATTAAACTTTTCGTATCTATTTTTATGGAAGGTCATGAATCTTTGACAAGTTGCTATAATAATCTTCTCTCTGCTTAAATTAATAAATTCTTGAGTTCAACATAGTTTTATTTCAGAAGGTTTATGGAAGAAGCCACTATGGAATATCAAATTGGAGAAATCTGAGCTTTGTCTTAAGCTCTATACAATTAAACCAGTTAATTACAACTTCAATATTTTTTTTCCACTGGTTAATGTTTGATATTTTTTAGCTTGTTATAGAAGGTTAACAAAAAGAATTTCTATCAGATTCTTTGGTTAATTAGACTACATTGGAGCTTCCTTTTAAAATTTGTATTTCATCTGTGGGTTGTCTGAGGAATAGAGTATAAAGTAATGCTTCTTATATCCAAAACTTAGATGACAGCAATCTATCACTGTCAAAATACCAAACCCATGATTTATTCTCATTAATCAATAACAATTCTGACCCAACCTCTGCATTTTGTGACATTACTTCCTCATTTTAATTAAATTGCAAGACTAAAATTAGATAATTGGTCTGTTTGATATTATTTTAACACACGTCAAATTTTTTGTTAAAAAACAAAATTTGTACACTTAAATATTCAGAAATATTTTACTGTCATGGGTGTTTTATTATATTGTCCTGCACTCTGTAAAAATGCAGTGTTTTGGTAAAATTTTGAAATAATTGATGAGTTCTTGTGGCAATTATTAGAATGAATAGGTCTCAATTCAAACTGACTTGATGACCCACCTTGCCTCCTTCCTCTTTTGTTTAGTACCAAAGACCATGGATTTTGCTGAATAAACAAAATCTTGCCAATATATTACCACCAGTGTCAGTAACTATTCTTTGCCATGAAACATAACATCTTTTCAGCAAATTCAGGCAACATGTTATAGATTGTCTAGCATGAAACAATATGGCTTTCTAATGTATCTGGGATCACAAATCATTTGGTGTGCTGTTAGCAAGTGCCATTCATTGAAAAGGTGTTTTAAAAACTGATATTCCAACATTTTATATTAATCTAAAAAGCCTATCATCATGTCTGGTTTCCTTTGAGAGACACTAAATAACTTTTTTGAAAAATTTTTCCAGAATAGTTCTATAAGCTTATAAAAGCTTTCTGCCCTGTAACATTTACGGCAAAATATTTTTACATTGTTTAGACAGTTGTCCTCATTGGTGTCATTCTTGATATTTTGGGACTTGTCCACTCCATCCATCAGGTGAACCAAATCTGTTTTTTTTTTTTTTAATCTATAAGGGTAGATTGTTCTAGTTCCATGTGTCATGCTTTCTCCAAATATCTCTATTTCAGTTCTTGTTATTACAATGGCTGAAACTTAGGGAATATGAGAAAGATGAATCTGAACAATGTAAATAGTTAAAATGCTTCACATTGGAAAAGGATTCTCTCTATATTTCCATTTGGTTATGAGTTTACTATAGCCTTTTTGTTTCCTCATCCACAAATTTGTGACAATACAGCTTTAATCCCATATTGACTAGCATCTGATGTTCTTGTGTCTAACAAGGGATAAACATGTTACGAAGTAGTTTCAGCTGACCGATTCCATTTGCTATCCTTTTGCAGCAACTTATTAACCTGAATTCTTACTTAATGCATTTTGAGTATGTACTTTTGCAGCAATGATTGCAATTTTATCTGGAATTGGCATGTATTTTATAACATTTATCATTTTAGAATCTGGGCTATGACCATTTTTATTTGATTTGCCTTAAATATGCTCAGCTTAAATAATTCACTTTCTTTCTTTTTTTTTTTTTTTTTTTTTTTTTTTTCAGAACAACATTTAAACCTATAGGATAAGACAGGAAGAGGGGGGGACACAAATATGGAGGGGGAATCACAAGAGGTCAATGTTTAATAGCTAAATCTACTCCTAGGAAGGTTGGTTCACTGTGTCAGGCCAGGAAGTTTTTCCCACCTAAATCCATCTTGCACATATAAAAATCAACCATTCAACTGTATATAGAATACTGTTGTCATATCTGATCAGGTGCCCCTGCTGTTTATTTTTTCAGAAAAAAAGTGTTTTGGGGTTTGGAAACTTTTTACAACCTGATCATAAATATGTCCAGGTAAAATTTAGCTCAGGAAAGTTTATTGTAATAGATTCAGTAAATAGTAGGCACTGTTTTCTATGTGATGAAAATTAGCAGGCTGTGACCTTTACACCTAAAGGTAATTCTTTATTGAAATGGTGTCTTAGTTGTAAGGAAACAGCAAATCTTCAATTTGCCCATATTGACTATTGTTAACTGGAGTTTCATTCTGTATCTGAGAAAGACCAGATTCCCAGGGGAAATGGTACCACAGATTTGGAAGATAAGGCTTCTGCTCAGGCCATCACAAGAATAAAGCTAAAGAAAATAACTTTACTGTTTGGTTGTTGCAAATGACTAACACTTTCATCACTGTATGGAATGATGTAATTTAGCAGTCATCACATGACTTATCTCCACTAAAGGGAGACAAAAACTTTGTATCCTTATATCCATAAGGATTCAGAATTTGCAAATACTGATTTCAGTTAGTCTGACCTGCCCTTTATTTTATTTTTATTTTATTTTTCTGACATCCTCAGCCATTGATGGCAGGTTTATTAATGATTCTCTGTAGTGTTTATTCTAATGAGGTTGACACCGACAGAATTTGCAAAAAAGCACATCATTTTATACATTGGTATAAAACTCTGCAGGAAATTGTTCCATTGTGGTTTGTATGCAAATTTTAGAAACTGCAGTCATTTGCCTTTTTTTTTTTTTTTTTTTTTTTTTTTTTTTTTTTTTTTTTTTTTTTTTTAAGCTTTTCCGGTTGTGGGTTGTTCATATAAAGTAACCTGTTGCTTTTCTATGTTAAGTTTAAAAAAAAAATCTTATGCTGTCCAGGCCTTATTTTCTACAAAAATTTTGACAATATTTGTAGTTTCAGCTGACCAATTCCGTTTGCTATCCTTTTGCAATAATTTATTAAACTGAGTTCTTAGTTCATACATTCTGAGTATGTACTTAAAATAATTTACCATTTCTGATGATTGCAATTTGGTTATGACCATAGTGGCTGGCATATATTTTATAGACTTTATTTGGGGGGGGGGGTCTGGGCTACAACCATTTTTATAGATAATTTTACTTTGAATTAGAATATTGTTCAAATATACAACTGTGAAGTAGACTGCTCAACATTTGTCAATAATTTGATGAAAAATTGCAAGGGTGACCTTTACCACAAAAAGTAAAAAGTTATTGTAATGGTGAGTTTTAAGTGTAAGGAAATGGCAAATCTTGACCTTTTCAACAGCATGATCACACACCTTGAGATTTGGTCAGATAAACCCCCTGTTAGAATCAGTTGTTGAATGCCATCATCAAAATTGGTACAAAAATGTGCAACAACCTCAAGTACAATACATATGGTAGACCCTTAAGTCTTGTTACTGTCGACCCTCTTCAATACCAAGTGAAATTCACCTTCCCTGATCCCACCCTCACAGCTAGCTGCTTCAGTCAGTGCAAGCCAAGGAAAGCCAGCCAAATAGCTATGAAACTTACTTTCAGAGACCAGGCTCCTTGGTAAACTGGCTCTCAAAATGGCACTGAAAACAATGTAGCAAATCTAGATCCACCATTCTCACTAACATTCTTTCCAGGTAGCTAGCAAATTGTGTGCCCACCTTCAAATCTCTCCCCATCCTCGGGGATCAATCCGTAAAACTTACCAATCAGATAAACTAGGCTACGATCATCCAACCTCCTGCTAGCTCTTTGCCTCCTATCTAGCTTGGGTGTCCAGGATAGCTTTCAAGTCCTTCACTAAAACTAGGCACGAAGAATCCACCAGGAATGGGCCTCAGCTGATAGACACTCTTCCCAGTCATTTGATGCATAAACTGCAATGTTCCAAAATGAACTACTGTTTACAACAATGTCAGCCATGATCAACTGCCCCCACCACCAACGCTGACATGGAAAGGTCCACTCTTGCATCCATCATACAATTAACCAACAAGCAAACCTCTCTGGCATGTTGGTTCCTATATGCTGAATAGACAAGAAACAAGCATCACAAGTGTGTCCCTCTGGATTGCAGCCATGTCTACCATGAATGACGAGATCACGAAGCAGGCGGGCGGCATTACTCCAATCACACCAGCCCTTAACATTCAAGCTGGCTAGTTTGGTAGATATTTTTTTTTTTTTAAAATTTTTTTTTTTTTTTTTTTTTTTTTTTTTTTTTTTTAAAAGGAACACCTAATACATAGACAAGCAAAAAATCCACTTCAGTCGAGACCCAGACAGATTGTTTTCAGACTGTCAGTACCAATTTTGGGTGTAGTGCATACATGTAAGTAAGATAGTACTGGCAACATCTGTAGGATGGGTTAGCTTTAGTACCCTTATATAATGAGGGATGTAGGATTACAGATCCCTCCTACACAGTTGTGCCATTTTTTTCAGTTCTCTTGATTCTGTAGTGGCAATCTTCAGTTTAGGATAGGCCTCCTTTTATCTCTGCCAGGTGATTCCATACTTTGAGGTTTACTCAATGTTCTTTATCAGGGTGATTGGCCAAAGGGCATCTGGATAATTATTGGGGTCCTCAATCAATTTTCTGTTAATGGAGGCATATTTGAAAAAAGGTCTTGAGGTCCTTCTCAAGGGCCACCCTGTCCACTTGACATATTTTAAAGTTCTTGTAGTAGGATCTTTTTTTTTTTTTTTTTTCTTTTCTGTAAATATATTTTCACAGACGATGCAGGGGCAGATTGGGTCTTGGTTGATACCAGGGCAGGCCCTTTAAGTTTTGCTTTTTTTTTTTTTTTTTTTTTTTTTTAACCCTTTCCTTCTTATCTTCCCTCCTTTTAAGTGAAGATCAACTAGGTGAAGGCATCTCCTCACTCTCCATGACTAGTTCAACTAGGGCTGCCTGTACTGTTGATCCTGCTTCTGAAAAGGCTTTCTTTGGCGACATCATCCTTTTCAGAGTGACGTCAGGATGAGGAGTGGGGGGACTGCTTGCTTTTTTTTTTTTTTTTTTTTTTTTTTTTTAACCCTTTCCTTCTTATCTTCCCTCCTTTTAAGTGAAGATCAACTAGGTGAAGGCATCTCCTCACTCTCCATGACTAGTTCAACTAGGGCTGCCTGTACTGTTGATCCTGCTTCTGAAAAGGCTTTCTTTGGCGACATCATCCTTTTCAGAGTGACGTCAGGATGAGGAGTGGGGGGACTGCTTGCTTTTTTTTTTTTTTTTTTTTTTTTTTTAACCCTTCTCACAACCTCAGTCCATCTATTTGTTTATTGCTGGCTTGACTTCTCCATTGGCATAATTTTGGCAGCTACTGGAGTTACTGCTTCTGCTACTGAATTTCTTGTTGGGCACATCTTAGATAAGTGACCAGTGTCCCCATATGTCCAGTAGTGGTGCCTTATTTCCTTCATGACTACAAACAACTTTCTACCATGTCATAGCAAAACATCAGATACTAGTAAATTGTTGACTATCCATCATCACTTGAAAGGCAAAAATTTTCAGTTTGAACCCCCCCCCCCCCAAACCTTTGCTTAACACAGGCAACTTCAACAGATTCAAATTGGGTAAAGAATTTGCCCATGTGGTCGTTACTGATGTCTAGGTTCACACCATGAACAATGACTCAAGACTTCCCGGTGCCCATATACTACATCTAAAGTCAGACATTCTTGCTCACAAGCACACTTCCTGCTAATCACGTAAGCTAATCTGCCAATGCAAGTAGTACATTCTGCATTGCATGCAAACACCTTAAAAAAAATTTAAAGAGTAACTTTTAGGCCCTTCATGGTCTCCATTGTCTCCCTGCTGACATTGATAAACTTAGGAACTTTGACACCAGATATAACATCAAGTGTCTTTGGAATTGTCACAAGCTCATTTTCTTTAATAAATTTCTTGTATTCCTAATACATTCGATTGCAATCGGCTGTATCTTATCTTATCTTGCCTGGATTTTGTTCCTAAACAGATAGTAAAACTGTTGTTGTGGAGACACCCCCACAACACATTTGTTTTTTTTGTAATGTCACTTATATCTTTCTGAACAGTTACACAAGGTTAAAAAAAAATGTACTTACAAAAAGAATCACTTGCAAGAATCAGAACTTAATATACAACTCTAAAGCTAAATGGCAATATACCCCCCACCCCTCACAATAGTGTCTGATGTCTTTGAGGATTGGCACATACATATTAATGTTCATAGGTACATCTGTAACGGTTTGGACTGTTGCCCTCTGTCATAGTCATATTACAGCAATTGGATTCAGGGGATTGGTATTTTGAACAAAACCTGTCATTTCATCTACTGGTGTAGATTGTGCTAATTCCATGTCTCTTTGGGATATTCCCAACATTTTGAGTATTGTAAAGGATAGTAACAATGTAAATAGCATAGTTACAATATCGTATCTCAGAAAAAGTCTCCATTTCCATTTGGCTATGAGTTTTCTCTGTTGGCAGCAATACTCCTGAATCAGCTGCTATAGCTTTTTGTTTCCTTGTCCTCAAATTTGTGACACTACAACTCCAATCCCATATTGACTAGTGGCTAATGTTCTTATGCTTAACAAGGGATGAAAATGTGTTAGCAATAGTTATGAAGTAGTTTCAGCTGACCAATTCTATTTGCTATCCTTTTGCAGCAACTTATTAACCTGAGTTCTTAGTTCATGCACTTTCAGTATGTACTAGTTATTATAATTCATGATTTCTAGGAACAATTGCAGTTTGGTTATATCTTTAATTTGCATGAATTTGATAACCTGTATTATTTTAGGGCCTGGGCTAAAATTATTTTTATAGATGATTTATCCCAAGTATATTCAGCATGAATAATTCAGATTTGTTTGTTCACAAAGTTTAAGCCTGTAAGACGATGTGGCTGAAGAGAGGAATGACATCCCCTATAGCGTCAAGGATTCAGAATGTTTTTATAAGTTTCCATTTTGCAAAAATGGATTTCAGTTCCAGGCTATTCAGTCTGAGCTGCCCTCCAATTTAAACTTAATAAATTTGCAATCAACTCCTGATGTCAAATTAGTAAGTGTCCACTCTAACAAGGTTGACAGACAAAATTTACAGAAAAGCACATGGTTTTTGGCTTAAAATTTTTTCTGGTAATTATTGCATTCTGGCTTGAGTGCAAAGTTTAGAAGCTGCAGTCATTTGCGTTTCTTTACTTTTTGGAGAAGGTTCAGCTTTT
The DNA here is from genome assembly GCA_037127315.1 of Ascarosepion bandense. Taxonomy (NCBI): domain Eukaryota; kingdom Metazoa; phylum Mollusca; class Cephalopoda; order Sepiida; family Sepiidae; genus Ascarosepion; species Ascarosepion bandense. The sequence goes on from JBBBDQ010000451.1 coordinate 1,245,502, forward strand.
GAGATTGTGTGTTGTTCATATAATGCAGACTGTTTTTAGTAGTTAAACTAATTTTTAAGTAATTGATTATCAGGTTGAAGTTAAAGCTGCCAAATGATGTCTTAAACAAATATGAGAGTAGCTGTAATAGGTAAACAGAAAAAGTTGTTTTATATCAATTCCCATAAATCATTTAAGAGTCATTTAGAGACAGTTCTATTGCTATGAGTAACAGAAAAAAAGGATACAATCACTCCCCCCCTCCTGCCTCTTAAATTTTTTTATTTTTTTAAAATCAAGCTAATTTCATTTAAATTAAATTCCTAAATACTGTAGGAGACAGTACTAAGGTCCAGGAAAAGGTCCTGGGAATGACTGTAAACTGCATTCGGTAGCAAGGCCTCTGATTGGTTAGGGCCCCAGCTATGGGTAAATAGTTAACCTCCAAATAGGGTCAAAACACTATGAAAGTATAAAAAAAATTTTTTTATAGAAATATATATACATAAAAATGCATTTATAGAAAAATATACATTTTTGAAAGAAAAAATATTATCAACAATACATTTCTGAAGAAAAAAAAATTGCCATAACACCTTCTTGAATGAAATAAAAGAATAAAAAAAAATTTCATTAAAATCTGACTAAATCAACATTCTCACTATAATCAACATTAAAAAAAAATACCTTAAAATTCCACATTTTTGGCATTAAATAACCAACAGAGGTTGATATTAAGTTAAACAAAACTTATATCCTCCCTTACTTGCATATATTAAAACATTACCTACTTTATCCTTTGTCAGATGACTGAGTTAGGAAAGGCAAACATAGTAACGAGGAGATATGTTAGTTGGCAAATCTGATTGTTAAAGAAATTTCCATTTCAAAATCGTGATTTCCGTTTCAAGTAGGTCATTCAAATTTCTGTTTTTAGAGGAAAATAACCCCATCTTGGGGCACTTTGGATATCTAAACCATGATTTCCATTATGACAAAATTTTGGAAACTTCATGCATTTACTTGCATCTTTTTAACCAAGCCAGTTTCTAATACATTAGTTCATGAACTGAATTGAATATACAGAAAATATTTCATCAGCAGATGTGGATATACAATTGAATGTTTTGCAGGATCACAAGATATAGGTTTTATTCATTGCCTTATCTTTAGGACTGATATTACTCTAAAGCATATCTCTTCGAGACTAGTGAAATTTAAAACCAAGTAGACTCTGTATATAGACTAAGCCTCTGGCATCATAAGACTGATCTAACCTAACTAGCATGAAATATAATGCCCTACAGGACAATGCCTGAACTTGGGAGAGGCCTTCTTTTTTCTGTAGAAACCACTTGAGATGAATCCAGCATTCACGATAGGAGCATTTGTCCCTGGGTAAACAGGGGTGTGGAAAGGCTCCTTCTTGCATGAGTGCGCACTTGTCAGGGATGTGAAGATTTTCAGGTGTCTTCCTTCTGGAATTCATTCTCGTCATCTGATTGCTTTCCAAGATCTAATGAATCAACCATGTGAAGTTCAGGTTGATGAATGTCAATTCTGCTCAGACCAACTTCAGAAGAATGGAGATAACAGATCTCCTAACATACCTTGGAGGCATTGCCTCCTTACAAAAACAAGACCCTTTCTAATGTCATTAGTATGATGTATGTAGTAATCAAGTAGATGTGCAAGGCACATACTTCTGCCCTAAGAAAAACGTCTGGAACCACAGAGGAACTGCAACTTTTGCTTTCTCTGGCACAATCAACCAATTCATTTTCAAAAAGAAATTTGGACTGAACCAGACAGTCTTGACTGGCCCTTGTCACTATCTCATGCCCTCTGATCTATTTACTAACTTTGTCAATCTTGGCTCTGTTTGATGCAAAAACAGGTAGGAGATTCTGTGTAGGACTGGATTTGTCTTTCATTGTAAAAAGAATGTACCAAGACCTGAACATGAAGTGAGAGTATGAAAGGCTCCAATTAAACCCCTATTTACTTCCACTGGCACATCAGGGGGACACATACAGTAATTGGAACCATGTGCAAAAGTACAGCCCCAAACCTTTGATAGAAAGGACAGCTTCCAGCTTGTAAAGTTATGTAACCTGGTTAACCAGCTTCAACACTTCCAGATTCTGTGATGAAACCCTTGCACTCAGTTGCCTTGAGACAAGAGAAATCTGCCAAACAGGCATTGAACTGAGCAGAGCTCAAAATGGGATCTCTGGGGAACAGGTGCTGAGAGCAGTCACAAAAAGCTTCACTTATGCTCAGGTTTGTAGTCATGGTCTGCTTATCCAAGAATGTGATGCATGCAATATGTCTATTGGATGAATTTTTAACTTCCTCTGCATGCAATTAAACAGCCATATTTGTCTCACCAGAAGACATTTTTTTAAAATCTCATCCTAACTATGAGCTTAAGCCTTCTTTATAAGCATGGGGACCAACTCTGTATTAGTCAATGCAACTTCTGTCTATCATGTGATTTAATCACCAAATCTAAGTTTTTCTCACATGCCATTTGCTCAGCTAATCTAACTAGATTGAGTTGCTGACTATAATCACCAGCAAACAATTTAATTTTAATTTATCCCACCACCTATTCCCAAACACAGCGCCTGTCAATTTCTACTGTAACATTAGCAACAGCTGATATTGGAACTCTCACTCAAGGTTAAGATGACTGGTTAATGCATCATTCTTTAAGTTTACACAGATCTTAGGCTTGTTCGGGTTTGTGTTAACTATCAAATGGAAACTTGGATAACCAAAGAGCCCTACATGGACTCTATTAACTAAGACTGTGAAGATAACAATAAAACATCACCAAAGCCAAGCCAGCAACCCATGTCCAAGTCCACACTCTCTCTAAGCTGTGCTAATTATGATACATTTGCTCATTTCTATAAAGTTCTGAAATATTTTCCCATCCAGGTTGTTGTTGTTTTCCAATTTTCCCATTGTACAATCTAAATCAAAATCAAGAATGGCATTCCCATAACTCATCAGGAACTATCTGACAAGATGTCAAAAACAGCTTCATCCACTGAGACAAATCGGACCCATCCACATTGTCATTGGTCACATAAATCGCAATGTGAAAAAGAGCCTGATTCTTTATGGTAACATCCAGCATGCAAAGCCTGTTTGCCAGATCTGCCAAGGCAAGAGCACATATTGCATCCAAGGAGTTTCTAACGGGCCAGGAAATGCTTTTTGTGCATCCAAAACATTTTGTCTCTGGGGTTTACCTTCTATTCAACATGTGTTCATGGTCGCAAGTTGAAAAACCAACCAGCAAGGCAGTCAGACTAGTGAGAATCTGCATTGAACATGGCCAGGATGAACGCATTGACAGCCTGTTTGGAGCACATCTTTCTCTTGATGGTGCCATCCAGATACAGGTCACTTCCAAGAATTTTACTTTTAAAGCTCTATAAAGGAAGAGGTGTACAAAAATCAAGAGGCTCTATGAACAATTTTATCTCAGTGGTGGGAAATTTAAAAGGCATCATTCACTTCTTGTAAAAATTTTCTGTGATCCTTGACCTCTTTGCACTATGGTTAAGAGCCTTTTCACTTTTGGAGACTTTTGAAAACCTCTGTCAATGATTTGGTTTTGGGTGGGGAGCAATGGTCTGTGTTTTGAGTGATGAGCAAGACTGTACTGAGAAAGGACCAAATTTTCTTGTTGATGATTCCTCTTGCAATTGTTTTTCAAAGCTAGGATTGGACTTGATTTTTTTTTTTTTTTTTTTTTTTTTTGTCTCGTCTCTAACCAATCCTAGTTGAACTAGGTATCACCATTAGACTTAGCTCCCTATGAGTAGAACAGTTCCATTCCCTCTGCTTTCAGACAAAGCACACAAGTCCAGAACTCAAGAAGCCTTTTCAGGGCAGGAAGAGTAACCAGTCTCTCCACAATTCCAGCATGTTGGTTCACAACCAGTCACAATAACCAGCATTTTCTCATCCTCTATGTCCAGAAAGTTGGGGATGTAGATGAAGGCTTTGCAATCTAGTATAATCTCAAAGCTCTATCCCCCATTCAGGTCGTCTGCTTATCTGGACCAGATAAGCAGCCAAGTGCTCCCTTAAATCTTAGCTGTGACTTTGAATACTGATCAAATGTAAAAGCCCTGCTGCCGGCAGCTATGTTCGGTCTCTCTGGTGGTTCTGGCCGATAAAAACTAAAACCACTCAGTTCTCCTCCGGTGAGCTGAAGGAACCACCACCATTTGCCATGTTGTGAATTTTGGATCTGAATAGCAGTTTCTGGGTTATTCAGGGTGGTCTGATGGTAAAGGATAAGATGGCTGGGTTTCACGCTGAAAGAAATCACTATTTGTGCAGAATAAGTCCTTGTCGCAACCCGCAAAGACATTAAAAAAAAAAACAAAAAAAACAACACTTCCAGTTCCTATAGAAAGTCTTTTAAGTCACTACCAAAGAAATTACATGATTATAAAGTGTGTTAATGAGATTCATTTGTTTGGGTCAGAGAGAGATGCACTCAGTTCAATATGAATCTAACTGATCTAAAGGAGGTAATTTCGTGAATCTTCGTCTGTACACAACATCATAGCAGTTTCTTTTCTCGGCTTTGTTGACAGTTATTTAGATTCATACAGGCTCCAGCTGTCTCTTAGTTTTGATTGGACTCCTTGATGCATGACAACCAATTCACCCAACCGTTTTTGCTGTGCTCTGCTTTCTCTGCCAATCTCTTGTCGGACTCTTCTCGATCTGCTTAACTCCAGCGTGCAGACTGCTTATATAGAACAAGATGGAGCTAAATAATTTTTAGGCACCGCCCGTAAATTTTAATATGCAAATTACCTTGACCACCATGAGTGTTCATCTAATCTTTGCAGAAGAAAATTTCTCAAGTGGTACTGAAAGTGAATTTGGAGTTCAGTGGTTTCTTCCACAGACATCTTCCATTTGAGTCTTGCTTCGTCTGCAGACTTGGTCCTTCAGATCACTCAAGGAATCCGATTCACCATTTATCATACTTTTCAATGAATCACCATTTATCATAAACTTTACTTAACAAACCTGTTTGCTCATCACTCTGGAATTATTACTTAACTAATAACTCAACCCCAGAAATAATTATAAAAAAAAATAATGCTTATTTCTGGTATTACTCCAGAATCCCTTCTACCCAACTAATATCTTCATCTCGATCCTTTAAAACTGTTGATTAATAAATCCACCGGAGGAGAGGGACTGGGTCTCTCTCTCTCTCTCTATATATATATATATATATATATATATATATATATATATATATAAAAACACTGATCCTTTGCCTGCCTCATTTGGTTCTTAATGAGCTCTTTCGTAATGAGATTCTAACATTACATCCTACTTAAAGTATCCTTTGCTCTCTCATGACTCTTTACGGCTTAATCCCCAGCAAAATTTCATAGATTAACAAATTTTGCACAAACTTTTTTGACTACAATGACCAACACATTTCTTTGCTTAACATTCTGGAACTCCTCATGATCTACCATTGGCACCTTCTTTGATAAGATGTATATAGCTTTTGGCTCTTTCAGGGGACTCTGTCATGTCGATGATGCATTTTGGTTGGGACTTCAGCATACATTGTAATTTTTGTTACTGATACTCATCTGAGTTAGCAACCTTTTTTCTTTTTCTAAAGTTTGGCCATTTTTGACTTCCATACTTGTTCTTGTATCAAATTAATCTTCATTTATTTTTTATTTTTATTTATTTTTTTAATGGCTACATTCTCAGTAGTCACTGTTAATTAGGGTTGTTTTTTTTTTTTTTTTTAAATCTGAACAGTTCTTTGAATCTGTGTTGTTGCCCATACCATGTTACATCAGTTGCCTGGATGTATAAAAGGAAGTAACACCTATTACTGCAAGAGACTGTAAATATTGTATATACATCTTGGTTGTACCACTCTGTTAATAAAGTGGTTTATCTACATTTCTCTGTATCTCTTCAGTCCATGATACAACAGTTGGCAATGAAGGATTTGAATTCATAGCGGTCTACCAACAAAGCATCATTCAAGGGTTAAAAAAGAAAAAAAAAAATTGACTTCAAAAGTTGCATGTTGGAATTCTTTAGACAAGAAATACGTCAAGATTTAAAACTTTGCAAATTAGAACAGGAAAAGCTGGAAAAACTGAGAGGATTTGAAAAGTCTTCAAGAGAGCATTGAACAACAAGAAAGATTTGTGAAATTGCTGGAATGCTTTACAAAAAAAATGATTCAGCAAATTCTAATACATTCTCGCACAAGGCAGTAATTCAGTCGGCAAATTTATTTACAAACCTGAAGTGATATTCGAGGCCTTCTTTCAAAGGTACGAGGAAATTTTTGAAAAAGACTTAAAAGTAATCCGCGGAGGAGAAAATAATACTTCTACAAATTTGGGGCAGCTGAACACGAAAAATATGCAAACTTTATTCTACCGAGGCACTCCGATGAAGTGACGTTCCAAGAAACTATTCAAATATTAACGAAAATATTTGGAGAACAAAGTTCATTGTTTAATACTTGTTGGCAATGTCTAAATCTTACAAACAAGATTTTGAAGACTTCACTACTTTCACCAGAATGGTGAATAGATATTGTGAAGTCTCATTTGAATGAATTAAATGCCCAACATGTTTAATTTTCATTCACTGTCTGAAAAAAAAAAAGTGTACCAGGTTTTTAGCCAAATTGGAACTTGATGAAAAAATTACTTCGCAAAGATTATCGGAAGAATGTCAAAATCTTCCAAATTTAAGAGCAGACAACGCAAAAATTGAAGAACAGGATATGACAAATAATTAAACAATAAAGATCCAAACACAAGAAAAATAAACCTTATTTTAAAATTAATTCGTGTTACAGTTATGGAGAATCGCATTTATGTAGACTGTCCATTTAAATACAAAAAATGCCATACATGTGGATTCAAAGGACATAAATTTTCACACCGACACAAAATAAAGAATAAAAACTTTGTACTTTCTTGGCTGTTGCCTGTTCAGTAGTGTACTGTACAAAGGAAATATATCAATATCTGTCTCAATAATAAAATTGAAATTTCAGATAGATGCTGGAACTTGGATAAAAATAAAATGCCCAATCTTGTTTAACCCGAAAGAAATAGCAAAAGCTGTTACTGGAGAAAGGTTAAAATTTATGGGCAAAACCTTTATAAATGTTTGCTTCAATGGAAAAGAAAATTAAAAGCATTCATCATGCATAATTCTCAAAATTTATTTGTAACGGATTGGATGGAAGAATTTGATCTATTTAATGTCCCAATAAATAATCATCTGCAATAAAATAGTTTATCTGAATTTGTTGTATCATCTAAAAAATGAAAAGAAAAATTCCCAGAAATATTTTCAGAAGGACTTGGATTTTGTTCCAAGGTTAAGGCAAGCTTCAAACTCAAAGACTATGTAATGCCAGTCTTCCAGCCTAAAAGACCAGTACCCTATGTGTTGATAGAAATTGACAAAGAACTAGAGCAACTGGATAACTAGGTGTAATAGAAAAAAATAACTACAGCCCGTGGCAGCTGCAACGGTATGTCAAGAAAAAAAATTCGAATCTGTGCTGAGTATTCGGCCAGTCTTTGATTGCTTAAAAGAAATAAATTACCCCCCTCCCAACAGCAGAGATTTTTGCGAATTTAAATGGTAGACAAATATTTTCCAAGCTAGATTTGTCAGAGGTGTATCTGCAAATACCAGTGGAAAAATGTGTGCAGAATTAACCATTAACACGCAAAGAGGGTTATTTAAAATGAAGAGGCTACAATATGGAATAAAGGTATACCCCCCCCCCACCACCACCACCACCACCACCATCTTTCAGCAAATAATGGATACAATGTTAGCGGATCTGGATTTCACAACAGTGTATTTGGATGACATTCTAATAAAAATCAAGAGCATGCGAAACATGTAATGGAAGTGTTCGAAAATAAAAGAATTTGGTTTTAAATTGAGTATGGAAACATTTGATTTTCAACATAAAAAGTTTACATATTAAGTATTTGATGAAAACAACAGAACTCCTGATCCTAATTGGGCAGACGTGATAAAATACATACCCACACCAACTGTGGCATCATTTTTTGGGTCTAGCTAACAACTACAATAGCTATATACCAAATATGCATATATGAACAGCCTCGTTGAATCAGTTACTTAAAAAGACGTAAAGTAGAATTGGACGGACGACTGTCAAAAAGCGTTCGTGAAACTAAAATCTGCGTTAATGTCAAACCTTACATTTTGTTGTTCAGATTGTGATGCGTCAAAGTATGTTGCAAGTAATTTTGTCTTGGGGACAGTTTCGTTACACAAAGGAGATGGCAAACTAAAACTGATTCCCCATGTTTCAAGGACACTGCTTTCGGCATATATTCCCAAATAGAGAAGGAAGGTTTAGCAATACTTGCGATAAAAAAAAATTTTTTTTTATAAATACTTGCATGGAAGAGAATTCATATTAAACAATGGATCATTGTCCATTGTTAGCAATATTTGGTTCGAAAAAAGGAATACCAATGCATACTGCTTAGAAATGGGCAACAATGCTGCTAAATTACTAATTTTACATGGAATTCTTACCGTAAAAAAAAAAATGCAGATGGATTATCCAGATTCATTCCAAAAACTAGTGAACCACTCGAGGAGACAAGCATTACTTCCTTAAGGTCTGAGATGGATGTAAAAGGTTTTCTACAATACAGTAAAAGAACTTCATTACTCTAGAGGAGATAAAATTGAAAACAAAATTTGATTTTTCTGATTCATTAATTCCGTTTTTGTATGATTAATAAACTTATCAATCAAACAATATATTTTCATTGCAGTGGCTTATTGACTTACGGAGACAGGGTGCTCATACCTGCAGTGCTAAGAAAGAAAATTTTAAGAAATTTTTATATTGAGCTTCCGGAAACGTGTAGAATGAAGGCACTTATGCAAAGTTACATATACTGGCCGGATATAGATAAAGATATACAAAATATGGTGAATATATGCAAAAGTTACTTGTCGGTAGCAAAAGCACCCCCTCCCCCCCATATGGCCTAAAACAGACAAACCGTGGTCTTGCCTACATATTGACTATACTAGGCCAATAAAGGGAACATACTTTTTCGTCATAGACAGCTTTATTAAATGGCCAGAAAGTTTTCAAATGCAAAGTGCCAAGTAAAAACAAACATTTTACAGGAACTGTTTGCAAGATTTGGTGTGCCAGAAACTATTGTATCGGACAACAGCACGCAATTTTTGTCAAAAGAATTAGAAAATGTTTGTAAAATATTCTCGATTAGTCACTTAAAATCTGTACGATATCATCCAGGATCAAATGTGTTCAAAAGAGTGATCAAAAAGGCAAATGGTGGAGAAGCAGAAAATGAAGAATTTTTGTAATTCATCTATTTATCGAATAACACCAAATGGAAATACTAACACGAATGTGTCACCCGCAGAACTAATGTTCGCTAGAAAGATTCACTCAGTGTTTGATAAATTGATGCCATCAAAAAAGGAAACAAATACCTTGAATAAAATTTAGTCCAGGTGAAAACATTTATTTCTTAAACTATTTAGGAAAAGCAACCTTGTAAAAATTATTTTTCTGTAATTTAACTAAATGGTTGAATTTTTTAATTATATTAAAAATAATAACCATGAAAATATTTTTCAAAAATAAGCTTGTCACTATTATTAAAATGAAAAATTTGTATTTAAATTGTATAAACGTTTAATCCTAACAATTTTAGGATTTGTTCCCAAAATTCCTTGGAATATGGACATTGTTTGTTTGTTTTTTTTGTTTTTGTTTTTTGTCCTTGGAAATGAACGCTTACATGGACATATGCACTAACTTCAATAGCTGGCGCCATGCAGAAAAAAATTATCGTCTGCAAAAGTTTTCGTTTGCGTAAGCTTGTCAAATTAAACTCAGTTTGTGGCGCTTGGATTTTCTTCATTTTCCGAATTAAATCATAATTTTCTAAGCGAAATATATTCGCAACTTTAATTTATTAACTTGTAAATCGCTATATTGGCGTATTACAATATTAATATGTAATTTAAGTTAAAATTGTTTTCATAACTTGAATGTAAATGGATCTTGTGACTTTCAGCCTTTATATAAAAGTCACTTAAATATTTAAATAGGGTGAATATAACCTTTGTTTACATTTGCGTATTCAATTTACATAAATATATTAATTTAGAAAAAACATCAGTAAAGTTTTTGTTTTCTGTGTAAAATCTTTAATATAATATAACTCAAAATTAAATATTGAGCTTTTAATAATACTTTTTGATAAAGACAGTGTAATTAACAGAAATAAAATTAATGGAAACATTTTAAATTATCAGCTGTAATACAACTGGTTAAAGTTAAGTAACTTATACAATTTACTTTAGCTTTTATAACTAAATGTGATATTTTTTCTATTTTAAATATCTCTTAACTAAATGTAAATTTTTTTTTTTACAAATATTGTAAAAATCTGTTACATTTATCATACAGCATAAAGGACCTTTTATGCAGACAATCTGTATATTATTGTTCTTTTAAGATTAAAGTTTGTTTTTGGGATTGGACTCTGGTAATTTATAATTATTTCGATAACTGTAACAGAAAATTCCTAATTCCACAGTAAAAAAAATTTTTTTTTTTTTCCAACCCGGATGGAGGGCATTACTGAAAACAAAAAGTTGGTAATATGATGCACATAATAAAACATCCACAATAGGTCTGAAGACATTAATCAAATAAATACCCCCCTCCCGACACAAATGAAAGATGAAAACTGATGTTCATCATTTATGACATGTTTGAATTACCCAGGCCCTCACCAATATAACAAAACCGTATGAGCAAACAAAAACATACCCTGACAGGAACTAGGAACTATTGAGATAAATCTCAAGACAAAAATATGATGTTCGACGAACATAAAAACTTTGAGGGGAGATGTTGTCGTGGCTTGTACCATGTGACATCCAGTCGCCTGGATCTATAAAAGACAATGTGCACTTAGCACGGGGGCTGTCATTATCACCGACTTCAGGATGTAACACCTATTACTGCAAGAGACTGTAAATATTGTATATACATCTTGGTTGTACCACTCTGTTAATAAAGTAGTTTATCTACATTTCTTTGTGTATCTCTTCATTCCATGATACAACAGCTGGCAATGAAGGATTTGAATTCTTAGCGATCTACCAACAAAGTGTCATTCAAGGGTTTAAAAAAAAAAAAAAAAGACTTCAAAAGTTGCATGTTGGAATTCTTTAGACAAGAAATACGTCATGATTTAAAATTTTTCAAATCCTCTAGCCATTATTTTTCCAGCCTTTCCTGTTCTAATTTGAAAAGTCTTCAAGAGCATTGAACGGCAAAGATTTGTGAAACTGCTGGAATGCTTTACAAAGAAAATGATTCAGCAAATTCTAATACATTCTCACACAAGGCAGTAACTGTTCATTCCATGATATAACAGAATCAAATGACATTTCAAATGACAGTTAAGCAACGTGAGCCTGATCAGTACCGAGATGGGTGACCACTTGGGAATACCAGGCGCTGTAAGTGTTCGGTGACGGATGTGCGTTGTGGTTCAGTGGATGTCTGCTTGGAAAGAGAAATTGGTGAGCCAAGTTCGAATTCTACTTGCTTAACCCTGCATTCACTTAAGCACTGGTATCCGTGGGAAAAGTATTAATCTGTCACTTCTCTCCAGTTATGGGTTAAATAACAGGATGGGGGTCTAGTGTCACAATAAACACCCTTGGTAGCCCTGGCGAAGCATCAAGTATTCAGCTATTTGGCAAGATTATGAATTTTGCTATAAACTGCGCCAGGGTTCCAAATGCACAGGGAATACTGGAAGGATGTAGTGAGTTCTATCACCGCCAAGGCCACAGTGTCCGTCCGTGCATGCATACATACATCATTTGGAAATGAATTAACTCCACAACCTAGTTATCAACCCCTCAGTATTTTTAGCCAATTTACAATGACTGATTTTTTTTTTTTTTTTTTTTTTTTTTTAAATGGATTTTTTTTTTTTTTTTAAATGGATTTTTTTTTTTTTTTTTTTAAATGGATTTTTTTTTTTTTTTTTTTTTTTTTTTTAAATGGATTTTTTTTTTTTTTTTTTTTTTTTTTTAATGGATTTTTTTTTTTTTTTTTTTTTTTAAATGGATTTTTTTTTTTTTTTTTTTTTTTTTTTTAAATGGATTTTTTTTTTTTTTTTTTTTTAATGGATTTTTTTTAATGAATGTGTGACTGGAATTTTAAAATTCTCAAAATTAGTTTTTTTTTTTTTTTTTTTTTTTTTTTTAAGACTCTCAGAAGACTTTCATCCATTTCTTGTTGGCAATATCCCTTACCTCACTGTTGATATTAAAATTTTTCTTTTTTAAACTGTACATATCATACTATCACTTTTGATCATAGATTTAATGTAAACAGAACTTTCCATCAAAAAAAAAAAAAAAAAAAGCAAATGCTTGGGGGCCTTTGTTTTAAGCATAGTAAACAAAATTGTCTACATTGACATTCACAGATTGTACAGGGAAAATGACTTGATGGTAGCACCTGATAACAAAAGAGCTAATGATACTACCAGAAAAAAAAAAATCTTAAGATCTTCAAAGAATTGGGATTTAATATTACAGTTGAGGTGGGCATGAAAATTGCCTAATATCTTGATGTAGAGTTCATCCTCGCCGATGGCATGGTTTTGACATATATCAAGCTGAATACACATATCGGGTAGATTAATACAAAATGAAACCATCCCAAATTCATAAATTAACAAATACCAAAAGGAGGAGAGTGTAGAATCTCCAACAACTCATTCACAAACAAAATTTTTAACCAGAAAAATGTCATGAAAAAAAAAAAAAGCATTGAAAGAGGAGTGGGTACAACACAAGCTTGGCCTTTACTCCTCGGGCAAAGCCCAGAAGTGAACTCAAAAGTAGACGGGTAATCTGAGTGTAGCAGTGACTTGCCTCGGCGACCCAAATGGGCCAGAGTCAGGTGTATGTTTCGTAAGAGGGTGTGGCGACAGTGAATTGGCAGATGAAGACTGACAGCACTTGTAGCCATTTATATTTACTGTGCTGAGCACTCATTGGCTGAGTGGTAGCCAGGTTGAGTGCATAAAACATGGTATGCTCATTTTGAGGGCGTTGTCGTTATTCAAGCCGTTGTGTGTGAGAATAGCATTTTGGAGATTAGGACATAACGGGTGAATTTGGTTTGCCTGTTTGGAATAATTTCCTATGATTGCTTCTTACCAACATACAATTTTTTTTTTTTTTCTTTTTGCAACACTGAGGAAAAACAATAGTTGAACTGATGAATAAAAATAAAAAACAAACCACAAAACTAAAGAAAGTGGAGATAGAAGCCAAAAAAATTTTAATCAGTTCACTATCTGGAAACGACAGTACAGCTTATAGGATACAAATCCTATATCATCCAACAGTTAACTAAAACACACAAAGTAAAATTGCACACCCACAAAGTGGTGACCAATCGACATGAAATGAATTCGCAAATTTCCAACTGAAAGAAAAACAAAAAAAATTTTTTTTTTTTTTTTTTTTTTTTTTTTTTTTTTTTAGAACAACCAAAATCAGCAGGACACAGAAATTGGATACAAACACTACAGAACCAATGGAAGCTGCGATAACAATAAATTTACCGACTTATAACCCAACTAACATACAAATTTGGTTCGCACAGTTAAATGCAATTTTCAATGCAAAGAAAATTACATCACAAAGTTCCACAATTGCTACATCTGCAGGAAGTGTTTGCACAACTTAGGGTAATTCCATCTCAAATCATCCAGAAAAAAACATCTTTGACACCCTTTCACCATATGTTGGTATCATAGAAACTAGAAAATCCTGAAAATTTGAGCGTCTAACTCTAAGCGGTTCCGGAAATATCGCACTTTTAGTATTTTATGAAAATCGTGTTTTGTTGCAAATTTCCGCCATTTTGAATTTACATTTTTGGGCATAAGTCCATTTCTAGACAAGGTTCAGTCTTGAAAATTTGCACTAAAATGGTTTTCCACATGAGGAATCCAAATATCATATCTAAAACCTCTGAAAATGAACTGTTTTTGAGTTATTGAACTTTTAAACCGAGGTTTGGGTATTGGTCTCGCGCGTCCCAAAAAAAACATGTGGCACTATGGGAAATTGAATTTTTTTTTGTTTCTACACATTCTTAATAGTCTGAACTTGAATTCCTCCAAAAATGGTGTTTGGTTCTTTTCTCGTTAGCTCACAATTGAACCTCAAAGATGGGCCAATCACAGTGGACATTCCCAAATTAACTGCATCATGTGGTGTGGATACAATGTATTTGCAGCATTTATGAACCCATAAAAATTGTCATGTGATTAACCCATTTTTTAGGTTTAATTGTGAACTTGGGAAGAAAGAACAGAAGCCCATTTTTCTGGTAATCAATGCAGGGGATATGGATACTAAGAAACAGTACCTATACCGGGTGCGTATGTGGTATGATAGTACATTAAAGTCAAAAACTATCAAGACAACACAACATCTTATGAGTGTAAGGCAACATATGCTGTCACAGTTTTATCATAATCCTCGTCAGAAATAGTAAAGCTCCTTCCACTTGAGTTTGTTGTAGGTACATGGATGCTACAAATGATGTTTTTGAAAGGAACAGGACACTGGTCAGCATTGGAAGGCCAGTTGAATATTTTACGTGGACCATGGGGGTGCATGAACTGAACATCAACATCACCTTCATTGAGGTTTACTTTCTGCACCAATCCGACCCACCAGAATGAGTTGTACACACATGTTATATATGTTGAAGGAGCAATATCTCCAATGTCAACATGAGTGAGGATTTTAAAGTCGTGAATATCAACAAAGGATTCATCCTCACTACAGAGTTTGTGTCCAATCTTGCATCCTGATTGTGGAACAGTGATGGCTACTTCTCGTCCCGGGTACTGTTTTCCCATCCACAAACCTCTTCTTCATTCTATTCCTCACCTCAACCATGTCTTCCTTGTCAATTCCAAAGAACACAATGGACTTCATTTCTGCTTGGCACACTTCCAGTAATGCTTTGTAAGTTAGAATCTGGTTGTTCAATGGTCTCTGCAAGCTTCGCTTTGCTGCATGCCGTTTAACAGCACCACCAATCCCATCACAAGGGGATTTTCCATGGCTGGTTGCAAAAAATATCCACTCAGCATCGATACCATAATCATCTTTGTGAAAGCACAGATTAAGAAAGTTTTTAAAATTCTTATATTGGGCACCACAACCATCTGAAGCATAGTAGATTTTGTTGATACCTGTGAGATGTTGTTTGATGAAATCTGTCATCATGGTCTGTATTTTGTGAACAAAGCAAGTGTCATGTGTATTGTCATCAGAGATAAAACATAGCGAATGATGTTGTAATATACTACAAAGACAAAGATGGATTTCTACAAGGGGGTGAAGAGTGCAGTACTCTTTGCTCCAGTGAAAACTTTGTATCTCATTCTGAATGAGAAACTGATAGTTTTCAGCGAAATCACCCAACACCATGACCTCATTTTTTCCCACATTTTCTTTTTTTGCCTTCACATAAGGTGCTTGGGCTTTGGCAAGGTACGAGTGTCTTGTCATTTCATTAATCTTCTCCACCAGAAGCAATTTGTACTCCCCATATGTTGTTGTAAGTGTCATCAGGGCAGCTCGATCAGTTGTCTGCCATTGGCAGTAGTGGAATTCAGATTCCATATCCAGGTGTGATAGTTCATCCTCCAGGAACTGTTTGAGGGCTTCACTCCCAGGACATGATTCACAACGATGCATCATACAGACTCGGTTATCTGTGTTACAAACCAGTTTCTGAATCAAGTCTTTGTATGTGCATTTCCAGTCAATTGCATCCACAAGCAACACTGCATTTTGATGAGTGCTGCACACACAAACTGAATGAGTCCCTGATGAGCCAGCAGGGACACACCACTTTGGCCTGAGAGAGCAGAACTTGGAGAAACCAATTTTCACATATGGGAGTCAAAATTTCAAAATCTGTTGGGAACAAATATAACTAAATACTGAAGATGCAGTGAAAAGCTTCATTAAGGTATTCATGTACAATCATGACAGTCAGAATGTAAAAGAGAACTGATCCATTTTGTAAATTATGAAATAGACATTATTTGTGAATGGCTTAGAAAACTTCTGGTGGTTACAGGATGCAATATAGAAGTTGTTCATACAGAATGGAAACATATTGAATTCTATATTGCAAATAATTTCAGAGATAAATTTAAATATAATTAAAGATTAATTCTTCTTTATTCCTTTCGTCCTTATCCGGTTACATGGCTTTACCTGCTACTTGCACCCTTGCATCAAACAAAATAGTTTCATCCAACTTAGAGAAACATCAGAAAGCAGTAATACCACTTCTTAAAGGAACAGCAAGTCAAAATAAAATTCAAGTTTTCCTGTTTGTGATGAAGTCAAGTGACTCCTTGTACACAGCTCTGTCTGAAGTGAGGCCCCTGAAACTGCCCATCTTTGAGGTTCAATTGTGAGCTAACGAGAAAAGAACCAAACACCATTTTTGGAGGAATTCAAGTTCAGACTATCAAGAATGTGTAGAAACAAAAAAATTCAATTTCCCATAGTGCCACATGTTTTTTTGGGACGCGCGAGACCAATACCCAAACCTCGGCTTAAAAGTTCAATAACTCAAAAACAGTTCATTTTCAGAGGTTTTAGATATGATTTTTGGATTCCTCATGTGGAAAACCATTTTAGTGCAAATTTTCAAGACTGAACCTTGTCTAGAAATGGACTTATGCCCAAAAATGTAAATTCAAAATGGCGGAAATTTGCAACAAAACACGATTTTCATAAAATACTAAAAGTGCGATATTTCCGGAACCGCTTAGAGTTAGACGCTCAAATTTTCAGG
This sequence comes from Ascarosepion bandense, assembly GCA_037127315.1. NCBI lineage: Eukaryota > Metazoa > Mollusca > Cephalopoda > Sepiida > Sepiidae > Ascarosepion > Ascarosepion bandense. The sequence goes on from JBBBDQ010000451.1 coordinate 1,262,516, forward strand.
ATTTTCTAGTTTCTATGATACCAACATATGGTGAAAATTTGAAAAACATCTGAGACGTAAGGGTGTCGAGGTCTGGATGATTTGACATGGAATGACCCCTTAGGCATATTTGGTAGTGGATCTGCTTAACAAGATGCCAGAAGAAAAATATTATGACTATTGAAAACTGCAACTATTAGACGTGTGGGTAAATCGGAGGAAAGAAGATTACATGACTTGTTTAACAATGTAAATCAAGGATACATGAAACCTTCTCAACTCTTAAGGAAAATGCAATCTTTATTAGGAGACAACACCATGTCTGAAGTGGTTTTAAAGAAACTGTGGATGGATAAACTACAAACACAGACAACACAGATGCTCACATCACTCCCCAATGATTTACAACTAGAGAAAATATCAGACAAAATACATGACAATCAGGACAAAAATATATATGCCACAGCACAGGCACCAAGAAACATGGCAACATTAACAGAAAAAGTCAGATGAATTGTCGCAGCTGTATAAGCAAATTGCTAATCTCAGCTTACAAGTACAGAGCCTGGTACAAGCACAAAATCCTCAGCATTCTCATCCAAAATTCAGAAATAGATCTAACTCACTACACAGAAATCGAAGTAGGTCAAACTCTTTCTCAAGATAGCAATTTACCCACAATACCTGTTGGTATCATTATAGATTTGGAACATATACAAAGAAGTGCAAAGAATCATGCAGCTTCAATTCAAAGACTTCTCACATTCTTACACAACACCAGGAAAACGATTGTGCCAGCAAGTAAAGACGACATTAGCTGCTGGGTTAGAACTAGGGAGTCATCTATTTTACATCCGGGAGGAAAAAAAATAACATATTTATTTTTAGTCAACACCAACACTCAAATCATTGTTATCCCATCGAATACAAAACAAAAGCCTGCTTTCTCCACATGTACACGACATGCAGCAAATGGCTCAAAGATAGAAATATATGGTGAGATATCACTAATGCTCAATTTGGGCCTGCGGAGATCCTTTCCAAATGTAAAAACACTGATCCTTGGGGCAGTTTTCTTAGCCCATTCTGACTTATCAGTAAATATAGCTACACACACTCTCATCGACAGAAACACAAAACTAAGAACAAAGGAAATCACCTCCATCTATAAGTTGACAGGAATTAGTTTGGAAATACCAATGGTCAATGGCTTACATGATTTGATAAAAAAAATTTCCTACACTAACCATGCCTTTAACACCTACAGATGAAATTCTCCACACTGCTAAACGCTATCACCACATCTGGACCACCGATACATGCATTACTACACAGATTACATCCAGACAAATATAAAATACCAAAAGACAAATTTCAACATATATTGCAATTAGGCATCGTACGTTCATCAAATAGCTCATAATCCTCTCCGCTACATATGGTTCCAAAGCCAGACACAGGTGCATAGTGACCTTGTGGGGATTTCAGGATCTCAATGCAAAAACTCTTCCTGATAGATATTCTATACCGCACTTACATGATTTTACCATAGGTTTGCAAGGGACCACAGTTTTCACAAAATTGGATTTGGGTAAGGCGTACTACCAAATTCCAGTCGCAGAGGAAGACATAAAGAAAACTGCAATTACTATTCTTTTTGGACTCTACGAATTCACCAGGATGCCATTTGGGTTACATAATGCCACCCAAACCTTCTAAAGACTTATGAACAACATTTGGAGAGGATTGCCCTTTACCTTTGCATATATCGATGATGTGCTTATCACTAGCCGTGATAATGAAAGAACACCTATACCCAACAAGCCTTCGAGAGTCTGGCGCATTTCGGGTTAAAGATAAATGTCCACAAATGCGATTTTGCTGTTTCAAAGTTAAATTTCTTGGTCCAGGTGATCGGGAAAAAAAAAAAAAAACGAAATTACACCTGTCCCAGAGAAAGTAGCAGCAATACAAAACTTCCTACAACCAACATCATTGCAACAGCTACAAAGATTTCTTGGGTTAATTAATTACTACTGTAGATTTATTCCAGGCTGTTCCAAAATTTTGACCCCACTCATAAACTTGCTGCAAAAACAAAAGAGAAATGCAGAAATACTGATAGATGGAGAAGCATTAGCTGCATTGCAAGATGCTAACAAGGCATTAGCAGATTTTACCAAGCTATTTTCTATCAGTGGCAATGCTAACTCAACACTCATATTGACAGCTGACACCTCAGGAGATTCAATTGGAGCTGTTCTACATCAGAAGCTAAATGGCTCAGAAGAGCCAATCTTTCTTTTTGGTCAAATTGAACAAAACACAACAGAAATACAGTACCTTCTTAAGAGTGACTTGCTATTTACTTATCAATAAGGCATTTTTGACATCTGCTTGAGAGACAAAACTTTACTGTTTTCACAGACCACAAACCCCTCACTTATGCTTTAAATGTGAATACAGATAAATACATCTAGAGATACCTAACAACTGGATTACATATCTCAATTTACTTTACATATCTGCTACGTTATAGTTTCAGAGAATATTGTGGCAGATGTGCTCACACTCCATGATACAATTTATCGATTCTGTTGTCCATCTGCAAATTAAGAGGACACTTCTTTACAACTGAAGGAACACCCCGTCCGATTTGGAACCAAAAAAAAAAAAATGCTCAGTGATGTTGGGACTGGTTATTCGAGACCATATATACCACCTTCATTAAGAAAAAAATATTTATGCATTTCCACCACCTCTCACATCCCAGACAATGAGTAACCACCAAGTTGATTAGTAGTCATTTTGTCTGGCCAAACCTGCATACCGATATAAAAAGCTGGACTCAAACTTGTTTAAATTGCCAAAGAAGCAAAGTAAACAGACATACAAAGATCCCTCCTAGGTAATTTCTAAAACCAGTGTACTGGGATTATATAAAATGAAAATTACAATGGAACATTTTACAGCCTTAGCAAATATCAATGTAAGTGAAACATTTTCTACACCAACACACCTAAAAATATCACCACAAGATTGGGTAGGCATGTACATTAACTTACCCATTTTAAAACGTATATTATCTATTGATAAATATTGAAAATATTTTTCAATTGTGGCAGGGGGGGTATAGGATACAACTCCTATATTGTCCAACAGTTAACTAAAACACACAAAGTAAAATTGCACACCAGCAAAATCGGATCCAAACAACTAAAAACGTTTTGGAAAATACAGACCAAGGAAAATTTCACAAGTCCCTGTGAAAAGTAAAATTCTGGATAGAAAATAGAAAAAATTGACTGATGTCATATATAAATTTTCAATTTTTTTTTATTTTTTATTTTTTATTTTTTTTTTTACTCTTAAACACATGAGAAATTTCACTTTTTAAACCACGTTTTGTGACCAGTCAAGACAGAAAGGCACAGAGATCAAATAGGTCTGTCACAGACTCAACTAATACAAAAGAGGAGGAGGAAAGAAAAACAAGAAGATATCCTCAACTGCCCAAAAAACTTTTACATCTCTCATCTGCTGGACTTTTTGTGTACTTGTATATACTGTGGAGACAGCCATGGGCTAACCCATTTTATAGTTCACCAATAGAAGACTTAATTAATCAGGAAGCTCAAAATATTCAATGTGACGTGTATAAAAGGCAGTCATATTTTTCCGAATATTGCCGACCTGGTCCGGTTCAGTAGAGTGTTTGATTCGGGAGTGTTACTCTTTGACGTTGTCTCATTGAATAGATTATGTGCTGCACTGTGCTCTATAATCATAAATTATGACAGACATGGTCAACAGATGCCAAGAGGATACTCTATGACCATAAACTATGACGGACATTGTTAACAAATAAAGTTTGTGCTCCTTTCCCTTTTCTGGTCAATGATGTTAAGTAGACTGAAAAACTTTTTTTTTCTTTTTTTAGCACACACGCATTCTGCTACTTACTACTATCTCTATATGATCCTTTTCCCTCTCTTCGGTTATTTCTCACTCACACTCTCTTTTTCACCTTAAATTGATCAACCCTTTCCTTTTCCACCTACCTCGCAGTGGACGGATAAAAAAAAGAAGGTAACAGACATTACTCTACTACTCTGTGTTTTGCTGTTTGTAATTCAGCAGACACTTTTTTGTCAAACCTACATTCGCTTAAATCTAAGACTTTTTTTTTCCCATCAAACAAAATATAAAAAATTTACAAATTGTTTATTATGCATGTATGTTATTAAATATACAATTATCTAATTTTTTACAAACATTTCTTATTGTGTTGTCTTTTCTTGAAATTTGTGTTGTATTTTGTGGACAGATTCTGAAAATGTCCTTTCTCTTTTTTCATTCTGCAGAATCCAAGTTCTGCATAAAGATCTCCCTAAAAAGTCACCGGGTAGTCTGCTATTGATGTACAAGAAATTTAATCCGACAGGTGTTGGAATGCAAGATCTTGGACCAGCTTTTTTTCTACCATAAGAAATTCTCCCATCCTGTCCATGCACCCTACTTAGTCCTACCACATTGAGGTGAGGAAAAAGAATATGCAATGTTGGCTCGTACCTCCTCATAAATGATTTCTGTTCTCTGTTTACAAGCAGCTTTTTCAACTCTGGTACCAGGAAAGAAGCCTAAGCTTGCATTACACAATGTCACCGTTCCCACAAGAGCTCTCCTCTGCCTTAAAAAACTCCTCTACAATGCCCAGTTCACTCCTTGCACTCCATTTTTTTTTTTTTCCAATGTGGACCTCAATGACTCCTTGCATTCCATTTTTTCCAATGCGAACCTCAGTGCCTCCTACCACCACTTATGTGTTTTTAGAGTCCCTCTACTGTAGTAATTCTCTTGTCTAAGAGACTACAAATCCCTCCAACCTTTTAATTGGGAGTTTAAGTGCATTTGAGTTGCATATAGTGTGGCACTAATGAGACTTCTCAGCAGCCCTAGCCAACTGTGGAGGTAGCCATTAATTATTCTTTACATGGCCTCCATTTGGAAAGTCAAAGATTGACAAAGGCCAGATCATTCTCAGGAGCATTGCATACTGATAAATCCACACTTTAAAATGGCCTGGCACTCCTGACTTGTCTACTTTGACAAGCCAAAATTAGAGTTCAGAGATTGTCACTCAGATATACAATATAAACAATTTGTACAATTCTGTGTATCTTTTGTTTGATAGAAAAAGTGTCCATTGGATTTGGGTGAATGTTGGTTGAATATAAGTGTCTGTTATTAAACAAAGAGCACAAACATACTCAAACTTTCTTTTTTTTATGTATCAGCCACTAAGTAGGTGGAAAAGGAAAGTGTTTCAAATTGTGTTGAAAAGAAGTGTGAATGAGAATTGAGTGTGAGTGTCAAATGAAGATAGTAATTGGTAGTCTGTGTAAAATGATGAATCAGTGTACTTAGTAAATCTGTGTTACATCTCCTTTCTGGTTGATGAGATGTGAAAAGTTTTATGGCCGTTGCCAGTGTTTCCTCTCTTTCTGTTCATAACAGTTGATTGGGCAAAGGATTAGTTTGTCAGCACCTATCAGACTGTGCATATCTGGAACTGCACCTTTCAGGATTGACTGGCCTTTGTTAATATTGCACACCCACAAAAGAGGATTCAAACAATTACAACATTTGGGGAAAAACCCAAAGTAAAATTGCACATCTGCAAAAGAGGATCCGAATGCCTAAAGCTTTCCCTTTTCACAAGTCAGTGTGAAAAGGGATACTCTGGATCCTGATTGGTAGACAAATCGAGAAATTCAAAATACGTCAGTGAAACTTTTTTTTTTTTTTTTAGTTAGTTAGTTGATGGATGATATAGGATTTGTATCCTATAAATGGTTAGCAAGCTTGCCTTGCTGGAACTCGTTATAACTGAGTAGTGAGTTCGATTCTCACTGAGTGTCCCATACTTTTGGCCTTGTGCCACATCTAAGCAGTGTTTAGAAAATTTACTATCTGTTTAAATGTAGGACAGCTGATGTCCAACCTTTCCATCATATTTTGTGTATGTATGTATGTATCATATCATATCTACTCATATCATATCTACTCATATCATATCTACTCATCCTTTTCGGCCGTCCGAACTGGATAAGTATCTTTAGTTAAAAAAAAACAAAACCTAGTTTTGAGAGTTAAAGCCAAGTACTTCCTACCTTCTTTTATGGCCTCTTCCTTGATGAATTCCATCTTAATATCAAGAAACTAATTAGATAACTGGAAAGGGTTAGTACAAAAATAAGTAGACACAATATGATCAATGAAATTATATACACAGGGTGCGATGGAGAAATTGTCAGCATTATTTTCCTTTTTGCAAAATTAGACACCTCATTTTAACATTTTTGTGTAATTATATCTTGAAATATTAAAGAGTAAATTTATTCAATAAAAGATGACTGGAATCTCTTGGACGATCTCCTTGCTTAAGGATTCTGGCAGCATTCCCCGACTTAACTTAACTTCAGTTCATCCTTGGAATTACAAGGAGTTTTGTTGGTTTCTCTTTCTACACGCATCTGGCTACCTAACTTCACCCCCTAACAATTAAGGGAGTTGTAGTCTAATGTGCTCACAGAAATTGTCTAGCCACCTATAACTGGGTTCTCCTGCTTGTGTGACATGGTGCAGAGTCCTCTTGTCAGATACAGTGTCTTACAGTAGCCACTCTTGACCCAGGATATCACTACCTCTTTGTTACAACTTTTAACATGTAACAAGAAAAAATGATTTTCCAAAACACAGCTAAATCACAGACAAATATTTAATTTACTTAAAAAAAAAAAACACAACACAAAATAAAGTATATTCAAATATACGATTTTAATATTCATAACAGAAAACACAGTTTATGGGCGAAGTAAGGTGTGGGTAGAGTATTCTCCACATGTTAGGACTGGCGAGTAATATAAATGCTATTATTGGAAATCCTCACATCTGTATATAGATTAACTTTTCAGTTTGGTCAATGAAAATATTCAAAAATTCTATTTACCAGGTTTGTTCCATGAGGTTTTCTTTTTGGGTTTTTGTTGGTGGCAACTTTTCATAAAAGATTCTTTTGGCTGGATATAATAATCTGCGAATCAAGCTGAAGCTGAAGCTGAAGTTGAGAGTTGTCAGTTGTAAAAAGGAATTATGCCAATATCAAGGTATTTAATGTAGGTTTCCATGTTGAGTCTGGCGGGGGGGGTCTTGTGAGAAGAAAAATTTTCCATGTTGAGTCTGGGGGGTCTTGTGAGAAGAAAAATAGAGGCATAATTTTGCCATTACTAGTGATCACTCCAAACATCTTTGTAATTGCTATTAGATTCATCCAACTCTTTCTGAATCCTCTGCACTGTTCTCTGACACCCAAACACTGAAATTCATATTGGAGCTTCTACAAATGCCAAACACTACAGCATGCTTTTTTAAAAATTTCTGGTGGAGTGAATTATGTCACGGTACTCTTTCTTACAGATGATGCCCAACTGGATACTATATAATTTGTTATTCAAAAAGGGCTTCTTTGGAAGTCCATTACCAAAGAAAGTGATTCTCTGATTTCACCCAAAAATAAACTTATTTTGAGAAATGATAACTACCTGTTTAAAGGGATTGTGAAAATTTTAAGGCAATATGAAAATTCGTTCACCACAGGCTTCTTCCAAGTTGGCGCTAACAGTAGCAAAAAGCATCATTGGTGAATTCTGTGAAGGAAAGAATCTTGTCTCCAGCATAAGTGAAATTATCAAGGCCAAGTGGAATGAAGTAAGTGAATTCCTCACTGATCTGGATGCTAAGCAATTCATCATTGCTTAAGATTGGCCCAGTCTTTTAATCTGCTCTAAGTCAGTGCCAAAGATTTTTTTTACCAAGAAGTAGACTAAGAAATTGTTTGAAGAATCACAGTTAAAGATTCCAGACAAGAGCCAGCATCTAGAAAAATTACAGAATTTTAAAGATCTCTCATTTTCTTGCTTCATTAATGAATATCCGAACTCTGCAGCAGGGTATACATGAATTACACGCCCGTAATATAGTTAGCCATAACGTCAAACATTTGTTTTACAATATTAATTGTCCGAGTATGTCTGTTATATACGAGTTTTGTAAATTCTTTTTATAAGATTTAGGATTTACTAACTCTAATTTGGCAGAGACGGTCAACACAAACATTGCCAGTTGAATAAATACAAAGTTTATGTGGGATGTATCTGGAGAAGCAGCTCAGCAATGAGGAGGTTGAAGAGGAAATTGAATTTTAGATTCTTGATATCAGAAATTACTATCCCCACATTGCTAGAAAGACCTGTGAAGAGCCTAGGGAAAAATTTTCAGTGGATCCTAAAATCCTTTGTCCATATATTGTCAAATACAATTTTTTCATATTTTATACAACATTTCTTATTGGGTTGTATTTTCACAATTTGTTTTTTGTGGACTGGAATTCTCACATTAAAATCTTTTTTTAATCCGGGTGTTCTGGAACCCCACACATTACACCAAGCTGAGGTGCCCAACATTTAAACAGATAGACTTAATTTAGTTGCTGTGCTGAATTCATTGCATTCACTTATGCGCAAAGACCCTTGGGAAAAGTATTAATCCATCTTTTCCTTCCAGTTATGGGTGGTTAAATAACAGGACAGATTGGGTTCTATAGCCTTGGTTGGCAACTGGTCTACTGCAGAAAGCAATGGCAACCTACTGCGGGATAATCTTCTGCCCAGTCAGTCATGTCTCTTTCAAGACATGATTGCCCAATCATGTATCACATATGGTACTTAACTGACTGATCAGGAGATTGAGAGAGCTTATGTTGAGCTCATTTTTATTTACAGATGTGTCAAGCTTCCTGCTGCTAATCAGAATCTTTTGAGTTGGGAGTGAGAGTAAAACATTAATACCAGTATTAATGGTATAAGAGAAAGTGAATGTTAACATGTAAGTCACACAGGTCATCATTTCACTCTCTTAACTACTAATATGGCAACTATGGACTGCTTCTGACACTACAGAAAATTGTTTTCCTAGTTAAACCTGCCTCAGACAAGACATATTTCAGGTAAACCATCTTTTGTTTAAATTGATTTTGATTATTTTCTTTCAATTGGTGAATAAAGAAGTCTTCTTTGATAGAAGGGGGAAAAAAAAAAACTGATTATCTCTCTTAATACCAAAGGCAGACTTTCTTTTATATTGGAAAGGTTATCTACTGTAAAGTAGTTTAAAAAAAAAAACTCTTAATGCTGAGGTGTATAGAAATGTGTACCTCTCAAGTGATTCCCTATCACAGCAGTCCTGGGTAGGGTGATAAACTACATCCAGAAGAAAGGCCTCTCTAATTCAGAGGTTTTGAGAAGCATGGAATCATCTTTTAATTGCTGTTGTCCCCAGATCCTTCATGACTTTGGGTAGTAGAATCTGTTAGGGTTTCTTGACCCAAGTTTGGGGTGTTTACTATGAAAGTATAAAAAATATCAGCAATACATTTTTGAATATTAGTTTGTTTTTTTGTAAACTCAAAAACAATTGTGGGAACCTATGAGAAGTACTTAATATTTAAGCCCCAGGAAACTTCCAATAGTAAATTTTTCTTCCAACTGAAAAACATGGGTTATATATTGCTGAAATTTAATTTTCAGTGTGTTTTTTTTTTTTTAAGAGAACTGACAACTGCTTGAAGCATGTCTAAAGCTTTATTTGCAGTTTTCACAAAGACCATTATCAAGTATGCAAACATCATTTAATATGGAAACTATTGCAACAGTAAATCTGAAAAGTTGCATGTAGCAGAAGAAAATGGTAAAAAATGTGAAAAGTATTCTAAATACAATGAAGAGGAATATTTTATGTTAATACATATATGCATACATATATGTATCGGGTGTTTCACAATATTTATGCATATATGCATCGGGTGTTTCACAATATTTTTTAAAAAATGATAAGCAGTGTAAATTACATTTATTGAAATTTGTGTGTGTGTTGTGGTGCAGTGGATATTGGCTTGGAACAAGAAATCGGAAAGTCGAGTTTAAATTTGTTGCATTCACTTATGCACAAATACCCTTGGGAAAGGTGTTAATCTCTTCTCCCACCAGCTCTGAGTTAAATAGCAGGAGAGATTGGGTTTTGTAGCCTTCGTTGGCAATCAGTCTATTGCAGAAAATAATGACAACCTACTGCAGGAAAATCTTCTGCCCAATCAGTAATGTCTCTTTTGAGACATTATTACCCAAGTGTGTATCATTTATCGCACTTATGACCAACTGAAAATGTCTCAAACATGAGCCATTAGGAGTAAAGTTTGAGATCCTTAATCAAAACATGGTAAACAGAAGACAGAGATACCAGTTTCTTGGCTCCTCTGTCCCAAAGATCTGATCATTCTTGAACGTTGGAGTTTAACTACACACACAACTATGTGTAGATAAAGTGTTCAGTGCAAGTAGGTGTCATGTCACAAGTCATCTGATTGTGTTAAACCAAGGCTAGTATGCTCATGATATGATTGTGTTAAACCAACTCTGGTGTTTCTGATGCTGTTCTCTTAAATATAGACAGATAAAAGAAACCCACACAAATGATGTACTTCCAAACATGGTCTCCTGTTTTTGTACAGCATGTGCTCTTTCTGATGCTGTGGTTGAATCAATTCCTTTTAATCCAACTTGATTGTGATGCATCATGTTAGCAGGCATGGTAATAGATGGTGTTTTTTAGTGTAACATTATACCACTAGCATTATAACATTATACTACATGAGTAAGAATTGCTTCTTGGCAGCAATTCTTTTAATACTGCAATGGATTCTCTCAATTATACCATTAAGATGTACATACATCCTTGCAGGTAAAGTTGGACACCCCACTTTGACCAGATGGCTATAGAATACAGTATCAAAGACTTATAGTCTGTGAGAAGTTGTTCTGATGAATCTCGATTGTAAAAGTAGATCTTTTTAAATGGTTGATGATGCCTGTATTCTACATGGTCATTGTAATGTATTCTATCAATGAGTTTTGTGATCATGTTTTTAAGAGAGGGAGTCATTCAATTCAACATCCCAACCAGTTGGGACAGCAAACAGTGTTCCATCAGAGTTAACTCATCACAATATTTTCCCTGTGTAGGAAATTGTGGTTATCAGCAGCGGTCTCTTTGGAATATTGCTTCCATATTTCCAGCAGAGTTTTGTGCTCCCTGCAGACATACAAGCCAAGCCCTTAGGCATGGTTTTTAACCATTTTGGTGGATAACCATTCGTTCCCAGGTGGCAAGAGAATGATGGAAATACTAATGTGAAGAGAGTTGCATGAGAGTAGAGTGAAAAAAAGGAGAACAAGATTCAGGAGGTGTTGGGGAAAAAAGGATAAAGAGAAGTAGAGAGTCAAGAGATAAGAGATGGCAATTGACATTGCCTTTAAACTCTTGGCGATCGTAGCTATTAAGGAAGCAAGTATGTGAAAGGGAGTTCCACAGGCGGAAAGTGTGAGAAAAGAAGCTACTAGAGTAGGAGTGGTGGCTGCATTTGGTTGTTTTGACTGTAAAAGGTCAGAACCTTGTTGCCAGTCTGGTTGCTCAAATAAATTAGTGTAGAGGGGGCACCAGGGAGCTAAGCTTGTCAGAGCAGAAGCCAGAACTGGTTGGTAAGAAATTAGCTGGAGTCAATCTGCAATGTAATCAAATCCTGAAGTGGCAGCTTCTCTTCTGGAGCCTGTCAAGAACCCCAAGATGAATAGCATGGGCACCTGACCAGATATGACAACAGTATTCAATGCATAAGTGGATGGTTGACTTGTATATGTGTAAGATGGACTGGAAGGTTTTTCTTGCCTGAGTCTGACATGCTAATTTTTGAATTCTAACTTCCTGATGATATCCATCCCAGCAATTTACTGTCTGTGATTTAATTGAGTTCATGCCCCTTTTTTTCTTTTTTTTTCCTATTCCTCGACTTAAGGACCCCTATCATTCTGGGTATGACAAACAACATGCAGCAACAAGGCCTCTGATTGGGAGGTTTTAAGGAGCATTAATTGCTGCTGTTCCCAGGATCACCCCCCACCACCACCCCACACTGTTAGTGTTTTGCCCCCAGTTTAGACTTTCATAGTGTACCAGTTATGGGAAAACTAGTGAAAGTATAAAAAAATACATTTAAAATTTACTGATGCAAATTTTTATTATATAATAAAATAAAAAAAAAATAAATAAATAAATAAAAAAGAACACCAAAACAAGAAAATTCAATTTCAGCATTAAATACCCCCCCCCCCAAAGAGTTGATCTACCTTTAAACAAATCAAACTGAAGGACCTTTACCTTGGGCATCAGTGCATTCACAGTCTCTTTGATACAAGCAAGACAAATTCATCAATGTTAGACATAAATAAATAGGAGACTATGTATATCACTGAAAGCACCTCATTTACTTTTGTGGGGAGAAACTTGGCACTGATGCCTTGTCTGTGTTCACTTTCCTGACTGTTTTCAATGCTGAGGATTAAACAATATTGCTGCACATTGTACTTGATTTTGTTTTTTTTTTTTTTTTTGTAGACAGCTAGCACTCATCCTTGCAGGTCAATACTGGCAATCCTTGGCATAATCATTATGTCTGGAGTACCTCATTATGTCTGGAGTACCTGTAACAGATGTTCCTATACCACCTCATTCAGTGTTCTACCAACATCAGCTGTTTCAATTGGAAAAGTGGATGCTATGCACAAATCTTCAGTTGCCATTTCATAGCCACATGGACCCTAGCCAGTAGTTGACTTACATTCTCAAAGATACTTGCAGTGTTTGTTTCACATTGTTTGGTAGTCCCCAATGCAAGCAGATGTCAGACCCTGTTTTGATATTTTTATTTTTTTTAAACTGTCAATGTATATCCTGCAGACTTATGCAAGCTTGATTTGCAGACTCTCCAGGCTACGAATTATTGTTTTTAAAAAAAAACAAAACTATGAATTATTGTTTTTTAAAAAAAAAAAAAGTGTAGTGCTTTTAATTATCATTATTATTTCTCTAATGTCTGACTTTTCCTCCTCCCTAAGTTGTTGATACAGTGAAGGATCTGCAGCTCAGATGGAATGGAAGAATGTATTCTAGGTTTTTTATCCTGTGCATTCTGCAGAGTGATTTCCAAATTTGATGGTATGGCTGCAAGCCCACCCATGCTTGAAAAAGCTGGTACAATAAAAATACATCATTTGACCTAAAACTGCTCGGAGATTTGAACTTTGCCATGCAGAAATAGCACACACATACTGCATCCTTATAATGTCCGCCCTTGGAAGAGAAAGTCAGTTGCTTTTATAGCAGTTTGTCAAGTGGTGGTTGTCTTGCCTGGAGTGAAACAATTATATATAAAATAATACTAAAAATCTAACAAAGTGGCAGAAATGAAAGTGGAAAGTGACCAAAATCTCAGAAACTTAAATTGCATCCACATACTAAGCAGAAGCCTGAAAAAGATTTAGCAATCCTATTTTAAATACTTAAAATTAAACTCCCACAGAATAATTTGCTAATAACAGACCAATCACTGACACTTTTTCCTTAACCATCAATTAACGTTACACCACTACTAACCACGGGTATATCATATTGTAATTAAAATGGCATCATTGCACTGGGTACTATATGGGTTAAGGAATGAAGGTGAATGACAACAGTATTGATGCTATTTTTTGTTTTTAATTCAGTTTGTTCCTTTATTTGTGTGGTTCCCATTTCACAATCTGAATTGAGATAGAAAAATAAATATATTAGCATAAAGGATACAAACTTGAACGCAGGTTAGTAATCTAGGAATACGATTAGTAAGAAGTTTATATACAAGTCTTTGAAGTGAAGACTTAGTATGTCGACATCAGAAGCTGATGGGTGCTGCGTAATAATCTTCTGGCTGAGTGGAGCTCAGAGCTACTATGAACTACAGACGCCGTATTCTCCATGAAACCTCAGCATGTTCCAGTATCTGTTGTATCTCTATATGGCAGGAGTATATGTATACTCTAGATGAGTCTTATCCTGAAAAAGGAGAGATCACATAATACAAATACACCCATGACATTGGGTTTCCAACATCAGGCAGTATATCCATCCTAGTTAGGAAAAATAAAATTAACTTTACAGGAGACTGCTGTTAAAATGGCCTTTGACAGGCTGATAAACATCTCAGTATGCACCCCACCAAATTAAGCAGTAAATGAAGCTGTAATTCATGAAATCATGCAGAAACTCTCTGCACCTTTTATGGTTCTAGGTGACTAGCTGCAACAGCATTATATTGGGGTTGTGAGGACACAAACCTTAAGGAACGGACTTTAGAAACAAAGGACCTCCAATCCATAGTGGACAGGGGTAAGAAATGGCTCGTAAATTTTAATGCTTCTAAAATGAAGCTGCTATCAATTAACCACCATTGACAATCGCACATACCTCCCATTAGCATGGAACAGGCTTGCCTCCCAGAGAGTAAAACACTATGCCTCCTTAGCCTCACACTCTCAGCAGACCTCAAGTGGAATGACTATATCGAATCCATTGCTAAATTCGCTGCTATGAAAGTCAGTTATCTGTGCAGGGCCCGGAAGTTTTTTTCCATCTGTATCTATTCTGCACACATAAATCTACCATCTGCCCATGTATTGAATACTGCTGCCACATCTGGTCGGGTACCACTGCTATTCTCCTCGGCGTTCTTGACAAAATACAATGGAGAATCTGTAATGTGATCGATACTGACTTGGCAGACCGGCTGCAGTCACTATAACCGGTGTGACATGGCTTCCCTGTGCCTCTTCTAAGTTCATCAGAGCAGAAGCCGTGAAAGTATTTATAGATCACTGGTGTCCTCTAGGTATGAATTTGCATGAGATACTAGATTGGCAACTAGGTCCCACCCTTTTACAGTGAAACCGATAAAATGTAACCAGTTTCTACTCCAACAGCTTCTTTTCTTGCACTTCCTGCCTATGGAATTCCCTTCCACATGATTGTGTCCCTTGACAGCTACAATCTCTAGAAGTTTAAATGTAAGGTCAACAGACACCTAACACACTAACTCGCATCCATTCTCTCAAACACTTCCCATCTGCCCAACCCTCAGCCTCAGTATCCTTACCCGTCTATCACCCTTCTGACATTTCCTATATCTAACCACACTTTCTCTTCAAAATTCCCCTATGTAGCCCCCTGCACAGTAGAATGGCTTGCTTGGGGCGAAATAAAAAAAAAAAAAAAAAAAAAAATTTATTCATTTCTAATGATAAAATACCGACTTACATGAATCTATTTACTGGTAACTTCTCGGAAATAAATTTATCCTTATGTGATCCTTCAATTTAGATGGATTTCTCTTGAAAAGTACAGGCAGATATATGCAGTAGCAATCACTTGCTAATTGTCCAACTAAACTCAATGATGAAAATCTTCTCTGGATTTTGAATTCATCGGTTCTATCATGAGTTTAGTAGGACAATAAATTGAAGGATCACATAAGGATAAATTTATTGCCGAGAAGTTGCCAGTCAATGAATAAACAATTAAAAAATAATCAGTAAAAAAAGATTTTGGCTAGTTGATCTGCAATAATCTCTAGAAAATGTTGGTTGTTATTGTCAGATGAATTTTTAAAGCTCAAACAAAAAGTGGAAAACAAAAACTAAACTTTAAATCAAATAATACTGAGCTATAACTTAGCATTCACTCTAGAGAAACTAAATGAATCATAAAAGAAAGCCTGCAATACAGTGGTGGGCCCAGATGATATCCACTAGGAATTTATAAAATCATTACAAAACAAACCAATACTAAAATTGTATAACAAACAAATAGCAACTTCCCAGAAATGTGGACACCATCATTCCTCATCTATATTCTAAAACCTGGAAAGGATAAGAGAGACCTTGAAAACTACAGACAGATAGCATTAACCAGTTGCTTATATAAAACTGAAAAGATGGTTAGCAACAGGTTGATTTGGTACCTAGAAAGTAAAGGCATAATCAGCAACTTCAGATAAACATAACTATGGACCACTTAATACCTAGAAATCTTTGTCATAAGATGTTCCTTAATGAAGACTCTCCTTACAGTCTTTTCTGCCTTAGAAAAGGCATACATTACAACATGGAAATTTGGTATCTTGAAAAGACCTGCATAAACTAAGCTTAAAAATGGAAGGCCGACTCAATAGAGAATTTCCTGAAAGACCAAAGATTTCAAGTTCATATAAGAACTATGCTATCAGAACTGCAAAATTATGAAGGAATTCCACAAGGAAGCATTCTTTTGGTGACCCTATTCTGCATAAAAAAAAAAAAAAATTCAACTCTATAAAACTCCTAAGCTCAGGAATAAAATGATTCCTATATGCTGACAACTTTCTAAGATATACATGTGTCAATAACTCCAACAATACCTTTTCCATTTTTTATATTTTATTGAGGCAAAATCATTTTCGTAGTCCAAAACAAAAACCAAATGCCTACATTTCTGCATAAAATTGGACAAAGCAAAAATCCTAATAGTGGAATGACAAGTTCCTGGACAAAAATAGATAAATAAATAAAAAAATATTAATTCCCTGTTTACTACATTTTATTTTCAAATGTTTATAAATCTTCCACCGACTGCATGTAATGACCTATACTGAATTGGGAGTAGATCAACAGGTTGCATTGAGGCCTTGACGGTTTAATTGGAGTAGATAGATCTATCTATTGCCTGGTTCACACTCCACCCACGTCTATTGAACAGGTTAAGAGGCTCATCCTTGTTCCCTGCTTAGGATGTGGTTTCCGGCTTTCTCTTTTCCAATCTTTTCACTATTACATAGCCCCCTGCACATCAGTGGCATTACCGCCTTGCTCGGGGTGATACGATTAACAAGAAAAAAAGAAAAAAATATAGACTTAAAAATACTCTAACTAGTACTTGGGGCTTTTAGGACACCCCAAGTGGAGAGCTTTTACACAAAAGCTAATGAATCACCTACACATTTCAAGCACTCTAAACTGGCACTACAGGACTATGTCAAAATAAAATTATGTTCACTTAGCTTTAAACCGAGTTAATTATTGTGATCTATTTTAAACAAAAAGAAAATACTATACAATGAAATGAAATCTGTTGCTAAAGAGATGGGGACTGCACTCACAAAAATACAAGAAACAACTGCAGCTAGTATTCCATCATGGAAAATCAACCAACTCAAAATCTTGCCATGAAGGAATAAATAAACTCTAAAGAAAAATGCACCCACTCATATTACAGGACAAGTGACAAGGTATATTGGAAATCTACCCAAACTATACATCCATCTATACAGGTCAAAATGTGAGGACAAGACAGATTTGCTTTGGGAGGCACTTTTTTTTTAGTAATATCTTGGCTTACTGCAGCACATCCTAATTTTAATGCAATAGAGCTGTCAACATTATCACAGACAGCAAACAAATTTGTTTTAACACTATCCCTCTTTATGCTTTGATAGAAAAAACACCCAACAACCTACTTTAAACTATTATTCAAAATGAACACTAATTGCAAACCTAAAGACATCTCACTATTGTTACCTTCAACTCCATTGTGGCTAAGACTCCAACAGAAAGTCAACCTCACAGCCAAATCATCTTTAGGTATGTGCCATTGCCACTCTTTTTGAATATATTTGTTAATGACCTCCTTAAAGTCAGTGTATGGGATTTTGAACTTTTTTCTACATCCATAGCTAACATTCAGCCCAAAGACCAAACTAGAAGGATAGAAGTTGGCTTTCAGAAAATCTTAAAAGGAACAAGTAATACTGTCTCACTTATGCATTGGCCATACAAATAACCCACTTGTCTTCACTAAACAACAAAGCTCAATCAGTATGCCAAGCATGTGAAACAGCATACACTATTAGAACATTAACAGAGTGTTCAGACCTTGTTTATATTATAGCATTTTCATCTTCAGAGAACAGGTATGAGCTCTTTGAAAAAACAAAAGTGGATGACATAATATCATTTCTTCAAACATTAGGTCTATACCAAAATATATAAACCAAATGAGAATGTCAATAAAATCAATTTCTCTACAAAAATACATCAAAGTCTGGTTTCATTGATGCATTCTTACAATTATACAGTTTGTAAGTCAGGTTTCATTTAACAAAAACCCACTTTACAAACTGATTTCTTCCAGGGGACATTCTATTTATACAAATCTTATTTCATGCCAATAAAATATTTTTACATCATTGAAGCTGATATGCTGTAAAACAAACCAAACCGGTTTTAAAATTTTCTATTTTCCTCCCAGCTGGGCTCATTTTTTTTCTGTGTTTCTGTTAAGATTGTTGTATATAATACTGGTATGTTGCCTTAGAACTACTAGAGCAAGTGGGGCTGTTGGTAACGTTTTTTTTCCGTTTGAGTGCCTCTTACAATTGCATAAGGGGTGTGGTCCAGATGGATAGCCATTCAGATGGATAGCCATTCAGATGATCCTAATTTATTTGCTGATCTGGCAATATATATCCTGTATCACTCGACGACTCATCATCTGCTTCATAAGTTGCGATAATGTTTGTCCAGGGAATAGTCTCATGAACCATTTGACATAGGCTGGAATGCCTTCACCAAGGATGTCCCACTTTGGTTCAGGGCATCGGCCTTTCGATTTATTATTCCCACTGTTTCCTGAAACCATCCACACTGTGTGGAAAATCGATTGGGAACTTGCCAAAGAGAAAATGGCGCACCACATCACAATCTCAGGGACATTCAGAACTGCACTCCCTTGCTCCCACCGCAAAGTGCCATGCTCTCCACCATACCTCCAATATGAGTCGCACACCCCTCGGATATGTTTAGGCATCGTGTATTCAGACGTCTGGTTAATTAAGCATTCTGCTGGTTGGTCACCTGACCACTTCCATTTTGCTGCTCATGCTTTGTCATTTGGGTCAAATTACACCTCAAATTAAGGTTCTTTGATTTTCACTGTGACAGCAGCACTGACACTAGGTACTTCATATCAATGAACATGGTGAAGCCAGCTTTCCCAGTGGGTAGACACTGCCCAACAGATGTAGGACATCCAATCCAAGAAACAGATTGAACCCTAATAGGTTGCTATCCATGACTAACATCTCCCACTTGTATGATAATGCTAACTCCTGTTAGCCATACACTTCCTATTAACCATCAATACATTTGTCTTCTGTACATCCCATGAACCGCAAACCAAACTTTTCACAAGACAGCTAGTACATCCCAAATTAACAAATGTGCTACGCATCATTCTGTTGATGCACGCACACACACACACACACACACACGAGTTTTTGCATTACAAGGGGCAAGGGTGGCACTCACTTCTCGCCACATTCTTAGTTTCCCCAGACACTTCAACATGGTGTAGTCCTTTTGGCACTTGTGACATCAGACATTTGGTTTGTCATGATGTTCAAGTTTTTCAAGTAGACAGTGCCTAACCAAATGATTGGACCCAGAACAGTACAGCAAGCCCTTAGCAGTCTTGTTTTAACTGAGTTTTACAGTGGTTGGTTGACCGTGGCAGTAACTTTCATTATTAATGATGGCCAGTGCTTGACACAGCATACGTTTTGCAAGTATATAGTCAACATTGGCAGATACCCAAAAAAGTTCCGTGTGACAAGCAATCTAGGCATATATCATTGCCCTGTCAGCTATTCCTCCAAACAAACTGGCAAGCTTCTTTAATGCTGCATAGAATTCATTCACCATCTCTTTGGGACACCGAGTTCATCTTGAAAACTGCACTTAAGCCCCTGTGAAGCATATAAGCAAATGCTGTTCATAATGTTTCTTTTACCTGGGTTACATTGTACTTGTCCTTATATGATAAGGACTGGTAAATATCAAAAGCCCCTCTAGCCATTCACAATGAGATCACTTGTTTAACTGACAGTTTTCATATAAGGTCAACTCTTTCTAGCCTATCCGCAATTGAAGTTAAACTAAATTGTTCTCATGCCCATGTCTATTGATATCTCATTTTTCCTCTTTAGATTTCGTTGCACTTGGAATATTTGCAATATCTACCCCAATCCTGAATCCTATCTCCTCCACATCCACTGTGACATCAAAACCACACCAGGTTTTATTGGTTTTCAGTCACACTATTAGAATACTTGGTCCAAGTAGATCCAATCTTTGTTTTAATGATTTGATAAAATTTTAATTTTTGTCTATATTTTATAAGGGTTTGAAAGGAAAGGGCAAATGCCTTATCTCTTTATTTGAGGTTGCCTTCTTGCTAATTGAGAGAAAAAGACAAAGAAAAGACAGAACCTATCTGAAAAATATCAAAAGTTTGCAGAACCAGAAGCTATTTATTTATGACAAAATCTACTAAAATAAAATGGATCCCACCTATTTTTTTTTTTTTTTTGCTTTTTTCAGGCACCAAGACTTCACTGAAGCCAAGTTTCATGCCAAACATCCCTCACCCAAGGTAGAAGACAGGATGGGACAAAAGATGCTACTGTAGAGAAACCAGCCATGTGCGATGTAATCAAGGTTATTTGCTAATGATGTTTCTCAGCCCTTAACAAGAGAGCAGAAAATGAGTAGATATACCATGGTAGGAGTAATCTCAGGTCGGTGTCTGATTTCAAAACTACCAATATCTGCCTTATAAATGATCGTCAAAATACTCTAAAGAAATAAAAATATACTGGATGGTAGTGATACTATAAAAGAGGATAAAATAATGAGACCTGATGAATATTGATAGCTATGTATCATGGTGAGCATCCCACATACAACCTACCATGACTGATTAAAATCAGTTGGGCTAAGATGTTCAGAAAGTTTGCGACAATTTTTAAGAGAAATTAATACAAAACAATTATGCCATTAAATGTTTATTCAACAGTATTTAAACCATTTTGGTGCCCAACTTTTCTCCAGTTTTCTTTCAACTTAATGAATTCTTCACAGTAATTCCTAAAAAGATGGAATTTTTAAGATAATTCTTTAGATGATGACAAGAAAAAAAAAAAAAAATCAAGTTTTACCATTAAGATCATTTTGCAAGGACCTGAATATATATAAATCCAAAGAAAAAAATGGTGATTATGGCAGGTGGGTTAATACATCCCAGCTAAGCTACAACAAGTTTTGTTGGGTTGCTAAAGAAACATGAGGTCTGGTATTATCCTGATGAAAAACAACATCTTTCCTGTTTGCCAATTCTGGGCATTTTTCTTGAATTGTTGCTTTTAATCAATCCAGTTGCAAGCAGTACTTTTCAGAATCAATTGACTGGCTACTTGGCAGAAGTTCCAATCTCACCAGATGCACAGTATGATTTTGTTTTTTTAATGAGGGAGATCTACCTCTGAGGGTTGGTAAAATTAGCTCATGTTGTTTATACCGCAATCTCTTTCACTGAATATTGTAAACTTTATCTTCTCAATTTACTAAAGAAAAAAGTGCATTTTCATTGCAAAAAAAAAAAAAAAAAAAAAAAAAAAAAAAAAAAAAATCACATCTATCAGACCATGTGATACCCAAACATGGTAGGAATTTCAGTATTCTACTTGAGTAACATCTTTGGTACTTTGGCTGTATAAAGGGAGATGTTTGTCTTCTAACAGCCCAAGCACAGTCAGCAAGAAGCAACAAAAACAAAGAAAAGACCTAGGCAATCATGGACTTGTCACAACACTTTTCCTCTTAATATCTCTGCTAAACTCCATTATACCTGATGGGCTTGAGCTGGTGTATGTCTCACATTGCTTTTGCTTTTCCTTCCTCTATCTCTTCATTCTGTGAGGATTAGATTCTCCAAACTCTCCTTATTACATGTCCCAGAAACCTCAGCTGTCTCATGCTGATGCAAATGAAAAGGGAAACGCATTTAGTATCCTTTCCAAGACCTTGTCATTGCTCACATATGTTTGGTCCATGGCATCCTCAGCATCTTTCTGCAGAACTATATTTCTACTACGAGTCTCTCCATCTTTGAGATCATCCCCTGCCATATAGGGCATATCAGTCCAGTACTGTTTTCAACAAAATCTTTCTGTCTCAATATTCTGCTTAGCCTTTGAAATGTTTCCATGCTAATATCCTGTTCCAATCTCAGTGGTGAACTTTCCAGATATTTAAATTTCTGCACCTGTTTGATTTTAGTAGCACCACTTGTAGTTTGCTATTTGGGATCCTCTTTTTGCTGATCATGTATTCAGTTTTGTTGAAGTTCATGCTTAGTTCTTGCTTTCCCTTGCTACCTTCTGTAGATGGTCTTGTATTTTCCTTTCTGTGTCTGCTATCGGTACCATGTCATCTGCATATCTTAATTGCAGCTGCCAATGATGAATCTTGGCAGGACTTCAAACTGTACATTAAAACAAATCTGAGAGTGAGAATAAATCCACGGTGAGAAGACATACAAAAATAGAAATGAGTGTAAGACAGATATATCCGCTGAATTAATATCCTGTCTATATGCAGGTTATTTGCTGCCAATATAGGTTCTTCATTATTCTAATGTCTTTCTCGAATATGTTGATGTTGCCAAGCATCTCTAACAATCCTTTCTGACATTGACTCGTCTTTCTGCATTTGTATTGCCCTTTCTAATAATAATAATAATAATCCAAGTACACATGTCATTCCTTGTTCCTATATTTTGGATGGGCCTGCACTGTTCATGTCCTATCTGGTCCAATTCTACTGTGCACTGTTCCTCAGAATCCGGACAATGACTTGTTATGTGGCTCATTAAATTGATTAAGGTTTACTATTGAGAATAGAGTTTGGCATTAACCCATAGAGGTTGATATGATATTAAAAACTCAAAACTACCTTTTTTAAGGTAGTGTTTTTTTTTTTTTTTTTTTTTTTAATGTTCAATGATAGTGAGAAGGTTGATTTAGTCACATTTTGATTTTTTTTTTTTTAGAAAACAATGTCTGAACATGCATTGCTGGCAATTTTTTTTCTTTCGAAATGTACAATGGTAATTTTTCTATAAAAATTACCATTTTTTTTTTTTTTTTTTTAAAGAAAAAAAGTATATTTTGTGTATATATTTCTATAAATATGTGTTATACTTTCATAGTGTTTTGACTCCCCAGTTTGGGTCAAAACTATTTGCCCATAGCTGAGACCCTAACAACAACAGGTGCTACCACTCCGGGTCAGAGTGGACCTGGGAACAACAGCAATTAAGAGGTGGTTCCATGTTCCTCACAACCTCCCAATCAGAGGCCTTGCTGCCAGATGCAATTTACCGTCATACCCGGGACCCACCCCCAGTTTGGGGGTTAACTATTTGCCCATAGCTGGGACCCTAGCATGTGTTACCACTCCTACCATCATACCCAGGATCTTAGTAAGAATGAGGTTAATTCCAAACTTGCATACCTTGATGTATTGGTTCATCATACAGTCTTTTTGGTACCTCAGTGGATAGAAATTCTACTTTCCCATGAATGTTAGCTGGGACTTGCTATCATTTGTTTCTAGTAATTCTCCACTATACCCCCACCCCCACCAATCATTTATGAATTTATATTTTATTCTACCTTTTCTCTCCTGATATATTAGAAGAAAAAAAAAATTCTTGGGCATTCGGAGCTACACATTTTTAAGGGTTCACCAAAACTGATAATGGGGAGAATGAAAACATCAAGGGACCTGGAAATTGAGTTAGGTGTAGATGCATGTCCAAAAACTGCTGTACTAAAAAAAAAAAAAAAAAAAAAAAAAAAAAATATATATATATATATATATATATAATCATTATTATTTTATATGCTCTGGATTTACCCATCAAGCACTGTTTGCCAGTTCGCAATGGAACAAATAATTTTAGACGGTTCCCTCAAAGACATTCCAGTCCCTAAAAAACATTTTTACGAACACCAGTTACTCCATAAAATTGAAGATTTTATTAGTAGATTAAGATGGAGGGCCGCCTTCTTTTTAAATAACCTAAATACTAAGGAAGACAAGAAAATTTATGGATTTAAAACCTATAAACACCCACCATATTCTAAAAAGTTGGAAGGTTTCGAAAAGGACCTAATTAGTATTATTCGAAAAATTACATATAGGAAATTAGGGCAAAATTCTTTTCAGAAACAGCTTAATGATACTTCAAAGTCGTGTAAAAATAACGGTAATATTTACATTAAAAGTGATAAGTCCGCTAATTTATATTCAATACCTAAAGAACAATTTAACAGTGAATTAAAAAATTCGGTGATTAAACATTATAGAAAAATAGCACCGGATATTATTTCTAACATAAATAACGAAGCCACTTCATTGGTAGCTAAATTTAACCTACATAACAGGGTGGAAAAAATAACCCTAAAGAATTGTTTCCTTACGGTCAAAGACCATAAAAATTCATTCCCTAACCACCCCGAATTTAGACTTATAAACCCAACTAAGACGGAGCTTGGAAAAATAAGTAAAATTATTATTCAAAATATCTGCAATAACTTACATATGTTCCTTAACATTAACCAGTGGAAATCAACTGGTGACTGTATTAAATGGTTTAAATCCCTAAAGTTCAATAAGAACTCAGCATTTATCAAATACGACATTAAAGATTTCTACCCCTCCATAACAGCTGAACTACTTTCAGAGGCGTTGGAGTTAGCTAAAGAGTATAATGATATAAAAGAAGCAGAATTAGAAATAATTTGGCACTGCCACAAAACACTATTATATTTTAATGAGATATGGGTAAAAAAACTGATGCCCAGGGGTTTGATAATCCTATGGGGGCATATGATGGGGTGGAGGTGGCGGAGCTGATAAGTTTATGGAGTATTAGACAACCTAACGCCATAATAGATTTCCATAATCACGGTTTATACCGGGACGATGGATTAATTATAATAGATAAATGTACACCTAGAATAGGAGATAAATTTAGAAAGGAAGTGCAAAAATTTTTCAAATCTTATAAGTTAGAGATTGAAATAGAACATAACATTAAAATTCTTAATTACTTGGATATAACATTAAATCTTAATAACGGATATATAACACCCTACATCAAAAATAATTACACCCCCAATTATGTTAACAAAAATTCTAATCACCCTATGCATATTCTTAGAAGTATCCCTAATGGTATAGCCGTTAGGTTGTCCACCAACTCTTCCAATAGTGAAATTTTCGATAAATACAAGAAAATTTACCCAACTGCACTAATAAAAAGTGGACATTCGCAAACGCTAAAATTTTCTGACCAAAATATTACTAAAAAAAACCAATAACAACAGATCCAGAAATATATGGTTTAACCCCCCTACAATAATGAAGTTAAATCTAAAATAGGCAAAATGTTTTTTAACCTAATAGATAAACATTTTAACTCTGATAGCAAACTTAAAAAAATATTTAATAGGAACACTATTAAACTCAGTTACTCTTGTTTACCTAACATTGGCAAAATAATAATACCAATAAAAGTAAATTGAAAAGTAATACCAATATTCCTAGTACTAATACCGGCAACAAAAATAATTGTAATTGTAGAATTAAAACCGACTGCCCCATTAGAGGTAATTGTAATCAAGTAAATGTAGTTTATAAAGTTAGAGTTTACATTAATGAAAATGACAAAAACCCTAAAACATACATAGGAGCTACACATGATAATTTTAAAATTAGGTTTTTACAACCATAAAACCTCCTTTAAAAATGAGAAGTATAAACACAGTACGACTTTATCCAACTATGTATGGGACATAAAAACTAAAACTAAAAGAGACCCCATTTTGAAATGGGAAATAATAAAAAAATGCCCTAACTATAACAAAGGCAGTAAATTCTGTAGGTTATGTGATGAGAAGTTAGCGATAGCTAGATTTGAACCTGCCCACAACCTTATTAATGCCAAAACTGAAATATTGAATAGGTGTAGATTCCATAAAGCTAAATTTCTTGCTTAGAGTGTTTGGCTTTTTTTTTTTTTTTTAACCTCCCCCTCCCCCGTCGGGTAGGCTGGTCTCTTAGTCTTTGTTTGGTGGTGTCTATTTGATTAGTCCTTGGTTTGCCTTTGCCCTGACGAGCCGTTGTGTGAAACCGCGGTAGGTTTTGGCGATCTTGTGATTTTTTTACATTATATATATATATATATATATATATATATAGAAATAGAAATAGAAATAGAAAAAATAAGAGGGACAAGTCATTGGCTATCCTGATTACAGCATGTTTGTTCCAGTTGAACACTGCCAGTAAGGTTAGCAAGTATATATGACTGAGGGTAACCATTGAGATTTGGCGGTGGGGGGGGAGTCACTCGACTGGCAGCTAGGGAAAATTTACTTGACCCCAAAATCATTTTACTCGACCAACTCCATTTTCTTAATAGTTGCTTTACATAAACATAGCATGAATCACAAAAAATGAAATTTTAATTGAATTTCCTAATTGATTGGGTTTGGATGAAAAAAAAAAAATATGGGGTAAACCCATATTGCATTGATATATTAAAAACAAATCTTTTGGGCATTTGGGTTATAAATATTTAAGGGTTTACCTGGAGGAACTTGGGAATGGAGTTCGGTGTAGAAGGATGTCCAAAAACTGTTATAAACTTTTTTTTTTTTATAACGAAATTCATAATCTTGTCAAATAGCTGAATACTTGATGCTTCATCAGGGCTACCAAGGGTGTTTTTATTATGACACCAACACTGGATGGGTTGCCTCCAGGCCCCATCCTGTTATTTAACCCATAGCTGGAGGGTACCAGTGCTTTAGTGAATGCAGGGTATTCAACTGGAATTCGAACTCAGCTCACAGATTTCTTTCCAAGCTGACATCCACTGCACCACAACGCACATCCGTCACTGAATATTGATTGTTGCACTTAGTGAAACTCGCTTAGTTGGCTCTAGACAATTTGAAGAAGTCAATGGGGGTTATACATTTTTTCGTTAATGATAAGAAGGAAGAGTAAAGTCTTACTTCTGGTGTGGGCTTTGCTATAAAAACCAAGCTTGCCAAAACCCTTCCTTCACTTATCTCCGACCGAACCATGACTTAAATTAACTCTAGAAAATGATACTCCTATTACTCTTGTAAGTTGTTATGCGCCTACTATGTCAAATACAGATAAAGTTAAGGACAACTTCTACAATGAACTTTGCACTGTCATTGCAAATGTTAGGCACAAAGAAAAACTGATAGTGCTTAGAGATTTAAATGCTCATGTTGGTGCTGATCATGTCACTTGGAATGGTGTGTTGGGTCATCATGGTGTTGGGCATATGAACTCAAATGGTTTGCGTTTTCTTTCTCTTTGCTAGGAGTTTGACCTTACCATTACATTTTTTCAGCAATCAATCATTGATGCATCCACAGTCCAAGGTTTGACACATGATAGATCATGTCACAAGACAGCAAGACATAAAAGACTTCTCGTTAACTTGAAGCTCTCACTCAACCTGCTTTTTGTCTGATCATACTCTTCTTTGAAGTAGTGTGACATTCCGCCTGAAGCGAATCCAGCTTCAAAAATCTTCATTGCCAAAATGCATGTCTTACCTTTGAGAAACATAGGTAAGTGTAATGAACTGTCAAATAAAACTGACTTATCTCTTGATTCTGTCAATTTCTGAGAACGTTGAATCTTCGTGGAAATCTCTACACGATATGGTCCACAGCATGTCACAGGAGGTTCTCGGTCTCCCAGTTCACAAACACCAAGACTGGTTCAACGACAATAATGCCGAACAGATGCATAGCACACATAAGGTATGGATTGGTGACAAACAGTCAACTGTAAAGAAACAATACAGAAATTGTAAAGCTAAGGTTCAGGCCGCCTTAAGACAAATGAAAAATGCCTGGTGAGATGCCAGGGCAGCTGAATTGCAGGAGGCTGCAGACAGGAAAGGCAGCAAAGCATTTTATGATGGTCTGAAGAAAGTGTATGGTCCCAGAGAAAGTGGTACTTCACCTGTGCTTGCTTCTGATGGTGCAACACTTAACTGAGAAGAGTGACATTCTGTTGCAATGGAAAGACCACTTTGAGAAAGTGCTAAATTCAATCTTTATTGTTGATGAGGCAGCACTTGCATCAATCCCTCAACACCTAGAACTACCACAGCTTGGGATTGAATCTTCCTTGAAAGAAGTCGATAATGTCAAAATTATCTTCAGGTAAGGCCCCTTGGAAAGATGGTTTACCCCTGGAAATTTATAAGTATAGAGGCCCAAAACTAGTCAAAAAGTTGCATCAGCTATTTAAGATAATTTGGTTTCATGGTCAGGTTCCACAAGAATTTAAGGATATGGACATAAAACATCTTTAAGAATAAAGGTAATCGGCATTGTGACAATTCTCATGGAATCTTTGTATTGCAGGAAAAAATCTTGGCCCGTCTTATTCCCAATAGAATCAGAAAAAAATCTGGTTGATGACACCTACCAAGTCACAGTGTGGGTTCTGGTCTGACCGGGGCACTATATGATTTTCTTTGACTCAGACAAGTTGCTGAGAAAGCACGGGGAAAAAAAAATAGTGAATTGTACATGGTATTTGTCGACCTTACTAAAGCTTTCGACAGTGAACAGAGAGGCACTTTGGAAATAACTGAACAAACTTGGAATACCAGATACAATGCTTAAAGTTATTGTATCATTCCATGACGGCTTGAAAGGTACTGTGATCTGAGACATCAAAAGCATCTGAAGCAGATCCATCAAACAGTACAAAACAAGGATGTGTGCTTGCTCCAGTTCTTTTTGCACTGTATTTTTTGGTGATGCTTCAGCATGCTTACAGTGATTTCGATGGTTTGAACTTCCAATTTCATACTAGTGGTGGATTATTTAATCATCAACACTTTAAGGCCAAAGCATTGCTAAGAACCCAAATGATATTTGACATGCTATTTGCTGATGTTGCTTTGGTCGCTACATCGTATGTAGAAGCACAGGAACTTGTAAATAGGTTTTCTGAAGCCAGTAAAGCATTTAGACTCCCCATAAGTATTAAGAAAACTGAAGTAGTTCATCAGCCCCCTCCTCATCAAAAGCAAGAACAAAATGAAACAAATCCTCCAGTTCATTCTTTTCCTGATGATTGCATAACAGTAGGTGGGAAGAGTCTGAAATATGTTAAGCGTTTCACATATTTAGGTAGCATTGTGAACTCAAACAGATCTCTTGACAAAAGAGATCCGTTTGAGCAGAAGTGAGTGAGGGATAGAGTTGTAATTTCCGCAATAATTTCTGCTATATTAGAATACTAATAGAAAAACAATTCTGTTGTAAAAAAAAAAAAAAAAAAAAACAATCTGAAGTAAAATTGCTCGATGGAGAGCTGAAACATTACCATAGATTCTCAATTTTTCTGTGTAGATTCCTCTAATAAGGAATGAACCCTGGTGGGTCTATGTAACATTGTTTCATGGACGTTTTACCTGGGCAGCTACAAGCCATACTTTTATTCTTGGATTAACCGTTTGTAAGTCATGCCAACATTGATAAAGTCAGAAGAAAAATCCAGGTGAAGGAAAAGGTTACAGGAGCCAAAAGTTTTGAACAAAGGTCATTCTCTTTCAGGTTCCTTCATTTGGATGGACAAGTCATGACAAGATTCTGGTTCAGTCTGATCTGAAATATTTTTAGATTAAGGAAAGAGTCTCTTGCAGCTGAAGATGAACTTAAAGTGGAGGGCTGAGGCCTCCATTACAATCATTCAATTTTGTTATTCTTATCAACTAGATTAGTGGAACTCTAGCAAACTGTTTTGTCTGTCTATTAGTGTGACAGAGCACCTACAGTGTGTTGCAAAATCTGCTGCTTCCACATGTCTGTGGATGGATTGGAGTGCCACACTTAAATTGCAAGTTCTTGGCCAGGTGCAGACATAGATTGAGGAAAACAGCAGCTTCTAAAACAACGATACCAGAAAGGGAGCATTACTCAGCTGAGGGAAGGCCAGCTGTTTGCCTTGGAATGAGTACCCATATTGTGAATGTCAGTATGCATCCAGAGTTCTTTCTTAGATACAGACCTGCCTCTGAGATTTGGCTGTTGTCAAGAAAGGTATTAGTCAGGGATGGTGGCTGTTCCCAATGGTTTGATTAAGAGCCTCATTTTTAAAAGAGGTTTTATTTATAGTCATTGGTGCCTAGGTTGAAATAATGAAGCATCACTCACCTGACTAATTTGTCATGCATTCTGAACTGACAACAAAAAAGGAGGGGTTGGTGCGGGGGGATGATAGTTGAATATTGTTGCTTTCCTATGACCTAAAGTTTCATGTGGATGCTCTATAATGCAGTTTCACAATATTCAGGGAGTTCAAATGTCACATTATTTAATTCTGCATTTATGTGGCCCTTATAGAGTTTGTGGCATATACAACATAACAAGGAAAGTGATCAATGA
Organism: Ascarosepion bandense; assembly: GCA_037127315.1. Lineage (NCBI taxonomy): Eukaryota > Metazoa > Mollusca > Cephalopoda > Sepiida > Sepiidae > Ascarosepion > Ascarosepion bandense. The sequence continues at coordinate 1,292,934 of JBBBDQ010000451.1, forward strand.
TAGACTGACACTCTTCAGTCAGCAATACAAGAATAGCATTAGCATTTAAGACTGTCTTGGAGAGACTCAGATGCATGTGGCAAGGAATAGAGGCAGGTCGGTGGTGGCTTTAAATTTTCATGTTTAAATAAACACAGGTTACATCTGTTATTCCCACTTCCTGTGTGTGGACAGAGACAAATCAGACGCTTTGGGGAAATTTTTTTTTTTTAAGTTCAATACATCATCCAGTTTGTCAAGACTCCACAAGGAAGCAGAAAGCTTTTATTTGAGGGATATGCCTAAATTGACAAAACTAGAGAATTAACAGTTAAATTGAGGAGCAAACAACGAAAACAGCAATGCAAGACTGAAAATAAAAATTGCATCCATCAACAAAATTCACTGATAGCTTTATAAAAATTTAAAAAATAAATAAACTAGATGAGAGCTCAAATTTAGGACAATTGTTCAATACTTTAAGTCCTGTCTGAATTGGCCAGCTACTATTACCACAGCTGTGAACATGCACATGGTATTCAAAATGTGCCACTCAACTATTGTCTCTGGCTTTTCCACCTCTTCTTTACCAATTGTCAAAGTTGCATTTCCATTGTTCAAGCTTAACATATTGTAAATATCTATTTTTATTAGTGCTGTATGAGAATGAAAATCATTCATTCTTCCTGCTGGATATTAGTCATGTAGACACTGTTCTTTATTTTGAGTTACAGGTTTAAAATTTTTTTTTTTTTTTAACACTACTCAAATACACTTGTTACATTTGCTGATCATTTTAACTATATTGCCAGAAGAGGAGTTGTAACTTTGATTCCTATTAAATAAACTGTTTAATTATCAGTGTTAGTACCCCGGGAGTGCCTGGGAAATTTGCAGGGTCCTCGATTGACTTTTCGTCGATCGATGATAATTTAAACAGGGGTTTAAGAAGAGCCTTCTTCTGAGAAGGGTCCCTTTCCAATAGTTCTGTCTATCTAACACATGTCTGTGTGTTTAAAATGCTTCTGCTCTTTTCTTTGGTTTTTGGGGGGAAGGCTTATCTGCATTGGGGGAGGGTTGAGGAGTTCTAGGGGAGGGTTTTTCTGGTTGGGAAAAGGGAGTCTCCTGACTGGAGGAGGGTGTGGGGGAAGGAGATAAGAAGTGTAACTGGAGAAGCAGATTTACTACTACTCTCAAAATGGGTAGTTATGACAGGTGATGCCGGGGCTTACTGGGTTTTGGCCATTAAAATGGGCCGTTCCGCTCTGCTCTCCCCCTCTTTTTTTGGTCGCATCCTCTTCCTCCTCCTCTTTTCAATGAGGAGGAACACGGAGGAGGCATCTCCTCGCATTCAATTTTCTGTTGCTGCTGTTTTTCCTTCTTTTCCTCCCTGGAGAGAGAAGTCGCTTTTTTTTTTTTTGAAGGAGAGGAAGCCTCCTTCTTCCCCCCCTTTTCACCACCTCCATCCATCCAGCCGGCCTTTGTGGGGGGAGGCTGACTTCAGTCTGCATCACTGGTGCTTCTTTTGTTACCAGCGTCACTGAAGTTTGTGTTTTTCCCCCTCTTCTTTCAGGAGGGGCACATTTTGGCTAGGTGACCCGCCACTCTGCAAAACCAACAATGCAGCCTATGCCCCTCCATGGCAACAAATTGCTTTCTTCCACCACACAGGAGGATGTCAGGCACCTGAAGAAAATTTGCCCTGTCTACAATGACAGACACTGACGTCCTCAGTAGAGATTCCCGCCTTGCTGATTACTCTGTTTACTTCCTCCACTGTACCAAACTGGGTCAGAAAAGCTCCCACATGGTCACAACTGATCTCGAGGGGTACTCCATGCATCATGATATGAGTGCGCCTTGTGCCCATGTATTCCAGTTGCAGTCTCACTCCTTTGATCTGCAAACAAGTTCCTGCTAGTTTTTTTTGCTTCTTCCTCTGAACCAAGAAGGACATCCCACGGGATCTCCTAGCTAGTACTTTTGAGCAAATACCCAAACTATTTCACGTTTCCTCCATGTTTTTCCTGCTAATGCCCACAAACTTTCATGTTTTCAGATCTGACGTTAGCAGGGAAATTGTCCTTGTTGCTAACTTTTTTGCCCCACTTCCCGGATGATTAATTTGTTTTCATTGCAATACTCCTTGTACTTTTCCCCACATTTGCAGGTAATAAACTAGAAAGAATTGAATCTTTCTTTGTATTAATTTCTGCAGCAGATATCTTCCTAGATATAGCAAACTCATTGAAACATTTGTGAAAATGCATAAAAAAATAAATGTATTACTCACATGCATGCAGAAGCAAAGTAATGCTTTTGAAGCATTTAAAAAAAAAAAAAACAAAAATAAAAAAAAAGGCTTTGACAAGTAAGCTAGTAATAAAAATCTTCAACCAGAGAAAATTTACTTTAACGACTGATACAAATGAACATGCCATAGTGACTATTGTATCACAAAAGGTTTACCCAATCATTTATCTTTCCAGAAAATTGTCAACAGAATGTACTTATTTTAATATAGAAAGAAAAGCATTGGCTATAGTCTTGAGTATAGAGAGAACACAGAACTTGTTTGGTAAAAAAGTTCCTGTTAAAATCAGATCACAATCCTTTAAAATTCTTATTCAATCTGTGAAAGGAGTTACCATGAGTAAGGTCTTCAAGAATTTTAAGGTGGGTCATTAAAATCATGGTGCTTCCTTTAACATACATAATGCCAAAATCATTCATGTGGATGTATTATCAAGACAGACTTCAAAATGAAAATTGAGAGTAATGTGAAAATTCTGATGACAGTTATACGATGGATGGAAATGAACGCATTATCCTGCAAAACACTCAACATAGAAATCTAACAAGATACAAAGAATGTGCGAAGTAACAGCACTATAGTGAAAAGACCTTTCAAGGAAGCAAGACATAGGTTAATGATAGAGAAAGGTATATGTAATGCAAATACAATAGTGCCTCTCAATTTTTTGAAGAAATAATTCAAGGTGTGCACGATTATATACATTGCAGCATCAGTGATGCAAAGAAGGTTGAGACTACAAGCATGGAATATTCTAAAGATATTTAAGAACACATAAGATGCCCCAAATATGCAGAAATTAAAACATCTAAAACCAAATTACACACATGACTTAAAGAGGGGGAGCTATGGACAAAGGTCCACATGAACTATGCCCACATTAGAAATATTCATTTATTTTTAATCTCATTCTTAGGCTTGCCAAGAATACAAAAAAAAAAAAAAAATGAGGCGTGAGATAAAAAGCTGCCACCATGTAACATTAGTATTTGCAAGAAACAGTTCACTTAAAACCACTGGAAGATGTATAACATACAAACTGCCATAGCAGTAAGGATTATCTTAAAAAAGAAAAAAAAAAATCAGCTTTAGAGGGCAGGCAAATTACACACACACACAACCATGTTTGTTACAGAGGAGAAAGCCTGGTGATTAAAAAAAAAAAAAAAAAAAAAAAAATGGAGGCAACTAATATTAGCTCACACTGATCAATTTAAAACCATGTTTGAGCCTGAAGATTTAGAAATACAAACAGAGGAATAAGATGAAAGAATGGGGAAACCAAAATAGAACAAAACATATTGGAAATGTGTTAACAGATCTAGAAGAGGAAGATGAATCTAGACCAGAATCTCCATTAAAGAGGATACAAGAAAAACAAAGAGCAATGCAGACCATCCAGAATATTCAGAAGCAATAGAGCAACTAAAGGTGTCAAACTTCTTATGTTCAGGGTGGTATAGCGTGGTATGCAAATGAGATGCATGCATAAATAGAGTGAACCTCAGGCACCAAACGGAAGGAGAAATCACGTAGCTTCATAAGAGATTTACACATCAGAACAAAAATAAACAAAACAAGCTGACAATATATGCAAGGCAAATTAAAAAATATGGCTGATAAGATATTTTGGAGTTATTTAGCTTTGCATGAAGAGCAATATTCAACTGGTCAAAAATCATGATTTTAGCCTTCTGTCATGAATACAAAAAAAATGACATCTCCAGGTTCCTTTTCCTATCCAAATGAACATTTTCTCAAATACACCTGGACCTCACCGGACCATTGCCCTCATATGAGAGATACAACTGCTTACAAACATGTGTCAACCATTTCTCCTGTTGGTGAAAAGCTATTCCCCCTCTCAAGCATTAATGTAGAGATGACAGCAAAGCCTTTCATTGCAGGCTGGATATCTTGTGATGACTACAGGTACACTAAAACAACAGAGGTTGTCAATTAGAAGCTGGACTATTCAACCAATTGCTGAAACTACTGGGAAGAGAATTAGAATGACAGCCTCTTATCCACAGGCAAAGAGTGGTTGAGATGTTCTAGCAGACTGATTGAAGTAAGCCCTAAGAGCAATGGCAAATCAAATTGATTGAAGAATTTGTCATCAGTACTTTCAGGACTGCACTGCTCTAAAGTTGGCAAAGTGTTCATCCACTGAGATGGTGTATGGTATCAGACTTCCAAAACAGTTTTTTCTTTCTTTAGCAGAAGCAACTGAACCTCACTTCGTGAAATGATTTACAGCCAGGATGGCTAATTTGGCTTACCAACCCCCACTGCACAAACTCGGAGCCCTACGTATATGCTGAAATCTTTACAGACTTGCACACGTTTTTGTGCACAATGCAGCAAAAGTATGTACACTGCAGCCAGCCTGCAGAGGACTAATTACGATCCTTAAACATCAAGGAAAACATTAAGTGAAAAATAAAAAGCCTCTTTGAAAACTTTTTTAGATACCACCTGCCTGAATGACAGCTTCAGAGAGCACATCAGTCCCAGGATCAGAGCAGCCAGAGAGAACAATTACCAGATCAGACCAAGATATTAAGTGGCCAAAACATTTGTTGGACTAAAGTTCTGAACATTCAATATATGTAGAACATTTGTTTTTCTACATTTTTCTCTTGTGTTGTACATTCATTTTTCAGCATTCTTCAAGCCATCTTTAATTACTGAATTGCTACCACCGATAAGTCAGGTGAGATTTCATCACATCAGCACCTTTTTGTCATAGGTCCTAAGGACCTGTCTTGAGGTGGGGATATTTTTAGGACATTTCAGAGTTGTCTCTCATAGATGCTCACATAACACTTAAGGGCTGTTGATCCCATATAAAAAGGCAGCAAAGAGAATTTTTTTTACTGGGCTGTTAGCCTGAATCCTTAGAATGATTATCCTACAAGTCCAACTTTGCTTTAATGTAACTTGTATTCTTGAAGAAACATGTTCATTATCCCTTTATGTTTGGAGACAATTTTATTCACTTTTATTCTGTTGTATTCAGTAGTTATGTTGTTTGTACACAAAGGTTTTATTCCTTGTACCTCTGTGTCTATAGTCATATAAAAAAAAAAAAAAAAAAAAAGAAAAAAAAATGTAACCTTCATGCTTCTTATTTAGTCCTTAAGGATTTACATTGTATATCCTCTATGTGCATAGCTACTGCAGCTAAAATGAAGTTAAAAAAAACAAAAAAAACAAAAACAAAACAGAACGTTCACAGTTGCTGGCTGAAACGTCTGTCAGTGAGATTTTGAGACAGAGATCAAGATCGAGAAGTGTTCTGAGGTTAAAACTAGGTTGTGAGAAAGATACTCTCGACTGGTGCAGTATTCATTTTCAAACGATTAGAGCTTTACGCTCGCAGGGTGACATATCACCAAGCCAGACAAGGGTGCCGGTGTCGTGATTTTGAATAGATCGGATTATATTGCAAAGATGCATAATATATTAGATGATCCATCTAAATTTACAGTTATCAGTCCAGCCGATACTCACGATAACACCGGCAAAATAGAAGCCAAACTTCAACGTTGGCTGTTGTCCCAGTATAAGGACAAATTAATTTCTAAGGACATCTATAGTAGGATCAGACCCGTGGGCTCGCAACGCCCTAGAATGTATGGCCTTCCAAAAGTTCATAAAGACAGAGTCCCACTCAGACCTATTTTGTCTATGGTGGGCTCCACACAACATGTGTTGGCTAAGTGGTTGGCTGAGATTCTCCAACCTGTGTCTCTTGCTCTGTCTGCGTACAATGTCATCGACTCCTTCAGATTTTCTAGTTTCATTAGAAACTTGGATTTTTCATCTAGGGATAAATTTATGGTCTCCTTTGACATTGTCAGTTTGTACACAAATGTTCCATTAAATGATACTATTAACATTTGTGTAGACATGTTATATAGAGGGAGTTTAGGTGCCGCAGCAATTCTCGAGGAGTTATTCCTGGAATGTATGCGATTGGCAACTGAGGGGGTGGAATTTAGCTTTGACGGGACAATGTTTGTGCAGACAGCGTTGCGATGGGTAGTCCTCTGGGTCCTGTCCTTGCGAATATTTTTGTGGGATTTCATGAGCGTCTGCTATTTGAGAGGGTAGCAGAACCTTTGATATATCAACGATATGTTGATGATACCTTCTCTTTATTTGACAGCGCCATTGATGCTGAACATTTAGTTCAGTTAAATACTTTACATCCTTCCCTTCAGTTTACCATGGAGATTGAAAGGGATGGATGTCTCCCATTTTTAGATGTCCTTGTTCAGCGGCGGGACGGTACTTTCGTGACTTCTGTTTTTCACAAACCAACCTTTACTGGTTTGTATACTAATTGGAAGTCGTTTGTCCCTAAGTCTCGTAAACTGGGTCTGATAAAAACCTTGGTTCACCGTGCCTTGAATATTTGTTCTCCTGAATGTTTAGAAAGCAAATTAATTTGCTTGCAGGAGATTTTCGAAGGCAATGGGTACCCGGTTAATGTGGTGAAACGGGTAATTGATCACAAGATCAAACGTTATAAAGAACCTAAGGTTGAAGGACCTAGCCGCTGTCCCTTGTATCTGAAAATACCCAGGCTTGGTAGAAGATGTCAAACTATAACCGACAGAGTTTCGGCATGTGTTTCGTCCCGTTATTTTGCGGTGCAGTTACATGTTTTTCAGACTAGACCTGTGTTTCCTTCCTTCAGTAAAGATAGGTTGTCCTATTTTCGAAAAAATTCAATTGTTTATCAATTTAAATGCTTTTGTGATGCGGCATACATAGGACGTACCGATCTGAGGTTGGAGATGCGAGTTTCACAACACGTCCCCGCTAATATACGTTCCATTGGCTCTCTCAGACCTATAAGAACAACACAATCTGTTCTGGATTCCGCTATTGACAGACATCTTTTGGACAATCAAGTGTGTGCCTCAGCATATGAGGACAGCTGATTTACTGCCTTGCACAGCTCTCGGTCTACACATCTTCGTATTTTGGAAGCAATTTGCTTGAAAATTTATCAACCAAGCCTGTGCAGACAGAAAGAGTAGTTTTTACGCTCTTACAATTGCTGGTGAGTCTGTGAGTGTAACATTTTTTCACTTTTAAACACTTGTGGAATTATGTGTACACCCACCTTACATTTTATGTGTTTTTTTTTTCAATAAATTTATTTTTAAATGAGTTCCATCTCCCGGCATTTTAAGTAATTTATTTTGCCTTGTCCTTTTCATCATTTCCCTTAAAATTAAAGCCAACGAGAACCCTTGATAAGAGTTGGTCGAAAGGTTCCTCAGGTTTAAATAATATGACGTCTGTTCTTTTTAAAGCCATTAGTAATTTCTGTGGGTACAAATCATATATATATATATATATATATATCTCTCAAGAAGCTAGTAAAATGCCATAAGTGATACACACTTGGGTGATCATGTCTCAAAAGAGACATGACTGACTGGGCAAAAGATTATACCGCAGTAGGTTGCCATTGCTTTCTGCAGTAGACTGGTTGCTGACCAAGGCTATAGAAACCAATCTGTCCTATTATTTAACCCATAACTGGAAGGAATAGACAGATTAATACCTTTCTCAAGGGTATTTGCGCATAAGTGAAGGCAATGAATTCAGCTGGAAGTCGAACTCGGCTCCCCGATTTCTCGTTCTGAGCTGATATCCAATGCACCACAACGCACATAGGTAAATTTAATTTATTTAATTGGGTTGATAAAAAACATTGTTTTAAGTTTAATTTAACAGTCAAAGACCACAAAAATAATTTCCCCAATAATCCAGAATTTAGACTACTAATCTTACCTAGCTCTCTTAGTTTTAAAAATTCTTTGTAAAATAACTTTGCTAAATCCTACTAAGAATGTTCATTAACATAAATCAGTGGCACTCTACTGGTGACTGTATAGACTGGTTTCAAAAATGCGATAAAAGTAAAAACTTCATTTATCAAATGTGATATAAAGGAATTTTATCCTTCAATTTCCGAAAGCACTTTTAACGAGGCTATTAATCTGGCAAAACAATATAATTAAATTACTGATGAAGGAATAGAGATTATCAGACACTCACATAAAACATTACTATATCATAACATTGTATGGACTAAAAAGAATGATTTAAACAGCTTTAATAACCCCATGGAGGCCTATGACGGGGCAGAGGTAGCGGAATTGATAGGCTGTTTACTATTACACAAATTAAATGAACACAGGTTTTAATAACCATGAGGGGTTAATAATAGTTGATTATAGTAACTCCCAAAAAATGTGACAACTTAAGAAAAAATCTCCATTGGTTTTTTAAATTATAGTTTAAATGTGGAAGTCGAATAGTTTAAAGATTCGAAATTTAGACATAACTAAATATGTGAAATGGAACTATATCACCTTTAAATGTTCTGGATTCAGCTATTGGCCAACACATGCTGGATAGCTGGGCATGTGACTTTGTACGAGGACAATTGGTTTCCTTTGTTTTTGACCTTTATTAACCATTTGTAATAAAGCCAACATAAGCCCTTGAAGAGTGTTGGCCAAAAGGTTCCTCGGGTTGGGATAATTATGACATCTATCTTATTTAAAGTTATTAATTTATTCTGTGGGTACAAATCCGTATATTTCCGTCAGCAGTACCCCAGACAATTTATCGGCCAAATCATTCAGGCTGTTAGACTTTGGTATAAGGTTAATCTGAGAATTAGACAAACATTTCTCAGATCTTGTTTGTCATGCAGTGTTGTTCCTTCATATATTCGAAGAAGGCTGACCAGAATTAAAATAAATGGTACCTCTATTGAACACTCGTTTATCAGGTATGAGTTGAATAAATTATTTGACTGCTCTATTAGATGCTTACACTCATTTCATTCACTTATGAATGATATTTGAGTTGAAATGGGCTTCTTTGAATATTTCCATTTCTCCCATTATTTGGTTAGTTATAGATTACGTCTGGAAAAATCTGCCAATGAGAGAAACGGTAAGTATTTAGATTACCTGATCACTAGAAGGTATGGTTCTGTTAACGGTGATTTGCACCGACATATATTCAATTTTTCAAACATTAGTATCAGTGAGGTTGAACTTTTCCTCTCGTGTGGCTTAGACTTTTGTATCCCGGCCCCTTCTAAGGTTAATAGGGAACAGATCTATTCAGAGTTTGAGTTACTACATTATCAAATTATTCATCATGTTCCTAGTTCATCTGAAAAGTGTTCCGAGGTCAAAGCCAGGTTGTTTGAGTTGGCTACTGAATACTCTTCGCTAGGTAGTGAAAAAGAATCTCGATTGGCATGGTATTCATTTCTGAACTATTAAAGCTTTTACATTTGAGGGAAGACATTTACATTGCCAAGCCAGATAAAGGTTCTGATGTCGTCATTTTGAATAAACAGGATTATCTAAACAAAATGCATATTATTTTCGATGATCCTTCTAAGTTTACAGTGATCGGTCCTGCCAATACATTATATAACACCAGCGAAATAGAAGCCAAAACTCAACGTTGACTTTGTACAAAGACAATTTCTAAAAGATATCTACAGCAGAATCAGGCCCGTAGGTTTGCAACATCCTAGGATGTACAACTTTCCGAAGGTTCATAAGGAAGGAGTCTCACTTAGACCAATTTTATCTATGGCGGGCTCCGTACAACGTGAGTTAGCAAAGTGGTTGGTGGAAATTCTTCAACCTGTGTGACGCATTGTCCATGTGTAATATTTCTGACTCCTTCAGTTTTTCTAGTTTCGTGAGAAACTTAGAATTTTCCTCTCGAGAAATTTATAGTCTTGTACAACAGAGTATTTGTGTACAAACTGTCGGAAACAATGGTTAAGAGGTGGTGATGTAATGAATATGCATACACCTTGGTTCCCCCTCACAGTAATATGATTGGCTGGTGTCAGCCATAAATACAGACTAAGGCAGGAATGCCTAGGATTACGCCTATTGACTACACCTATTGTATAAGTCAATGCCTAAGCATACTGCATAAGACTACTTGCTAGATTGTCCTATCTGGTTACATTTGCCAAAACCACTTAGTGTTATGGAACCTACCCTTTTTTGACTATAATGAACTTTTCCTATTATTGTGAATACCAGGAGAATATGCCTCTCGGGGTGGAGTTAGGTGGAAAGAACCGTGTTTTGCACTATTATTTTGCTACTGATTTCTACATTTTTTCTGTGAGTACATAGTTTAGTTGTTCACCATTGTTTAGATTTGTCTTTGTCATTCATTTTTTTTAAGGAAAAAAAGTCTACCCATTTATATGGCAAACAGACTGAGTTGGGGGTGTGACTCGATAACTAGGCATATATCAAGGTGCTTTGTAAAATATGTATTTTATTATAATAGATTAAAATAGAAAATGGTTAAGAATAGAAAATAGATTAAAAACATGTTTTGTTTTAACAAAAGTGAAAAAGAGAATAAACAAATGCTTTTTCTTTTATGAGGAAAATTGTGGAAGAGACAAGGGTATCAGATTACTGTTTTAAATCCTACCACTCTTCCAGTAAATATTTGACTCAGTGATTTAATGTGATAAAGAGATAAAGTTCAGGAAATAGAGTTCAGGAGGGGAGGGTTGAATGACCAGGTCAAAGGCTGTCTTTTACTGTATCTTGACAACACATTAAGAATTTTCCGGCGGAAGCTTTAAGATAAAAAGATAAAAAAGAATCCTGGAAAAAATACTAAGTCCACAAGATGTTTACACATCAAAAGAAGGAAAATTTAAGTGCCCTGAAATTTCGGACTTGCAGTCGCCAATTGCTTATCAACCGGTGGTTTAAAGCATTTCCGGATCCATTTTAAATAAATAGAAGTTAGTGAGTTTTCAAGTTACTTCAAGTACACACCCGGGGGAACTAAGAAACTCCGTTCATCTTGCTTCGGTCAGTTCGGATTTGTTGATCTCCATTAATTAGAGTTAGAGCTGTGTGTCACATTCGCCTGCCCCAACCGTAAAGGCTAACTAAATGAAGTAAAGCATCCTTTCAACTCATCCAAGTTGTGGAAGTTCGTTCCTTATAGTTCAATCTTGTACCCCCATCTTGAGGCTCCGACATTTTCAACAAACTCCCGGCAAACATCACAGCATGGAGAACGGCTGCCGGAGAAAGTGTTCGTACGGGTCCGTTGGGGTGTTACAGGGGACAATTCTTTTAAATTGCAATTTCAAGTTGGATTATCTCCTCTCAAAAAAAAAATTCTGTCATGCTGACTATCAAGACTGGTTCCAAGACATAATGAACCTTTAAAAGATCCCATGATTGCTTCACTACAAATGGAGGGGAAATAAAAACTATTGTGTAGCACTATTAGAGAACTCCTGGTGACTCTACAGGAAATAAAATGAAGCCCTCAAGGATGAATTAATTAACTCAAAAACGAATCACAGATGGACCCACACATTTCAGTCAGTTTTTCTGTATGTGACAATGTACTCCTGTACAGCAAGAGTTGTCATTCCCAAAAACCTACAAGAGAGAATTTATGTTGGTCATCCTGGGAAAAATAGGATGAAAAGTTATGTACAGCTACGTATACTGGCCTAAAATGGACCAGGACATTGTAAACATTGTCAACACATTCATGTGCTGTGCCTTGGTGGCAAAAGCACCCCCCGTCACATAAGCCAGAGCCAACGACTGACCAAACTTGGTCAAGGATACACGTGGACTTTGCGGATCCATTAGAGGATTTTTACTATCTAATTGAAGATCGTTTTACAAAATGGCTGGAAGTGTTCAGATGTAAAAAAAAACTATGGAGTTAATGATAAACTACCTTCATGAATCGTTTGCCAGTCAGTTTTGGAGTAGATTGCTTGGTCAGTGACAGCAGAATCAATTTACGTTGGCCGACTAAAGTTCGGTGAGACTTTCCAGATAAAACATATCTGGACCCCCCCCCCCACTTACAAGATGTTTAAAAATAACATCTGAGAACCTGGCATGATAGAAAAAAAAAAAAAGGACTGAAAACACGGTTTACATAATCCAAGGCCCTCAGGTCTCTCATAGAAGACACCTAAATCAAATCAGGAAACAACTGTTGGAGGATTCCAACAGTAATTCCCAAGAAGAAATTATAGATACCATATATGACACCTTCGATATACAGATAATCTAAAAGAAAATGGAAGTTCATGGATCCTATCGTTATCAATCTAAAAAAGAAACAATATTGAGACCCTGCAAAGGTAAAGGCTTGGAGGAGGGGTGTTATGGAGCCTACCCTTTTTGGACTATAATGAACTCTTCCTATCATGAATACTGGGAGAATATGCCTCTCGGGGTGGAGTTGAGGTGGGTTGGGTTGAGTCACCCCAGTCTAATACTTGGCAGTCAAACTGACGTGTAACACTTGTATTTGTTTTCCATTTAATATATATATATATATATATATATATATATGTGTGTGTGTGTGTGTGTTTCACTAATTCCTAAGTTCAAGTTTTCTTATGAACCTATTCTGGGTCCACAACATTTAGCTACTTTGAATTATATATATATATATATATATATATATATATATATATATATATATATATCTCCCTTTCCAGGATATATCAGGTGATATGCTGACTAAACACAGTTGTACAGACACAAATGATGCCGAATGATTGGGTTGCCCAAAATCAGCAGTTGTCCCAGAAAACAAGAATCCATAAACTTGTATTAGTCAATCATAGATTGCAGTTGTGTAAGATAGCAGAGAAGTTGAACATATCAGGAGGCAGTGCATTCACCATTTTGCATGAACATTTGTCAATGAAAAAGCTGTGCTCAAAGTGGATGCCACATTTGCTCAGTCGATCAAAAAACAATGCCTCAACAATTCAGAGCATTGTTTATAACTTGTCACATTTTTTTTACACAAAACCTCCTTGTGTTCAGACAACAGATGAACCATGGCTACCGCTTCACTCTGGAGTCAAATTGGTAGTCAGTCAAGTTGAGAGCAGCAGGTGAAAGCCATCCCAAAATCAGAGAAACATCAGCAGGTAAGGTTTTGGCTGCCATATTTTGGTATGCAGAAGGTATTTTGTTCTATTACCTGAGAAACCAAGAACCATCAATAGCAAATATTATATAGCATTGTTGGTATGTTTGAAGAAAGAAGTCACCAAAAAACAGCCACAAATGAAGAAAAAAAAGTGATCTTTCTCTAAGACAGCACACTGTGTCAGAAGTTGATTGCAACGATGGCAAAAACTACACAAATTGCATTTTGAATCCACCCTATTCTCTAGATCTGGCCTCCAATGACTACTGGCTGTTTGCAGGCCTCAAAAGAATACTCCACAGAAAGAGATTTGGCTCCAATGAAAAGTGATATCAGAAACTGAGGCATATTTTGAAAAAAAAAAAGTTAGCAAAGCGTTGGAATCTGTATCACACTAAGAGATGACTATATTGATGAATAAAGTTGAATTTTGACTAAAAGTTATTTTAATTATTAGGCCTGGGACTTGAATGACGTCTTAAATTCCACTTCATTTTTAGTTATCTTTAATCATTTCTACAGCTTTGGCTACACTTTCTGATAATTTACAGGGTTTAAAGACTTCTTTTGCTGCCAACAGTCAAGGTTTTTCATCCCTACTCATGTTGATTAATACTTGAAAAATGAAAGATCTACTAAAGCATATTCATCACATCCCAATAAAGTGTCTTTACTAACTTTAGAGGAGTCAGGCGCTACCCTGGAAGATACCAAATAAGCCGGGCAATGCCCCCGAGAGACAAAGAAAGAAAATTGAGTAAAAAGAATCCAGTATCACAGGTTCTACCTTTCCAGCATTGAGAATTGTCTTTAATAACTACCAACAAAAGGCTGAGCAGTCAGCCTTGATATGCATCTGAACAAATCATAGTTGGCATTCACGTAACTATGTCGTTAGATTCATAACATTCCTTGCTGCTCCAAAACAATTATAAAATATTCTGGAGGACACCAAGATTGACCGTCTATACTCAGCATGAGCTTGAAATGACCATGAAAGATTTATTAGTGATTTTTTTTGTTTTTTTATTATAAACTCAGTTTAGAGACAAATCATCAATGCTTAACTTTTTAACAGGTCTTAAGGATATTTCCTCTTCATTGGATAAGTAAGCTTTGCAATGAAATACACCTCAAAATACACACTAAATGATTAGGGGCATCCTCAACCTGACCTCCCACAAGGTACTTTATGACCTTACTGTCTCAGCTTTGGAAATTTTGTGACTCATCATGAACCTCAATTTAACTACCCAGATAAAATCCCTATTAATTATTGATCACAATATCATCTGGAACATTGATACCAATATAGAATAACTAACCAAAATATTGAGCACTGTTACTATGGGGTTCATGCAGCTGTCTTGCTCTATTTAATAATCTACCTAGAAAATGATGGAGCAAGCAAGTGGCGGGATAAAATGGGATTATGATATATGGTCAGGTTGACAGTAACTATGTGAAACCTTTCTCACAGGCTGGCCATAGTCTGTCTCAAAGGTGTCGTCATAAATGTCACTGTCATTCCTGTCTATGCACCAACACTGAATGCAGCAGAAGAAGACAAGGATATGTTTTACCAAGACCTGCAAACAGTTGTAGACCATGCCCCACCCACTGATCTTATAAGGTTAGCAGGTGATTGGATTGCCTGTATAGGGACATATTGCCTGTATAGGGACCAGTGGAAGAAAGCACTAGACATGTGCTAGATTACCGGAAGACTCTGCAACTAGCGGAGGCAAGGATAGGGCTTTTGATTTACAATACCATGCAACCTATTGTATCCGTGCTGATCAAAATGTGCAGTGGCATGCCTTTGCCAAAGAGATGGAGCGTGCAGCAGCCTGTTGTGATTTCCACAAACTACAAGTGAAAACAAGCTAGTTGCAGAACTGCAATGGTGAGCGAGATGCCTCCTTCCCTTGACGGTGCTGTTATTACAAATCTACATAAGTGGCTTAGTTGGTGGAAAGAGCATTTTGACCAACTCCTCAATCACCCAATGGTGGCGACAGACGTAGCTGTTAAACCAGCCAAGGAATACGACTGCAACACCGCACCCCCAATGGTAGATAAAGTGCTAGACATTTTGCATCACCTACATAAGGCCCCTAGTGAGGACAGTATCCCTGCAGAAGCATATAAGGCCATGCCAAATGAACCCACAAGGTAGTGACCTACCTTGTGGGTTCATTGTGCCTTCACTGAGGTCTGACTGTTCGAAACCTTCCCTGCTGATTGGAGTGAGGCCATCATGTTACCCTTCTTCAAAAAGGGAGATAGGAAACTCTTCAAATTACAGGGGAATTTGTCTCATTGACGTGTCAGCCAAGACATTTGCAGTCCTTCCTCCGGATGATTCCAAAGTGTCCGCAATCTCCGAACATGCCTCACTAAGAGTGGCTTTCGCCCTGGCAGAAGCTGTTGACCAAATTTTCAACCTTTGGCACACCCTCGAACAGCATTGGGCATACCAACAGCCAACAGTTCTATGTCTTGTCAACTTTGCTGCTGCCTTTGACTCAGTTGACAGAGGTTCACTCGGGCGTATCATAGAAGCCAGTGACTTGCCAGCAAAAATCCATCTCATCAAGGGCTAATAAAGGTCGACACGAGCCCGTGCTTATGGCGAGTTGGAGACGTTTGAGGTGAACACTTGTGCCCTATACCCCACTCAACTATGCGATTGACTACATCCTCAACAAAGTGGGGGTATCTGATCTGGCATACACAGACAACATTGTCTTGGTTTGATCAAATAGGGACAAAGTGCAAGTTGCACCTAACCATGTGCAAGATCTGGACATGAAGATCAATGCATCAAAGACAAAAGTAATGTCATCTGATAGGTCCAGTCACCACTGACACTAGATGGGGTCAATCTTGAGGACGTGCAGTCTTTCGTCTACCTCGGCTCAACCATAGTACCATCTGGGCAAGGTGCTGCTGAAGTTGAATGCCGCATAACAGCTGCAAGGTCTGGCATTTGTGCATCTCAAGCGATCACTATGAAGGTGATGAGACATCTCCATGGCTACCAAAGAGCACATGTATCAAGCTATTATTCGGACGATCCTTCTCTTTGATTGCGAAATGTGGCCACTGAGAGCGGTTGACCTGCAAAAGCTTGAAGTCTTCAACAATGATTGTCTTTGCTGCATTCTACAAGGTCGCTACATCAATCAAGTGCCAACAGCAACTATGGTGACACCTGAATCTCAGACCTCTGCCACCCGTCCTTCAGAGTTGCCTGCGATGGTTTGGGCACACAGCTAGACATCTGGAGGGAGAGCTCATCTGTGATGTCCTTCTCCCCTCTTTTCTACCTGGCTGGCGCAAATGTATTGGTGGGCAGCTGAATGCATTGACCTAGCAGCACTATCAGGCTCACAAATAGTTGGTCTTCGACGATGGATCGCCATTTCATGTGACCTGACTCAGGAATTGGCAAACATGGGCTGTGATGTTCCAAGATGTTGTTCACACTCGGGAGTAAGCCAGCTCAACCCGACCAGGGTGAATGCCGAAACAAGTACAACTAACTATGTGAAACTTGGTGTTCTTAGTTTCCAACTAACTGAGCACAAATACAGGTAGACTTGAATATGATGACTGCAGAATGAAGGGTAGATTTAAATGCAAAGGATGTTGCAGGATCAGTTTATAGTGTAGTTTGAAAAAAAACAAAAAAAAAAAACATTTTTGAAGAGATATAAATATGGCTGCTAAGTAGAACTCTGGAGGTTGTTTACTCGTGTTTGCAACTACAGAATTACATTCAACTACAAATAATAACCACAGAGTGGTGGTGGGGGAACAAAAAATAAATAAAACAAACAAACACTGTAGTTAACAGCAAATGATTAGACAATTTAAAGACTAGAATTGGGTCATTTACTTCAATTCTTGTCCCCTCTACTAGCCTAGCATTGGATGGCATATAAAAATATATATATATATATATATACACCCCCCCCCCACACACACACACACACACACAGAGGTTCACAAATACATTATGGAAGAAAAGAATTTAATGGATGAAAAGTGCATATAAAGAACAAAAACTGAAAAGTATAAACGATCAATTGCTAATACCACCCGAGTGAATGAAGCGGTTCCCAGAGAGAACTATAGAACTCTAGAGAAATATCAATTGGCTAAGTTTATTTGAGTTGTTTAATGGATTAACTAATGCCAAAATTTAAAACATTTATGAATTTTATGGTTTCAACTACAGATAAAATATATGGCTGATCATTTAGCTTTGAAATAGTGTTTTTTGTTTTTTTTTTTTTACTATGAAAATGTATTTTTTAAACTTTCATAATATTTTCATTTTGTTTGTGGTGGGGGTAGAATTCACAGCACATCAACTTCAATGGATTATTTAATGCCAACAAAATTTTTACAATATATTCATATAAATAGAATATGTATTCTTTGTAAACATTTCATAGATCAGGTTTCATTGATGTATTTTTGTAAAATGTTTTTCGTGAATCAAGGTGTATGTTCACAAGTACATTTTTTTCCCCCTTTCAGAAATCTGTCATTGGTAATAAATGTTTTTCTTCATAACTATATTGCTGATAATATTTTTCCTTCAAAAATGTATTGCTGAAATTTTCACTATAAAAATCTATTTTGGTTGCTGGCAATTAATAAGGGCTTTTGAATATTAAGAACGACATACTGATAGATGATTTGCTGGGAGCAAATCAAAAATTCCAAAACAAATCAAAGAACAATACTTAATTTGTACAGCGGGCAAGATGTTAACAATTGCTTGATAAACCAGATCAAAAATTCTAAATGCCAGTTAAAAATCAGAAAGGTTACTTAAGGAATGTTCCAATATGAACCAAAGGCCAACAGAACCAAGGAGTCCTGTGATTCCAGATGAAAAATATAAAATTGATTTAGCAAATCTTCCTGCAAAGGTGTCAGAATTGAAAACTATATATATATATATATATATATTAGATAGAGAGAGCACTATGGAGAAATGGTAGACAAAAAAAAAAACAGCTACTCATGCCTTTACACAAGTCATTCAGAAATGAATTTTAACACACAGCTACAGGCATGTTTACATTGTGTATACAACACACTAAAATCCTCCACCTAATGTCCATATCTTACAGGCAAAAATCACCAACTGATGTCAAACTGTATTGATGAGCAGTGATACCATGAAACAAGACTGTTTGCAACTGACATATTATATATATATATATATATATATATATATATATATATATGAGAGAGAGATGATAAAAAAAAAAAAAAGAGCAAAATTATCATAATGTAAGCAACAATATTTTTCCTAGGAAAGTGTTCCTGGAGTCAAGGGAGAGAAGACCAATTGTTTATTTGACTTTCAGACTAGAAAGAAGGAAAGTCAACACTGGTATGAATCCAATTGAAGTGATGGCAGAATAGTTTTTTTTTTTGGGGGGGGGGGATGTTTTTCTACTATTAGAGGAGAGATTAAGAAAGAAGAATGAGCTGCCTGCAACCACTGCAGAGTACTGGTGAGCAATACTGAGTAATGTCTACAACCATCACCTGAGAAAAGGTGAGGGGGGACTTCCAAATTGAAAAATAATTTCTCAGGTCCAAAGGCAATGAAGATGACAGGTGGGAAAATACCAATTCCACAACTGTATCATACCTCCACACCAGTTTTTGGCTGACTAATACAAATGTATCATGCAAATTAAGATAAGAGTGTCAAGATGGTTCCCACCACCAAGTATGAGACAATACACGTGACTATCTTCCGAGATGAAACTCCAGCATCAGCCTTCACTAAATTGGCAAGATAAACCTTACCAGCTTAAACAAGTGCTGCATCCAATTTAGAAATGAATTGGCTAAACAAATCTGCATGCTAACAACTAACCAACCATTGTATACAGTACTTGATATATATATATATATATATATCTCAACTTCTATATGAGAGTTATTTTTTGTTTTTATGTCTTCACACTGATTGGAACCGTCCAATTTAAGGATATTCATGACAAGTTGATTTTGGCCTTCTTCTAATCAACCAAATCACAACATGGGGTAAGGCAGGTTAGGGTCAAGACTAAGAAAATTGACACATAATTGCACATTTCTGCAGACCTGTATCAATAATCATGTTTGTCCCTCTTTTCTGTTTAGAATTAAGAGAGCTAGACTATCCAGACCTAAAATTGAAGAAAACTTAATGAAAGATTCTATTCTTTTTACAAGTAGAATCCAAAAGCTGACCTGTACTTTGAGAGAATGTCTTTGTTGTCATTCTTTAATCCAATTAGGTTCCCTCGGTTAGTCGGCTTGACTGCAAGACAAAGATTTAAAATGGCTTTCAAAGAACATGGTCCAAACTGCGATGTTTAATTTGTAAGCAATTTGGACCTAATGAGGATCCAGTCTCTCAGGGTGTTTCTAATTTTTCTTCATAAGAACTTTCTCAGATGGAATTGAATGTCCTTTCCCATGGCCACAATTATTGCATTCCATTTAAGATTCTTGATAAAGAAAAAAATTTTCAGAATTTGAGGTCTTATTTTTGCAGATTTATCAACTTATTTCTCATTCTTCAGAAAAAGTTTGTAATTTTAAGTTTACTCTTAATAGTCTGGCACATATTTATGCCAGTACTCCTGTTTCCTTCTCCAAGAAGAGTGTACAGCACCAGTGAGTTGTTAAGAACTTAAAAATATAATCTTGTTATTACCCGTCCAGATAATGGTGCTGGTGTGATCTTGTTGAGTCATTGACTGTCTCCAAGATGCATTCTATTCCTGGGGACATTTCTAAATTTCTTTTAGGTCCAATTGAGACACGTGACCACACTATTGCAGTCAAAGTGAAGTTTCAAAAACAGCTAGTAGTTTGTGTTAAACAGGGTTTCTTATCAGAAGTTTCATCTGATATTAGACCTACAGAATCTATTTGTCCCCGTCTTTATGGTTTGCCAAAAATCCATAAGGATGATGTACCTTTACAACCAATTCTTTCTATGGTAGGGTCATCCCAACAAAGTTGCTAATTTTCTAGCTGGAATTCTTCAACCTGTAGTTGAATTTTACAGTTTATATGTTAAGGATTCTTTTTCAGAATTAATTTGTAATGGCTTTGAATACTATGAATAGGATCAGGTTCAGGAAGAACAAATGTTATTTCCAGAAGAAACTGTCAGTTGAGGTTAAGGAAAGAAAAATAGTAAACACCTAAAATTTGAAAGGACAACAAAATAGGAAATATATACCTGGTGAGGGCTAAGCGTTATGAAGGGGTTACAGGATGAAGTCACTAAAATTTATAGGAAAGCACCCACCTTGCATGTTGATAAAACGGCTCAAGACATCATGGAAATACTGTTTCACTATTAAAAATGTTTTTTTGCAAAGAAAATCTTTCAAACACCAAACAGCCCCTCATTTCAGCTGATCAATCCTAAGAGAGTTTGGTAAAATAAGCAGAACTGCACTGCAAAGAGTATGCAAATCACTAAGTCATGATGTACACTAACCAATGGAAGGGCATGAGTAAATAGAGCTCTTGGTTTCACAAGATTCATAAGGTATTTAAGATATTAAAGATTTCTATCCCTCAATAATAAATAAAAAAACAACTTGCTGAAGGCTTTGCAATATGCTAAGTACTATAACATACCACTGGAATTTTTATAAGTTATTAGAAAGAATGCTAAGGATTTGCTCTGCAGTAATAAAGGCTCTTGATGGTTGCTTTGATGAAAAGAAAATATGAATTAACTTTAAATTTGAAATTACTCTTAATGTTGTTGCTCACAATTGTACAATAATTAAAACCAATGAAATATATCTATTCTTCTAAAACATAAAATTTTATTTCTTTCTAAGAGAATAAATCTAAGTGGTCCCAAACTTATGGTCAGTAGTGTATAAGCAAGCACCTTGATATACAAGATTAATTTGCCTGAAGAGACCTGTGTTGTCAAAACCTGGGTAAGCAAGCAAGTGGTGCTTATTCTGTTATATTCGCCCCCCCCACCTTCTCGCAACACGCATTCCATTCCGACCTTATCTGCTTCCCCTCCATTTTTCTTTCTCCGGTTTTTCTTTCTCCTTCTTCTGGCCGGGTCACCCATTTTCATTTTCTAGGTTTAACTTTCTCCCTTCCTTGCACATATCAATCGTCAACCCTCCCATATCCTTTCTGCAAGGCTATTTTTCAAATGAAAAAGAACCTTCTTGTATGTCACAAATGTCCGTCCTAATATGGACATGTGGACGTCTACGGAAAATAGAAATAAAATAAAAATAGAGTGAAGAAATTTTTTTTGTGGGGGGTGATATTTCAATTACCTATTGTTGTACCATTTGGATCTGAAGAGTCATGCTAAGAACACCAAAGTGGTGAAATATGTATCATCCAAACTAATAATCAGAAATCCGTTATAAAAAAATATATATATATATATATATATATATATATATATATATGAGGACAATTGGTTTTCTGTTCTGCACAGTGCTTGATCGGCATATCTTCATGTTTTGGAGGCTATTTGCCTAAAAATCCAGCAGCCGAGCCTGTGCAGGCAGAAAGCACTTCCTTCACTCCTTGTAATTACTGCAGAGTTTGTGAGTAACATTTTTTTTTCTTTTATTTCACTCTTGTGGAATTATATGTATACACCCCCCTTATATTTTAATATTTTTTTTCATTAAAGTTTACTTTTAAATGAGTTCCATCTTCTCCCAGTATTGTGAGTATTCGCTTTTAGTCTTGTCCTTGTCTATGACCCTTTATAATTTAAGCCAACGAAGCCCTTGATAAGTGTTGGCCAAAAGGTTCCTTGGGTTTTGGGGATAATTATGACATCTATTCTTTTTAAAGTTATGTGGTTTCTGTGGGTACAAATTTCTTTTTATATATATATATATATATATATATAAAAAACCTGATTCTTTTCAGTTTACAGGGTTTATATTCAAACTCAGAAACTAGCATTTTTTTGTTTCATTCAATATAGTAAGTGTGTTCACCAATGTTCCCCTTAATAAAACAATTGAAATTTGTGCAAACTATCTGTACAGTGACACTGAAAAAACTCCATTTCTGGAAAATATCTTTGTAGCTATCTCCATCAACTCAACAAAGTCTTTCAGCTTTGACTATAATATATACCGGAAAATTGATGGGGGTAGCGATGAGTAATCCCTTGGGTCTCTTGCTGGCTAATGTGTTCATGGGTTGTTAAGATTATTTAACAGAACAGATAAGCCCCCATTGTTACTTCTGCTACATCGATGACCCCTTTTAGTTCACATCTACAGAGAAAGTGGAAGAATTTTTCTCCCAACTTAATCTACATCCATCACTACAATAAACAATGGAAATAGATGCAAACAATCAGCTACCTTTCCTGGATGTACTGGTTGAGAGGACGCCATCAGGTTTCCACACCAGTATCTACCACAAACCTACTTTTTCTGGTTTGTATTTAACGTGGGACTCTTTTGCACTTAAATCTAGGAAAATTAATCTAATCAGGACCCTTACTCATTGCACACAGACAGCAAACTCAATGCCAAATTAAGAAATGTGAAACAATTGTTATTGGTTAATGGATATCCAGAAAGTGTGTTTACAGCAATTGTCAAACAAAGAGTTAAATAAATAGAACACTTAGGAGGACTGAATTTTCTCACTTTAAGACTCCCATAGATAGGTTCTGAGGGTCAGGTATTATCAGAGAAAATTGATAGCACTGAAGCAATGCTTGCTGGAATTTACAATGTTAGGAAAATCTTCATTACAAGATTTGCTTTCCCTCCATGTACTGATAAACAATGACTTGAATTGGTAGGCAAAACATCCTTACAAGTGTCGATGCGAGACTGACAACGTGGGCAAGACCATTCAGTGTCTGGAGGTAAGGATAGCTCAGTACATGGGCATTCGCAGACTCATGAGTCAGCATTCGGCAAACACCAATTGAACTGAAGCCACTGCAGGACAATATTCCCTGGATTTCTTCTGTCTTGCACAGGGCTAGGATGAGATTCCATCTGAGTTTCTGACCATCAACATACGCCCTGTCCTGTGCAGACAGAGAGAATTGAAACACTAGTTAGAACTCTTTGGGGATAACTACTGCCCAACATAGGTAAGAGTTTTTGATTTTTTTTAAAAATCAATCCTGTGTTTTTAACCTCAGATGTTCGGAATTTGACAACTTCTGTTTTAATTGCCGACGATTTATTTATGAAGATGTGTCAGCCAAAAAGCGTCTAAAATCCTCATTTTTTTTTCTTTTTAATTGTGATACTTTTGCATCTTAAGATGATCCTTTTAAAAAAAAAATCGTTGTGGTAGTAAAAAGTGTGTGTGTGTGTATATATATATATATCACAGCACGGCACAAACAGGTGTATCAATTGGTACAAGAACTTTGAAAATAAGGATTTCATATTCATCAAATACTATATTTTCAGTTATAGATGATAGAAAATGCAAAGAGCTTCAATGAAGCACTGAACAACAGAAAAACAATTCATTAATATCCATCCATATTGGGTAGAAGTTATAAAATAAGTTGTTTACACAGCTGAAGTCAGTGACAAAAGTGGAGATTTTTAAGTGTACATTAGCTGTACTGAAGGGCCATTTAAACTATTTTATAATCATAGTTCTTTGTATCAATCTTGTGGCTCTCCAATCTAAAAACTGGCAGCCTTGTAATTTAGACACCTTAAAAAAAAAAATGCGTAAAGTGGAGTATATTGAGAAGGTGGGAGGGGTAGAAATATCATAGTAATATTTCTTCTAAGTTGAGCCAGGAAAAAAAAAAAAAAAATTGGCCATCACGACAAACAGAAGCGTCTCGTTGAACAAACTGAAATAGTTAAATGTTGGCATCTTAAAAAAAAAAAAAAACCTTTGTGGATGCTGAATTAGATTTTTTCTGCAGGACTCTCCTGAAAAATATCCTAGTGGTATTGTGAATAGTGTTATCCTTAGAGAAATTAATTTTGTCATGCATAAGCCACATGTAGTGGAAAGTGCCCTGTTTATTTACAGCTTCCTGATATTGGTTCGTGTGGTGAGATTTTGGTCAGGCAGATTTTTTTTCTGCAGTTCGCTCTTATTTCTCTGCCCAAATTAGAATAATTTAAATAGGAAGGAACAGTGTGCACAACTCTACAACAAATTAGCACCTGTTGGACAGTCCAGATTGTACCAAGGCTTATGAGACAACTGGTTGATAGTTTTATACAAGGCCCAGTCTGAAAACTATTTACATATGCTCGACGCAATTTGCAGACCTAAGCAGATTAATTTTCACATCTCTGCCTCAAAAGCTCATTGCAAAGAAATGCAAACTCCAAACAATCAGCTTAATGAACCACATAACTGTGGTGGGGTTCTCCCTTTCCATAAACATGTACTCGTCCAGAGTATGCTTATACTACTGCTATAGAAGCAAGACTGGAGAATACCGCGTTTTCAGAGTTAACCGGAGAATACGAAGGTCCAGAGAGAGATTAGCAGTCAGTACACAGTAGTTCATAGTAGCTCTGTGCGCCACTCATCAAAAAGATTATTACACAGTATCCGTCAGCTTCTGATGCAGACATACTCAATATAATACAGCTTCACTTCCAGAGACTTGTACATATACTTTTTACTAACCCACATTCCTGGACTACTAATCTTTCATTCAAGTCTGTATCCTTATGTTAATACACTTATTTTCTATCTCAATTACTGGCCATTCCTGGGATCCACAACAAAACTCATCCAGATTCTGATGAATAGTATACACAGTATAATTAGACAAGAGAGAGAGACAAGAACAGTGCAGTTTCAAAGACACTAGAACAAGGAATGCAATATTTATGCTCAGAATTATCAGAAAGGGAAATACAAAGGACACAAAAGTATTTGACAAAGTATGCCACAAAGACTTTATAGTGATGCTCAGCAACTTCGACATTCAGGAAAAACAGAATAATCAAGAATCTATACTGTCAGCAACCTGCCTGGGAACAAATAAGAAATGAATTCAAATATCCTTGTATAATACCTAATTTTGTATGTGTCCTGTCACTGGACTTTCTCAATCTATTCAGCTAGGCAATTCTGAGAGAACAAGGTGTCTTGCCAGGATTTGTCTTTTGCAGCCACCATCATAATATTAAATAGATCCACAAAGGAGAGTGTTGACAGGAGACATGAAAAAGAATTTGCAAGACCTACCGAAGATAGCAAAAGAAAGTGAGGACTAATGCTACAAGAAAACAATGCATGGCTACCAGCAAAGAGAGAAACCCAAAACGCCCATTACAGGTTGGGGATGCTAAAAGCAAACATGTGCCATCAATAACCGATGAGTGAGCTGACAGCTTGTTCTCAGACCAGCTCCTGACAAGACAAGAGATAACAGGCCAAAGATCCCAGTACGACAGTCACCTTTTCACCCCCCCCCCTTTGAATTTTAATTGTAATTGAAACATAATTGCATTCTGACTTTCCTCTCTTCAATCGTTATATTGACTTTTCTAATTTACAATGTATAGCTTTGAAATAGGGTCGAAAAGTTATAACATGACACCCATTTTGTTTAAGTGTTGTTTCTGTGGGTACAAATCTCTCATATATATATATATATATATATATATAGATATAGATATTTGATATTTCAGACCGGCCTCGGCCTTTCATCAGAAACAAATGATTTTAAAATTTAAACTAGAAGTGTCCGTCACAAGATGTTTACATCACGTGATGTAGAAAGTGATAGTTTTTTTTGTTTTTTTTTTAAATATTTTTAAACGTAAACCTAACTGTAATAATACTTTTAAATGTTTTAAAGGAATTTTTTTTAAGTGTATCTAAAAAGTGTTTAACTATTGAAATATTTATAAAGATTCAAAATACCTAAGTCCCTATTTAACCCTAGCCTATATGTATTTAATTTTAAAGTTCAGTATTTTTCTTTCTGCGTGAGTATGTGGAACTAAAATCGGAATCTATCAGTAAACATTTGCAGTTTTCGTGACAGACACTTCTAATTTAAATTTTAAAATCATTTGTTTCTGATAAGGGCAGAGGCCAGTCTGAGATATATATATATATATATATATATATATATATATGTATATAATAGAAACAAATAAATACTGTCAAAAAAATACATTTTTAACTTACAACTTTTTAGTTTTTCCTATACATATTAAGACATACGTGGATTATCACTATATATATATATATATATATATATATATATACACACACACACACACGAAAAAAATCGCAAGATTAGGTTTTACAAACATAAAACTTCTTTTAAAAACGAGAAATATAAGCATAGCACAGCGTTATCTACCTATGTATGGGAAATAAAAGCCAAAATTAAAAAGGACCCCATTCTGAAATGGGAAATAAAAAAGTGCCCTAACGATAATAAAAACAAGTTTTGTAGGGTATGTGACGAGGAGAAGCTAGCAATAGCTAAATTTGAACCTGCCAACAAACTTAACGCTAGAACAGAAATATTAAATAAGTGTAGAATGCACAAAATAAAATTTCTTGCTTAGTGTATCGGACCTTAATGTGAACCCCCCCCCCCCTCAAACAACCCCTTCCCCAAATGGGTTAGTCTTTAATAGGTGTCTATTTATTTGATTAGTCCTTGGTCTGCCTTTGCCCTGACGAGCCGTTGTGCGAAACCGCGGTAGGTCTTGGCGATCTTGCGATTTTTTTTTGTGTGTTTTTGCTCTGCGTGACTGCCTCTTTGTTAACCCTTTTTGGTTAGTTTAGTATCGAGCACTTTTCTTTCTTTGTGGTTTGTTCTGTTTGAGGGTTTTTTTTCTTTGCTGTGAAGAACTGTATGTATTGTCGGTGCTACGCAGCTTTCTTTTTTTCCCCCCTCTTTGTCCAAAGCTTTATAGCCGAGGACAATAACGGAGTTAGATTCTGCTGGTTATTCGTGGTCTTTAAAAATTACTTGTGTAACATTTTAAGATTTGAATACGTACAGAGTCGATTTTATTATTTTAGGCTCTGGATTTATCCATCGAGCACTCTTTACCAATTAGTAATGGAGAAAATAGATGTAGACTGTTCCCTTAAAGACATCCCGATCCCTACTAAAGAATTTTACGAAAAACAACTACTCCATAAGATCGAGCATTTTATTAGCAGATTAAGATGGAGGGCCTTCTTCTTTCTAAACAACTTAAACGATAAAGAAGAAGAAAACTTACGGATTTAAAACATATAGGCACCCACCATACTCTAAAGAGTTGGAGGCTTTCGAGAAAGATTTGATTAGCATTATTAGAAAAATTAAGTATAGAAAGTTAGGACAAAACTCTTTTCAAAAGCAATTAAAGGATACGTTAAAGGCATGTAAAAATACCAGTAACATTTATGTTAAAAGCGATAAATCTACGAATTTATATTCTATACCTAAGGAACAATTCAACAAAGAAGTTAAGAATTCGGTAATTAGGCACTATAGAAAAATAGCGCCAAACGTTATGACTAGCATAAATAATGAAGCTACATCATTAGTAGGCAAATTTAACTTGCATAACAGAGTGGAAAAAATAGAATTAAAGAGTTGTTTCCTCACGGTTAAGGACCACAAAAATTCATTTCCAAACCATCCCGAATTTAGGCTTATAAATCCAACTAAAACAGAGCTTGGTAGGATAAGTAAAATTATCATTCAAAATATCTGTAACAATCTGCGCATGTATCTTAACATTAACCAGTGGAAATCTACTGGTGATTGTATCAAATGGTTTAATTCTATAAACCCCGATAAAAAAATCTGCATTCATAAAATACGACATTAAGGAGTTCTATCCATCCATAACAGCTAATTTACTTTCAGAAGCGTTAGAATTAGCGAAGGAATATAACGAAATAAAAGAAGAGGAGCTAGAAATAATTTGGCACTGCCGCAAAACGCTATTATGGTTTAATGATGAAATTTGGATAAAAAAGACTGATGCCCAAGGGTTTGATAACCCAATAGGGGCGTATGATGGAGCGGAAGTGGCGGAACTGATAGGGTGCCTATTACTTCATAGACTTAACGAGATAATAGACTTCCATAACCACGGCCTATACCGGGACGATGGATTGATAGTAATAGAAAATTGCACACCTAGATTAGGAGATAAAATGAGAAAAGAAGTGCAAAAATTTTTTAAGTCTCATAAACTAGAAATAGAAATAGAACATAACGTTAAAATTGTCAATTACTTAGACATAACGTTAGACATAACGTTAGACATTAATAACGGAATAATAACACCATACATTAAAAGGAATTACGCTCCAAATTATGTTAATAAAAAGTCTAACCACCCTAGACACATCCTTAGAAGTATTCCTAGAGGTATAGCGGTTAGATTGTCCACCAATTCGTCTAATAGGGAAGTTTTCGAAAAACACAAAAAAATTTATCAAATTGCGTTAAAAAAAAGTGGACACCAAGAAATGCTAGAATTTTCGGATCAAAATGCAAACAAAAAAGCCCATAATAATAGATCAAGAAAAATTATATGGTTCAACCCCCCCCCCTACAATAATGAAGTCAAATCCAAAATAGGAAAAATGTTTTTTAAGTTAATAGATAAACATTTCAATTCAGATAATAGACTTAAAAAAATATTTAATAGGAACACTATTAAATTGAGCTATTCCTGTTTACCTAATATCGGTAAAATCATTAACAATACCAACAAAAGTAAATTAAAAGATAATACTAAGGCCCCTAGTAATAATAACGTTAATAAACATAAGTGTAATTGTAGAACTAAAAAGGACTGCCCGATTAGAGGTAATTGCAATCAGGCAAGCGTAGTTTATAAAGTTAAAGTTTATGTTAACGAAAATGACAAAAGCCCTAAGACATACATAGGATCCACACATGATAATTTTAAAATTAGGTTTTACAACCATAAAACTTTTAAAAACGAGAAATATAAGCATAGCACAGCGTTATCTACCTATGTATGGAAAATAAAAGCCAAAATTAAAAAGGACCCCATTCTGAAATGGGAAATAATAAAAAAGTGCCCTAACGATAATAAAAACAATAAATTTTGTAGGGTATGTGATGAGGAGAAGCTAGCAATAGCTAAATTTGAACCTGCCAACAAACTTAACGCTAGAACAGAAATATTAAATAAGTGTAGAATGCACAAAATAAAATTTCTTGCTTAGTGTATCGGACCTTAATGTGAACCCCCCCCCCCCCCAATTTTTTTCCCCCCT
The DNA here is from genome assembly GCA_037127315.1 of Ascarosepion bandense. NCBI lineage: Eukaryota > Metazoa > Mollusca > Cephalopoda > Sepiida > Sepiidae > Ascarosepion > Ascarosepion bandense. Next base: position 1,322,551 of record JBBBDQ010000451.1, read on the forward strand.
CAAACAACCCCTTCCCCAAATGGGTTAGTCTTTAATAGGTGTCTATTTATTTGATTAGTCCTTGGTCTGCCTTTGCCCTGACGAGCCGTTGTGCGAAACCGCGGTAGGTCTTGGCGATCTTGCGATTTTTTTTTGTGTTTTTGCTCTGCGTGACTGCCTCTTTGTTAACCCTTTTTGGTTAGTTTAGTATCGAGCACTTTTCTTTCTTTGTGGTTTGTTCCGTTTGAGGGTTTTTTTTCTTTGCTGTGAAGAACTGTATGTATTGTCGGTGCTACGCAGCTTTCTTTTTTCCCCCCTCTTTGTCCAAAGCTTTATAGCCGAGGACAATAACGGAGATAGATTCTGCTGGTTATTCGTGGTCTTTAAAAATTACTTGTGTAACATTTTAAGATTTGAATACGTGCAGAGTCGATTTTATTATATATATATATATATATATATACACACACACACACTTTGATTGAATTAGATTCTCTAGATGATTTGGCTTGTTGCAGGACAAGGATTTAGGTTGGCTGACAAGGAGCACAGTCCAAGTTTCAATACTTAATTTGTAAGCGATTTGGACACATTGAAGAACCAGTTTCAGAGGGTGTTGTGTTTAATTATTCTGCATATTAACCGGCACAGCTAGAATTAAACATTCTTTCCCATGGCCTCGATTACTGCATTCTGTTCAGAGTTCCTGATAAGGAAAAAATATTTGCAGAATTTGAGGTCCATTCTTCGCAAATCTATTGACTCCCTCCATGTTCCTCAGATTGTTTCAAATCTTAAAGCTACCTTGAATAGTTTGGCACATAATTATGTCAGTACTTGTTTCCTACACCAAGTCTAAGTGAAGTAAACATCACAGGCAGGTTGTTAAGATCTTGAAAAACAATCTTGTTATTAATCACCCGGATTAAGGGTGCCAGTGTGGTCTAATTGAATAAAAGTGATTATGTCTCAAATGAATTCTATTCTTGATGACAATAAGAATCTTCCATTGGGTCTGGTAGAGACTGACCACACTATCGCAAAGCTCCAGAAACAGCTACTTGGTTGGGTTAAATGAGGGTTTTTTTGACATCAGAAATTTCTTCTGAAATTAGACCTACAGGATCAATTTGTCCCCACCTTTATGGTTTACCAAAAATCTATAAGGAAGGGATACCTCTGCAACCAATTCTGTTGATGGTAGGGTTGTCCCCAACAAAGTTGCCAGTTTTCTAGCTGGAATTCTACAACCAGTACTTGATTATTACAGTACATATACCATTAAGGACTCATTTACTTTTGCAAAGTCATTTGTTTCAGGTGCTCATATAATATTTGTTCTTTGTTCACTTGTGTCCCTTTGATAGAGAAAATTGAAACATGTAGTGATTTTCTTTATCAATCTACATTGTCTTTCAGATTTTCCAGAGTCGGTATTTATTGATTTAATGAAATTCACATTGTCAGTTGAATTTAGTTTCAATGATATTATATGTATTGACAAGTTGACAGCGTCACAATGGAGTCTCCTTTGGGTCCATCCCTAGCAAACACTTGTTGGCTATTTTGTCTTTAATATTAAGGACGAGGCAGACTTTTCTCACTAATTTAAATTCTGTGCATCAGTCCTTAGAATTTACGATCGAAAAGGGGTCAAATTATTGTTTATCCTTTTTGGATGTTTGAGCTCATAAGAATAATGTGAGACTTTTGTCTTCAATATGTAGGAAAGCTACTTTTACTAGACTATACACATTGGAATTATTTTTGTCCTCACCAACACAAAATTAACCTAATTCAGACCGTAACTTTCAGGACTCAATTTGTTCCAGTACTTTCCTACCTGCTGAGAAGGTCTAAGATGACTTGCTAAGTGTGTATCTACTAGATATTTTGGAGTCCACTATGTCTTTCATCAATTTTTATAAGGTTAAGTCGTTAGATGTTAAGTGCCCAATTTATTTGCGACTACCTTTCATTTGCATAGATGGTGATGTGTTAGCTTGGCGAATTTCTTTTTCCATCAGTGTTACGTTGCTGTAAATGTTCATGTAATATTTACAACATGTACAATTTTCTCTATTAGTAAGGATGTTTTGCCTCTTCTGTTATGGTGAAACACCTATTCCTCAGATAATAGACTCTCCCTCCTATATTAAGAGTTAACAGGAAGTTAACTCAAGAAGTTCATAGCAGTTCTTTTTTGACATGTGTTGTCATTTCAGACCTCTCATTGGACTCATTTTACAAGAAAAATGACCCTTTTTTTGTATAGATAAGTTTATTTTTATTTTTTTTTTTGTTTACTTGTTTTGTTCTTTCCTTTTATTTTCTAGCTTTGTTTTTATTTTCGTATTTTTGGCAGCCATATTTGTTTTTGTTTAGGTCGGCCATTTTGAATTTATTTTTTTATTTTTTTCAGTATCTGTTTGGCTTTAGGTGCCATATTTATTTTCTTTTAATAGTAACTGTCTTATTTGTTGACCAGAAGCGAAAAATTAGCTGGTTCCCCCCCCCCCACACACTTTAATTTTTTCTTTTTCAGCCCCTCCCCATTTTTCTTTTATGGAAGTAGCCTTTTAGGCAACTCTCCGTACTTTTTTGTTTGATTTATTTCATATTTGTTTTTATTTGTATAGTTAATAACTTTATTCAGGTTTACTGAAACCTATTAATGTTCATTTTTTGTTAGACCCTCCCCCTTTTTTCTGAAGTAGCCTTTTAGGCAACTCTTGTTTATTTTTGCATATTTGTAAATGTGTAAAGTTTAATTTTTCTTTTTGTAAATTAACGTTTTTCGCCTTTTAGGCGACTTTTTGTGTTTACTTTGTTAAACCTCTTAAGAGGCTATTTTTTGTCGTTTAAGGCTAGTTTCTTATTTTGTAAGAGTTTAATTTTGCCGCTAAAGGCAAGTTTGCCTTAATTTTCAAGCCGTTTTATTTTTATTTGCTGTTATAAGCTAATTCTATTTTTTTGTATTACATTGCGAACTTAATTTCTTAATCCCACCATTTTCCCCCCACTTCTCCCTATTCTCCTAGTATTCATGGAGAAAAAAATGTTCCCCTGTGTAAATTTTGAAAATGGCCAACTCAAGTCGGTCAGTAAAGAAACTGGTTTTTGACCCGCCCTGGAAGGGGCCACCGGATAAAGATGAGGAATCCTTTCCCCTTTAACTACAGAAAATAAGAACGATGTATCGACCCAAAACATGGTGGCCGAGAATGGCCAAATTAACAAAGAACCAGAAAAGCTACAAGAAGAGAAAGACAAAAGCAAAGATGGAAAAAAAAAAAAAAAAAAAAAAAAAAAAACGCCCTTGGGCTGGAAGTCCCCACCGAAGGTAAAAATCAATTTGGTAGAGTTCTTGGAGAAAGCCAAGAGTTACGCACACCTTGTCACAGAAGGTGGGCTCTTGGAGGATCCTGAAAAATTGAGAAAAGAATTGTGTCATTCTTTGTGGTGGACAAGCGTACGCACAAAATTTGTCACTCCACAAAAGAGTGACAAAGACACTGCAGTCCATGGGAGTCAAGCCTTTGCGGATCGTTAAAGGTGCAGGCTTTTTCATGTGGGACATGCTGTTGTCCACGCTGGAAGACTACCAGAAGATGGTGACAAAAGATCTAATCACCAAAGATTTAATCATAACAGAGTACCAAGGCATGCGTAGGACCAGTGTACAAGGTCCCTCCTCAGATCATTGAGGAGCATCTCGCGGCTTATTCTTTTTCAGTTTGGTGAGATTGTAGATGCCTCCTGCGATGACCTGACTGGGGGATGGTCATTCGAGATTATGATAGACCACCACGCCTTCATGACTATCCCTAACTGTCTTGACGTTGCGGGCCTGAGCTTGCCGGTTATTGCGTCCGGTCGAAAACCGAAATGCTGGAGGTGCGGAGAGATTGGTCACCTCTCATCCTCTTGCCCAGAGAAGAAGGCCTCTGGAAGCCAGGCCCCTGAAGACCAAAATTCCCCTCTGGCCACTTCTTCGTCAAAATCCGTCACGCCTGTAGTGGGCATGCCAGCAACCAGGACCAGTGTGGTCGTACCCCCGGTTGGGCCAAAACATCTGCCCTCATTCCCCGAAAAACCAATGCCAGCTACAAGTGTAGTTACGGAGAAGGAAAAGGGGGAATGGTAGGTTGTTGGTAGGACCAGAGGGAAGCGTCAAGCTGCAGGACCTCAGTCCCCTAATGCTCCCAGGACTAAAGGCACAAACAGTCCCACTCCCTCTACCAGCAAGAAGGGCAATACCTCGGCCTGGTCCGCTCCCAAATTGGAAGAGTTAAAGAAAGCATATGATCCAGGACATGAGAAAATGGAGAAAAATCAAGCAATTGAAAAAACTGGAAAAAAAGACCATTTCACCCTTCACAAGATTTAATTCAGCAACTACAACAACGTCCATTTCGCCCCTTGGCCTCTGCTCCATCCTCCCCGAAAAATAAGGTCTTATCCAAAAAACCGCATTCTACACAGCCTACTCCCAGAAAACCGACCCCCCTTAGGAGGGACCCTAGCCCTTTCCGTCTACCCTCCCAACCAACTCTCAGTCCTTCCCCCAAGAAAAATCTACCTTCGCCATCAAAACGGCAAAGGAGTCCCACAGCCAAAGACCGGGAAGCTCGGAAAAAGGCTACAAAAGCGCCTTACTTATTAGGGGAAGACGTTTGCAAGATATCAACAGCTCAGGAGGAGAGAGCCAGAAATTTTGGCAATAGAATCAACAAATTAAAAATTTTACTGGCCATGAAAAAGTGCAAAGACAGGAACATAATAAAACCAAAAAATTTCCCAGAGGCAAAAAGGCTGCTAACAGTAATCAGAACAGGTACAGGAGCAGGAAAGGTGTGGGACATGTTGCTGGAGGCAGAAAAAATATCAAAACGTCCCCACCTATCATCACAAAAGATAATGAAAACTTGGAGAAGCTTAAAGAATTCTGTGTAGGACGGGTCCCAATTTTGGTTCACCCCTCCCTTTACAGAGCTCTTAAACTAACATTTTCCTGGGATATTGGTGGCCTCTCCCATGATGACACCATTGACAAAGAAATGGGCAAAGGATCTATGGGAGAGGCTGTCGGCATCCTTTCCCCGTCCATGTTCTGTCCAGGACCCCAACCCTAATTATGTATCATAATGGCTCTTTCGTTAGCAAGTGTGAATGCCCGGGGCTGAGGTCAGAGTCTCGGAGGGTGAGACTCACTCATGATCTCCAGCGTGGATGTTTGTTGTTGGCAGGAAACCCAGTTTTTAGCTGGTGACTATGAGGGCATACTGTCTAGGGATTATGATCTCTATTCAGCATGTTTTGATGGTCGTTCTAGAGGTGTTTCCTGGCTAGTGAGCAAGTCTTTAGGTGCGATGTGTACGCTTGTCTTCGCAGATCCAGCGGGCAGGATTTGTGTGCTGGATATTATCATAAAGGAGAAGTCTTTTTGGCTCATTGGGGTTTATGCACCCAATGTCCATATGGAGCGTCCTGCTTTGTTTCGGCGGCTCGAGTCATTCTTTGGAACATCGAGGCGGGTCATTTTAGCAGAGGATTGGAATGCCGTCCTTGACCCTGAGAAAGATTGTATAGGAGAAAGATCGGGTACTAACAACCCGGATGTGAAACCATTTCGGGAATTTATTGACAGGAATGATCTTGTCGATAAATACCGAAATGAACACCCCCTGGGAGGTAGTGTGGACTTGGACTAATAGGGGCAGCTCGGATTCAAAGGTATACGCAAGCTACCTCGATTGAGTCCTAGTTAGGAGAGTCGACGTAGGGCTCTTAGGTTGTCCAAGTTTCCATTTGATAGTTTACATGGATCATAGGCTCGTCCAGGTTCGTGTAAACTTAGATAAGCCTAAGGTAAAGTTGGCTGGATACTGGAAATTGAACACGTCATTATTTGATAGCCAAGATTTCCAGGAACAGCTATTACTAACACTAAAGCGGGAACTGACAGAGGCTGTGGTTGGGAATAAGTGGTGGGATACACTTAAATCCAAACTTAGGTTGTTTGCTGCCGACTATAGCCGTTAGCTCAACTTAGCTAATTTAGTGGTGCAAACGGCAGTAGAAAAGAAAGTTGATCGGGCAGTGAAATCCTGTAATAGTGGGGACGTAGCCTTAGCTAGGACCGAGCTGGCCTCCTTGTTTATCAAGAAGGATCAAGCTCTAGTAGATAGAGCTAGGTTAAAAAGAATGTCTTCTGAGGCAACAAATATGGTTGCAGAATTGCGTGCAGAGGAAGCTAGGCAAGTAGTTAATCGGCATATCAAGGACATCACATTGCCGGATGGACGTACCATGACTACAGACATAGGTATATGTGGGGCTTTTCGTGATTACTTCCAGGATCTTTTCACCAGGGAGCCCGCTCAGTTCGACACCTATTTGGCTGACTTTCTTCACGACTTTCCTTTCGAGGCGGCTGAAGCAGCTGGGTGCGAGGGGCCCATAACAGTCGGAAATCTGGGATGTGCTGAAATTGGTTGGCCGGGACAAAACTCCAGGATTGGATGGTCTTCCCTACGAACTGTACTTGAGGCAGTCGTCCGTTTTTGTTCCTCTGCTGGCTCTTGTTTATAACAACTGGATGGAGCAGGGGTCTATACCTCGACGCTTCTCCAGGGGTGTAATCAAGTTGCTTCACAAGAGCAAGGGTGGTGGGGGTGGCATAGATAATTATCGGCCTTTAACGATGTTAAACACTGACTTAAAGATTTGGGCCAATGTCTTGGCCCGCCGTTTGCAGGCTGTCCTCCCTAGTCTGATTGGCCCCGAGCAGACTTGTGCTGTGAAGAGCAGGACTATTCAGGACAACCTTTATTTGGTACGCCTGATCATTGAGAAAACCGACACTGATCAATTTGGATCAGTCCAAGGCATTCGATAGGGTTGACCATCAGTTTTTGGAGTCTGTCTTTCCGCCGCCGGTTTCGGGCCGTAATTTCACTCCTGGATCCGATTGCTGTATGAGTCCCCTGGTGTGCTAGTGGAAGTGAATGGGGTAAGATCGAAGCCTTTCACATTATCTCACTCCATTCATCAAGGTTGTCCACTTTCGCCTTTGCTTTACATTCTTGCGTTGGAGCCTTTCCTTCTCAAGTTAAAGGCGAATCCGGTCCTTCGCGGAATTTCCCTACCTGGTGCTACCATCTCGGCCAGGTACTCCGCCTATGCTGATGACGTTTTGGTTTTTGTGTCGAGCAAAGCCGAGATTGACGAAGTTAGCAAAGAAATCAGATGTTATGAGATGGTGACAGGGGCCAAGATCAATCGCAATAAGTGTCGGCTTGCGATTGGGTACATGGAAGGGAGTTTCTCCTTCCTGGACCTTTCCTCTGGATGGACGGGCCTGATCAAGATTCTCGGCGTCTTTCGGTCCTGATCTCCAATTGGAAATGAATTGGTCGGAGGTTCAAGAGAAGGCCGAGTGCGCAGTTCGTCTGTGGACTCGGAGGAATCTTTCCTTAAAGGGGAGGGCAGAAGTATGTGCTTTGCACATCTACCCGATTCTCCTTTACCGACTTCCGGTACTTCCCCTCCCGTGTGCCATTCGTTGGGACTAATACAGCTCATGTTCTCCTTCCTTTGGGGAGAAGGTGAGGCTCCTAAGATGCGTCGCGAGACCTGTTGCCTTCATCCATCTGAGGGCGGTCTGGGCATGCCAAGCGTTGAGATTCGTCAACATACGCTTTGCATTAGATTCCTGGATCGAATGTGTATGCTAGTGGATGAGAATGGCACGTTAAAGAGGACGTCCATAAACACTTTCCATCCTTGAGAAGTGTGCACTTGTCTGAGGAGGAGGCCGGCCATACTTCTTGTGGCGAATGCTCCTTCTATAAAGAAGGACGTTTGGCTCTCCAGTTTTTCTTGCAGGCTACGGATGGCCTCTCCAATGCCCAAGTGTTGTCTCTTAGGGAATTATATCCGGTGTTAATTAGGGCGGGGGGGGGGCGTTCAAGATGAACTAATTGGCGAGCTCGGGCTTACGAAGCAGGAGGCTCGCTCCATATGGCCTTGGGTGCCTGGGTTGAAATGTCTCACTAACGATGAGGCATCACTCACCTGGCTGATGATCCGGAAGGCTCTCTGGGTTGGCAAGAAGCTTAATGCAGCGGGCCTAATAGCAGGAATTGTGTGAGTAGTTTGAGTGCCGACAATTTTTCGATTCTTGCTAAATCACACTCTTTTCCATCTTCAGGTGTTAGAGTCCACATAAGATCCAGTGCAAGCAGAGAGAATGCCTTCTGATTATTGGGCTCTAGCATCCTTGAAGTGTTTTTTTTTTTTTTTTTTTTAACCCACCTTTTCCCATTTCAACTAGTTTTAAAAAAAAAAAAATCCCAAAGTTAAGACTTTAAAATATTCTGGGTGAAACCAGTTGCCTAGTTTTATATCTTGAAATACCGGTAGTTCAGCAATACAAATTTGAGATTTGAGATTTTTATTCTTCATTTTCTAGTTTTAGAGTTGGGTTATTGTGCACTTTTTGTTTTTGATATTTTAGAACTGTTTGAGTGTCCATTTGTTAATTTGGTGTAAGCATTGTTGAAATTGTTTTTTCTGCTGTGTTGAGGTTTCTTGATCCGTAATATATTGTAAAATCATCAACGTAAAGGTTTCAGTGTGTTCCAGGTTGGATGTTTTTTATTATATCATTTTTATTTTGAAAAGTGTAGGGGAGAGTACACTTTCTTGTGGTACTCCCTCTTGCTTTTGAAGATCAGATAGTGTAACATCTATTGTACTTGGAAAAGTGTTAAAACTCCTTTTACAAAATTTGGTAGTCAGCCTCTTAGTCCTAGTTTATACAGATCTTTAATTATAGATCAAATGCTTTTTCTATGTCGAAGAATATAGGTATTAAATGTTTAAGTTTCTAATCTTATGTGGTCTATTGTACTTCTTTCTTTATATCCACATTGATAGTTTGAAATGTTTTCCTTCTTGTAGAAACCAATTCAGTCTGGCATTAACCATTCACTCCATTGTCTGACATAAGCAGCTTGTTAGTGATATTGGTCGCTAACTTTATGGATCGTTTCCTTCTTTTCCCTCTGAGTATGGGAATGATTATCAATTCTTTCCATATTTTGGGAAATTTTCCAGTTGTCCAAATGTTAAAATATTTAGGAGGTATTTTAGCAATTCTTGTGGTAGTAGTTCAATAAATTCATAGTGGATTATATCTGGGCCTACTGCTGTAGTGTGGGATTTTTTTATGGCTTCTATTAGTTCTTGGGTGAATAAATTGTAGGCTTCTGTATTATTATATGAGAAATTTAGTTGGTTATTTAAGTTTTTCTGTTTGTACTTTTGTGGGTTTTAATTTTTATTCATTTTTGAGTTTTCTGCAAATGTTTCTGCTAATAGGTTTGCTATCTCTTTTTTGCTAGTTGCTTTAATGTTCTCTTTAAGATATATTGGAGATATTAAATTTTTTTTCCAGCTATTTTTCTCATCATTTCCCCATATTGTTTTGGTTTTGAATGTGTGTTTAAGCTGTTTATATATTTTTTCCAACATTCCCTTTTGGCTTATTTTACAGTTTTTCATGCTATTGCTTTGAGTTTTTTCCATTTCAATTAAATTTTAGGTTGTGGGTTCCTTTTTTGAATTTTTACAGTGTTGCTTCCAGATTTCTGATTGCTTTTTGACAGTTTTTGTCAAACCAGGGTTTAGTTTATTATAATTATTTTGTTTTTTGGTAGATTTTCTGAAGCTATGGTAATTAGTGTCTTGGTGAAGTATTCTATCAAGTTGTCTGTGTCTTGACTGTATCAGTAATTGTTTGCATTTGTTTTTAAAACCTACCTAGTTTGCTCTTTTCAGTTTCCATCTAGCAGGGTCTACATTTTCTTTTGTGGTGCGCTTTTGATTTTCTAGAATGATTGGGTAATGATTGCTGCCACATGTCGCTGGGTTTTTCACGTGTAATTCATAAGAATTACTGGATTGCACATACTCGAGTATTGATGATTCTGATTCATTGGAGAGGTTTAGGTAGGTTGAGGATTTTTTTTTATTTAATAGACAGGTTATAGTTGTTTATTATTTCCTCAAATATTTTCCCTTTAGAATCTAACAGTGCTAATCATATCTGGAATAGCAAAAAACTAAAGTCTCCTAGTAAGATTTTGGGTTTAGGAAGTTATTCCAGTGTTGTGTTTATTGGTTCTTGTGGGGGTATATAAATGGAAAGAATTGTAATGGTTTTGTCTGGTGTCACTTGTATTGCTATTGCTTGTAGTTCAGTCTTAATATGTATTTTGCTTTGCAGTATGTCATTCCTAATCAGTATAGACACTCCTCTATTAGCTGTGTCCTGTATTGTGATTATAGTGGTATTGTTTATAATTTTTTATTTTTAAGTTATCATTTTCTTGTAAAAAAGTTTCCTGTAAGCAGTTGACAGCTGGATGCAGTTGTGGTATAAGTATGAGAAGGTTGTAATTAGATTTTATTCCATGACATTTCCATTGGATGATCTTATATGCCATAGTTCTATCTTCATTTTTTTTGCGGGGGATGTATTTTCCAAGTCTATATTACATGCCCTTTCCAGTTTTATTTCCAGCTCTTGAGTTTTTTTTTTTTAAGGTCTGGTTTTGATTGCTTGTGATGTCCTCCAGTCAGATTTTTTTTTTTTTTTAATTTGTTTATTTTCATACGCTTCTACTTCCATAAATTCCAAGGCTTCAGATTTTTTTTTCATTTCATGTTTTGGTTCTTGATTTTGAATAAGATCTTCACGTGTTTTCTTGTTATTGTCTGTTTTTCGTTTTCTTGGTTTGGGTTTGGGTTTGGGAAGAGGTTTCGTTCTGTTTTCTTTCCAAAGATTTTTTGCTTTCTTCCGGGTTAATTTCATTTGATTTGGGTTGTTGAGCTTCATTTTGATCTAATTTGAGTTCAGTTAGGAAGGTTTTTTTTAATTCTAGAAAAGCTGTTAATTCTTTGTACAAATTTGTTATTTCAGTTGAATCTTATTTTATCTTCATTGTTTATTTACTTTTTTACCCCATGGAGGAGGGTGTAGATGTTTTCTTTTATGTTATTTTTAACTTCTTTTCATGCTTCTGAGAAGGATATTTTTTTTTTTGTATTTATTATGATTATTTCTTCTTCCCCCGTTTATAGATGTGGCATCATTTTGAAAGAACAGAGTGGTTTCCCAAGCAGTTTGAGCATAAGCTATCATTTGGACAGTTTTCTTTATATCTGTTCTTTTTCACTGCATTTTCCACATGTTTGTTGCAACAGGAGTCTTTGTGATAGCCATATTTGTGGCATTTGTAACATTGCAGAGGGTTTGGTAAATACTGTTCCACTTTTATAATTTCATATCCTATTTTAATTACTGTTGGATTTGGGGGGGGGGGGAGTTGAACGTTAGAATATAGGTATTGGTTTGTATTTGTTTTTTAGTTGTGATTCTTTTGATGTTTATAACACCTTTAGTTTTGAGTTCTATTTTTATTTCTACCAGAGTGCATAGGGAGAGTTCTTTGTTTTTAACCACACCCTTTGAGAAATTTAAGGTTTGGTGTGGATAGGATTTTATTTTGTCATTTATTTTTGGCTTATGTCTGCATATTTTTTTTTCCTACTTTTAATCTTCCATTTTTTTTTTTTTTTTTTTTTACATTTTTTGGTGTGATTATACTTGATATAGCCTTTTGGATTTTAAATTGAGACACTTTAATGATTTGTTGTTCATTGCTTCTACGACAAACAGTGGAAAGTTTTCATTATCGTATTCTAATTCAGAATCTACATATGATATTTTGAATTTTTTTTTTTTTTTTGAGTGCTATGGATTATTTTTATTTTAGTTTGCCATCCACGCTCCCTACTCACCACGGAGTCCGGTATTGGTACATGACAAGAGATAAACCCATTTGCCTTGCCCTGTCAGGACTACGTGAAAGGTATAGTCACTTTGGGAGGAGTCTGAGCTGAGTGTTCCTTTATTTCCATTGTCCATATTTTCTGGCTGTCAATGTTTAACAGGTGTGTCAGATTCTTTTCCTCTCCCAAATGAATTGACCCTCAGCCACCACTTTCCATCATATATTTGGGGGTACGTGTTAGTTTTGGTTGGGAAGGGGAGTATGAGTTATAGGTTTAGGGTGGATTATATATGATAGGGCTTGACATGACAAGCTGATAAATCAGATCGGGACTCTCCGACCACCCGTCTAGCCCAGATAAGGGCCAAAGTGGTGTGTTGCAGGGTTGTGACTGCCTTACACCTGGATCATGACCTACTCAACCACAAGGATCCCATCCCCAGACATTATGGGTCGCCATTGAGGGACTTTTACCCTCTGCAGGCAGGCAGTCAGCGTATTCAGATGCCCCACCGACAGGGCCACAAATCCTGGCATAAGATACACAAATGATACAGTGCTGATTGCAGACACGGGAAGGAAACTACAAGACCTCCTACAGAAGGTAGCTGAAGAGAGTGACAGAAAAGTATTACAAATAAACTGCAAGAAAACCAAATGTATGGTTATCAGCAAAAAGAGCAACCCAAAATGCCAAATACAGGTGGGGGATACTAAGATCAAGCAGGTTCAAAAATTAAAATACCTGGGAAGTGTTCTAACAGGTGCAAAACATGCAACAGAGATTCGAAGGTGAATTGGCATGGCGAATGACGCATTCCAGAAGCTGAGTAAAGTATTAAGACACAGGAAACTTTCACTAGAAACAAAAAAGAGTACTGGATTGTTATGTGATGTCAGTTTTTTGATATGGTAGTGAATGTTGTACAATATCAAAGATGAAGGAAAACTTGAAGCAACTGAAATGTGGTTCTACTAAAGGAGGCTGCGGATATCATGGACTGAGCATGTGAGCAATGATGAGGTGTTGGAAGAATGGAAATGAAAAGGAAATTAATATTGAGCATCAGGTAGAGACAACTGAAGTTCCTGGACATGCAATGAGGAAGGAGGGCTTGGAGAACCTGATACTGCTTAAAAAAAAAAAAAAAAAAAAAAAAAAAACTCATGCTGCTATGTTCCAACAGTGACAACTTCAGAGCAAGAGGAGGACGAATTCTATGATTGTCTTCGTGAGGTCATTTCCAGGGTCAAGCATGGAGATAAGGTTATCCTTACCGAGGACTTCAATGCTCGAGTTGGCACTGACCATGTGGCATGGGAAGGGGTTCTGGGACATCACGGTGTGAGGCGTATGAACTCAAATGGTCTTTGCCTCCTCTATCTGCAGTGATTTTGGTCTTATCACCAACACTGTTGAAACAAAAAAAAAAAAAAAAAAAAAATTAATTTTCTTGGACGCACCCCAGATCAAAGAACTGGCACATGATACAACTGAGGCGAGACATGAAAAACATCTCCATCACTCGCTCTTTTCATAGCAGCTGCTTCCTTTCAGATCATGCTCCCCTGTTGTGAGACCAATACTAATCATTGACTCTTTCAGTACTATGTGATGGTAGTATTATGGGAGTAGCACCAGTAGTGTACAGCCGCGTATGACTACCAATATCTGACACCACTGGATAGTAAGCTCTACTTACTCCTACACTATTCTTTATAACCTTTGTTTAATATATCTTTACCTGTAACCCATGTTTTCCTTCTGTGGCCCCATTTGCATCCACATCAGTGGTGACAGAGGATTCAAGACACGCACCCACACTGAAACCCCAGTCCCACATCAGTAGCGACAGAGGGCTCGTTTAACCCCACTGGTTCCCACATCAGTGGGGAACTACAATTTGAGCTGGCATTATGACATCTGCGAATGAAACGCAAGACACAGCTACCTTTTACAAATAATATTCAAGGTTACTCAAGTATGTGAAGATAATAAACAAGCAATCAAGTATCAAGAACAACTGCTTAAAAAAAAAAAAACCCAGCTTATGCACAAAAACTGACTCAAGAAAACTATTCACCAAGTTGCAAATTCAGCAAAGTGTTTAAAATTTTATAGAATTGATTTGTATTCCTACAAATCTCGTGCATAAAATTACCCTCCCCTCAAATTCACTGAGGTGAGTTTTTCTAAAACATAAAATAAATCAAGTTCTCTCAAAGGAAAAAAAAAATCCAGTGTTTTTATTTATTTTTTTTTTTTTTTTTTTTTACTGTCTAAGTGATATTCATCTGGCCACACTTCTAAAAAAATTGTCAACAATTACAAATGTCCTCCCCCCACCAAGTAAAGGAAAGAAAAGAAAAAACCTGCTTAATTGCAAATACTTATGTAAATGAACTGTTGAGCACCTACCAAGAAGATTTTTTTTTCTTTGAATTTTTTTGCTAGAGGAAAAAAAAAAAAAAAAAAAAAAGGAGAAAATTTAAATGGTCACATTGAAATTAAAACAATGGTATCTTGAAAGATCTAAACCAGTAAGTAGTTCTTGATTTTATTGTCTTTTTTTTTTTTATAAAAAAGGAAAAATTTGTCTAGATTTTTCTTGTGTACGCTCCATTTGGTACACGAGTTTGCAAAGCAACAGTAACTGGTGTCATTTTTTGTTTTGTCTGATCTTTCATCTATTCTACATATAAAAAAAAAAATCACCGTCATTTTAATCTAAATATGGAAGAATTCCAAGAAATAATTATCCAAATGTTAAAGGTCCAGATGGACCACCAACAAAAATCCAATGAAAGAGAGCAGAAATTGGAAAGATTCTTTAAATTACAGTCGGACCAACAAATAGAAATTTCAACAACAACAAGTGAAGACAGACAGCAACTCTACCAACAAAAATCAGAAAAAAAACAGCCAGAATTGTTTATGGAGTTAAGTGTACAACAAATAGAATTCCAACAATTTACACTTCAGAAAATAGACCTACAGAAACAACTTGAAGAATTACTTGTAAATTCATTTAATGGCTCCAGAAACTCTGAAAAAGATTTTCCCAGAGTACAATCTACAACTCGATTGAAACATTTGAATACATACCAGAGAAAGAAAAAACATTCGAGGCTTTTTACAGGTGCTATGAAGATATTTTCAGCGTAGACTGAACAATAGCCTAGTGAGAAAAAGGTACGACTTATTAAGAAAACTGGGAATTATCGAATATAGCAGGTTCATAGACTATATATTACCCAAGAAAACTACGGACCTGAATTTTTCAGAGACTATTAAGCTTCTTTTGTAACTATTCGGGCCTGACATATCCTTGTTCCGCAAACATTGGAAATACCTGAACACAGTTAACGACAACCAGCAAGATTTTCTAACGTTTGCAGCATTGGTAAACAAGCTCTGTAATGATTTCAAACTAGCTGAGCTGACGATTTCAAGTGCTTAATCTTTGCACAAGGTCTAGTATCAGTAGAAGACTAGAGGTCAGACATTGGGTACTTACCCAACTCGAAAACAAACAGGGATTGACTCTCCAAAAATTGGTAGAGGATTGTCAAAAAGTAATTTCTGTCAAGTGTGACTCAAAAACGATCGAGGAATCAGGTGTGGCTCAGATTAGAAAAATCAGAAGCAACCCAACCTCTTATTTCCTGCAAAAAGACAAAAGGCAAATCTCATGTTCTAAGTCACGCAATAAACAAAACACGAATAGGGTAAAAAAAAACCCTCCCGGACCATGTTACCATTGTGGAAAATGGCATTGGATGAAATTCTGTCCATCCAAGAAGAAAACATTGCAAAAATTGCAATAAAAATGGTCATAACTTACCTCAGTGCTGGCACACCAACAAAAGGAGGAAACACAAAAGTAAAATTAGGCAAGCCCAATTAGACTAGGAATTTAACAAAATATGTGACTGTCAATATTTTCAATAACTATAGAATTCCAGCTTGATTCGGGTTCCAAACTATCATCAACTGCCGTGCTTGGCGAAAGTTAAACAAGCTGACCCTATTAAAGACGGATAAAACAGCAAAATTCGCAACTGGCAAAAATATTAACATCTTAGGTGAGGTGAGCCTTACAGTAACACTAAATGGAGTTACCAAAAAGCTGAAAGCCTACATACTAAAAAATTCGGATAACCTATTCAGAAGAGATTGGATAGAAAAATTCAATCTATGGGATTGCTTAAAGAGTACTTTTTGCCAAGAAATAGCAAGTACGTCTAATTTGGAAAATCTCAAAGAGTAACTCAATTTCCCCAGGTTTTTTCTGGTGGCCTTGGGAAATGTCCTAAATTAAAAGCTAAGTTCAAGGTGAAGGACGGTGCAAGACCAGTTTTCAAAAAGAAACAATGTCCCTTTAGCTGCTCTAGAATTTAACTTGAACAAACGAGTGGTTTATCAAAGGCAGCACCTATGGTGTATGTCAAAAAGAAGTCCAACCAAATACAAGCATGCACAGATTTTTCCACAGGGCTGAACTATGCCTTGCAGGATCACCATTATCCCCTACCAAGCCCTGAATTGAATAGCGGAAAAATCTTTTCCAAAATAGACCTCTGACATACCTTCAGAGGTGGATGAAGCAAGTTCCAAATTGCTCTGCCTAAACACCCATAAAAGTCTGTACAAATATAACAGACTGGCTTTTGGGGTCAAGGTTGCACCTGCAATCTTTCAGCAGGTCATGGACACCATGCTGGGCAACCTTGACTACGCAACAGCCTATTTGCATGATATACTGATGACCAGTAAAATAACGGCAGAACACCAGAACCATATAATAAATGTATTTGAGAAGTTACAAGAATACGGGCTCAAGGTTAAGGAGGCAATGTGTGACTTTCTTACCAGAGATCAGATACCTAGGTCACATTATAAATAGAGATGGTCGCTGGCTGGATCCAGAAAGAGCTAATGCGATCAGAAACATGCCAGCCCCAGTTAACGTTCAGCCATTACAAATCTTTCTCGGCCTTGCTAACTTCTACCAAGGTTTCATTAAGAACATGCAGAATTTGAAGACTTCACAACGAGGTCTTAAAGGTAAAGCATTTGGGAAGAACAAGAAAACACCTACAATGACCCTAATCTCGACATCGTTGTCACAAGTGATGCAAGCCCATATGTTATCAGTGCTTGCATTCTCTATAAACTGCCAGATGGTTCGCAAAAAGCCATAGCACAGGCATCTAGATCTTTACTACTATCAGAGAAACGACAACGTTCCCAAATAGAGAAAGAAGCTCAAGGGATAATATTCGCCATCACTAAGTTCCATTGATATCTACATGGAAGACAGTTCATACTGCAAATGGACCAAAAACCTAATAATCTTCGGTTCCAAGAAAGGCCTACCTGGTATATACAGTGAAGTGACTACTTCGTTGGGGCGGAGGGGGGAGATTCTCTTGAATTATAACTAAGAGTTTCTAACATCTAAAAATATTTGAAGTTTTTGAAAACTCCATCATTGCTACACAAAGGATGAATTATGAAATCAAAAATATGATTGTGAATACAATTGAGAGCTCCCAGTTATTTTGGCCGACATGAAAAAAAAAAAAGAAAGAGTCTCTAGAGGATGAATTCATCTAAGTATAAAAATTCACAACAAAGACCAAAATGTGCCTGAAGTTTTCTCCCTCTGTGATGATGTTCTACTGTATAATGACCAAATAATGATTCCAAATAGCCTACAAAGAAAAATCCTCAAGGGTTTTCACATGGGACATCCGGGGAAAGCCTCATGCGCTGCTACATAAATTGGTCAAATATGGACAAAGACATAGTAGACATGATTGAATCCCTTACAAGATTCTCACTTGCAGAAAAGTCAACCACGATGTGCAAATCATGGCCAAACACAGACCATCCATGGCAGAGTATTCATGTGGATTTTGCAGGGCCCCTAGACAACATGTACTACTTTGTTGTGGATAGCCACTCAAAAGGGCCTGAGGTCCTGCAATGTAAAAAACCAACCACCAACATGATCGAATTTTTATGAGCTATTCACGTGTTTTGGCATGGTAGATTGTGTAGTGACAGATAATGGCACTCAATTCACTTCAAGAATCACCCCAGGTCGAATGGTCAGACAGAGGTTCGTGGACACCCTTAAAAATAAAAAATTAAAACGAAAACCCCCACTAGGCACACCGATGGATAAAGCATTACAGTTTCATGACTTTGTTAGCAGATGTTGCAGCTCTTGTAGCAACATCTCTTGAAGCCCAAGAAATGGTGGATTGTCAGTCGAAAGCATGCAGGGCTTTTGGACTCACTATCAGGATAAAGAAAACTGAGGTTGTGCATCAGCCTCCTTCTACTCCCAAACAGATCAAAGGCATGAAACAACTAACTGTTCACAGGTTTCCAGACATTCCAATAAAAGTTGATGGCAAATATCTGAAGCATGTGAAATTGCTCATATTTAGGAAGTGTTGTAAACTCACATGCATCACTTGATGAAATTACCAACCGCTTAGCCAAAGCCTCTAATACTTCATCACCTATGGGACAAGAGAGGAGTGAGAATTGACGCAAAGATCCCAGTTTATAAATCTGATCCCTTACCATCCTTTTAAACGGCTCTGAGATGTGGACATATCGATCGCAGATAAGTCAACTTGATGTCTTCCATAAACACTCTTTGCTCCATATTTGAATACATGCTCAAAGATAAAGTACCAAATGCTGATCTGTTAGCAGAATGTAAGATCAGAGGTATTAAAATGTTCCTCATGCAGTCCCAACATAATTGGGCTGTCATGTGGTGAGTGAGTGATGAGCGAATACCATAAATTCTTATGGATAGTGAATTTAAGGATGGGAAAAGGAATACTGGAAGGCCTTGGCTTCGTTACAGGGACAAGCTGAAACAAACTTTCATCAATTGATGTCCCTGTTGGAAGCTTTGAGGATTTGGCACAGGACAGAAACAGAGAGCTACCTTTAAGAATGGAATAAAGAGTTTTGAAGAAAGTCGTGTTGAGAAATTCAAGGAGACAAGATCCAGGACAAAGCTGCGTTTGACCCACTCAGCAATTCTTTCTGATGCTCCTCACACTTGTCCTATTTGTGGTTTTGTCTGTAAATCACTCGCTGGATTGAAATCTCACAACCGTCATAGACATCCGAACTGATTTAGACACTCATACGTCAAAACCGACAGGAGAGTTCATTATACCAAAGAGGAACTAGCAACCGTATAAGCAACCGACAAACTTATTTAATTCTAAGACTGAAATCCTCAAATGTAGGCATTAGAAGCCCTAGCTATAAAATTAGGCTAATCTATTGTGGTATAGTACCTTCTTGTCTGTCTTTTACTCCTGCCCCCCGAAAATTAAAAGTAATAAAATTGTTAACCACCCCCTCCCTTGTGTTATGCAGTTTCTTTGATTTCCTGGTCACATTGGGTTGTTATTATTACCTTTCTTTGTATGTTTTTTCTCCCCCCCATTTCTTTTTAGCCAGCTTTTTTCTGACAATCCATTTGAGAAACCTAGGTAGGTTAGTCTGGTTCATTAGGTTCTATTGAGTTTGTTCTACCTTTGTATTGAGCACTTTCTATTAGATGGTTACTTGTACAGAGTATTTTTTTTCTTTGGGCATTGTGCTGATTTCTGTCCAAACACTTGACAGGCTTTCATGTCCTAAGCTCTTTAAAAACCATTTTTTCCCTTCATTTGAAAATTTGAGGAAGGTTCTCAAGACGAGCATAACTATATATAATCATGTTTATAAAAGCTCTAGGTTAGTCTATCGAGCACTGTTTAAATCAACTAACACAGAACACAGATATAGGGTATTCACTTTAGAATATATCCATACCTGACTGTCACTCATGAATTATGTTTGCTAAGGAAAATAGAGAAGTGTATTGCAAATATGAGATGGAAAGCATACTTCTACCTAAATAATTTAAACAAAACTAATAAGTATGGATTCAAAACCTATGCCCATCCCCCCACAGAAAGAACTCTATAAATTTGAAGCAGAATTAATCGACATGACTAAAAAAACTAAAATATAGAAAAATAAGTAAAATAACACAGCAAAAAATTAGTGCAGATATTAATGATAAAGAGGAGTAAAAAAAATCTACGTTAATGCCAACAAATCCAGATATTTATGTAAAATGAGTCCTAATATGTATAAAAAGCAGCATTACATTTAGGTGATTAAACGTCACAAAAAAAGTCCCCAACTGACAGACCAAAATTAAAAAAGCTAGCATTCTAGTCAGCAAATTCAGATTACACAATCGGTTGAAAAATTGAATTTGAAACCTTGTTTTATAACTGTAAAAGACCACAAGAGCAACTTTCCTAACAACCCAGAATATAGGTTAATAAACCCTACCAAAACGGAGTTAGGTAGGGTAAGCAATTTTGCAGAAGGCATACAACTAAGAGCTTTTACAAATATAAACCAGTGGTAATCTACTAGTGATTGCATTGAATGGTTTGAGAATTACGACAAAAATGAGAATTGCTCATTTTTAAAATATGACATGAAAGAGTATTACTATCTGTGAAAACCTTTAATAAGGCTGTTAGTTTTGCCAAGGAATATAGTGACATTTCAGATTACGAAAGATGTTATAAAACATTACGGGAAAACATTGTACCATAATATATTAAGATAGCTTTTGATAACCCCATGGGAGTGTATGATGGAGCTGAAGTATAACTGATAGGGGTGCTTATTGGTTTAGAGGCTTAATGAATACAGACTTTAATAACCACAGTTTATACCATAATGATGGATTAATTATAGTAGACAATAGTAATCCTCAAAAGTGTGATACCATACAGGAAAAAAAAAAAAAACGCTAGCACAATTTTTTTAAGTTTGAATTCAATTTGGAAGTTGAAATTAATTTAAAAGTTAATTATTTAGATATTACGCTTAATTTATGGAATGGAACTATATCCCCATACAAAAAAAAAAAAAAAAAAAAAAATCAAGACCCCCCTGCCAGCACACATTGTATGATGTATTGCAAAATGTATTTATCAGCCTGTCTAATAATTCATCTAGTAAAAGCATTTTCAATGATAAAGTCTACCAAGATGCCCTAACTAGGAGTGGACAAAGAGAAATCAGAATATATGAACACAATGAACACTACAGAAATGAAAAGTAAAAAAAAAATAAAGGTAGAAATGTTTTATGGTTCAATCCCCCATTTAACTTAATGGTCAAAACTAAAATCAGTGAAATATTTTTTAATCTATTGGAACAAAATTTTAGCAAAAATACTAAGTTACATAAAATATTTAATAAAAACAGTATTAAACTGGTAAATTTTTGTTTTAGGGCCCGAAAGGCTAATATCCCTTACATACGCAAACACACGCAAATAACATTTTTTTTTCACTTATTTCAATGTCAACAGGCCCAAATTTTCTTCCTACGCCTAAAATCGTTCTGCAACAAATGACTCACTAGCCAGTAATGGCTGCCAAAAGCGCAAGAAGTCCAATTTTTTTTCTGGTCATTAACATTAAAAAAAAAAAAAGAAAAAAAAAGTCAGTTTCTTCAATATCTAATTGCTGATAGAAGTTCAGCATATACATTTGCACGGAATAAGACAATTTTGGAAAGTTTGAAGGGATATTAGTCTTTGGGTACTAAAACAAAAATTTAGTTTGTTTTGCTTCATTTGTTCTTACCCCCCCCTTCTTGTGTTGGTATGGTTCCCCCCTACCTTAGTGTATATCTATTTATTTGCTTTTATCTTTAGTGTATCAGCCTTTGCCCTGATGATCCATAGTGTGAAACCACGGTAGGTTTTGGCTCACTCTAGATGTTTTTGTGTGTGTGTGTGTGTGTGTGTGTGTGTGTATATATGTATATATATATATATATTTGTACCCACAGAAATGACAAATTGCTTCAAACAATATTGATGTCATTTTACTAACCCTGGGGAACTTTTCATAAGAGTGATAAAATATAAAAATCTAACACTCACAGACCTTCCAGAAATTCTATTGTTTATCAATTCAAATGCTGCTGCGATGCGGTTTACATAGGATGAACCAATCTTAGGTTGGAGACATGAGTTTCACAGCATGTTCCTGCAAATATCCGTTCGGGTAGCCCTCAACAGTCCATAAAAACAACTCAGGCGGTTCTGGAGTCAGCTATAGGTCAACATTTGCTTGACAATCAGGAGTGTGCTTCTCAGTACAAGGACACATGGTTTTCTGTCCTGCACAGGGCTCGTTCAGCTTTTCATTTGTGCTTGTGGAAGCTGTTTGCCTTAAGATTCATCAGCCGAGCCTGTGCAGGCAGAAAGAGCGATTTATTCGCTCCTTAAAACTAATGGTGGGTCTGTGAGGGTTATATTCTATTTCATCACTCTTATGGAGCTGTGAATTTACAGCCCCCTTACATTTTAATTATTTGATTAAAAAAAAAAAAAAAATTTACTTTTAGACGAGCTTCTTTCCCCAGTTTTCTAAGTAAAACTTGTTTTTCCTTGTCCTCCTTTATCATACATAATAACGCCAACAAGTACCTTTGAAAAATGTTGGCCAAAAGGTTCCTCAGGTTAGTAAAATGATGTCAATATTGTTTAACGTAATATATAATATGAATTTTTTGTAATATTTTTAATGGATATTCATATTTAAGTGGAAAGTATTTTATTTATTTATTTATATATATATATATATATATATATATATATATATATAGTTCCTTCATTTATAAGATATAGGCTACTTAAGATTAAGTTTAGTTCCATTTCTATTGAGAATGCTTTTATTAAATAAGAGTTGGACAAACTGATTTTTCTCTGAAATGTTTATACTCATTTCGTCAAATCTTAAAATGTCATATGAGGTAAAATGTCCTTTTTGACTACTTTTGTCTCGTTATTTGATTAGTATCAGATTATGGCTGGGGGGAAAAAAATCTATGCAAAAGATACGTATTTGAATAACGTCATTACTAGATAGTTTGGATCTGTCAATGGGAATTTGAGTTGACATTTTTAATTTTTCCAATGTTACATTAACTGGGATTGAACTGTCAGTTTTTTTTTTCTCAGGGTTTGGAATTTTTTATCACCTAGGAAATGGATAATTATGAACATAAAACAATCAGTACTTATCCACAATATAGAACAGTAGACAAAAACCAAATCCAAGGACCAGTTTAATATTACTATGAGATCGATAACAGAACCCATGCTAGATAAAGACATCACCTTAGCCCAGGAACAAATATTAAACACTAACAAAATTAATATTAAACATCCCTGTAAATCTCTTATTTGACAATGAAAATGCATGAATAAGGAAAGGGACCTTTGACACTACAATGGGAAATTTTGAAAGTGCAGAGAGCTATAAAACTATAAGCATATACAGTGACAAGTCTGGGATACATTTTATTTTCTGTTATAACTAGTTTATGTTCACCATTTTGCCTGATATTTGGTTAATAATATCTCATAAAGTTGTTTTAGTTGTATGTGGAAGGAAAATTAAAAACATGGTTGAATCCATTTTTTTTTATCAAAGTTCAAAACTATCCTATGCAAAAGTACTGGATACATGACATTTTTTTTCAAATTTCCAATCAAAACTTTTTACTGAAAACCGAACATGTCAAAGATGAAAGTTTGTTAAAACCTATGAAAAGAAAGGTATGCAGTTTTGGGTAAAGGTAATCTGGTCGGATGAAATGAAAGTTGAACTATTTGGAAGGAACACAGTGACAAGTGTTTGGCGAAAAAATGGCACTGCCTTCAACAAGCACAATACCATCCCCACAGTTAAGTTTGGTGGGTGGTTCCATTATGATATGGGGATGCTTTTCATCCAAGGGCACTGATGAGTTACAAGTTATCCATGTACAGGGAGATTCTACAGAAAAAC
The DNA here is from genome assembly GCA_037127315.1 of Ascarosepion bandense. Taxonomy (NCBI): domain Eukaryota; kingdom Metazoa; phylum Mollusca; class Cephalopoda; order Sepiida; family Sepiidae; genus Ascarosepion; species Ascarosepion bandense. The sequence continues at coordinate 1,346,319 of JBBBDQ010000451.1, forward strand.
CTTCAGAAGTCTGCAACTTCTTTAGGACATGATTGGAATTTTTGTGCTTCAGCACGACAATTATCCCAAACCTACTGCAAAACTTACTAATATCATTATTTTCAAACCATTCCTTTGTATTCTCAACTGGCCAAGTCAGGAGACTGACTTGAATCCAATTGAGAATTTGTGGAATACTTTGAAGGTTAAAGTTCATAAGTGGAATCCACAAAATATCAAGCAATTAGAGGAATTATGCAAGGAAGAATGGGGTAAAGTAATGGTGGATCAGTGTGGAAAACTTGTGGCCAACTATAGAAAGTTTACTGGAAGCAGTGAAACAAAAAGGTTATGCAACAAAATATTAAATTGATGTATCCAATACTTTTGCATAGGGTAATTTTGAACTTTGATGAAAAAATGGATTCAACCATGACTAATTTTCCTTCCACATACAACTAAAACAACTTTACGAGATTACTTACCAAATATCAGGCAAAAATGGCAAACAAATGAGTTATAGCTGCAAATAATATGTATGCAATACTTATACTCATGTCACTGTATTTACTACACGAACTAAGCAAAATAGACTTGATACTGGACTAAGATTATGACACTTAACCCTGTAAACTATAACCACCCAACAGACAGTGCTAAAAAAGCAATTATATTTTCAAAGAAACATTAAAACTTAGATTTTCAAAATGTGACCTTCATCCTAAGAAAAGACACATAAACAAAACAGAAAACCCAACAATAAGCCACTGTATATACACACACTTCTTCCTATCACTCGCCATCTATAATCAGACAGACACCAAATCAATTCTTGGATTAAAAAGAGGAGGATTTCAAATTAGCATTATTTAAAAAGGAAATGCTAATAGACCTGAGATTTAAAAAAAATCTTGCAGAACCATTAAACAAATTAGAACATACCTAACAATGGATATTAATTGGTTCTATGATATCAATAACAATGTGTTTTGATATAATTCTATATCATGGATTACTATAGATCTATAAGACCTAGTCACTTTAGCCTTAGACCTCACCATAAAATATTCCAACATTACCAATAAGAAATGGATTGTTATGAACATAAAACAATCAGTACTCATCTACAACATGGAATAGTGGACAAAAACCAAATCTGAGGACCAGTTCAATGTTACTATGGGATTGCTAAACTCAGCAGAGTCTTCAGACTTAGTTTTATTTATTCTGTTAAACCACACAGCCTATAATGATATCTATATTGAGGACAAGGCTGCATAAAATTGGCCTTATGGTTATAGAGTATTCCACTAAAACAGAATTAAGGAATTGAAACATAAGGAATTGAAAAGCCTCAGTGTTAAAGTTATAACATTAACCTCAAAAAATATTTGATACAAAGTTTCCTAGAACTAATCAATAACCTTTACCAACCTTACATAAAAACTGATAGAAAATGCCACTACACAAACTCAGACCAGCAGAATATCCTACTGCTACCAAAGAGCAGAATGGGACTTGTTCCACAACTTCCTGTGTGACATCCCTTGGAACAATGTTTCTAGTCTTCCTGTTGAAGAATGTGCATCCAAGGTCTCCTCTTTGGTTAAGGCTGGCATTGATGCCAGCATCCCAGCCAAGAAGTTTCAGCATAAATACCGTTCGTCTGGTTCTCACTCACTTGCTCAGCCACCATTGACCACCGGAATCACTTCTTCCGGCTTTACAGAAGCCATACATTAGACCATAGCAGGCGTCTTTTTGCCTCAGCACATAAGTGCAAAAAGATACTCAATGAAGCTAAGGCGTTTGATGCCAGAATGAAGTAATGCATAGCACCCTGTAAGTTTGGCACCAAAGACTACTGGCAACTCTGTAAAAGTGTGCTTAACAATAGTAAAACTTCAATGCCCCCTCTAATCAATGAATTTGAGGTCCTCTTCAGCGGAAAAGGCTGAACGCTTTGCTCGCAGATTCTCCAAGTCAAGACTGGATTCATCTGGAGTATCTACACTATTTCCTAACTAGAACCGAGACCCAACTGAATGATGTCCACATTACCCCCCCCCTCACTGGTCTAACAATCTCAAAGCTTGACCATCATAAAGCGAGTGGAGGGGACGGAATCCCAATCAGTCTTGAAGAAATGTGCCCGTGAACTTACCTCTGTCCTCTAAGCTCTACAACTACTGTATCTGCTGGAAGTCTTCTTCTGTAGTTCCTATATTTAAGAATGCTGGAGAACCCTCAGACCCCACTAATTACTGCCCTATCAGCCTCCTACTGATATGCTAATGAACAGTGTGTGTGTGTATATATATATATATATATATATGATATTATATGGTTATGTCAATTTTACATTGTGACATGGAAATTTATCTTCAGAGATTAATTCTCATCATCAGGCAATGTTGGCGGTGTTGTGCAAATGATTTACATTTAAATGACTTACTTTCGGTTTACTGTGGGTGTGTCTAATCAGAATGGAGATTCACTTTGGGGTTTGACCCCGAAGAATTTCTGTGCTAACCAACTTTTTTCCTTTTTCTTCTTTCTATGACCCTATTCTTCTCTTGTCTATTTTACCTCGCATTTATCTGATCTTATTTTCCCTTCATTTTTGTTACATTTGATGTGATATTCCTTTTTAGTAGTAGTAATCTCCTTTCTTGTCTTCTTTAGTCTATTTGTTAAGATTTTTTTCAAAAAAGGAGAAAAAAAAAAAAGGAACCCCGCTATTTTTTCCGCTCCATCTATCAATTTGCTGTAAAGGAAAACTTATTCTATTTTTGGCTTTATTTTTATTTTTACCCAATTCGTCAGTGAGCATGTTATTTAATTTAGGTTTTATCCATTTTCTAATGTGAATAATTGACAATGTCTAAATGTGTGTGTGTGTGTGTGTGTGTGTGTGTGTGTGTGTGTGTGTGTGTGTGTATATATATATATATATCTCGATAAGAATGAAAGCTCAAACCACTGCCTTGGATATTTCCAAAACATTTGACAGTCTGGCCTTCTATGCAAACTGAAGTTATGGTATAACTGGACAATTGTTTGACCTAATCCTGTCATTCCTCTCTAATTGCACAATGAAGATAGTTTTTTAGGAGGCATGTGCATTTAATACTACCATATGAACAGGGGTGTCCCTGAAGGCTCTATTCAAGGTTCTACGCTTTTTCTGATCTACATTAACAACCTCCCTGATGTTATAAGATTTCAAGTAGGCATGTACGCTGACGAGACCATTTATTCTCCTCAATCTAAAATCTGCTGAGGTATGACAAAGCAAACCTGTGGTGGACTGGGGGTAAGAAATTTTAATGCTTCCAAAATAAAGCTGCTATCTATTAACCATCATAGATAATCACTCCTATTAGCATGGAACAGGCTAGCCTCCCTGAGAGTAAAACACTACACCTACATGGCCTCACTATCAGTGAACCTCAAGTGGAATGACTATATCGAATTCATTGCTAAATCCACTGCTAAGAAGGTTGGTTCACTGTGCAGGTCCAGGAAGTTTTACCCCCATCAGTCCATCCTGCACATATAAAGCTACCATCTGCCCGTGTATTGAATACTGCTGCCACATCTGGTCAGGTGCCACTGCTATTCACCTCCGGGTTATTGAGAAAATCCAACAGAGAATCTGTAATGTGATTAATACAGACTCAGCAGCTCAGCTGCAGACACTCTCACTGGTGTAACGTGGCTTTCCTGTGCCTCTTCTATAAATACTTTCGCAGCTTCTGAACAGATCATTAGTACCCCCTACGTATGAATTTACACAAGCTACTAGATTAGCAACTAGGTACCACCCTTTTACAGTGAACTGATAAAATGTAATCACAATTTCTACTATAGCAGCTTCTTTTCTCGCACATCCTGCCTGTGGAATTCCCTTCTATATATTTGTTTACCAGACAGCTACAATCTCCAGGAATTTAAATTTAAGGTCAATTAGACAGCTATGACACTAACTCGCATTCATTCTTGCCAGCTTTTTCATCTACTCTACCTCCATCCTTGGTATCCTCATCCATCGATTATCCTCCTGACATTTTCTATAACTAACCCCTCTTTCTCATCACTTTCCCCTATGTAACCCCCTGTGCAACAGTGGCAGTAGAATGCCTTGCTTGAGGTGATATAATTAAAAAATAAAATATATATCCATCCATCCATAATCAAACATCCCCCCTCATCCATAGAGTTTCGGGTAAGTAACAACTCTAGCTAAGATATCTTTAAAACACAGCAAATACAATATTGAAAAAAAAAAAAAATCATGGCTACTAGTGTCGTAACATTAAATATTCCAAGCAAAAAGAAAAATAGAAACAAAAAAATATTAAAGAAATAATTTGGTATACACCCCATTTAATCAAATGGTTTGTACTAAGTTAAGACAAATACCTCAATGTAATTGAACACTTTCATAAAATAACCCCCTTAGCAAGATTTTTCACAAAAATACTTAGGTCAAGCTACAGTTGTACTGACAACGTTGAAAAGATCAAAAGTAATTTTAAACAATTAGTAATTTGAGTAATTTACATCATCCTGAAATAAAATACCAATACATGCAACCTAGGTTGGGAATCTTGCTCCTACGTTGGGAATCTTGCTCCTAGGACCCAAAAATGATCAATCTCAAAATCCTAACACATGCACTTTTGATTTGTTGTAGTGTAACTTGATTTTGGTATTGACAATATTAGGAGTATTTTTTATAAGAAACACTTATCTGCTGGTTGTCACTAAGATAATTCCAAAATTAAATTTTTTTTTTGGAGAATGAGAAGAGGTTTTGGCTATTAAAATGCCCCATCTATTTGAAGGTATCATGGGTTGGTCCTAATGGTCAATCTCTTGTTGACAAGGTATCATTAATTATTTCAGGGCTTCAACTTCACATGTAAATTTCTCTACACAACCTGTTTTTCCTTCATTGCATAAGGACATCCTGCCTATCTCACAGTGTAGTAATATTAATTATAAATTTAAATGTGAGTGTGGTGCCAATTATATAGGCTGGATGATACAAAAAACTGGAAGTCCAGTGGGTCATGGCATGTACCCCTCTATTTGTGGGCATCACCCTACCTGAGTGTTTCCAGATGCCTGAATCTGCTATTGGCAAACGTGATTATAAAGGAATGTGGTGACATTGTGCAGATCACTTTTGTTTTGCACAAAGGTCATTCTCTATTCTACTTGTCATGGAGGCTTTGACAATACAATCAAACCTTCTCTGTGCAAACAAAAAAGGATCTCAAGATCCAATTAGATTTATTTGGAGTCTCTTTTTGAAGGTTTATGATGGGGAGTTCCCTCTCCTTTTTCTAAACATTACCTATTTTTCATCTCTGAATATTAAGTTTTTTTTCGACATATACCCATGAGGCTTGCCTCTGGTTTTTTTTTTTTTTTTTTAAAGCAGACCTTTTTGAAACTGTTTCATTTTTTTTTTTAAGGAAGACAACTGTTTGTTTCTATTGATTGATTTTTTTTTCGCCATGGCCCTCATGTATGTATTGCCATTTTTTTGTTTTATATATATATATATATATATATATATATATATATATTAACTTATAGGGCTCTTAAAATTTGTTCCAGTTCCTTCCTTTCCATTGAAAAAGGAAATTAATATGACACTTTTTAAGTGTTATCCATTGGACATTTTGGATTCTGCCATGTGTTTTGTCATTAAAAATTTTTTACAAGGTTAAGTCATTAGATGTTAAATGTCCAATTTATTTGCAACTACCTTTTATTGGTACAGGTGGTGAAGTTTTAGCTAGTCAAACTTCTAATTCTATTGGTAAATGTTATTTTGCTGCCAATGTTCGTGTAATTTTTTTTTTACCCCAACAATTCTTTCCTCTATCTGTAAGGATGTTTTATCCCTTCATCACAAATTCTGTTCATAAATTTCAACGTAGTTGCAGATGCGACTACATAGGTAGAACATATTAGCATTTGGATCAAAGAATTAAGCAAAATTTATCTTTCTCAAATCTTGGACTACCACAAATTGCAGTCAACTGGTAAATACATCCAGGTCATAAATAGGACAACATTAATAGGAATTGCGTTGTTGGTTTGACAATGTTGCTGACAATTTTACTGTCTTATCTAGGTCACACTCATTACATCATCTCAAGTTGCTGGAGTATTTACATCAGGTACTGTAAGCTGAGAGAATGCCTTCTGGGAAGTAGTATTATTGGGCTCTAGTATCCTTTAAGTCCCCCCCCCACACTTCATAATTTCCATTTCATTTCTTATGCCTAAATCCCAGAAATTAAACTTGATAACAACCTGGGTGAAACCAGTAGTTTTTTTCAGCTCTTAGGAAAATGAAGGTTGCCATCCAACCTCTATTTATTCCTAGCTGTGATTTAAATCTGTTCTCTTAGAAACATTTAAATATTTGAAGAGGAGGTACGGGCTTGAATTTATCCATAGTTTAGATAAATTATTAAGATTAAAGGCACATATAGGCAGACTAAAATTCTGCTGTGAATTTCTTAGAGCATCAATAAGCATGTTTGTCCCTCCCACATTTTGTTTTGAATCAAGAACTAAACTACATTCTGGTTTAAAAATTGAGAAATTTGAGATTCTATTGGAACTTTAATAAAATTATTTCTCAATTATGAATATAACAACCAATAGAGAAAGTTTTCCAGTCTAGTTGGTGGCTCACATGAACTTAGTTCTAAGAAATTGTTTTTCTCGAATCAGACTAAGAGCATTTAGTTCATAAGCGGTTTGGTTGCAGTGAAGAACCTACTGGTGATGGGGTTGTTTTCAATTCTTCTTACGAGCTTTCTTTGTTGGAGACAATTCTTGCTCATGGCTAGGGGTTTTGTGCCCCTTTGCAAGTATTTTCTCTCATCAGGCATTGGAAGAGTTTGCAGTTCTTTTTGTGCAAGCTCAAAGATTTACACTTTGCTCCGTTGAGATTCTAAGTGACCTAAAATCAAAACTTTTAGGTTATGCCCATTCCTTCACTAGACTTTCTGTTTTGTATTCTGAGGGTGTAAATGGGTTGAACAGCATCGCTGGTTAGTTAAAAGTATTAAAAAAAAAAAAAAAAATCAATCTTGTGATTACTAAATCAAACAAAAGATGCCAGTGTAGTACTTCTGGACCTTTCAGATGATTTGTCTAACATGCATACTATTTTAAATGATACATCAATTTTTTTAAATTAAGTCAAGTGGAAACTCAATACTTTGTCTATTGAAGCAAAATTTCAAAGAATTGTTAAAAGTGGTTTACTAACTAAAGATATTTCTGATTTAATTAGACCTACTGGTTCCATCTGTCCCCACTTATGGGTTACCTGAAGTTCATAAAAATGGTATCCCACTACAACCAATCTTGTCTAGGTTTGTGTCTTCTCAGCATCAGGTTGCTACTTGGCTCTCTATAGTGTTACAACCTGTATTGTTGCACTTTAGCACATTTTGTATTAAAGATTCCTTTACTTTTGTTGAATCAATGCAAAATTTTTCTCCCCCCAGTAGTTGTTTATGTGTTCATGTGACATTTGTTCTTTGTTTGCATTCCCTTGACAGAGACTATAAAAATATATACTGACATTATTAATCTACATTGTATTTGTTGATCTCATGAAATTCACCACCTCATTAGTCGAATTCAGTTTCAAAGACATTATTTATCGACAAATTGACGGGGTTGCAATGGGTTCACCTTTGGGTCCATCCCTAGCAAGTATTTTTGTTTGGCTATTGTGAGACCTTATTTTCTCATAATGAACATCCTTTAATGTATTATGTAGATGATACATAATGTTAATTCAATGAGGACAAAGCTGATTTTTCTCACCAGTAAACTACACACACTATTAAAAATAGTGATACAGAAAGTCAAAAAATTTATGACAGTGGGAATATAAAAAGAATTTTACATTAAAAGGTCCACAAGACACATTGAAAAAGCAAGCCTGAGTAAAAATTGTTGATTCCTTTGAAACGGCCATAGAAAGCCAAGAAGCAATCTGACTATTTTAAGAATATCAAACATATCTTTAAAGTTAACTAGTCAAATAGAAGTGGCAAATGTACAGAATATTCTAACACATTCAACTTAAACGAGAGGCACATTTTATAAAATATAGAAAGGTTTTTATTTTCACTATTCAGTTTTGTGCCAAATATTGGACCCAGTTATTACTTTATCCAAAGAATTCATATTTATCATCAACAAAGATTAGACAGGTATTGAATAATAAAAATGTGTGAGAAAAAAAATGTTTAAATAAATTTAGACAAGTAAATAGATCTGAGTTAAATATTTATGGTTAGGGGTGAGAGGGGGGCAAAAAACCTGCTGGCTTCTCCCAAAAATGAATTTTTGAAAAGTAACCATTTTAATAAGAAACACTGTTTTTAAGAGAATTTGACCTAGAAGATACCTAATTGGCCCAATTTAAGGTGCCAGATTCCGTTTAACAATTTGCTGACCAGGCAGAGTCCAGATATGGCAAGTTGATATCAGATCAGAAAAGTTTCAGCCCAACTCAGATGCAAAAAAATTCTAACCAAGAAAATTGGAATAGAAAAGTTTATTGAACATTCAAGTTTTAGGAACTGTTTTACCAATCATGTTATCAGGATCCATATATCTCATCTCCGAGCATATGGCCACAAACAATTGCCAATGTGCTTGAGTCTTACCCTTAACTGGAATAAGAATAGTAAAATACAACAAAATGCTTCATGAAATCTCATGATAGCACCACCCAGTTTAGAAATTTGGTACTTTTGTCAACCTTGTACTAAAATATGTAGAACGAGATCAGTGACAGTCAAGATCCAAACCAAAAATTTACAGTTTGGAAAATCCTTATGCAGGACTTCTACTAAACCAGACACTGTTCTAAGTTGGCAGCAAGAATCATCACTAACAAAACTTCTGACATGAAGAAGCCACACAACCAGAGACTTATATCAGTGCTACTGAATAAGAGTAGAAAATAAGACTACAGTATGGTGAAGCCCGAACCGTCACCTTGGAAATCTCTAAAGCATTCGAACAGTATGGCATGCCGGCCTTCTACAGAAACTGCAAAGCTATGGCATAACTGGACTTTTGTTGGACTTAATCCGGTCATTCCTCTAACCGCACACTGAAGGTGGTATTAAACGGTCATGCCTCCCATGTGGAATGACTACGTCAAATCCATTGCTAAATCCACAGCTATGAAAGTCGGCTCTGTGCAGGGCCCAGAAATTCTTTCCGCCTGAATCTATCCTGCAATTATATAAATCCACCATCCGCCCGTGTATTGAGTACTGCTACCACATCTAGTCAGGTGCCCCCTTCTATTCTCCTTCGGGGTTCTTGACAAAATACAGCGAAGAATCTAATGTGACTGATACCGACTCGGCTGACTGCCTGCAGTATCTCTCACTGGCGTGACGTGACATCCCTGTGCCTCTTCTATAAATATTTTCATGGCTTCTGCTCTGACAAACTTAAATCACTGGTGCCCCCAGGTTCAAATTTGCACGAGAACCTAGATTGGCAACTAGGTCCCACCCTTTTACAGTGAAACTGATGAAATGTAACCGCAACAGCTTCTTTCCTCGCACTTCCCACCTGTGAATTCCCTACCACATGCTTGCTTCCCCGACAGCTACAACCTCCAGGAGTTTAAATGTAAGGTCAATAGACACCTAACACACTAACTCACACCCACTCTCTCCATATGTACATCATAAGTCGTCTATCACCCTCCTTCTGACATTTCCTATACCCAATCCCTCTATGTAACCCCCTGCGCTATAGTGGCAGTGGAATGCCTTGCTTGGGATGACACAAAAAAAAAAAGTCAGATATGAAAAATGTTCATTATAAAAATGCAACTACTTTCAATATATTGTTAGCAGGAGGAACAAACCAGACCCCATAGATTAATGAGAAATTATTAGTAAAGGCAAAGATTTTATAAAAAGGTTGATGCCAATTTTATGTTTACGAGTAGAGATAAGAGACATTAATCAATAGTCAGGAGACAAGCAGAGTTAATTTTTATTTGCATATTGTTTTATGCTAAATAACTGGTGAAGTCACCAGCATTTTAAATTCAGCAGTTAAAAAGTGCTCAATGATTACAGCTAAAAACCTAAAAACTAACCAGACCACCACTCAGAGCAAAATCTCAAAATCCTTTCAGGTCCTCTTGTTACCAGAGGGGCCATTTTATCTTTCAACCCTGACATTTGCAAGATTCTATAGTCAGCAACAAAGGGAGACATGGATAGAGGGCTAAAGTTCATGATGTCAGTGATCACTAGCATGGCATCAGAGAGATTTGATTGCCTCAAGTTCTATCAGCCAAGGATGCTCTACACTGCCAACTGTAGGACAAGCAGAATTAAAGATCTTAAAAGAGCAAGTATTGAGGAGTGCCAAGGGATACTCATAAGGAAGTTGAAAACCATCTAGCAAGCTGAATGTCAAAGGAGGAGAAGGAAAGTAAGAACAAGGGAGAGAAATTTCCTGTCCAACTTTTAGCTTCACAAGAACATTGCCAGGGAAAAAATGCAATGGGAAATTGGAAGCATCGGCAGAAGAAATTAACTACCTTTGAAATTCTATGGGTGACCCTGCAAAAGAACAAGAACTAGGCATAAATACCCGTTTGATTCATCAAGCACCACTAGTGTTCCAATTTGACAATGGCTTGCCCACCTGAAAAGAAATGAAATTGTGAGAGCAACTAGATCTGTATTGGCACTAGGAGCAAGTAGGGTACCTTATATAGCATTTAAGCTGTATACAGGAATTCACCAAAGGCTGTGGAAAATAGTCATCTGAGAAGAGGTAGGATTGCAGAGAGTGGAGATTTGATAAGGGGTATGGATCCCAAAGGAAGAAGAATCAAAGTCGCTGGACCAATTTTTCATCATTTTCCAACAGAAAAACCAAGAGTAAAATTTTTTTCAGATCTTTATCAAGATGCCTTTCTGACTTCATTCTTAGAAATGGCTACATTAACACATTGCTCCAGAAAGGTTACTCTGAATATACAGGAGTCTTGATCAGCTCCTGAGAGGCAAAGGTGATCTGATCATACTATGGTCAGATCTTGCCAATGCCTATGGGTCTATTCCACACAGACTGATGAAAGAAGCCCTACAGTCATGTGCCTTCATCAAAATGCAATCAACTACAATTGTTGAATATTCTCATCTAGAAACTGTCAGAAGGGCACACACTAGAAAATGGCATTATTACAGATTGTACAATGTCTGCTGCCCTCTTTTCAGTGTACATAAACATGCTTGTAAATGCAGTAGCGGTAAAATGCCAAAGTCCTTTGTCTAGGTCAGGAGTTTGCAGCTCTCAAAAGCTTACATGGAGGATTTAATTATAACAGCTGTCACCTGAAGCAGATGGCTTTTGAGGAAAATATAGCCAAAAAGAATTTTGAGTCAGCAAAATCTGGGGGGGGGGAGAGAGAAAAAAAAAAAAAAAAAAAAAACAAAGTAGAATGGAGAAAATCCAATTTACAATTGCAGGAATAACAATCCCTATCCCAAATGAAAAGTCTGTTAAGAGCTTGGCCAAGACTCAACAGCAGTCTGAAAGATACAGTTGCTAATCAGCAAACTATAAAGGACCTTGAGGAGTTGCTGTCCAAAATTGACAAATCAAGATTTCCAAGACTGTTCAAAAGATTGCTTTTCCAGCAGGCAATATTAACCCCAGATATTGTAACTGCTACTTATCTATGATGCTCCAATTACAGTGGAAACATTAAAAAGAGCAATTAGTAATCCATTAAAAAGATGGCTGGGGTTGCAGAGATGCTCGAGTGGCACGGTCATCCATGGTAACAGAAAGGCATTCCAACTCCTCTTTAACAGTCTTATGGAAGAATTCAAGGTCACAAGAACAAGAGAACAGTTGCAATATGCAGAATCCACAGACTAAAAAGTTGCAGCAGCTGAAATTCAGAAAAGAACTGGCAGGAAATGGCGCACAGGAGAGTTGTGAAGGAGAGACTTAAGCATGAAGCTATTATGGAATCAATAGCTAAAGGCAAAGCAGGGTTAGGGGTTTTCCAGTATCCAAACCAACATTGCTAAAGGCAAAGAAAGATGCCAACTCATCCAAAATTAAGTTTAAGTAACTTGATACTGTAAAATTGATCAGACTAGGTCAACAGGGATCCTGGATAAAAGGGAAAAAAGAACAAAAGAATTACCTGGTCAAAGTGCTGGCGTCAGATTTTGGGATCTTTCAATTTATCAAATCTGTATATGTCTTGTCGAGCCCAACTAACCTGCATATATGGGGATAGAGTGAGACCCTAAGTTGCCAATTAGGTGAAAGGAAAGGATCTTTACAGAACATTCTTAGTAGTTGCCCAAAAGCTCTGGGTGACAATTGGTACTGGTAATACCACAACCAAGCTCTTAAAGCAGTTGCAAAGAATGTTACTAAAGCCATATACATCAATCAAGAAAGAAATTGAACCAAACTAACTTCAATGCTAGAGTAAAGTTACAGAAACAGTTAATATTAGACCCAAAGAACCAGTTGAAATTACCCAGGCACACAGATCTGGCCCAAGTGACGTTACTGCTGATATTGCACTGACGACATGAAGCAGTATATTATTTACCAACTGTGTGTCATGAGAGGAATCCATTTCACTGGCAAATGAGAAAAAAAGTCCAAATACCAAGAACTGGTCAAACAATGTCAGAAGTGATGGAGAATATACTATGACATAATAGAAATTGGCTGCATACTCTTTGCAGGAGTCACTGTACAAAGCCATAGCAAAATAGGCAGGGAGGGGGAGCCAGAGCAGTGAAGGACATTCTTAAGCTTCTATGTGCCATGGTCTCTTCAGGACGTAGGCAATCATGGTCTCCCACGTCTCCCTACCTCTGGTAGCTCTTAGCACACTTACTCCCAACAGCCCACCCAAACCCCACTACCATACACCTGACCAATGAAGTTTTAATCATTTCTAAGTAGATTTGGCTTAAGAGATCAGAACCATGGAACAATTGATGGCAGTTAAGAGGAAAAGGTAAAAGGGAAATATGGGGGAAGGAAAAAGAAAAAGGGAGGAGGCAGGGATTCATAGTGGTATGGGCGAAAGTGAAAAAAAATGTATTTATTGCCATTTAGCTTTGCTAATTAGTAGTTTATTTACATAGCCATGATTAATTGCCGACAACTTTCAAATGTTATTTCAATGACTATTATATATTAAGTGGTATCATAGTAATCATGCTTTTGAATGTATCGATATTAGTATTAACTGGCTAGATTTATTTTGAGTAATGAACAGATAGTAAATATGATGTCAGTTAATTGAGCAACTTTAGTTTTTTCTTTAAGACTTTCAGATCATCTTAGTAGATAAGCTACCAAAAAGGGAAAGGAATTTCAAATAAAGTTTTGCAATGGCTGCTTTCATAAAGTAAATTAACGTTGATATGCATGATTTTATAAGAGCCCCACCCCCTTCATGTCATCCATGAAATTTTTTTTTAAATTTACAGTTCTGGTAAGTAGGGAATGAAATTGGTGAATTTTTTTAACGGATAGATTTTAAACTCCTCCCACTTAAGGTTACTAATACTACAATCTAAAAGGTTATAGAAACAAAAAGCTACATTCCAAACAGTTTTAGAAATTTACATTTTTATAAAATGAGGCAATTTATACATGATCAAAATAACACCAGGGGTATAAATTGTTAGATCTATGGCAATTCCAATGTTTTTAGTTCAGTTAGAGATTAGCAATCACTGCATAAAGCTGTTACCTGTTACCATGCAAACTTACCGAAGTTGAGCGTTCTCGAATTCCACAAGCAAGGTTTGTCACAGCGGGCAATCGCAGCTGAGGTAAATTGCAGTAAAACTGATTTGCAACTTTCTAAAGAACAGTGAGAATTATTGAAAAGCAAAATCCTCTGGTAGGCCCCAAAAATTTCTCCTGTATTGAGTAGGAGACTAAGACAGGTTGTTATGAACGACGGGACTTCTAGTCAAATTAAGGCAGTCGCAGATGCTGATTGTTTATGCTTTTTATTTGCCATGCCTTTTTGTTGTAAGTGTCGTCTGATGGTTACAGGAATGCAAATTCCTGGAAGGCAGCTTTTTGTTTCCATAACCTTTTACATTGTAGTATTAACCTTAAGTGGGAGGAGTTTAAAAACTTTTCTTTTAACGGATACATTTTAAAGATTTTTTTAAGTGGTCTTAAATTTTTTGATCAGGAGTGTATCTTAAAGGCCCAACACAAAGAATGGATCTCTGCTGACAACATCCACAAGTTAGAAGTAAGGAAAGAAAATGGTGCTGAACAAGGAGTTGAATGACAAGAGCTAAGAGAAGGGTACAAGAGTAAACAGTAGTTGACAACAGTGAGGAGGAGTATCAGAAAGAACAAGAGACTACATTGACAAGCTGGCCAGAGAAGCAGAGGCAGCAGCTGGCCAGAGAAGCAGAGGCAGCAGCTGGCCAGAGAAGCAGAGGCAGCAGCTGGCCAGAGAAGCAGAGGCAGCAGCTGGCCAGAGAAGCAGAGGCAGCAGCTGGCCAGAGAAGCAGAGGCAGCAGCTGGCCAGAGAAGCAGAGGCAGCAGCTGGCCAGAGAGCAGAGGCAGCAGCTGGCCAGAGAAGCAGAGGCAGCAGCTGGCCAGAGAAGCAGAGGCAGCAGCTGGCCAGAGAAGCAGAGGCAGCAGCTGGCCAGAGAAGCAGAGGCAGCAGCTGGCCAGAGAAGCAGAGGCAGCAGCTGGCCAGAGAAGCAGAGGCAGCAGCTGGCCAGAGAAGCAGAGGCAGCAGCTGGCCAGAGAAGCAGAGGCAGCAGCTGGCCAGAGAAGCAGAGGCAGCAGCTGGCCAGAGAAAGCAGAAGAGGCAGCAGCTGGCCAGAGAAGCAGAGGCAGCAGCTGGCCAGAGAAGCAGAGGCAGCAGCTGGCCAGAGAAGCAGAGGCAGCAGCTGGCCAGAGAAGCAGAGGCAGCAGCTGGCCAGAGAAGCAGAGGCAGCAGCTGGCCAGAGAAGCAGAGGCAGCAGCTGGCCAGAGAAGCAGAGGCAGCAGCTGGCCAGAGAAGCAGAAGGCAGCAGCTGGCCAGAGAAGCAGAGGCAGCAGCTGGCCAGAGAAGCAGAGGCAGCAGCTGGCCAGAGAAGCAGAGGCAGCAGCTGGCCAGAGAAGCAGAGGCAGCAGCTGGCCAGAGAAGCAGAGGCAGCAGCTGGCCAGAGAAGCAGAGGCAGCAGCTGGCCAGAGAAGCAGAGGCAGCAGCTGGCCAGAGAAGCAGAGGCAGCAGCTGGCCAGAGAAGCAGAGGCAGCAGCTGGCCAGAGAAGCAGAGGCAGCAGCTGGCCAGAGAAGCAGAGGCAGCAGCTGGCCAGAGAAGCAGAGGCAGCAGCTGGCCAGAGAAGCAGAGGCAGCAGCTGGCCAGAGAAGCAGAGGCAGCAGCTGGCCAGAGAAGCAGAGGCAGCAGCTGGCCAGAGAAGCAGAGGCAGCAGCTGGCCAGAGAAGCAGAGGCAGCAGCTGGCCAGAGAAGCAGAGGCAGCAGCTGGCCAGAGAAGCAGAGGCAGCAGCTGGCCAGAGAAGCAGAGGCAGCAGCTGGCCAGAGAAGCAGAGGCAGCAGCTGGCCAGAACAACCTGAAGGACCTGTAGCTAGTGACCAGTATAACAATATCAATAAGGAAGATTTTCTTAATCCTTCATTTCAGTAGATTATCCTACTAAGAGTTGAGTAAGATAAGCCAGGCTACACTGCAAAGGATATGCAGCTTACTAATGGTCACCATGCAAAACCAATGGAAGAGTACTAATGTATGCATTTCAGTTTCAGAAAATTAATTCAATTAAACATGCTCATAAAATGACAAAAATTTCTACCCCTCAATAATAGAGATGTG
Organism: Ascarosepion bandense; assembly: GCA_037127315.1. NCBI lineage: Eukaryota > Metazoa > Mollusca > Cephalopoda > Sepiida > Sepiidae > Ascarosepion > Ascarosepion bandense. Next base: position 1,362,240 of record JBBBDQ010000451.1, read on the forward strand.
TCTGCTGGAGGCTTTGTATTTCAGCAAGGACTACATTAATGTACCACATGAACAGATTGATAATTTTGCATTGTCGAAAACCTGTATTATTCCACAATGACAAGACTTGTATTAAGAAATTCAGCAAGGGTAACTTGTTCCACAAGGGTTGTTTCATGGCCCTGAGCTCTTGGCACTAATGGGCTTATATCTCTGGATTCAGCCATTGGCCAAAACCTGCTGGAAAGTTGGGCATGTGCCTGTATGAGGACAATTGGTTTACTGTTCTGCAGTGCTCAATTGGCCCATCTGCACGTTTTGGAGGCTGTTTGCCTAAAACTCCAGCAAATGAGCCTGTGCCGGCAGAAAGAGCAATTCATTCGCTCCTTACAATTACTGGAGGGTTTGTGAGTAACAATTTTTCTTTTTTATTCACTCTTGTGGAATATTTACTGATTAAAGTTTAAAAATAAACTAATTCCATTTGGGCACAGTTTTGTAAGTAATCCTTTTTCATTTGACCTTTATTAACCATTTGTAATAAAGCCAACATAAGCCCTTGAAGAGTGTTGGCCAAAAGGTTCCTCGGGTTGGGATAATTATGACATCTATCTTATTTAAAGTTAAGAATTTATTCTGTGGGTACAAATCTGTATATTTCCGTCAGCAGTACCCCCAGACAATTTATCGGCCAAATCATTCAGGCTGTTAGACTTTGGTATAAGGTTAATCTGAGAATTAGACAAACATTTCTCAGATCTTGTTTGTCATGCAGTGTTGTTCCTTCATATATTCAAAGAAGGCTGACCAGAATTAAAATAAATGGTACCTCTATTGGGTACTCGTTTATCAGGTATGAGTTGAATAAATTATTTGACTGCTCTATTAGATGCTTACACTCATTTCATTCACTTATGAATGATATTCGAGTTGAAATGGGCTTCTTTGAATATTTCCATTTCTCCCATTATTTGGTTAGTTATAGATTACGTCTGGAAAAATCTGCCAATGAGAGAAACGGTAAGTATTTAGATTACCTGATCACTAGAAGGTATGGTTCTGTTAACGGTGATTTGCACCGACATATATTCAATTTTTCAAACATTAGTATCAGTGAGGTTGAACTTTTCCTCTCGTGTGGCTTAGACTTTTGTATCCTGGCCCCTTCTAAGGTTAATAGGGAACAGATCTATTCAGAGTTTGAGTTACTATATTATCAAATTATTCATCATGTTCAGAGTTCATCTGAAAAGTGTTCTGAGGTCAAAGCCAGGTTGTTTGAGTTGGCCACTAAATACTCTTCACTAGGTTGTGAAAAAGATCATCTCGATTGGCGTGGTATTCATTTCCGAGCTATTAAATCTTACGTTTGCAGGAAGACATTTACATTACCAAGCCAGATAAAGGTTCTGGTATCATCATTTTGAATAGACAGAATTATCTAAACAAAATGCATATTTTGGATGATCCTTCTAAGTTTACAGTGATCGGTCCTGCCAATACATTTGATAACACCAGCAAAATAGAAGCCAAAACTCAACGTTGGCTGTTGTCTTTGTACAAAGACAATTTCTACAGCAGAATCAGGCTCATAGGTTTGCAACATCCTAGGATGTACAGCTTTCCGAAGGGTTATAAGGAAGGAGTCCCACTTAGACAAAATTGGTCTATGGTGGGCTCTGTACAACATGAGTTAGCAAAGTGGTTGGCAGAAATTCATTCAACCTATGTCTGACGCATTGTTCACATGTAATATTTCTGACTCCTTCAGTTTTTCTAGTTTCGTTCAGTTCATCATTCATGATGTGTTTAAGAGTCATCAGTCAAGCCTGTGCAGGCAAAAAGAGCGTTTCATTCGCTTCTTATAACTATTAGAGGGTCTTGGAGTTATTTTTTTCAGTTTTATTTGTGGAGCTGTGTATTTACATCACCACCTCTTACATTTTAATTATTTTTATTAAAACTTGCTTTTAAACAAGCTCCACCTTTTCCCCTTTTTGTAAGTAAATTTATTGTTTATCCTGTAACCAGCTTCATTAACAATAATGCCAACAAAGACCTTTGAGAAGTGTTGGCCAAAAGGTTCCTCAGGTTCACACAATGACATCAGTATTGTTTAAGGTAATATATATATATATATATATATATTTGTACTGTGCCAGGACAAGGAAATACCCAGGCTGGTGTCTGGGGGCGCGTTAAAATCACTGGGATGGGATAGATGCATCCCTAGTCTCATAAGGCATGCATCTAGGAGAAGGAAAACTGATGTAAAACCTGAGGTCTGCTGTTCATGCAATCTGTGGCAAACTTTTGCACCGATTGTTAACAGTTCCAAAAAGTGTGGATGGTGCTACCAAGCCTTCACCACTCAAATTCTTTGTATGGCAGCCTAACAAGAATAATCAATTCGATCAGTCCCACATCTTCAACAAGACCACTAGCGAAAGAGTGAAGGTAACGGAGACAAGTAAAGGATATTACTGGAATTCTTTAGCTGGAGCTCTTTGCAGTGGTCAGTTGACAACCTTTCAAATACAAACCAATGAGTAATTATGTTATTAGTGTCCTCCAGTAGTGATAAAGCAGGTCTTTTTAGATGTAGCATTGCTTTCCCCAAGTAGGGGAGGGGGCAATAAAACAAGCACTAAACATTGCTTGCTCATCTCACTCCTGGCAGCCCACTGCAGCTGTCTGGTTATCCAGTACTGCAGTCAAAAGAAAAACATGAAGATCAATCTTGGTGCATGGAATGTCCGTACAATTCAAGACAATGGCTTAAGTCTCGAACACAAAACACCACTTGTTGCTCTTTCTTTAAAAAAAAGAAAAAAAAAAAAAAAGAAAAGCACAACATCAATTGCTGCTCTAAGTGAAACATCTTGCAGGATCTACAGTTAGAGGAAGTAGAAAGGGGGTCATACTTTCTGTTGTGGCAAAAGCAAAGAGCATCACCAATCTGATTTAATGGCAAAGCCAACACCTGTCTTGTAAAATCCTTGTTCTCATTGCCAAAATGCATATCAGACCGAATCATGACACTTGATCTTCGAAACACCACTCATGCTATGTTCTAACAGTGACAACTTCAGAGCAAGAGGACGACGAATTCTAGGATTGTCTTCGTGAGGTCATTTCCAGGGTCAAGCATGGAGATAAGGTTATCCTTACCGAGGACTTCAATGCTCGAGTTGGCACTGATCACGTGGCATGGGAAGGGGTTCTGGGACATCACGGTGTGAGGTGTATGAACTCAAATGGTCTTCACCTCCTCTATCTGCAGTGATTTTGGTCTTATCACCAACACTGTTGAAACAAAGAAAAAAGAAAGAAAATTACAATTTTCTTGGACGCACCCCAGATCAAAGAACTGGCACATGATACAACTGAGGCGAGATATGAAAAACATCTCCATCACTCGCTCTTTTCATAGCAGCTGCTTCCTTTCAGATCATGCTCCCCTGTTGTGAGACCAATACTAATCATCGACTCTTTCAGTACTATGTGATGGTAGTATTATGGGAGTAGCACCAGTAGTGTACAGCCGCGTATGACTACCAATATCTGACACCACTGGATAGTAAGCTCTACTTACTCCTACACTATTCTTTATAACCTTTGTTTTATATATCTTTACATGTAACCCGTGTTTTCCTTCTGTGGCCCCACTTTGCATCCACATCAGTGGTGACAGAGGATTCGAGACACGCACCCACACTGAAACCCCAGTCCCACATCAGTAGCGACAGAGGGCTCGTTTAACCCCACTGGTTCCCACATCAGTGGGGAACTACAATTTGAGCTGGCATTATGACATCTGCGAATGAAACGCAAGACACAGCTACCTTTTACAAATAATATTCAAGGTTACTCAAGTATGTGCAGATAATAAACAAGCAACCAAGTATCAAGAACAACTGCTTAAAAAAAAAAAAAAAAAAAAAAAAACCCCAGCTTATGCACAAAAACTGTGACTCAAGCTCAAGAAAACTATTCACCAAGTTGCAAATTCAGCAAAGTGTTTAAAATTTTATGGAATTGATTTGTATTCCTACAAATCTCGTGCATAAAATTACCCTCCCCTCAAATTCACTGAAGTGTGTTTTTCTAAAAATAAAATAAATCAAGTTCTCTCAAAGGAAAAAAAAAAATCCAGTGTATTTTTTTTTTACTGTCTAAGTGATTCATCTCGCCACACTTAAAAAAAAAAAAAAAAAAAAAAAAAAAAAAAAAATTGCCAACAATTACAAAAGTTCCCCCCCCCAGCAAAGGAAAGAAAAGAGGAAAAGCCTGCTTAATTGCAAATACTTATGTAAATGAACTGTTGAGCACCTACCAAGAAGATTTTTTTTTCTTTGAATTTTTTTTGCTAGAGGAAAAAAAAAGTGGAGAAAATTTAAATGGTCACATTGAAATTAACAAAACAATGGTATCTTGAAAGATCTAAACCAGTAAGTAGTAGTTGATTTTTTTTTTACACAAAAAAGGAAAAATTTGTCTAGATTTTTCTTGTGTACACTCCATTTGGTACACGAGTTTGCAAAGCAACAGTAACTGCTGTCATTTATTGTTTTGTCTGATCTTTCATCTATTCTATATATATATATATATATATATATATCATTTTTATCTAAATATGGAAGAATTCCAAGAAATAATTATCCAAATGTTAAAGGTCCAGATGGACCACCAACAAAAATCAGATGTAAGACAGAAATTGGAAGAAAGATTCCTTAAATTAGTCGGACCAACAAATAGAAATTTCAACAACAAGTGAAGACAGACAGCAACTCTACCAACAAAAATCAGAAAAAAAACAGCAACAATTGTTTATGGAGTTAAGTGTACAACAAATAGAATTCCAACAATTTACACTTCAGAAAATAGACCTACAGAAACAACTTGAAGAATTACTTGTAAATTCATTTAATGGCTCTAAAAACTTTGGGAAAATATCTTTTTCAGAGTACAATCTAGAACTCGATTGAAACATTTGAATACGTACCAGAGAAAGAAAACATTTGAGGCTTTTTACAGGTGCTATGAAGATATTTTCAGCGTAGACTGAACAATGGCCTAGTGAGAAAAAGGTACGACTTATTAAGAAAACTGGGAATTATCGAATATAGCAGGTTCATAGACTATATATTACCCAAGAAAACTACGGACCTGAATTTTTCAGAGACTATTAAGCTTCTTTTGTAACTATTCGGGCCTAACATATCCTTATTCCGCAAACGTTGGAAATACCTGAACACATTTAAGGACAACCAGCAAGATTTTCTAATGTTTGCAGCATTGAAATCATTACAGAGCTTGTTTACCAAACTAGCTGAGCTGACGATTTCGAGTGCTTAATATTTGCACAAGGTCTAGTATCAGTAGAAGACTAGAGGTCAGACATTGGGTACTTACCCAACTCGAAAACAAACAGGGATTGACTCTCCAAAAATTGGTAGAGGATTGTCAAAAAGTAATTTGTCAAGTGTGACTCAAAAACGATCGAGGAATCAGGTGTGGCTCAGATTAGAAAAATCAGAAGCAACCCAACCTCTTATTTCCTGTAAAAAGACAAAAGGCAAATCTCATGTTCTAAGTCCCGCAATAAACAAAACACGAATAGGGTAAAAAAAACCTCCCGGACCATGTTACCATTGTGGAAAATGGCATTGGATGAAATTCTGTCCATCCAAGAAGAAAACATTGCAAAAATTGCAATAAAAATGGTCATAACTTACCTCAGTGCTGGCACACCAACAAAAGGAGGAAACACAAAAGTAAAATTAGGCAAGCCCAATTAGACTAGGAATTTAACAAAATATGTGACTGTCAATATTTTCAATAACTATAGAATTCCAGCTTGATTCGGGTTCCAAACTATCATCAACTGCCGTGCTTGGCGAAAGTTAAACAAGCTGACCCTATTAAAGACGGATAAAACAGCAAAATTCGTAACTGGCAAAAATATTAACATCTTAGGTGAGGTGAGCCTTACAGTAACACTAAATGGAGTTACCAAAAAGCTGAAAGCCTACATACTAAAAAATTCGGATAACCTATTCAGAACAGATTGGATAGAAAAATTCAATCTACGAGATTGCTTAAAGAGCACTTTTTGCCAAAAAATAGCAAGTACGTCTAATTTGGAAAATCTCAAAGAGGAACTCAATTTCCCCAGGTTTTTTCTGGTGGCCTTGGGAAATGTCCTAAATTAAAAGCTAAGTTCAAGGTGAAGGACGGTGCAAGATCAGTTTTCAAAAAGAAACAATGTCCCTTTAGCTGCTCTAGAATTAAACTTGAACAAGCGAGTTTTTATCAAAAACAGATTTTTAGCGAATGGGCAGCACCTATGGTGTATGTCAAAAAGATGTCCAACCAAATAGAAATATGCACAGATTTTTCCACAGGGCTGAACTATGCCTTGCAGGATCACCATTATCCCCTACCAAGCCCTGAATTGAATAGCGGAAAAATCTTTTCCAAAATAGACCTCTGACATACCTTCAGAGGTGGATGAAGCAAGTTCCAAATTGCTCTGCCTAAACACCCATAAAAGTCTGTACAAATATAACAGACTGGCTTTTGGGGTCAAGGTTGCACCTGCAATCTTTCAGCAGGTCATGGACACCATGCTGGGCAACCTTGACTACGCAACAGCCTATTTGAATGATATACTGATGACCAGTAAAATAACAGCAGAACACCAGAACCATATAATAAATGTATTTGAGAAGTTACAAGAATACGGGCTCAAGGTTAAGGAGGCAATGTGTGACTTTCTTACCAGAGATCAGATACCTAGGTCACATAAATAAATAGAGATGGTCGCTGGCCAGATCCAGAAAGAGTTAATGCGATCAGAAACATGCCAGCCCCAGTTAACGTTCAGCCATTACAAATCTTTCTTGGCCTTGCTAACTTCTACCAAGGTTTCATTAAGAACATGCAGAATTTGAAGACTTCTCAACAAGGTCTTAAAGATAAAGCATTTGGGAAGAACAAGAAAATGAGTCCTAATATGTATAAAAAGCAGCATTACATTTAGGTGATTAAACGTCACAAAAAGTCCCCAACTGACAGACCAAAATTAACAAAAAAGCTAGCATTCTAGTCAGTAAATTCAGATTACACAATCGGTTGAAAAATTCAATTTGAAACCTTGTTTTATAACTAAAAAAAAAAAACCACAAGAGCAACTTTCCTAACAACCCAGAATATATCTTAATAAACCCTACCAAAACGGAGTTAGAGTTGCATTGCTTACCCTACCTAAGAGCTTTTACAAGTATAAACCAGTGGTAATCTACTAGTGATTGCATTGAATGGTTTGAGAATTATGACAAAAATGACAATTGCTCATTTATAAAATATGACATGAAAGTATTACTATCTGTGAAAACCTTTAATAAGGCTGTTAGTTTTGCCAAGGAATATAGTGACATTTCAGATTACGAGAGACGTTATAAGACATTACTGGAAAACATTGTACCATAATAATATATTAAGAGCTTTTGATAACCCCATGGGAGCTTATGATGGAGCTGAAGTATCATAACTGATAGGGGGTGCTTATTGGTTTAGAGGCTTAATGAATACAGACTTTAATAACCAGTTTATACCATAATGATGGATTAATTATAGTAGACAATAGTAATCCTCAAAAGTGTGATACCATACAGAAAAAAAAATTATGCTAGTTTTTTTGTTTAAGTTTGAATTCAATTTGGAAGTTGAAATTAATTTAAAAGTTATTTAGATATTATGCTTAATTTATGGAATGGAACTATATCCCCATACAAAAAAAAAAAATCAAGACCCCCTGCCAGCACACATTGTATGATGTATTGCAAAATGTATTGTCATAGACTGTCTAATAATTCATCTAGTAAAAGCATTTTCAATGATAAAGTCTACCAAGATGCCCTAACTAGGAGTGGACAAAGAGAAATCAGAATATATGAACACAATGAACACTACAGAAATGAAAAGTAAACATAAAAATAAAGGTAGAAATGTTTTATAGTTCAATCCCCCCATTTAACTTAATGGTCAAAACTAAAATCAGTGAAATGTTTTTTAACCTATTGGAACAAAATTTTAGCAAAAATACTAAGTTACATAAAATATTTAATAACAGTATTAAACAGGTAAATTTTTGTTTTAGGGCCCGAAGGCTAATATCCCTTACATATGCAAGCACACACAAATAACTTTTTTCACTTGTTTCAATGTCAACTTCCAGAAATGAAGTACAGGGGGAGAGGGGGAAAAATTGCATACTAATTTCAGCAAGGACTTTGTATAAACACTACTGAAGCTTCTGAACATAGATCATTAGTACCCCCTACGTATGAATTTACACAAGCTACTATATTAGCAACTAGGTACCACCCTTTTACAGTGAAACTGAAAATGTAATAGCAATTTCTACTATAGCAGCTTCTTTTTTTGCACATCCCGCCTGTGGAATTCCCTTCCATATACTTGCTTACCAGACAAGCTACAATCTCCAGGAATTTAAGGTCAATAGACAGCTATGACACTAACTCGCATTCATTCTGCCAGCTTTTTCATCTACTCTACCTCCATCCTTGGTATCCTCATCCGTCAATTATCCTGACATTTTCTATAACTAACCCCTCTTTCTCATCACTTTCCTTTATGTAACCCCCTGTGCAACAGTGGCAGTAGAATGCCTTGCTTGAGGTGATATGATTAAAAAATAAAATATATATCCATCCATAATCAAACATCCCCCTCATCCATAGAGTTTCAGGTAACAACTCTAGCTAAGATATCTTTAAAACACAGCAAATACAACATTGAAAAAAAAAAAAAAAAAAAAAAAATCATGGCTACTAGTGTCGTAACATTAAATATTTCAAGCAAAAAGAATAAGAAAAATAGAAACAAAAAAAAAAATTAGAGAAATAATTTGGTATACACCCCATTTAATCAAATGGTTAGTACTAAGTTAAGACAAATACCTCAATGTAGTTGAACACATTCATAAAATAACCCCCTTAGCAAGATTTTTCACAAAAATAGTCAAGCTACAGTTGTACTGACAACCTTGAAAAGATCAAAAGCAATTTTAAACAATTAGTAATTTGAGTAATTTACATCATCCTAAAATAAAATACCAATACATGCAATTACCAAAATCCAAATTAGTATCGATTACAGAAGAAATGTACGATTCTACACTATTTCCATCACTGAAAAACCAAAGTCAAATTTACATAGATGCACTAAGAACACTTTCCAATCTCAATGCTATCAACATATTTTGGCCGTTAATAAATACAGAAATAGCACATTCCTCTCTAAATACTTTTGGCATTTATAATCAATAAATGCCTTACTGTAAAAAAAAAACATTAAAAGCTAGAACTTGTAAATCCTTGAGTTTACAGGAAAAAAAATTACAAATTGTCCAATTTCCTAAATTGGACCTTGCTAAATAAATGAAATAAGTGACTTGTCAACACAGCCTTTCGTTATATTTTATAGCAGAAAGGCTATTTTCATCACTGCTCAATTTCTTTCACGTGCCTTTAACCCCATTCCTCTATCCATCACTTAACTGACTTTGTAGTGACCTAAAATTCTATCTACCCTCCAACCCAATGCCATTATCTATTAGTATAATCAAATTCACTAGAATAAGGGAACATTTAGCTTAGGAGAAATATATATATATATATATATATATATATAACTCTTCCAACTGCATGCCACCTGATCTACTAGATCTAGCGCTGAGAAACAATAGCTCATGTAGGTAAAAAAAAAAAAAAAAAAAAAAATGTTTATTATAAACTTCAATAATAAAAATATTACTACAAATGTTTCTCTACTACGTATCAAGCACTTAAGTAAATGCTATACCTTATGTAATTCTCCATTAGTAACAACTAATAGAATAAAAAAAAAAACTGCATAGGTTTTAATATGCATACTTGTGGCACAGTTATGTCTATATCCAAGGCAAAAAGAACCTAATATAAATCAACATTTTTTTATAGCCGACAAAGGAAGCCTTGCATATCAAGCATACATTCTGCTGTGGTATCTACCCCTTGTATATAATAACGCAGACTTGTATATGTCTATTTCTACTAATAGTATTCCTAAATCGACTAGCCCATGTTCCAGTTTGTATATTACATTCAATAGAACCTACTTTTTCTATCTCCATATCCATTTTTGTTGTATTATTTTGTGTGGTACCTCATCTGGAATCCACAAAAAAATTAAGATAGTGAAAGTAGTAAAGCATGTAAAATTTAGTGATAGTTGGTGAATTTTTAATGCATTTAAAATTTGACTTAGGTCCAATATTACAGACAGTATAAAGACCTCAGTACACTTGTCTGCAAATATATGTTCAGCAAATTTAATGCTCATGTCAGGTGGCTTAACTGATGCTGCAGACCTCAGACATCCATTACTCAAATAGACTCGAGCCCCCCCCACACACACACACATCTCCAGTAATTTTGACAGACTTTTCTACTTTATCTCTTTACCTCCTTCCTAAACTTACTAAGAGGACAGATCTGCAAAGCAGAAATAATTATGCAGTAGTGTTTATACAAAACCACTTCCCATCAGTCATGAATCCCATATTTACAAAACTTATTAATGCCTTGATTGGGACAAGTTTTAGAGTTTACTTTGTCAAACCTTGGAATGCTTTTTATTCATCCTGTTGAGATATATGCTACTGAATTTTTGCTCTGGCATCAAAGCTCTGCATTCCAACAGGAGCACCAAGGGAAATGATAATTTTGGTTCCTGTCTGTTCAGACCACAGGAATCACTTTTTCCAAGTTTACAATATGGACAGTTAACTGTAACAAACATCTGTAATTGCTTGTAATGAGTTCAAGTATGACCTCAAGGGAGCAAAGTCACTATTTGCTGAGTGAATCTGACTATAGCTTCGCACAAATGTTGAGATTACAGGAAGCTGTGCAAGAGTACAGAATAACATCCCTTATCTGTATTTATCTATGATTCTGGTTTGTTTATGGCATATCAACCCATCTTGAATCATTTAATACCAAATCAAATTTAATTTTTTTTAAGAGGTTTGTATATTTAAATTAATATAGCAGACATATTTAGACAAATTCATACATTTAACAGATTTATGTATTTAACACATTTTAAATTAAATTTTTTTTTTTTATAAATGTATATATTTTGGCTGTTTAGATTTTAAGGGTCTATATTTCTGGGGATCAGGTAGCATTTACATTGTTCAGACTATTGTCCTCTTTATTGCCGTGTTTACAACATTTCAGTCATTGTACATTCCTTCAAGCACTAGGAATTTCAAACTGAATCCTTATATACCCTACTGATCAAAAAGGGTTCAGTTAAAGATTTCCAGTATAAGACCGGAGTGTACAACAGCCGAAACATTGTAAATATAGCAATAAAGAGGAGGACAATAGCCTGAACCATGTAAATAATTTAAGTCCATTATCCCTTTTTTTTTTTTTTTTTTTTTTAAATTTGGAGTACCGACATCATCTGCAGATAGAAACATGAAAATTCTTTTCAAACTCAATTCTCATCTGGAACATCTGCTAGATTTTTCCCCTAGAAGGGAGGCTGAGTGAGTACAAAGCCCATCAGTTTTCTGATGGAATTTCTAACTTACATCCCTACAAGGCATGTTGATTTGACTATCTTTGCAGTCATACTAAAGAAGTGTACTCTTAGATTGGTTCCTTGCTTTCCAGCTTATTAGAAATCTTCAGTAGTTCCTATTTTTAAGAACTCTGGGAAAGCCTCTCATCCCTCAAATTCTTTTACCTCATTTTGACAAAGTACTTCAGTTTAATTAACATTGAATTTATTAAGCGTCTTACTTCACATGACTTCTTTTTGGACAAATATGACTTGTTTCACTAGGTCTGTCACCAACATGTAGATCACTGCATTTTTCTATCAGGGCTTTAGAAAAAAGCTTTGTCTGTGTCTCTAGATATTTCAATGGTGTTTAATAGGGGTTTGACATGTTGGCCTTCTCTGCATGCTGAAAGAGCTACAATGTCATGGTACAAATATTTGGCTTAATTATTCCTAACAAATTGTATAATGTCAGGAACAGGCACACTTCCAGATCATTTCATACAAATGCATAAGTTCTCCAGGAATGACACTGTTTTTGATCTTCAACAATGCCCTTAATATCATTAGCTTCTAATGAGGTATCTAGACAAACACCAACTATTTATTCTTGTCTTACTACCAAGTTCAAAGTTGGCCTGGCAGCTGTTCTTTTAAAAAAAAAAAAAGTGGTTAACTGGAAGAAATGGCTTGTAAATTTTAATGCCTCTAAAAACAAAGCTGCTTTCATTTAATCACCAGAGAACCTTTTCTACCTGCCATCAGTATGGCTGACACTAATCTCCAAGAAAGTACCACTATGCCTTAGTCTCACATTTTCTTGACACGACATGAAGCAACTATATTGAATCAATTCTGTTCATTGCTAGGAAAGTTGGTTAATTGTATTGTCAGAAACCATCTAGCACATTTAAAAGTTTGTAATTTTCTCTTGCATTAAATATTGCTGCCATATCTGGTCTGGTGCTCCTAATATATATCTCAAGATTCTTGACAAAATTCAAAGAAGGGTCTGGAATGTAATCAATCCTGAACTGGTATAATGACAGTCTTTCTTACCACAATTTATCTTGCACATTTATAATTCTCCCATTTGTCCATGCATTAAATATTGCTGTCATATCTGGTCTGGTACACCTCATATCTTGAGATTCTTCAAAATTCAAACAAAAGGCCTGTCTTGCAATCAAATCGGACATGGCATCTCAACTTCAGTCACTTTCTCACTAACATAACTAATCTTTTCAACAAAAAGAATCGTAAAAATTACTCCAAGACACCCACACTCAGTGTCTCAACATGCTACAAGATTGACAGTCATATAGTTCCAGGTGCCTGTTGGGTTCCTGTAAGGTTGTCCTCTCAGCCTCTTTTAGTTGTATGGGCAAGCATTGCAAGCTGTTCAACATCTTTGATCTCAGTGATGAATGGTTAGGGGTTGGTGTTCAGGCAAGGTCAGGGTTGCAATTGGTCTGTCTTAAAGGGAATCTTTATCAGAAACAAAGCAAGGCTAGTCATCTCATCACTTCCTGTTCAGGAAAGGCTTCTGGAGTCCAATCCTAGCAAGACTAAAGTATCTCTTACATACAAATGTAGTGAGCAACATCCCTTCATTTGTCTCAAATGTGGATATAAGAAAAAAAGAAAAAAAATGGCTAAGAGGAAAGGAGAATAAGATTCCAGTCCCCTGAAGTCTCCTAGATAAGGACAGGGACATATCCAGCTCCAGAAGTGTGGGCCTGGCTTGTGTCAGGAAGCTGAAAGAGTTAAGGTGACATAACCTAGGGTACGAAACAAAAGTCAAGGTGATGTACATTATAACTTAATGTAAACAAAGCTGGGATGAAACATCAAAACGGAAGAAAAAATCCTACGACCTTGCGAAAGGTATACGCGACATCTTCAGAACAAGCAGAAACTGACATAGAATAAAGATGTAAACGATTCTAAATACCAATTGAGCATAAATGTCATCAAGATCCAGTCTTTTTTGAAAGGGAAAAAGGATTCAAATAGTTGGCAGATATGAGACATGGTTGAAGAAAATGTTTTAAAATGTCATCTTTCCACTAACCAACTAATGATAAAAAGCTGACAAATATTAACAGAAAAAAAAAAAAGCCCCCCCAAAGTATTTCAAGAGCAATACAAAAAGGTAGTCTTTCCTAATGGTTCTTAGTTGACCTGGGGGCAGAGGGGGTGCAGGCAAGAATACCTGTCTCAAACCAAAGACCAGGCTTGTAGATATTTGTCTTAATCTTTTTGTACACCTGAAAGTCTTGATTAATAAAAGCAGAATTAAAAGTAGCAAAGAACTCACTCAGAAATAAGAGGCTACCTTGGTATCATATATAGACTGCATAACATGATACAGCAAGTAACCATCTCAGAGAAAGAAAGGACAACCATTTTAAAAAAAAAAAAAAAAAAAAAAAAAAAAAGTCTCATATCCACTGTCAATGACTTGAAATAGTATGGCTACATAAAAAATTTTCTACCAGCATCCTACAAAGTACTACCTAAGTGGCAGAGTGAAATGGGGTGGGGACTGATAGTCATTGAGAGAATGGGAAGATAAGAGACCGATATTAGGAAGAAACAATTATACTGATGATGAAGATCAGTTGACAAGTCTTTCTCTTACCTGCTTGCAAGGTAGGAATCATCTCGGTCGTTTTTAGGTAAAATGCAGCTCTGCTGTGTGTCTGCAGACATGCTTTTGGGAAACGTTGCGGTGCTAGATCCTGGGGAACAGTGTCTTGAATCTGTACCACCCCATTGCACTAGAGGGGCCAATCAGTAATTGCCCCCAAGGCCAGGACAATTGAAAGAACTAGGCAATTTTTGTCCCTGGTCTGTTCATATGCATTCAGAGCCACATCCATGTCTGTGAGGAGACAAGGTAAATATTTTTGAAAACACTAAAATATGGTAGCCAACTAGATTAAATCCAGAGAACTAGCCTCAACAGTATAGATCTCTGGTTAGCAAGTTGGAATGTCACAGGCCTGAAAACAGTTCCTGGCATTAACTACTTTGCTTATAAGCACTGAGCACTGAACCCTGACACTGAATTTAACAAAAAAATTTTTATCACAAAATTTTTGGTTCAATACTCAACCCAACTCCCAATCAGTGGCCTTGTTGCTAGATGTAATTTATAACACCCAGGACAATGAAGTATTTGTGTTAATGTAGAAATCTAGAAAGTTCTATTTTGGAGACAAGTCGAGATGAGCAATTACTAAGAGAAATGACAAATTAAATATTACTAGAACATTAGCTGAGAAATAACAATTGTTGAAAGAATGCAAAATCTGCCTAGCTAAAGACTTACCCTCTAAATCAATAAAGGGGAGATGCAAATAAGCTGGACTTTTTTTTTTTTTAGAAAGATGCCTTTAGTTATACTTTTCATAATATGTTTGGGGTGGTTAGATTTAATGTTAACGCAAATAGGGTTGTAATTTTCTTTAATGTACGGGGCAACCATACCATTAATAATATTTAGGGTGACATCTAAATAGTTAACTTTTAAATTACATTCAATTTCAGTCGTAAAGCTGTTTTTAAAGAACCGATGTAATATTTAATACTCAAACCAATTCTTTATTTGTAAGGATGTACTACTCCCTCATGTTAATTCCATAATTTATAAATATGAATGTAGTCGGACAACTACATAAGGACATCTCAATGTTTGGATTTGAGAAAAAACACCTAGGATTTTGAATCCAGCTTCCAATGTCCAACTAGTTAATACACAAATCATCTATTGTACAGCATATAAATAGCAGGAATTGTCTCTGGATTTAGTGTGGGCCCGTTTTTCTTATCAAGGTTCCACTCTTCATATAACTTAAAGGTTCTAGAGTCCTTATACATCAGATCTCACAAGCCTTCCCTCTGTAAAAAGAGGGATTGTTTTCTGGGTTTTAGTGTTATTTGATTAGTTATCCTTGCAATTTTCCCCCCATCCATTAGTCATCCTCTATTTTACAAGTCTTATCTTATTTCCCAGACTAATTTTTGAGACTAGGAAGAGCAACTAACATCCCTCTGGCACTCAAAAATGGAATGGTCTGTAGACCAAGAGCTATAAAAATGACTACTAGCAGTCTGGGATTTGAAGTGTCAATTAGTATTGTACTGTGCTCTCTGCAACTAACTTAACCTCTCCAATCTTTTTGTTGGCTGTTCATGGTATTATTTGTAGTCATATCCCTTAGCACAGATATTGTGCAGTAGATACTAAGCACACTGCTAGGTATTATCCTGCCACCTCACTGATACAGACCGGCAGTGAAAAAATTCACTATTACAATAGTGGTGAACAAAGATTTTTTTTTTTTTGACTGGCAAAAAAGCCAGTATATAGAAAAAATTAAAACAAGCAAACTTACACAGGAGAATGAAAGTTCATAAATGCCTGATTGACATGAAATTAAAAATGCAAATTGACACAAGGTCAGACCTTACTGTTGGAGGGTGTTACCCACTTAACTATGGACTTCCTACCAGTATATTCACTGAGAGTTAATCACACTTGTGGCTTCAGTTTAGCTCAGCACAGTGTGTGTCAGTCACTAGTAAGCCAAGCTTATATTTACTATTTTCTTGTCTAATTTTGACTTATGTTGTTAACCTTACCACCACATTTCGAGTTATTTTGTGGTCCCATTAACAATCCACATCACTTACAATTATTAATGCAAACATGTAGAATAAAATTGGCAGTTTTCTTTTAGATCTGCATAATGCCAGTCTACAAAAGGCATATCAAGCAAAAAACACTAATTTCTTGGAGAATTTCTTGATTTTTGTACTATCAAGGTCACCCACTAAATCATTTGAAGGTTCTTGAGTCCATGTACATCAAATCCCGCAAGCCTTCTCTCTGAAAAGAGATTGCTTGCTGGGTTTGAATGTTATTGGACTAGTTCACTTGCATTTTCCTCTCCCCACCTCATTATCTTTTAATTTCCCAGAAATTAACTTCACAAGGTCTGGTTTAAAACCGGTTTTAGTTTTTAGTATAGAAGTACCCAAATTTCACTTATTACGCGCTATTAAGTTTTGTATTACTATGAATTTGGCCAAATTAAAGCGGAGGTACAAACCTGAATTTATTTGTAGTTTGGATAGACTATTACAATTGCAGGCACATATACGACAAATTTCACCATAATTTTCTTAGATTGTAAATAAGCATGCATGGCTCTCCTATATTATGTTTCGAATTAGGAATTCAAACTTCATTCAAGTTTAAAAATTGAGAAATTCTCATGGAGGATTCTATAGAGACATTTTTGAAAAGGATCCTATTTCTCAATTGTAATAAGAATCAGTGGAGGAAGTATTTTAACACTTTGATCAGATTCATTTTTTCTGGTTAGTTGGCTATATACACAAACTTTGTGCTTAAAAAAAAAAAAATAACCTTATTAGTAAACCTGTTAAAGTCTCGGTGTAGAGCTATTCTGATAATGATTCTTGCAGAACAAGTACAATAAAAAGGAAAAAAAAAAAAACAACAACATGCCAGCACCTACAAATGGTGCGAACATTCTTAGGAATGTAGTTACTATAATAGTTTACTAATCCTAACAGTAATGAGCTCGGAGCACCTTTGAAGAAATTAAAGATGAAAAAGGTCCATGGTCTGAAGAATGTAAGAAAGCATTTCAGAAATTGAAAGCAGCTCCAATTTCTGATTGTCATTAATGCATTATGACCTGAGCAAGGAAATGTGTAGCAAGTGACACTAGCAACTTTGGGTTAAGAGCTGTATTGCTTCATAAAACAAAATTATGTAAAACTAAAAGTTGTTTATCACATTTCAGGGATGCTGTTGCCAGCAGAAAAATACTCCAATTGAAAAGGTTTAGCAATGATTTTTGCTGTAAAAATAAGTTTCACAAGTATATTCAAGGTAGAGTTTATTTTTCAAACATTTTCTGTTGGGGAATTTGGGGCTTGAAGAAAGGTATTCCGACACACTGAAAACATGAGCAACTATCTTAACTTCCTTTAAAATGGAGTATTTACCTTCAGTAAAGGCACATACAGGCAGATTATCAAAATTGATTCCAAGAAAGACCAAACCACTGGAAGAAACAGGAACAGTTTCATTGGTTTGTTTGTCAGAAATAAAAGCTTCATGGATAACAGAATTACCTGTCACAACTGATGAGATTAAGACTAAAGCAAAGCTTAAAAACTTTATAACTCAAAGTTATTAGAAAAGGAAAAAATTTGTCAAGACTTGCAAAGCAAAGGCTTGATAAGTTATTCAAATTGCTCCATCAGAAACAATGGTTAAGAGGTGGTATGTTGACTAAATGCAGTCATACAGATGCAAATGCTGAACACTCATGTTGCCCAAAGTCAGCAGTTGACCTGGAATACACACACAAAAAAAAAAAAAAAAGTTTCAACCAATCCTAAATTAAAATTGTGTGAGAGTTGAACATAACAGAAGGCAGTGTATTCACCATTTTGCACGAACAAAGTGGGTGCCACATTCACTCAGTTGATAAAAAACTGTGTCGACAATTCAGAACATTGTTTGCACTATTTCAATGCAACCGAGAAGTTTTTGCATAAATATGTGACAATGGATGAAACAGGGACCCACTGCTTCACTCCAGTGTCAAATTGGCAATCTGCTGAATTGACAGCTGCAGGTGAAAGCCATCTAAAGCAACCAAAGACGCAATCATCAGCAGGCAAGATTTTGGTCTCCATATTTTGGAAATCAAAGTATTTTGTTTGATTACCTTAAGAACCATCAATAGCTAATATTATATAGCATTATTGGTGTGTTTGAAGGAAGAAAAAAAAAATGGCTACAAATGAAGAAAGTGATCTTTCACCAAGATGACACCGTGTCACAAGTTGATCACAACGATGGTGAAGCTATATGAATTACACTTAAAATTGCTTCTGCATCCACCCTATTCTCCAGATCTTGCCCCTATTGACTACTGGCTGCTTGCAGACCTCAAAAGAATGCTTCAGGGGAAGATATTTGGCTCCAATGAAGAAGTTATCAAAAACTGAGGCCTATTTTGAAGCCAAAGACATTCTACAAGAAGTCAAATTCTTGGAAAAGCATTGGAATCAGTGAATCAGCCAAGATAGAAACCATGTTAATGAATAAAGTCAAATTTTGCCTAAAAGTTGTTTATTAGTTAGACCTAGGTGTTGAGTGAGTGATGTGTTACTACTTTGTGGTGGATAGCTTTAAAAGAAAAAAATTCACAATAGAATTTTTAAAATTTATATTTGGTATACCAGATACAATCTTATCTGACAACAGAGGCAATTCTCATCAAGGGAATATGCAAATTTTGAGAAATGCATATAGTGAAACATTTGACATCTGGGCTCTACTATTCAAGAACTAACAAATTGGTAGAATGATTTATAGATGCTTTTAGTGAGGGGGCAGTAAGAAAGGCAGAAAGAATAGGAATAAGGAGCTACAGACTTATCTGTCTAAAATAGCATACCAAATACAAATACTAATACAGGAATCTTTCCTGCAGAGTTAATGTTTCCAAGGAGGATCAAATCAGTTTTAAAAAATTAAACTAAAGAGCAACATCACTAAGTGTGATGCCAAACACTCCAACCCTGGTGACTTTTTTAAAATTATCAACTCTAAAGAGTCAGGTAAGGCATTATTGACAAGAGAATTACCCACATGATGTACTTTATGAAACAACCAAGATGGATTATAAGGAGGCACAAATCAAATAAAGGTACACTACTGTACAGTGTAGAGAAGAACCCATAGAAGTAATATATGATATGCTCAATGTGCTGATACCTCCAGAAGGTAGAACAAGATGTTTAGGAAAGCAAAAAGGAGACCCACAAGAACAATTGAGATTAAAAAAAAAAAAAAAAAAAAAAAAAATTAATCCAGGAGACAACATTGGAGGGGAGGTATTGTAGAGCAGCTAATACCCCTCTGGCACCTCAATAATGGAGTGATCTGTAGATGGAGTTAGCCATAAAAATAATGGCTAAGTCTGAGATTTGGAGCATCATTGACAATTCTCAGACTGTGCTTGCTGCAACTAACTTAACCTTTATATGTTAGCTGATTATGGTGCTTTATTTTTATTCATATCCTTTAGCATAAATATTGTGCTGTAGATACTCAGCATACCTGGGTATCATCCTGCCACCTCAGTGATACAATTACGTATTTTTTCAGTGCATTCTGCAACTGGTTAGAAACTTGAAAGTCTTTCTTGAAATAATGTGAAGCTAACAATTCTCACAGCTTTGCATCATACTTATGCAATTCTAGAACTGACTAAATATTACACAGAAGAATTATCAAGAATCATGTTTCTATATACAAGTCTCTGCAGTCCATGTGGGAATGTGTGCAACACTAAGTTCAGCTGCAGCTCTGGTGTGAACAGTTCAGCAGACGAAGTAACGAAAACAGGGTAAAAAATCCAACCTTCTTGCAGCAGTAGGAATTCATACTGTCAGTCACCAAGCTCAAAAAAATCTCAAAACTCAAAAATTACCTCTCCCCAGTAAAAAGCTACAAAGCCATTATTCATTGAACAATTTTTTTGATTGACCACACAGGGAGGGAAAAAGTCAGCACAAAGCTGCTATGAGTATCAAAAACTAAGCTAATTTTTTGTAAGGTTTCTTCAGCAGACCATGCTTTAAAAAAAAAAAAAAAAAAACCCACCCTTGAAGGTCATTCTCTTTCAATACACCATCATATAGGCAACACCCATCTTGGCCACATTTTGGCTCTTCACATTCCTCCCTGGCAACACCACAGCATCTATTCCACCAGGTCCACTGATATTGGCAGTTTTATTACTCTTCTCTACTTTGACAGCATCAAACTCCACATCACCAACACACTGTATATTCATGAGGATTGTTTAATTATATCTCTGATGTACAAAGACGTCAGTGTCTTCCCGACTGATGAAGCCTTATCAACTTTTTACATTGAACCATATTACTGTTCCACATACTTTGGAGGTTATTACTTTTTCACTATTTGCAGACTTCAGTCTACTTCCTCCTCAGGTTTTTTTCTCTCTGGTGGGTTATTTTCTGACCATTTCCACAGTGCTGTCCATGCCTTTGTGCTTTAGTTAAACTTGACACTAGAGTTGCACTCATCAATCAAGGCAACACAGATGGGAAGACTAGAAAATTGAACTTCAGCCAAGTCTTTAATATTAATTATAAGGATCAGCTGTTAGTGCTGATCTCTTGCCTGGTTCACAAATTAATCTGGTAGTGAGCGACAGTAGCCTAAATCCAAAGCAGTATGCATCACTCCATTGATGCACACCTTAATCATAGGAACACCTCTTGCATGCTCTGCAGGGAAGACGCCAACACTGATATCATGTTCCTCTTTCATTTCCAAGACTTAAAATCATTGCGCTGATAATGGCAGTCTTTGGCAAAATGATTTGACTAGAGCACTGAGACATCTGTCATTATAGCAATGTCACATGCTGCAGTTGGAGCATTTTTGACAAAATATTTGAGTAGCTGCAGCAGCTGGCTCCTCAGCCTCTTTTGTCAATCGTGATAGCGCAGGCTCTGGTCTACAACTGGTTGAGTGTCATATCTTCCCATTCTGGATTATGCTTGCAGTATCTGTTGAACATGGCTCAGCCATCCAGACAAAGTGCAGGTCATCCCTTCTTCAGGTAGTGATATGATGGGTACAGCAAGCTTCAATTCTACCAAAAATTGGTCTCACTCACCAGAGCACAGGCGATGCATTTAGAATTGGTCATTGGAAACTGACTAGTTTGTGGCCTAAGTGGTTCATAAAGCACGCTTTATCTGATCAATGTTAGCTTTTTGTTTAGCTGCCCGTACAAAGGCCCACCCTTTAAACACAGTGGAAGAATTCATTCAATCTTCATGATCTTCCATCATTCATAGACCAGTTTCATGTTCCTGATTCACTCAACCACAGGATGTCCAGCTTTATCATTAGTGATTTTGGGACCAGTTTTGTTGAACTATCTGCCATCTTGCTAGAGGAAATCAATGCTGAAATTATAAATACACTGCGTGTGCGTGTGCGTGTGTGCGTGTGTGTGTACATATATAAAATGTATCTAGATTGTCAATGCTTAACTTCAATTCTTTGAGCTTTTCATGCCCACAATTCTTTTTCTGTATCTCAAGTAAAACTTGTACCATTTTCTAAAATACTTTTCAGAATTTCAGGTAGTATTCTTTGGCATTTTTTTTTTATTATTATTATTATTATTGTAGAAAGCAAATATCAAATAAACAGATAAAAATTTTTGCTAGTTGAAATATTTTTCACAGTAATAGTGGCCAGTGGGGAGGGAAGAACAGATCAAGTTTACATTAGGAAACATTTTTGTAGATGATGATTTTAGTGATACAAGTCTTGCTAGTTAACCCAAAGCTGAGTTGAGAAGGTAGATTCATGCCTTTCCCAAGGGTATTTTCTTATAAGTGAATAAGCAAGCTAACTAGAATTGGAACTAAATTCTCCAATCAGCAATTCAGATCAATTACCCATTACACCACCCACACATTTAATCTTACAGATATTCCCAAACAGTCATCCATCTAGATACTGGCCAGGCTCAATATAGATTAACTTTGGAATTTATAGGAAGTAGTTTTTCAACAGGGTGTGGTTGTAAGCCTACATAGATTTGAACCAAATTACAGTGGAGTATGGAGCTTCAAAAATAAACACCTGCAAGCATACCATAAAATATAAACACTGATTTTGATAACCCTTGGGTTGTAATTGAACATTTTATACTAAGATCTAAAAATGTAGTAGAAAAAAAAAAAAAAAAAAAATGTATATTTCATAAACCTCAATAGTAACTGGGGAAAAAAAAAAAAAAACAAAAAAAAACACCATTCTGTGACCAGTGATCAGTGTTAATTTAGAATTAACTGGTCTAAGAGATCATAACAGATATAAGACTGAATAAGAAAGCTACACTCTTTTTAGTCCTGCAAAACTCAATTGTATATCCACATCTGCTTATGAAGTTTTAGCTTTTATTCATATTCAATTCACTTGATGATGCAAGTAAACGCACAAGGTTTCCAAAGTTTTGTTATAATAGAAATCAGTTTCGATAATATTCAAAGTGACCCATTTTTAAAAGGGGTTATTTAAAAAAAAGTGGGGGGGCAAGCCAACTTGAAACTAAAGTAATTTTGAAGCTGCAAATTCAATGTTAGAAAAAAAATTTGGGACAGCCATTTTTTTTTTTTTTTTTTTTTTTTTTAACTGTTTGCCTTTCTTACCACTTACCTCACAAAGGGAAAATGTTTTAATACATTACCCGTGCCTACCATCTCCTTCCAGTTTACAGTACTTATGAACCAAGTTCTTTTTTAAAGTATGATTTGAAGAGAAATAGTGGAGGGAGAAATAAATTTTTCATTTTAATATTACTCATCGTGATTGATATGGGGACAGTGTCATTTCAGAAAAATTAAATTTTATGAATTACGGTTTTTAAAAAATTTCAATAAAGCAACCAATTTTAAATTGCTTAGCTACTCAGTGAGAAAAAATGGAGGCATATTTCATTTTTATGATGAACTGGAGAGTAAAAGGAAAAAAAGAAAAGAGAACTAAAGTAAATGAGTGCAATTTTTAAAATTTGCCTGCCTACAAGTCAGAGTAGAACAATTTCCAGAATTTTATGCCAATGTACATTTCTGCAAATTTTGTCAGTGTTGACCTTGTTAGAGTGAACAATCAATGACTGGCACGTCAGATTTGCAAGTTTGAAAACAAAGCAGCACAGACTAAAGAGATTTGAAGAGTACTTCACGCAAAAACCAAAATCCTTAATAAATGCAAGCTTCAAAGAAATTGCCTTCTTGCTTAACGATAAATTTTTTTTTTCTAATGAAGTTAGTTCTTACCCCCCTATTTTTGTGTTGGTGCGGTTTCTCCTTTTTGTGAAGATCTATTTATTTGCTAGCAATCTTATGTGCTTTAGCCTCTTTCCCTGACAATCCGTAGGGTGAAACTGCGGTAAGTTGTGGCTCACTTATAGATTTTTCGTGTTCTTGCTCTACTTCCGTATCGAGCACTTTTTCTGATGTTTGGGTTCCGTCTTGTGTGTGTTTTTTTTTTTTTTTTTCTTTTCTGCGGATGCTTGACTGTTCTTGTTCCGTTGGTTTCTTTTTTCATTCCCAATATCCGACGACATATTTCTCGTCGGATTTAGGTTCTGTTTGTTGGCATTTTTTTTTTTTTTTTGAATATTTATGTTTATTTTGATTAGTGTAAACTTACAGATTCTAGTTTATTTGTATTATAAACTCTGGGTTTCCCTATCGAGCACTTTAAACCTAATAATCATGGAGCAAATAAACTTAGATTGCTCACTAAAAGACATTCTTATATCGGATAGACATTTATGAGTTGCAATTATTGCAGAAAATTGAGACTTTCATAATTTAAGATGGAGAGCATTTTTTTTTTCATGCATAATATAGATAATAGTGAGAATAATAATTATGGTTTTAAAACTTATAAGCACCCCCCCCCATTGCAAAGAGCTAGGAAATTTCGAAAGATATAATAGGGTTAATCAAAATGATAACGTAAAGAAAATTTAAACAACAATTACCAACAAAATTTAAGTAGAACTTTAAATTCATGCCGTAAAGATAACCTTATTTATATAAAAGGTGATATATATATATATATATATATATATATACATACATGACAATCTGATTACAATAAAGAATTAAAAAATGCTGTAGGTAAACATAAAATAACTCCGAATATAGAATCTAATTTAAATCAAGAAGCTACTTTGTTTGTTGCCAAGTTTCATCTACTCAATAGAGTAGAAAAATTAGCCTTAAAAAATAGTTTCTAAACCATTAAAGATCACAAAGAGTCATTTCCCAATAACCCTGAATTTAGATTACTTAACCTGACTAAGACTGAACTTGGAAATATCAGTAAAATAATTATTCAAAGAATTTGTAATAATTTGAGAATGTTCTTGAATATTAATCAGTGGCAGTCTACAGTGGACTGCATTAAGTGGTTTAAAGGATTAAAAGTTTTAAAAAGTCTGCTTTTATAAAATATGACATAAAAGACTTACCCTTCTATAATGGCAAAATTAACAGAGGCTATAAACTTAGCAAAAGAGTATGAATTTCTATAGCTGAAATCGGATTAATTTGGCATTGCTGTAAAACTCTTGTATTGCAATGATGAATTGTGGATCAAAAAACTGATGCCGAAGGATTTGATAATCCTATGGGGTCATATGATGGTGCAGAGGTCGGAGTTGATTGGTTGCTTCCTACTATATAAGCTTAATGAAATAGTTGACATCAACAATCATGGGTTGTACTGTGACGATGGTTTAATAATTGTCGATTACTGTACAACCCAAATAGGTGATAAACTTAGGAAAAAAATTTCAAAAATTTTTTAAGCTATATGGATTTTCTATTGAAATTGAATATAACCTTAGAATTGTTAATTACTTAGCTATTACCCTCAACTTGAATACTGGTTATATTACTCCCTATATTAAAAATTATATCCCGATTTATGTGAACAAGAAATCTAATCATCTGGCACATATATTAAAGAGCATTCCTACAAGTATAGCCTATAGATCATCTAATTCATCAAACAAATTTTTGATAAGTGTAAAAAAATTTATCAATCAGCTCTTATTAAAAGTGGATAAGGATATTCAATTTTTGAACCCTGATACTACTAAGACCAAGAATAGAATTAGAAATAGAAAAATAACATGGTTTAATCCCCCCTATAACAAAGTTAAATCTAAAATTGGAAAGATTTTTTTAACCTAATTGACAAGCATTTCAGTAAGGATAGTTCTCTTAAAAAAATTTTTAATAGAAATACTATCAAGCTGAGTTATTCATGCCTTCCCAATATAGGTAAACTAATTAATAACTAATAAAAGGAAAATGAAGACTACCAATACCCATGAGAATCCGAAATGTAATGTAGAGTTAAATCTGACTGTCCTATTAAGGGCAACTGTAATCAACCTAATGTAGTTTATAGCGTTAAAGTTTATAAAGATGAGCATGACTATTACCCTAAAACATATATTGGTGCGACTCATGACTCATTTAAAATAAGATATTAGAATCATGAAAGTTCATTTAAAAATGAAAAATACAGACAATACAACTTTAGCTGATTATATATGGACTATTAAATCTAAAATTAAAAGACCCCATCCTAAAATGGGAAATAATAAATGTAATAACTATAATATAGGTGGTAAGTTCTGCAATTTATGCAGGGAGGAGAAATTGGCAATAGCGTTGTTCGAACCCGTGCAGGACTTAACGCAAAAACCGAAATCTTTAATAAATGCAAGCTTCAAAGAAATCACCTTGCTTAATGATAAATTTTTTTTTTTATAAAGTTAGTTCTTACCCCCCTATTTTTGTGTTGGTGTGATTTCTCCTTTTTGTGAAGATCTATTTATTTGCTAGCAATCTTGCTATTTCTTTACACTGAAGATTCTTACACCATTTCAATAGAGAATTACCTTCTAGGATAAAGGTTACCCTTTGCCAATTTCTATCACATTATAGGCAAATGTTGAGCAGAGTATTTCCATTAGAATAATGTTTTAATTCCAAGTAATACCATAGACAAACTTGTTCAGTGTATGTGCGTGCTCTATCTCCTCCCACATCTGAAAACCAAGTTTCAATTATTTATGCAAAGAATATTTGAGACAAATTACCTATAAAAATTGTTATCCCAAACTAAAACACCAGTTATAATACATGCCAATTACAGAAAACCAAATTGCAATCATTGCTAGGAATAGTGTATTATTATAACTAGTACATACTCAAAATGCATTAAGTAAGAATTCAGGTTAATAAGTTGCTGCAAAAGGATAGCAAATGGAATCGGTCAGCTGAAACTACTTCATAACATGTTTATCCCTTGTTAGACACAAGAACATCAGATGCTAGTCAATATGGGATTAAAGCTGTATTGTCACAAATTTGTGGATGAGGAAACAAAAAAGCTATAGTAAACTCATAACCAAATGGAAATATAGAGAGAATCCTTTTCCAACGTGAAGCATTTTAACTATTTACATTGTTCAGATTCATCTTTCTCATTCCCTACGTTTCAGCCATTGTAATAACAAGAACTGAAAGAGATCTGGAAAAAGCATGGCTCATGGAACTAGAACAATCTACCCTGGTGGATGAAAGAACATGACACAAATGAAGACAATGGTCCAAACAATGTGGGGGGGGGGGGGAGAATGTTTGATTAAGTTGGACAATGAACCCAAACTTACGTTGCAAAAGTTGGCAGAAGACTGCCAAGAGTCATTTCAACACAAAGCAACTCTAAAAATATCAAAGATGCTGCAGTCAGCCACATTTAAAAAAAAAAAAAAAAAAAAAAAAAAAAAAAAATTAATCAAAAGCGCCGCTACTCAGAATGGAACGAGGGAAAAGAGTTTTATCAAAGTTATACCAGACCAAAATATTATTCCCCTGATAGACAAAAACAATTCGACAAATATACTAATAAACAGAAAATTTCCCCCCAGGGCATGCAATATATGTAATAAAATGCACTAGACGAAATTCTGTCCTGATAAGAAAAAAAAAATCTTATGTCGAAACTGTGGCAAAACTGATCATTATGCAAATAACTGCTGGTATGAAATATGATTAAGAAGACCAAGAAATCGGGTCAGACAAATGCAGTCCAACAGCAATGAAGAAAACAGTGTAATACGTAATTGTAGAAACAGCAAATAAACTTAACTGCAGTTAGACAGTGGATATCTTAGACGAAGTAAGCCTTACAGTTACACTAAACGGAACAAAAAAAAAAAAAAGCTTAAAGGTGTATGTCATGAAAAATACCACGAACTTATTTGGCACTGATTGGATCAAAAAATTTGACATTTGGAATTATCAGCTAAACACATTTTGTAAAAACAGTCTACTACCTCAAAAGAAAGAATTAAATGAACTAAAAATGAATTTACGGATGTCTTCTCAGGAGACCTAAGAAAGTGTTGTGATATTAAATAGACAGGATTATCTAAAATATACATTATTTTGGATGATCCTTCTAAGTTTACTGTTATCAGTTCTGCCAATACATTTGATAACACCAGTAAAATAGAAGCCAAAATTCAACATTGGCTGTCATCCTTGTATAAGAACAATCTGATTTCCAAAGACATCTATAGCAGGATCAGGCCCGTAGGCTCGCAACACCCTAGGATGTACGGCCTTCCAAAGGTCCATAAGGAAGAAGTCCCACTTAGATCTATTTTGTCTATGGTGAGCTCCGTACAGCATGAGTTGGCTAAGTGGTTGGCTGAGATTCTTCAACCTTTGATGCACTGTCCACGTACAATGTTCTTGACCTTCAGTTTTGAGTTTTGTCAGACTTTTCCTCCAGAGAAAAATTTATGGTCTCTTATGACAGTTTGTACACAAGTGTTCTGTTAACTGATACTATAAACATTTGTGTAGACATGTATAGAGGAAATTTAGGCTCCGCAGTGATTCCCGAGGAGTTATTCTTAGAGTGCATGCAGTTGGCAACTGAGGGGGGGGTCGAATTTAGTTTTGACGGGACAATGTATGCACAGAATGACGGGGTTGCAATGGGTAGTCCTTTGGGTCCTGTTCTTGCAAATATTTTTGTGGGATATTATGAGTGTTTGTTATTTGAGAAGGTTGATGAGCCTTTGATATATCGACGTTATATCAATGACACCTTTATTTGATAATGCTACAGATGCTGAACACTTTCTAGTTCAGTTAAATTCTTTCCATCCCGCTCTTCAGTTTACTATGGCAATAGAGAAGGCTAGATGTCAACCATTTTGGGATGGTCTGTGTTCAGCGCTGGGACGGGGTTTTCATGACCTCGGTTTTTCATAAGTTTGTACACCAATTGGAACTTGTTTGTTCCTAAGTCCCATAAAATTGGTCTGATAGAAACTTTGGTTCACCGTGCCCTTAACATTTGTTCTCCGAAGTGTTTGAGCAGCGAATTAATTCGCTTGCAAAATATTTTCGAAGGTAACAGGTACCCAACTAATGTAAAATAGGTGATCGTAAGGTCAAATGTTTTAAAGAACCAAAAGTTGAAGGACCTAGTCGCTGTCCCTTGTATTTAAAATTACCCTGGCTTAGAAGAAAATGTCAAACTGTTACTGATAAAGTTTTGACGTGTTTCGTCCAGTTATTTTTCGGTGCAGTTGTGTGTTTTTCATACAAGACCTGTGTTTCCATCCTTCAGCAAGGATGGATTGTTCTATTTTCGGAAAGTTCTGTTTACAAATTTAAGTGCTGCCACGATACGGCATATATAGGACGAACCAATCTGAGGCTGGAAACACGGGTTGCGCAACACGTCTCCGAATATACATTCGGGTAGCCCTCTCAGAACTATAAGAAATTCTGGATTCAGCAATTGGACTGCCGGACAGTCAAGCATGTGCCTCCTCGTATGAGGACAATTGGTTTACTGTTTTGCACAGTGCTCAATCGGCATATCATCTTCGCATTTTGGAGGCTATTTGCCTAAAGATCCAGCAGCTGAGCCTGTGCATGCAAGAAGAGCATTTCCTTCACTCCTTACAATTACTGGAGAGTTTGTGGGTAACATTGTTTCCTTTTTATTTCACTCTTGTGGAATTATATGTATACACCCCCCTTACATTTTAATTTTTTTTCATTAAAGTTTACTTTCAAATGATTTCCATCTTCTCCCAGCATTGTAGGTAATACTTTGGTTTTGTCCTTCTTTGACCCTTTATAATTAAGCCAACGAAGCCCTTGATAAGTGTTGGCTGAAAGGTTCCTCGGGTTTGGGATAATTGACATATTATACTGCATTTTCACAGGGTGTAGTGGTGGGGACTTAATACACCCATGACAGTAAAAAATGTTTCTAATATATGTGCACAACTTTTGCACAAAAATACAAATTCAATGCGTGGTAGCATATCACAGAGACAAAGTCTCTAGATTAAAATTAGACAAATTGGAAAGCGAAAGAAAATGTTACAATGAAGAGGTTAGGCCAAGATAGTCAGCAACTGGTGAGAATATCTCATGACGTTGGTTTTTGACAGTGAGATTACTGTCACCTAAGTTTTAGACAAGACTGAAGTAGATTGCAAAGTCAGGAGATATACTCAGGTCTAATAGCCAATATATTAGCGAATGACTGAGGATACAAAATATCTCCATGGGAGACACTCAATAGAAGTCATAGTGGCTTTAGGAAATTGGTAGTTTATAATAGTGATATACCCAGTTGTAATAATTTTTACATAGTTACAAAAACATTTTCTCTTGAGGTTTCATTTGAAGTCTTGTTAACTGTCCTTAAAATGTATTTATGTTTGCACGTCTTAATTTGATTTTTTGAATCTGCAACAAGTACTTGTGTCCTAAGCTCATTTGTAGCATGTCATTCGGGGGCAAGGGAGACTTTAAATGCTTACCTTCATAACCATGGCAATGGGGACACATTTACAATTCTCAGTAAGACCCACTACAAGTGTTAGAGGCCATCAAAATTTTTGCTATATTTTAATGTAAATGTCAATGTGAGATTGACTATGTGGACAAGACTATCTAGAGGTTAGGATTGCCAAACATGCACTGGGCCAGTGAGCCTGTAAAATCCAGGTGTTTACAGACTTTGGTCTTCACTACTGGCCAACTTCTGTTGCTTGTAGGACAAATTATTCTGTGATTTTGTTTTGCAGAGTATAGACCAGGCCCCATTTAGATATTTTCAAGTGATTATTAATATGCAAAGAACTGCCCTGTGCATAGAGAAGCGTGGTCAGGGAAGCCATTACCTAACTAGGGAATTTTCTTCTCCCATTTCCCTTTTTAATTTGCCAACAATTTCTGAAGAATGAGGTTTGTTTAATGGTATATCAACCTCTTATTTAATGCCAAAAGGTTTGTTTTTTTTAATGTTTACTTATAGTGAGAAAGTTGATTTAGATTTTAATGAAAGTTTTATTTCAGAAAATTGAGGATGTTTATATTTCTATTAAAAGTATTTTTATACTTTTAGTGTTTTGACCTCAGTTGGGGGGGGGGGTTAACTATTTGCCCATAGCTGTGACCCTAACAAGTGCTACCACTGAGTCAGGGTGGACCTGAGAACAGCAATTAAGAGGTAGTTCTATGCTTCTCACAACCTCCTAATCAGAGCCCTTGCTGTTGGATGCAGTTTACCGTCATACCCAGGACCTCTGAGGAAGGGTTGGTCAAAAGGTACCTAAAAATCTTAAATGTGATACTTTTTTTTTAGGTAATTATAGCAACCTGCTATAATATATATATATATATATATATATATTTTATATATTACAAATCATTTGTATATTTCCGTCAACGGTACCCCCAGACAATTTGTTGTCCAAATCAATCAGGCTGTACGACTTTGGTACAGGGTTAACAATCTGAGAATAACACAAACATTTCTCAGATCCTGTTTGTCATGTGGTATTGTTCCTTCTTACCTTCAAAGATGACTGACCAGAATTATCACTACTGGTACCTCTATTGAACACTCACTAATCAGGTATGAGTTAGATAAATGATTTGATTGCTCAACTAAGTGCTTACGCTCTTTTCGTTCTCGTTTGAATGATATTAAAAAAGGTAGAAATGAGCTTTTTGATTATTTCCGCTTCTCTCGTTATTTGGTGAATTGCAGATTATGTCTTGAAAAATCTGCCAATGAGAAGTAAGTATTTGGATTACCTGATTACTAGAAGGTATGGTTCTGTTTCCAGTGATTTACACGGACATATTTTCCTCAGTGGGCTTGAACTTTGTTCCCTCATATGGTTTAGGCTTCTGTATTCCAGGTAAGATTAATAAGGAACAGATTTACTCCGAATTGGAGTTATTATTCATCATGTTCCTAGATCTTCTGAAAAGGGTTCCGAGGTTAAAGCTAGGTTGATTGTGTTTGGTACTGAATACTCTACACTAGGTTGTGAGAGATTTTCTTGATTGGCATGGTGTTCATTTCCGAACGATAAAGGCTTTACGGCTGCAGGAAGACATATCACCAAGTGATCGGTCCTGCCAATACATTTGATAACACCGGTAAAATAGAAGTCAAAATTCAACATTGTCCTTATACAAAGACAACAGCCAATTTCATTTCCAAAGACATCTATAGCAGAATCAGAATCCAGGATGTACGGCCTTCCAAAGGTTCATAAGGAAGGAGTCCCACTTAAACCAATTTTGTCTATGGTGGGCTCCGTGCAGCATGAGTTAGCTAAGTGGTTGACTGAGCTGCTTCAACCTGTGTGACGCATTGTCCATGTATAATGGACCTGACTCAGAATTTTCCTCCAGAGACAAATTTATGGTCTCCTACGACAGTTTGTACACAAATGTTCCATTAACTGAAGCTATAAACATTTGTGCAGATATGTTGTATAGAGGAAATTTAGGCTCCACAGTCATTCCCTAGGTGTTATTCTTGGAATGTCTGCAGTTAGCAACTGAGGGGGTCGAATTTAGTTTTGACGGAACAATGCATGCTCAGACTGATAGGGTTGCGATGGGCAGTCCTTTGAGTCCTGTTCTTGCAAATATTTTTGTGGGATACTATGAGGGTTTGTTATTTGAGAAGATGGATAAGCCCTTGATATATCAACATTATGTCGATGACACCTCTTTATTTAGTAACACCACAGATGCTGAATGTTTTCTAGTTCAGTTAAATTCCTTACATGCCTCCCTATGGAGATAGACATCCAAAAATGGGAGACATCCATCCTTCTGTGTTCAGCATCAGGACAGGGTTTTTGTAACCTTGGTCTTTCACAAACCTACTTTTACTGGTTTGTATACCAGTTGGAACTCATTTGTTCCTAAGTCCCGTAAAATAGGTCTAACAAACTGGTTCACTGTGCCCTTAACATTTGTTCTCCAGAGTGTTTAAGCAGCGAATTAATTTGCTTGCAAAATATTTGAGGGTAGTGGGTACCCTGCTAATGTGGTGAAACGGGTGATCAATCGAAAGGTCAAATGCTTTAAAGAACCAAAAGTTAAAAGGACCTAGCTGCTGTACTTTCTATTTGAAATTACCTTGGCTTGGATGAAAGTGTCAAACTGTAACCGATAAGCTTTCGGCATGTATTTCATCCAGTTATTTTTCAGTGCAGTTGCATGTTGCATTTCAGACTAGACCTGTGTTTCCATCCTTTAGTAAAGATGGATTGTCCTATTTTCGGAAAAGTTCTGTTTTTTATAGATTTAAGTGCCACTGCGATGTGGCTTATATAGGATGAACCAATCTTAGGTTGGTGACGCGGGTTGTGCAACACATCCCCTGCAAATATACATTTAGGTAGTCCTGACAGACATAACAACCCAAGCAGTTCTGGGTTCAGCAATTGGCCAACACCTGCTGGACAATCAGGAATGTTCCTCCTCATATGAGGACAATTGGTTCACTGTTCTGCACAGTACTCGATCGGCATATCTGTGTTTTGGAGGCAATTTGCCTAAAAAATCCAGCAGCCGAGCCTGTGCAGGCAGAAAGAGCGCTTCCTATGCTCCTTACAATTACTGGAGGGATTGTGAGTAACAATTTTTCTTTATTTCACTCTTGTTGAATTGCATGTTTACACTCCTTACATTCGAGTATTTATTGAATTAAGTATTTTTAATTGAGTTCTATCTTCCCCCAGTATTGTAAGTTTTTCCACTTTTTTTTGTTCTCTATTTTTGACCCTTTGTAATTAAGCCAACGTAACCCTTGACAAGTGTTGGCCGAAAGTTTCCTCGGGATAATTATGATGTCTATTTTGTTTAAGGTTAACTATTTCTGTGGGTACAAATCAATCTCTTTCTCTCTCTCTCTCTCTCTATATATATATATATATATATATATATACACGAGTCTGATAAGAAAATGTTTTGACAATATTCTTTCAAGGTATTAGTATATGTGACTGGAAAATACTCTGGTCTGAGCCAATATATCAGTGACTTCCTGAGGACATAAAAATGATACGGACTAGATAGAATGGATAGGAGAGATGAAGCGTTTCTTTATACACCATTTATTAGACAACCCACATACAAAATGCTGAAAGAAAATTTTAAAAGTAACCCTTGCCAATCAAACCAACCAGATAAGGAAGGTTAGCAAAATTGTAAATTTAATTTGTTTTAGGGCTTTTCAAACTTGCACCTCAAAGCCAGAACAATTTTAGATTTTAAGAGTTTACTGAAGAAACTCAAAAAAAACTAGCTTCAATAAGTGACCCCTGAAACAAACATGTTCAGGAAGTCACGAAGGATCACTGACTTGCCTATATCAGAGGAGGAATTAAATTTTTTTTTTTTTAGCAGCATCACAGTTAAAACACACAAAATACCTCCAAGATGAACAGTAAGTCTGATAGTGAAAGGTATAAAGCCAACCCAATTCAAGTAGTTAAATATTCTTTCAACACTATCAACTGCAGGAAAATAAATGTTGACTAAAGCATACTTGCACAAAAGTTAATACCCTATCTCTATCCCAGTACTAGAAAAGGCTTTGATACAAATTTCATACAAAATATATACAATGTCCCATAAATTGTAGTAGACATCAATGCTTCACTAATGCTCAGAGGATTAAAAACCAATGCTAGTATGAACCTAATAGAAAGAGTCTTCAGCATTCTGCCATGTCCCCAACCCAAAAAAATCTGCAATCAATATCTGAGGAATTGAAGATTATTAAGTTTAAAACAGGGTAGCCTAGACTGAAGAGCCTGGAACCGAGATGGAAAATTGAAAGTACAAGAACATGCTGAATCCTTATGAATATGGGGGAGGGGTAAGGAGCTGGAAGGCACTTACCTCCCTTTGGTAGAGAAGTCACATGGTCAAGTGATGTCCACTAAATGACATCACTCAGTGCTTAGCACACTATTTAATTTCAATTCATTTGCAGTAACCAAAACAGCAAGGTTGCTTTCGTTAGCTCAGGACACCCACTGGCCCGGACAGACACTAAAATTTGTCTCCCAGCAGCTTAAAAGTCCATGGTGCCATTTCCCTTTGGGAATATATCCTCAGACAGAATGAAACTCCAGGTCTGTCCTTAATTTGAAAAACTTGGAAACCTGCTATTCTCTTCACAATTAAGACACATCAGGGCTTACACTATTTCAATTAAAAAAAAAAAAAAAAAAAAGTTACTCTTTGGAGTAAAGGCCACTGCAACTTTTCAAAAGATAATATTGAGCAGACTATTTCAGTTGGATACTTGGACACCATGGATGAACTTGTCCAACACCTGTCAAAAGTTTTGGAATGCATAAAAGAATGATTTTATACTGTCAGATAAATATGTCAGATAATGTGTTTATAGAGCTCATAAAATTTGCCACCCTGTCTGTCAAATTTACTTTCAATAATTTTATGTATAGGCAGATTGAAGAGGTTTCTATGGGCTACACCCCCCCCCCCCCAGTCTCTACTTTGGCAAATATTTGTGGGCTTTTATGAGTCATCCCTCTTCATGTATAATAAACCATCCATGTATTTTCGGTATGTGGATGACACTTTAATATTGAGGTTAAGGCTGACACTTCTCACAATTTTGAACCAATTACATCCGTCTGAGATTGGAGTGGAAAAGGAGTCCTAATGTTTGTCATTTCTTGGTGTTAAATTCAGTGAGTGTTTATGACTTCCAGGTTTTGCAAAACTACATTTTCTGGCTTGTCTATGAGAGTGGGGCTCATTTTGTCCCAAAAAGTAAAAAGTTAATCTTATTAAGATTAACTTATACAAAGGGCTCTTAAAATCAGCATAAAGATTTTTGGATGTGATTAGATTTTATCAGCATCACTTTAATGAAAAATGGATATTCAAGTGATATTGGGAATGGTGTAATGCATGACAAGATTAATAGTTTTTCTAAGGATAAGCTGTATATTGTGGAAAAAAAATGTCCAGTAAATTAACTGGACTCATTGGTTTGCATGGGGAGCTTTTGGTTAGGCAGATTTCTACTGCAGGTCACTTATTTCTTTGCCCAAGTTAAAGTTTATTTTAGTAAATATGCTGTTTTTCCTTCTTAGCATAAAGATGTTTCCTCATGTTTCATCTATAATTTATGTTTATAGATAGTAGCAACTACATAGTAAGTACTTTGCAACACTTAGATTGTAGAATTAAGCAGCATGTCCCATCTGGAATTCTTAAACCAGATGCCTGTACAAGCCAACTGGTTAACATATCTGGGTCAGCAATTAGCAAACATCTTATAGAAATTGTGACAGACATTTGTGTAGACCAGTTGCCCATTTTGTCTGGTTCACACTGTGTTTCACTTGCAGGCATTAAATGAAAAATATTCTCAGATGGTCCTGACAAAGCTTGGGATAGAAACCAGTCAGTCATTTTTCCAGTGTCTATTTTCCATTTTTACAAAAATGCCTGTATTAAATTTTTGTTATTTCTTGCCATTATACATATACACACTTGTGATAACACTGGTAAGGTTGAAGCCAGAACACAGTTAATGTTTACAAGGGTAAACTTATTTCTAAGGGCATCTACAACAGCATTAGACCTGTGGGATCACAACATCCATGAATGTATGGCCTTACTAAAGTTCAAAGACGGCGTCCCACTAAGACCAATTTTGTCTATGGCGGATTCTGTACATGAGCTCGCCAAATGGTTGGCAGAGTTGCTCCAACCAGTTTTGGCCGTATTGTCCAGTAATATTTCCGACTCCTTTCTGTTCGAGCTTCATTAAAAATTCAGAGTTTGGATCCAATAAACTTATGGTGTCTTATGATATTGTTAGACTCATTGGAAAGTAAATTTGTTTACAAACTCAGCATTTGCACTGATATGCTTTATAAAGGTAATTTACCCAGCATCCCTGAAGAATTGTTTTTGGAGTATGCGGTCTGCTAAAGGAGTTGAGTTTTAGTGGTATGATGTACATCCAGACAGTGTTGCGACAGGTACCCTTTTGGGTCCAGTTTTAGGCAATGTTTTTGTCGACTATTTTGAGCATCTGTTACTTGAGAAAGTTGATAAACCATCTGTTTATATGAGATGTTGATGACAATTGATTGTGCCAATGATGCTGACAATTTTCTAGTACAACTTAATTCTTTACATCCTCCTGAAATTTACTATGGAGATTGAGACGGACAGGGCTCTCCCTTTCTGGATGTCCTTGTACAATGTAGGGAGGTCATAAGTTTTTCATAAACCCACATTTACTGGTTTGTATACTAGTTACAGCTCATTTGTTCCCAAGTCCCGTAAAGTAGATTTGAGACCTTGGTTCATTGTGCCCTGATGATTTGCTCTCCTGGATTTTTGGCAGGAGAACTTGTTAATTTGCAAAGAATTTTTGAAAGTAATGGTTACTCCATTAAGGTTATTAGATGCATGATTGCTATAAAGATCAAGCATTTCAAAGCACCAGTGGTCTTCAGACCCAGTTCTATTTATTTGAAGTTACCCTGACTTGGTAGAATGTCAATAAGTGACAAATTTCAGTGTGTGTTTCATGTTATTTTTCAGTTAAGTTGCATACTGTGTTTCATACTCGAACTGTGTTTTCCTTTTAGTAAATATTGGTCATCCTATTTTTGTAAAAGTTCAATTGTTTACAAGTTCAAATGCTGATGCAATGCAGTATACTTAGGACATACCAATCTCAAGTTGGAATCCCATGTAGCGCAGCATGTCTCTGCAAATGTATGTTCGGGTAGTCCAAGACAGTCTTTAAGACCCACTCATGACAGTCATCGAACAACATCTGCTCGACAATCATGATTGTGCCTCTTGGTATGAGGACGCATGGTTCTGTTCTGCACAGCACTTTTTCAGCCTATCATCTACGTGTTCTGGAGGCTCTGTGTGTGTGTGTGTGTGTGTGTGTGTATATATATATATATATATATATATATATATATATAAAATCCACCAGCCCAGTCTGTGCAGACAAAAGGAGCACTTTATTTGCTCCTTATGGTTGTTGGAGGGTTTGTGAGTTTTTACATTTTATTGTTCTTGTAGAACTTTACATTTACACCCTCTTACATTTTAACTAATTTTTTTTTGAGTTCCACCTCCACAAATCATATTTATGTTCTGTTTATCACTTAAAAATATTGCCAACAAGCACCTTTGATAATGTGTTGGCCAAAAAGGTCCTAAGGTGTTATGGACATTAGAACATCTATTTTAATCCATTTATTTTTCTGCAGGTACAAGTGTCTATGTATAAAAAAAAAACACCCTCCCCTTTGTAAAGAATTAGATTTAATTGGATTAGTTAAGAGATTAAAATACAGACACCTTAAAATTAAAACAATATATAAATGATTTACTTAGTTTGCCGGAAAGACAAGTTTATTTACATAGAAGGAGACAAATCTAATATGTATAGAATTATTAAGAATTCTTATGTCAAAGTAAAAATTGTTACCAAACAAAGTTTCCCCTGACATGGAAACCAAATTAAGTAATGAGGCTAGCTTACTTGTTGGTAAGTTTAAACTTTTCAATAGAGTAGAAAAATTGGCCCTCAAAGATAGCTTCATAACAGTCAAAGACCATAAAAATTTGTTTCCCCTGAATCCCGATTTCAGACTATTAAGCCCCACAAAAACAGAATTAGGTAGAATTAGTAAAATAATTTTACAAAGTTATTACGTTTATTCTTAAATATTAATCAGTGGCAATCTACTTTAGACTGCATAAATTGGTTTAATAAGTCCCAAAAATTTAAGAGATCAGCTTTCATTAAGTATGACATTAAAGATTATTACCCTTCAATTACATCTAATACTTTACTTGAAGCTATTAAAATGGATTTAACATTGACAGAGTAACTTGAAAATAGTTAATTACTTGGACATTTCATTTAAACACTGGATACATTGCACTGTACACCAAAACCAATCATAACCCAATTTACATTAACAAAAATTCTAACCACCCCAAAAATATCTTAAAAGCCATTCCCAAAAATATAGGATATAGGCTGTCTTATAACCTGTCCAATATCAATATATTTGATAAATATAAGGAAATTTACCAATCTGCTTTATTGAAAAGTGGATATAAAGATATATTACAATTCACTTCACCTAACAAACATAATTTTCATAATAGAACCAGGAAAATAATCTGGTTTAACCCCCCACTTTCAATAAGGAAGTTGAAACTAAAATTGGAACTATATTTTTTAAATTAATTGACAAACATTTCGGTAGTGATAGTTGCAGACATAATATTTTCGATAGAAATACTATCAAGTTAAGTTATTCTTGTTTACCTAACGTAGGAAAAATAATTAGTGGTATCAATAAGAGTTAAGTTAAAAAAACATGAAGCTATTAATTCCAAACTTAAATGTAATTGTAGATGAAAGAATGAATGCCCCATTAATGGTTACTGCCAACAATCTAGTGTCGTGTACGATGTTAGAGTTTATAAAGATGTAAATGATATCAATTCTAAGTTCTACATTGAAGTGACTCATGACATTTTTAAAAGATTTTACAGCCACAACACTACACTGCCTTAGCCACAACACTACACTGCCTTAGCCACAACACTACACTGCCTTAGCCACAACACTACACTGCCTTAGCCACAACACTACACTGCCTTAGCCACAACACTACACTGCCTTAGCCACAACACTACACTGCCTTAGCCACAACACTACACTGCCTTAGCCACAACACTACACTGCCTTAGCCACAACACTACACTGCCTTAGCCACAACACTACACTGCCTTAGCCACAACACTACACTGCCTTAGCCACAACACTACACTGCCTTAGCCACAACACTACACTGCCTTAGCCACAACACTACACTGCCTTAGCCACAACACTACACTGCCTTAGCCACAACACTACACTGCCTTAGCCACAACACTACACTGCCTTAGCCACAACACTACACTGCCTTAGCCACAACACTACACTGCCTTAGCCACAACACTACACTGCCTTAGCCACAACACTACACTGCCTTAGCCACAACACTACACTGCCTTAGCCACAACTGTTTGGCACCTAAAAAAACACGATTAATAAAGACCCCATTCTAAACTGGGAAATAAAAAAACGCCCTAAATATAAAGTAGGGAGTAAGTTTTGCCAGCTTTGTGGTGAAGAAAAATTAGCAATAGCTTTATTTGTGCCTTCCCATAATTTACTCAATTCTAAAACGGAAATTCTAAATAAGTGCATTCATTTCAAAAAAATCACTAATTTTAACTATTAGATTACTTTTTTTTTTTTTTTTACTGTTATCAATAAAGTTTGTTTTACCCTTGTTTTTGGTTTGGTATCTCCCAGTCAGTCTAATTTGCTGTTTCTGTCTAATTTGTTAGCCTTGTGACAATCCAGCAAGTGAAACGGCAGTCAGCTTTTGGCTCACTTTTAGATTTAGTTAGTGTCTTTGCTCTACTTTCGTAT
The DNA here is from genome assembly GCA_037127315.1 of Ascarosepion bandense. Lineage (NCBI taxonomy): Eukaryota > Metazoa > Mollusca > Cephalopoda > Sepiida > Sepiidae > Ascarosepion > Ascarosepion bandense. The sequence goes on from JBBBDQ010000451.1 coordinate 1,402,450, forward strand.
TGAGCTCTTTACTGTTAAGGTTTTAGTCTTGTTTTTTTCTTTCGAACACAGCTTTTGCTTTGTTTGTTTCTCTTTTTGAAACCCTTCTACCCATTTGGTATTACCTTTTGGGTTAGACGACTTAATTTACCGTTTTGTTAACAGTAGGACTTAATGATTTTTAGCGATACTGTTTTCTTGGTATGTTTTACAATATTTTTTTTTCTTTTTCCTCTCCATAAAAATGTAAGAATTGACTCCAGTATACAGAAAGGCAACTTTTACTGGACTGTATATACATTGGGATTCTTTTTCCCCCCCATCAACACAAGATTAACTTAATTAAGACCCCAACCTATAGGCTATCAATTTGTTCCAGTACTTTCCTTCTCACTGAAAATGACTAAGATGACTAAGAATGGGTTATCTACTAGATATTTTGGATTCCACTATGATTTTGTCAGAATTTTTATAAAGGTTAAGTCGTCAGATGTTAAGAAATGCCCTATTTATCTGCGACTACCTTTTATTGGCACAGATGGTGAGGATTTAGCTAAGCAAATTATTCTATTAGGTGTTATTTTGCTGCTAAATGTGCACGTAATATTTTCAACATGAACAGTTTTCCTCTATTTGTAAGGATGTTTTGCCTCTTCAACATACAAATTCCGTTTACGACTTTCAGTATGGTCGTGGATACAACAATATAGGCAGAACATCTCAGCGCTTAGATCAGAGAATCAAGCAACATTTACCTCCAAGAATCGTTAACGCTTCCACTAACAGCAGTCAGCTGGTTAACACTTCTGGTTCATCAATATGTCAACATGTTTTTAATAGCAGGAATTGCATTGTTGCTGACTAGGTCACTCATCTTAAGATGCTACAGTTCATTTACATAATGTCTTAGGGGCCTGCTGTCTGCAAGCAGAGAGAATGGCTTTTGGGACTTAGTATTATTGTGCTTTAGTATCCTTAAACTTTTTTTAATGCCCATTTCACAATTCCCATTTCACCTTTTGAGCCTAAAATCCCAGAGTTAAGACTTGATAAAGATCTGGGCAAAACTGGTTGTCTCTTTAGAACTTAAAATACCATCAAATCTAGATTTTCCTTGCTATCATTATAGCACATACACAAAACAGAACGGCAAAATGACATACTTGGTACAGGAACAAAGGTGGGAACATACTTGGAAAAGTTCCTATAGAAATATTGTAAGACATTTTTGATGTATGAAGTCATCAGAAACTGAACCAAGGTTTTACAGCAACAAAAAGAGAACAGCAAGAGAACAGCAGGAGAACAGAACTTAAATATTGAGCCAAAGCTGAAGAAATACATATGCCAGAGAAAGTCATCTCAAAGGGAGGGAGGTGCCATTTATGAATATAGTGCAGTCGCCGATATTTGAATTTGAACACTGATTAGAGAACAAACAAATGTAACGAGAGAAATTGGAGCTGCCCAGTATAGTTTCGCTAAGTGGCTTCTTGTAGTTCTCGATCCAGTTTTGTTCTATTCAGAGTATTGTGTGCCTGACTAGCTTCATTTCACCAATTATTCCTTCCTCAGGTTTGTACAAAAATTCTGAAAGTTTGCTATACCCTCCGCAGAGAAAGTTCTGGAACCTTCCTTTGGTTTGCCTTGCTTTAATACTGTTTTTGCAAAACATCTTGTTTTATAATTTGTTTTATTAGTTGTTGAACCGCTACGCTTAGCGTTTTCGTAAATTCTGCAAATTGTTCCATACGCACCAAAATATGAATATGGAAAAAATAAGATTTCAACCATACAGTTGACCAATAAGTTAAAACTTTGGCAAGACAAACACGTTTTCACGTATTGAGCTCATTAAAGTTTTCGTCTGGTTTTTTTGTTTTTTTTTTTCTTTTCGAACACAGCTTATGCTTAGTTTCTTTTTATTCCCCTTTACCCATTTGGTAGTACTTTTTGGGTTTGACGACTTACTTTACCGACTTGTTAGCAGTAGGTTTTTCCGATTTCAGTTGTGATTAGTGCTACTGTTTTGTTGGTACGTTTTACAATATCGTTAGCTCTAGGTTACCTATCGAGCACTTTAAAAATACTTAACATGGAGCAAGTTAACAGACTGCTCTTTAAAAGATATACAGATTCCTAAAAACAATATTATGAGTTAAATTTATTGAGAAAAATTGATATTTTTTAAAGTATCCTTAGATGGAAAGCCTTTTTCTTTATTAATGGCCTAAGGGATAATGAATGCAGCGAGTATTATTGTTTCAAAACCTATAAACACCCTCTCCGTTGTAAAGAACTGGATAGTTTTGAAAGGGATTTAATAGGGTTAGTTAAAAGATTAAAATATAGACACCTTAAACCTAATAAAACCCAGCAATATATAAATGACTTAAAGTTTGCCATAAAAGATAAATTTATTTACATAAAAGGAGACAAATCTAATGACATGTATAGAATAAGAATTCTTATGTTAAAGTAAAAAAGTTGTTACTAGACAAAAAAAGTTTCTCCGGACATGGAATCCAAATTAAATAATGAAGCTAGCTTACTCATCGGTAAGTTTAAACTTTTCAATAGAGTAGAAAAATTGGCCCTCAAAGATAGCTTCATAAGTCAAAGACCATAAAAATTCATTTCCCCTCAATCCCGATTATTAAACCCAACAAAAACTGAATTAGGTAGAATAAGTAAAATAATTTTACAAAGATTCTGTGTTAATTTACATTTATTAAATATTAATCAGTGGCAATCTACCTTAGACTGCATAAAGTGGTTTAATAAGCTTCATAAATTTAATAGATCTGCTTTCATTAAGCATGACATTAAAGACTTATCCATCCATTACTTTGCTAGAAGCTAATAATTTAGCCAAAGAATTTAATGAAATCTGATAATGACTTAATTAAACGCTGCCGTAAGACACTCATATCATAACTTATGGATTAAAAAAACTGATGCCGAGGGATTTGATAATCCTATGGGGACACATGATAGTGCAGAGGTGGCGTAGTGGGTAGGTTGCCTCCTCCTGTATAAACTTAACCTCATTGATTTCCATAATCACAGACTACTGTGATGGTTTGATCATAGTTGCCTATAGTACTCCCCAAATTTGTGATAAATAGTGGAAAAAAAATTTTTTTTTTTTTAAACTAATGGATTTAATATTGAAAGAGTAACTTGAAAATAGTTAATTACTTGGATATTACATGGGATTTAAACACTGGATACATTGCACCATACACTAAAACTAATCATAACCCAATTTACGTTAAGATTCTAACCATCCTCAACATATCTTAAAAGCTATCCCCAAAAATATAGGATATAGGCTGTCTTATAACTCGTCCAATATCAATATATTTGATAACATGAGGAAATTTACCAATCTGCTTTATTGAAAAGTGGATATAAAGATATATTACAATTTACTGCGCCAAGCAACTGTAATACTAATAGAACCAGGAAAATAATCTGGTTTAACCCCCCTTTCAATAAGGAAGTTAAAACTAAAATTGGAATTATATTTTTTAAATTAATTGACAGGCATTTTAGTAGTGATAATTGTCTACATAAAATTTTCAATAGAAATACTATAAGTTATTCATGTTTGCTTAATGTAGGTAAAATTGTTAGTGGTATTAATAAGAGTAAGTTAAAAAAATGAGACACACAGTTCCAAACTTAAATGTAGTTGTAGATGAAAGAATGAATGCCCCATTAATGGTTATTGCCAACAATCTAGTGTCGTGTATGGTGTTAGGGTTTATAAAGATGGAAACGATATCAATCCTAAGTCCTACATTGGAGCGACTCACGACATATTTCAAAAGATTTTACAATCATAACAGTTCATTCAAACACAAAATATAGCCACAACACTGGCGTATGCATGCATGGCATCTAAAAAATACTAATAAAGACCTCATTCTAAAATGGGTAAATAAAAAAATGCCCTAAATATAAAGTAGGGAGTAAGTTTTGCCAGCTTTGTGGTGAAGAAAAATTAGCTATAGCTTTATTTGAACCTTCCCATAATTTACTTAACTCCAAAACCGAAATTCTAAATAAGCGCATTCATTTAAAAAAAAAAAAAAAAAAAAAAAAAAAATTTTTTTGTTATCAATAAAGATTGTTTTACCCTTTGTTTTTGGTTTGTTATCTTCTGATCAGTGCTATTTAATTTGTGGTTTTGTCTAATTTGTTAGCCAAGTCCTGATGATCCGGCGAGTGAAACTGCGGTCGACTTTGGCTCACTTTTAGATTTAGTGTTTTTGCTCTACTTTCGTATTGAGCTCTTTCTTGTTAAGGTTTTCGTCTTGGGTTTTTCTTTTGAACACAGCTTATGCTGTTTTTTTTGTTTTTTTTATTATTTATTTATTCCCCCTTTACCCATTTAGTAGTACCTTTTTTCAATTTCAGTCGTGATTAGTGCTAATGTTTTGTTGGTACATTTTACATACATTATATATAGTTGTCCCTGTTGAAGTTTCTTAAATTCTGAGCTGAAATATTTTCTTTGGCTGTCATATTTGTCTCCTAGTTTAATACGGTTATATTTCCTTAGAGGCCCTAATCCTTATTCAACAACTGAAATTTCTGTGTGAATTTGCTTTTTTCTCTCACCAATTGATATCGGTGGTAATTTTCCTAGTTCACCGAACTGGTATCAGGTGACAATTATCCTTGTCGCCAAACTGATATACCCCGAAAAGGAATACAGTGTAAATAGATCAGTTGAAGAATGGTACTCAACACCAGGATTAAGATATGCCAGATTTATTGTACTAAAGGTACAAGTAACAATAATACACATATAAACAGCCACGGGTTCAAGCAGAATAGACTATCAAATAGTGAATGTCTTTGCCTAAGACCTTTTACTCCTGTACCACTTGTTACAGTCTTTTATAAAGTAGAGCATTCTATTCTTGGGAGATGTCAAGATGTTCCACTATAACAGTAAAAAGAGAAATGAGAGTTTGCGTGGATTTCTCAACTGGACTGAATGAATGTTTAAAGGATCATACATATCTACTCCCCATACTGGAGGAGATTTTCAAGATTGAATAGGGGCAAAATCTTTTCAAAAATTGATTTGACAGAAGCTTATCTACAAGTCAAGGTCAAGGAGGAATGTTCTAAATATTTAACCATCAACACTCAGAGGATTGTCTAGGTTGGAACATTTACCGTTCAGTTTGAAGATAGCACCGAGTGTATTTCAGCAAACTGTGGATATGATGTTGTTGGGCCTAGATTATGCAATGACATATTTGGACAACATTAATAAAAAAAAAATGTGGAAGTGCATAAAATTCATGTCTGAAGTTTTCAAAAGAATTATGGATTCAAGGTAGGATTTGAAAAGTGCAAGTTCTGTATGAATAAGATCGAATATTTAGGCCAAATAATTGATCATAAGGGAAGGAAACCTAACCCAAACAGAACTGAAGCGATTTAAAAAAAAAAAAAAAAAAAAAAAAAGCCTACTTCGGATAATGTGACTAAGTTACAGTATTTTCTGGGCCTTGTAAATTACAATCTATATATTCCTAATATGCATGATTTAAGAGCACCATTAAATAAATTATTAGAGAAAAAAAGTACTTGTCAGATTTAGCTTAAGTGCACTTTGATCCAAATAAAGAATTAATTGTAGTGTTGGATGTGAGTGAATATGGCATAGCTGTTCTTTTACACAAATTCAAGGATGGCATATCAAAACTTATCGCTCATGCCCCAAGAGCGTTGCTACCAGCGGGGGGGGGGGGGGATATAGTTAGAGAAGGAAGTGCTAGCTATAATTTATGCTGTGCAGAAATTTCAGATTCATTTATGGGAGACCGTTCATGTTACAAACCGACCATAAACTGTCAATTTTGGGCTCGAAAAAAGGAGTACCTACTCATTCCACAAACAGGTTGCAAAGATGGAATGTGATTTTATTAAATTACAATTTTAAGATGCAATTTATTCCATCTAAGGAAATTGCTCATGCGGATTGTCTTTCGAGAAATCCCGAAAAACCACTGCAACAAGCTCATGGAAAGCGATCCGAGACATCTGTAGGCTTTAATTGACACAGCAGGATTATCCACAAAATATTAGCTGAAGACATTCCAAAGTGGGTGTAGACTTTTGCAAAGACATTTTTCAAAATTATCTTTAAGCATCAGTTTTAAATTTTTCAAATGTATTTTGTGTATTAAGTGTGAGATCTGCTTATTAAGATAAAGCATTTGAATTTAAAAATGTTAATTGTTCCTATCAAAATAAAATACATCCAATTTTCAAGGTGGGTATAGACTTGTAATGCACTCCATATGAACACAACTATCCAGAGGTTAAGATCACCTAGCATATCCCAAGGCTAGTGTGTTGACATGAGCCTGTTACATTCAAGCACTTGCAGACTAGTGTTTCTTCTATTGGTGAGCACTTATTAAATTCTGTTGCTTGCAGGACTAATATATTCTCTAAAGTTTTCTTCTTGCACAGGACATGGGCTAGGCTCCATTTAGATATGTTAGAGTGATTATTAATATGCAAAACCCTGCTTAGTGTACACAAAATTAAAGTATAAATTGGCCTTGTTAAGAAGCTGTAGTCACAAGGGTGTTCTCCCCCTTCAAGTAAGTTCTGTGATTTATGAGTACAATTGCAGTTGTGGAACCAACTACATGGGGGGAGGGGGGACTACTCAGCATCTGGACATAAAACAGCATGTATGAAGCAAGATCAGGAATTATAACTTTGCTTCTAATGAACCTATTCCAAATACCCATGATTCCTCAGTAAGTGAGCACCTTATCAATGAAGTGTGCTGTTGCATAGTTCAGTGTGAACTGGTATTCCACTTAAAAGTGCCAGAAGCTCTGTATATTAGTTTCTACAGAATGCTTGCTGGAATTGCTAACATCCTCCTCCTCCTCCACAAACATCCTCCTCCAACATCCTCCAAACAATTTTTTTAACAATTAGAAAATTAGAAATTAAAAATGTAGAAGTTGCTTTAAATGTTTAAGGAATGACTTGCAAAACAGGCTGTTGAATTTTCTAAAGGTCTTGAAGAGACTTGAATCAGAATTAAAGTGCGGTTTCTGTCGTTTTCCATGTAAGGGGAATAATCCAAGGCACCTGTTAACTTCTAAAAATAAATACGACCCCTATGGAAATTTATGGCTCCTATGGAACATTGTACTTAAAATCATTTACCAAATATATTTTGAAAATTTGTGTAAAATGTTCATTTATTAAATTTTTCAATAGGCAATATAATCAATTCTTAACCTAAGAGGAAAAGAAAAGAAAAAAGGGGGCAACAGTTCTTTAAAAGATTAATATTTTATGAATTACTATAATGAAAATAAAAACACTCCTTTCAAAATTTTATTAGTAAATCAAAAATTTTCTTCAGACTCATTCCCGCAATTAAAAGCTTAAATTAAATTATCAGTTATTGCATTTTTTTTATTTTTTTTATTTTACTCTTTGGAGCAGATTTTTGGATAGTGCCGAAAAATTTAAAATAAAATTTATATTTCACAATGAGTCCTATGTTTAACTAATAAAAAAAATTAGCAGCCAATTAAAATTTCATGGATTTACATAGAGGCGGGGTAACAGAGTTGAAGATTTTTCACCAAGATTTTTAATTTCAAAAATTCATTCATTTCTGAATGAGTAGTAGAAGTTTCATTAAAATCCGACAGTTTTGATTTTTGTGAGAATTTCCAAATTAATGTGTGTCAATGAAAAAGCGTTAAATAAAATTATGTGATCGATTGTAAACAATCATAACATTTTCTGCAATGATAAATCAAATTTTGAACAAGTTAAGGGACTGAAAATTTTTTAAAAATAATTACTTTAATCTTTCCTCTTAATATAAACTTTGATAGAAAAAGTTTTATGAAGTTTTGGACCTTTTTAATTCCTACTATGCTGTTTTTTTTTTTTTTTTTTGCTATTTAATGGAGGTACCTAATTTTAAATATAGTTGTAGAGTCAATTACATAGGTAGAACAACAATGCTTGGATGTTAAGACTAAGCAACACATACCTGCAAAAATAATTTTTCATCTGGTGATTTCATTCACAATACACATAAGTCTTCTATTGCAGATCATCTAATTGATTTGAGTTTCAATCATTAGCATAGATGATTATAATAAAATTAGCATTAACATGCACAAAAATTTGTCCTAATTTTGATCTTTCAACATATACCCATGATTAGTTTTGTCAGACGAAAGGCTTGCCTCAGGTTTTCCCAAGTGGATCTTTTGATATCCTGCGTTTTGTTTTTAGCAATATTTTTAAAATTTTAATAGTTTTATTTTTCATCAGGGTCTTCAAGTGTGTATTAGCATTTTGTTGTAAAATAAAAAAAAAATTCTATTTTCGAGACCTGTACAACACAAAATTTATTAGTTCACTTAAAGAATCAAATTAATACCCTTCAAACTTGTACATCTTATCATGTAGTCCCCGTGTATGCCTCCAAATGTATTTTGGAAAATTAAAATAAATAAAAATAAAAATGGACGTTTCGTATTTAAAAAGTATTAATTTTGTGAAAGCAGCCACCCACGACTTAAGGATTTGGCATAAAATATTAGGCCACCGTAATAATCTGGATGTTAAAAGATTGCAAGAACATCACTGAAATGAAAATTTCATCTCCCAAAGATTTACAACATTGCCATGTATTAAAAGGAAAAATTACTAAATATAGAAATTGGGATCAAACCCCAAATACAACATATCTTGTTCAGACTGACTGAGCGGGTTCAATTTCACCAATAAGTATAGGTACCTATTTATATGTATTAAACTTTGACAAATATTCAGGACTTGTTTTCTGAAAAACAAAACTGATATCCTGCAAGAATGTCGGTATTTGATATTTCACCTCATGGAAAAAAAGGTGAAAATGATTAGAACAGATAATGGTGGAGAATTTACTCCTGATTATGAAAAAAAAATTCTTAAAAAAAAAAAAAAATGAAGACATGAAACATGAGAAAATGTGTGTGTTCTTATTCCCTGCACCAGAATGGAATCGCTGAAGATAGTTTGCAGACTCTTTTCAAAATAGCTAGATGTTTGCTAATAGAAGTTACCCAAAAATTTGTGGGCCTATGCATTAAATACAGCTGTGGATTTAAGAAATCGTTACTATAACAACATTAAAGAGACTCCTTATGAAGCTTACATGTATTACAAACCCAACATAAATGGTATGTATATTTTTGGTACAATTTGCTACACATCAACTACAGGGCAAAACCAGACCCAAAAAGTGAAAAGGCATATTCATTGGCTATGACAAAACAAGTCTGGCCTATGATTTCCCACAAAGTAAAACAAAACCAGATGCATCTGATTTACAGATTCTTTTGAGCAAGTGGAGGATCCTGAAGAAAAGAACATTAACTGCAAGGAACTGGTACAACACAAACTAGTATGGCCTAATTATGGTATTAAGGCCAAAATATAAAAAATATAGATAAAAATCCACAATTAAAAGAAAGGTGTTATACCAGATGATATAGACTATGAAAAGTCAGATGCAAACCTCGAGTTAAAAGATAGAACCAAAGAGAAAGGGTAAATTCTGCATTATCCGACTGAAAATAGAAAACCAGACTATTTTGGAATGGATCAATGTAATATCTATGACATTGTTGCTATTTGGTACAATGTATCCTGAAGAACTATCAAGAAGCCATAAGTTCTGAGAATTCCAAACGATGGATAACTGCCATGCAAAAAGTAGAATCCTAGTAACAAAATGATACTTTCGAATTGAAAAAGGCACCGGATTATAAGATACCAGTAGCTGTCAGGTTTATACTATAAAGCGAACTGAGGATGGCTCACCAGTGTATAAAGCATATTTTGTAACTAAAGGATTCTCTCAGATATATGGGGGAGATTATGAAGAAATGTTCAGTCCAACAACATGACAATCAGAATTTTGATGCAAATGGCTGCACATTATGGTATGGATATATACCATATGGACGTTAAAGCAGTATATTTAAATGTTTCACTTGACATTTTTATATATATATATATATATATATATATATATATATATATATATATAAGACCGACTCTGTACGTATCTAAATCCTAAAATTTTACAAAAGTAAACTTTGAGGACCACAAATAACCGGCAGAATCTAACTGCCGGTTATTTGTGGTATTAATTATTTTACCTAATATTGGTAAAATTAATAATACCAATAAAAGTAAATTGAAAGATAATACCAATATCCCTAGTACTAGTAACGGCAATAAAAATAAGTGTAATTGTACCATATTCTAAAGAGTTGGAAGGTTTCGAAAAAGACTTGATTAGCATTATCCGAAAGATTAAATATAGGAAATTAGGGCAAAACTCTTTTCAGAAAAAGCTTAAAGATACGTTAAAGACATGTAAAAGCACCAGTAATATTTACGTTAAAAGCGATAAGTCTACGAATTTATATTCGATACCTAAGGAACAATTCAACAGAGAATTAAAAAAAGTCTGTGATTAAACACTACAGAAAAATAGCGCCAAATATTATGTCTAACATAAACAACGAAGCCACCTCGTTAGTAGCTAAATTTAACCTGCATAACAGAGTGGAAAAAATAGCATTAAAGAATTGTTTCCTTACGGTCAAAGACCACAAAAATTCATTTCCTAACCATCCCGAATTTAGACTTATAAACCCAACTAAGACCGAGCTTGGTAAGATAAGTAAAACTATCATCCAAAATATCTGTAATAACTTACGCATGTACCTTAACATTAACCAGTGGAAATCAACTGGTGACTGCATCAAATGGTTTAATTCCCTAAATTTCAATAAGAAATCAGCAGTCATCAAATACGACATTAAAGATTTCTACCCATCCATAACAGCTGAACTACTTTCAGAAGCGTTGGAGTTAGCTAAGGAATATAATGAGATAAAAGAAGCGGAACTAGAAATAATTTGGCACTGCCGCAAAACGCTATTATGGTTTAATGACGAGATATGGATAAAAAAAACTGATGCCCAGGGGTTTGATAATCCAATAGGGGCATATGATGGAGCGGAAGTGGCCGAGCTGATAGGGTGCCTATTACTCCATAGACTTAACGAAATAATAGATTTCCATAACCACGGTCTATACCGGGACGATGGACTAATAGTTATAGATAAATGTACACCTAGAATAGGAGATAAATTTAGAAAAGAAGTGCAAAAATTTTTTAAATCTCATAAGCTAGAGATAGAGCATAACATTAAAATCGTCAATTACTTCGACATAACATTAAATCTTAATAACAGACTTATAACACCCTACGTTAAAAGGAATTACACTCCTAATTATGTTAAAAATTCTAATCACCCTATACATATCCTTAAAGGTATCCCTAAAGGTATAGCTGTTAGATTGTCCACCAATTCTTCCAATAGTGAAATTTTCGATAAATACAAGAAAATTTATCAGATTGCACTAAAAAAAAAAAAAGTGGACATCAGCAAATGCTAAAATTTTCTGACCAAAATATTGCTAAAAAAACCAATAATAACAGATCAAGAAATATTATATGGTTTAACCCCCCATACAATAATGAAGTCAAATCTAAAATAGGTAAAATGTTTTTTAATTTAATAGATAAACATTTTAATTCAGATAGCAAACTTAAATATTTAATAGGAACACTATTAAACTGAGCTATTCTTGTTTACCTAATATTGGTAAAATAATTAATACCAATAAAAGTAAATTGAAAGATAATACCAATATCCCTAGTACTAATAACGGCAATAAAAATAAGTGTAATTGTAGAATTAAAACCGACTGCCCTATTAGAGGTAATTGCAACCAAGTAAACGTAGTTTATAAAGTTAGAGTTTACATTAACGAAAATGATAAAAACCCTAAAACATATATAGGAGCTACGCATGATAATTTTAAAATTAGGTTTTACAACCATAAAACCTCTTTTAAAAACGACAAGTATAAACATAGTACAGCTTTATCCACCTATGTATGGGACATAAAAACCAAAACAAAAAGAGACCCCATTCTGAAATGGGAAATAATAAAGTGCCCTAACTATAATAAAGACAAATTTTGTAGGTTATGTGATGAGAAGCTAGCAATAGCTAAATTCGAACCTGCCAACAAACTTATTAACGCGAAAACTGAAATACTGAATAGGTGTAGATTTCATAAAGCAAAATTTCTTGCTTAGTGTCTGACCATACTGTGTCTCCGGATATTTTCCCCCCCCTCGAACCTCCCCTTCCCCATTTGAGTATGCTGGTTTGTTTGTCTTTGCTCGGTGTGTCTATTTATTTGATTAATCCTTGGTCTGCCTTTGCCCTGACGAGCCGTTGTGCAAAACCGCGGTAGGTCTTGGCGATCTTGTGATCTTTTCACGCGTATATATATATATATATATATATATATATATATATATATAGAGAGAGTCTTAAGCGCCAGGACAAGGAAATTCCCAGGTTAGTGTCTGGGGGCATGGTTATACCACTAGGAGAGTGGTACCCTTCAGCCTTGTTAAGGCATACATCTAGGAGAGGGAAACTGAATTAAAACCTGAGGGCTGTTGTCTGCTTGTTCTGTGGCAATTAATTGCACCGAATGAGTTCATCAATAACTCCTAGAAGTGTGGATGGTCCTACACGAGCCTTCACCACTTAAATCATTTGTGTGGGTTTCTGACGGCTTATCAAATTCATTGTGAAAAAACCTCACACTTTCCTGTAAGAAGTCCACTGGCGATGGAGTGAAAGCGACGGACAGATAAAGGATATCACTGGAAGTCCTCAGTTGGATTTCTGCACAGTGGTGGCAGTTGGTCATTCTAGCACAAACCTGTGAGCAATTGTGCTGTTTGTGTCCTCCATCAGTGACAAAGTAGCCCTATTTAGGGATAGCACTACTTTCCCCAGGCCGGGGAGGGAGCGATAAAAGGAGCCCTAAGAATTGCTTGCTCACCACTGAACTTGGCAGCCCGCTGCAGCTGTCTGGTTATCCAGTTGCACAGTCAGAACAATAGAATATGACAAAAACCCTCAACAAAGAGTCTTAATAGGGTGTTGGAATGTCTGTACCCTACAGGATAATGATGTTGCACCTGAGCGCAGGACTGCCCTTGTCTCTCTTGAGTTAATGAAGTATGGATGTTGACATTGCTGTCTTATGCAAAACTCGCTTGCCTGGTAGTTCTCAACTTCGAGAGGAAAAAGGTGGATATGACTTTTGGTCAGGAAAGGGAGAAAATAAACCCCGTCAATCTGGCGTTGGTTTTGCCATTAAGTCCAAGCTTGTACATTCCTTATCGTATTTGCCTAAAGGCGTGTATGATCGTGTAGCAATTCTTTCCCTAGAATTAGAGGGGAACACCAGGGTGACATTAGTTGTTACGCCCCAACATTGGCTAGTTCAGATCAAGAGAAGGATGACTTATGATACCCTTCGAAGTCATCTTCAAAGTTCGACATCAGGATAAACTCATTCTTGCTAGTGATTTCAATGCACGTGTTGGTAGTGATCATTTGTCTTGGATTGGTGTTCTTGGTAGACATGGTGTAGGTAGGGTAAATGAAAGTGGTGTACGACTTCTTACAATTTGTAGGGAGTTTGACCTCTGCATTACCAATACCTTATTCCAACAACCTGTACACCGGAAGACCACATGGATGCATCCTCGTTCGAAAGACTGGCATCTTATTGACTTCATAACTAAATGGAAGGACATCAATGACTTCAAAATCACTCGTTCCTTCCACACGTCTTGCTATCTTTCGGATCATGCCCTTCTCAGAAGTAAGCTCTCATTGCATATGCGGAGGCACAGAGTTACAAGATCGACAGTTCCCAAATGCATCAATGTGTGTCCTCTTAAATCCAGGGAAAAGAAAACCGAGCTCTCCAATAAGCTTGTCGAGAACCTTGAGGCTGTTGTTGTAACTGATGTCAAATCTTCTTGGAAAGCATTGCGAGAAGCGACTCACTCTGCAGCAGTGGAGGTCCTTGGGATACCACGAAGAAAACATCAGGATTGGTTTGACAAAAGTAATGAAGTAAAAGCAATGATCAACCAAATGCACTCTTCTCACAAATGTTGGATCGAGGACAAAAACTCAGCAGTGAAGCATGTGGTTTACAGGAAGTGTAAAGGTGAGGTGCAACGTGCTCTCCTAGCTATGAAAGAACGCTGGTGGTACAATAAGGCAATTGAACTGCAGGAAGCTGCTGACAGCAAGAACACGAAAGCCTTCTATGATGGTCTGAAAGAGGTGTTTGGTCCTCAGAAAAGTGGTGCTTCTCCCTTAAGCACAGCTGACGGAGAGGCATTGCTTACTGACAAATCGGATATCCTCAACCGTTGGAAAGAGCACTTTGAAACCGTCTTAGACACCTCATCTGTCATATCTTCTATTCCCCAGAATCCAGATATTCCAGAATTGTCATTGGAACCTGCTTATCAGGAAGTGTGGGAAGCCATCAAGCAAATTGCTTCTGGCAAGTCCCCATCACCAAAGGACCCAATTCCACCTGAAGTGTATAAGTATGGTGGGCATGCGTTGGTAAAAAAGCTCCATGCTCTTTGTGAAGATATGGAAAGCAGGTCGAGTTCCACAGGACTACAAAGATGCCTGCATCAAACATCTTTACAAGAATAAGGAAGTTGTTAATGTTTGTGACAACTATCGTGGGATATCTCCGCTTTTGATTGCAGGAAAGATTCTGGCTAGGCTCATCTTGAACAGGATCAAACATCTCGTTGATAAGGTGTATCCTGAATCCCAGTGTGGTTTTCGATTGGGTCACGGCACCATTGATATGATCTTTTCCCTTCGCCAAGTGGCAGAAAAGGTCCGGGAGAAAAATCAGGAATTGTACATGGTGTTTGTTGACCTGACGAAAGCCTTCGACACTATGAATCACGACGCTCTTTGGCAGGTTTTGGGGAAGCTTGGTATTCCCGAAAACATGCTAAATGTGATCATTTCATTTCACGAGGGAATGAAGGCCAATGTTGTCTCAGATGGCATGATGTCTGATCCCTTCGATGTTACAAACGGCACCAAGCAAGGATGTGTAATGGCACCAGTTCTCTTTGCACTTTTCTTTCATGCTGAAACATGCATTTAGTGACATGAACACTGGCATCAAGTTTCAATTTCGGTCATCTGGTGGCTTATTTAACCATCAACAGTTTAAAGCCAAAACTCTTCTCTGCACTGAAATTATTCGCAATTTGCTCTTTACCGATGATGCTACTCTGGTAGCCACATCCTTCGAAGAAGCCCAGGCTCTTCTTGATCATTTTTCTGTTGCATGCAAAGCCTTTGGATTGACAATTAGCATAAAAAAATACTGAAGTAGTACATCAACCACACCCTACTCCAAAACAAGTTGAAGGTGTAAGGCAAAATCCATCTGAGTATAGATTTCCTGAGCGTAAACTGAAAGTCGACAGTCATGATATAAATTATGTCAAGTCCTTTCCTTACCTCGGTAGCAAGGTGAACCAAAGAGGTTCTCTTGACGATGAAATTGTTCACAGAATTGCTAATGCCACTTGTGCCTTTGGAAGTCTTCGTCATTGCTTGTGGGATGAAAGAGGTATTCGACTAGACACAAAAATCATTGTTTACCGTGCTGTTCTTTCCATTCTTTACGGCTCTGAACTGTGGACTCCATACAGACATCACATTCATCAGTTAGACGTATTCCACAAAAGCTGTCTACACTACATTTGTGGTCTTGGCCTCCGCGACAAGGTTTCAAATGCTGAATTGTTCACAAAATGCAAAATATCTGGAATCGAACCATTCCTTATCCAATCGCAATTACGATGGGCTGGTCACATCTTGAGGATGCCTGATGACAGAATTCCAAAGATTGCGATGTACAGTCAGCTGGCAGAAGGGAGAAGGAATGTGAGACGGCCTTGGCTTAGGTACAAAAAGTTGAAGAGTAACCTGTCTGCAGTGAACATATATGGAGGTCTTGAAAATGTAGTGAGTGACCGCAAAGAAGGGAGATCAATGTTTTGAAGGTCTCCAGAAGTTTCAATCTGAAAGCATAAACAAACTGAAAGAAAACCAAGAAAGAGCAAAATGACTAGCAGCTGCACCACTGTCTGCAGTGGTCAATCTACATTCATGTTCTATTTGCGACCTTGTTTGCAAATCTCTTGCTGGACTAAAAAGTCAGAGGCAAAAACAAATGAATTTTATAAATATAAGTTGTCTGAACCTCATACGTCGAAATCAACGGGAGAGTCCATCATATACCCTTAAAGTAGACGTCATAATTATTCCAAACCCGAGGAACCTTTCGGCCAACACTTATCAAGGGCTTCGTTGACTTAATTATAAAGGGTCAAAGAAGGACAAAACCAAAGTATTACCTACAATGCTGGGAGAAGATGGAAATCATTTGAAAGTAAACTTTAATGAAAAAAAAATTATTAAAATGTAAGGGGGGTGTATACATATAATTCCACAAGACTGAAATAAAAAGGAAACAAGCTTTAATGAAAAAAAAAAAAATTAAAATGTAACAATTCATTGGCCAAATCAATCAGGCTGTAAGACTTTGGTACAGGGTTAACAATCTGAGAATAACACAAACATTTCTCAGATCTTGTTTGTCATGCGGTGTTCCTTCTTACATTCAGAGATGATTGACCAGAATTAAAACCACTGGTACCTCTATTGAACACTCGCTAATCAGATATGAGTTAGATAAATTTGATTGCTCAGCTAAGTGCTTACGTTTTTTTTTTCGTTCTATTTTGAATGACATTAAAAGAGGTAGGAATAAGCTTCTTTGATTATTTCCATTTCTCGATATTTAGTAAATTGCAGGTTATGTCTCAAAAAATCTGCCAATGAGAGAAATAGTAAGTATTTGGATTACCTGATTACTAGAAGGTATGGTTCTGTTTCTGGTGATTTACACTAACAGTTTCAATTATTTTAACATTAGTCTCACTGGGATTGAACTTTCAGTTCTCTCCCATGGTTTGGACTTTTGTATTCCACCTAAGATCAATAAAGAACAGGTTTATTCTGAATTTGAGTTATTGTACTCGCAGATCATTCATGTTCCTAGATCTTCTGAAAAGTGTTAAGGTCAAAGCTAGGTTGTTTGAGTTTGCAACTGAATACTCTGTGCTAGGTTGTGAGAGATTCTCTTGACTGGCGTAGTGTTCATTATCAAACAATTAAATCCTCACGTTTGCGAGAAGGCATTACCAAGCCAGATGAGGGTTCTGGTGTTGTGATATTAAATAGACAGGATTATCTAACTAAAATGCACAATATTTTGGATGATCCTAAGTTTACTGTTATTGGTTCTGCAGATCTATTTTACCAGTGTTATCAAATGTAAGCCAAAATTCAACATTGGCCGTTGTCCTTGTATAAGAGCAATTTGATTTCCAAACACATCTATAGCAGGATCAGGCCTGTAGGCTTGCAACGCCTTAGGATGTACGGCCTTCCAAAGGTCCATAAGGAAGGAGTCCGACTTAGACCTATTTTGTCTATGGTGGGCTCCATACAGCATGAGTTGGCTAAGTGGTTGGCTGAGATTCTCCAACCTTTATTTGATGCACTGTCCACGTACAATGTTCTTGACTCCAATCTGAATCTATAAAACTAGAAAAACTGAAGTTTTTCTAGTTTTATCAGAAACTTAGAATTTTCCTCCGGAGAAAAATTTATGGTCTCTTATGACAGTTTATACACAAGTGTTCTGTTAACTGATACTATAAACATTTGTGTAGACATGTATAGAGGAAATTTAGGCTCCAGTGATTCCCGAGGAGTTATTCTTAGAGTGCATGCAGTTGGCAACCGGGGTTGGGGGGGGGGGGGTCGAATTTAGTTTTGACAGGACGATGAATGACAGGGTTGTGATGGGTAGTCCTTTGGGTACTGTTCTTGCAAATAACTTTGTGAGCTATGAGCATGTGTTATTTGAGAAGGGTGATGAGCCTTTGATATCAACGTTATGTCAACACCTCTTTATTTGATAATGCTACAGATGCTGAACACTTTCTAGTTCAGTTAAAATTCTTTACATCCCTCCCTTCAGTTTACTATGGAGAGAGAAGGATGGATGTCAACCATTTTTGGATGGCTGTGTTCAGCGCCGGGATGGGGTTTGTGACAGTTTTTTCGCAAACCCACTTTTACTGGTTTATACATCAATTGGAACTCGTTTGTTCCTAAGTCCCATAAAATTGGTCCAATAGAAACTGGTTCACCGTGCCCTTAACATTTGTTCTCCGGAGTGTTTGAGCAGCAAATTAATTCGCTTGCAAAATATTTTCGAAGGTAACGGGTACCCAACTAATGTAGTAAAACGGGTGATTGATTGTAAGGTCAAATGTTTTAAAGAACCAAAAGTTGAAGGACCTAGTCACTGTCCCGTGTATTTAAAATTAACCTAGGCTGGAAGAAAATGTCAAACTGTTACTGATAAAGTTTCGTGTTTTTCAGACAAGACCTGTGTTTCCATCCTTCAGCAAGGATAGGTTGTCCTATTTTCAGAAAAGTTCTGTTTACAAATTTAAGTGCTGCAGCATATATAGGACAAACCAATCTGAGATTGAGACACAGGTTGCACAACACATCCCTGCGAATATACGTTCAGGTAGCCCTCTCAGAACTATAAGAACAACCCAAGTAGTTCTGGATTCAGCAACTGGCTGAACAGTCAAGCATGTACCTCCTCATTTAGACAATTGGCTTACCGTTTTGCACAGTGCTCGATCGGCATATCATCTTAATGTTTTGGAGGCTATTTGCCTAAAGATCCAGTAGCCGAGCCTGTGCAGGCAGAAAGAGTATTTCCATCGCTCCTTACAATGTGAGAGTGAGACCAGCCAGAAGGTTTTGAAAAGGTGACAATTATGTGGAAACTCAAAAAGTCACTATATGGGCTCAAACAAAGCAGAAAACATGGAATAAATGGCCACATTCCTATTTAATTGAACAACATTTTGAACCCTCCCCAGTTTGCCTATGCCTGTACACAATATTTAATAAAATATTAGCAATTCCGATTATTTGGGTTGATATGTTAATTGCTTCAAAAATGTGAAGCTGCTTTATTAAAAATTCCTTAAATATAAGGCTTAAAATGACAGACTTGGGTTGACTCATAGTTTCTTGGTATACAGCTTGAATTTAAAGACTATTACATATCAATCCAGATACATCGGGGGAAAAAAAAAATCTAATTCAGCATGCAAAATTGTAAAAATGAATTACTCCATGTGGAAGATTTAAACAGTTATGAATAATGAAGATGGTATAGCGAAGTGTGACGAAGAATACAGAATATTGATTGGAAGTCTTCTTTACATCATAGCATCAACAAGGCCAGACATCTGGTATATGGTTACTAAGTTGTCTCAAAACTTAAACTGAGGACTGCACATTTAAGAGTTAAGCAAGTATTACGTTATTTAAAGGGAACTAAAAATCGGTGTCTAGTATTTTGACAAAACACCCACTACAACTGGAAGGATTTTGTGATGTTGATTGGGCAAATTCACCAGATCATAAAAGTATCACAGGCTATTGCTTTAGATTGGCAAAAGAATCCAATAATTGCCTGGAAATCCAAGAAGCAGGGAAGGATTGCACTTTCAACATGTGAGACGGAATATGTTGCATTTTCACAAGCAACACAAGTGGCTATTTTTCTTAAATGACTAATAAAAACAATTACAACACTGACAATAAGTGAGCCTATAACTAATTGTGACAATCAGGCCAGTATTGCTTTGGCTAAAAATCCAATAATACGTCAAATATCAAAGCATATTGATATTAATATCAATTTGTTAGTGATCAGATACAAAAGAAAACAGTACAAATTAAGTATGTTCAATCAGAAAATAACATGTCGAATTTGTTTACAAAACCAATTACAAAATTGAAATTAGGAGCTTTTATTCCTGATATTTGGTTAGTATTAGTCCTGGGTAGGACAAAACTGCATCCATTAGTTTAGATATTAGTTTTAGCAACTGTTTTAATGGATCCCAGCTATGGGTAAAATAACTTTCAACTTTATGATCAACTCAAATTTATAATATTGTTATTGATTATTAACCTGAAATACTTAACAGTGAACAAAATGATATTTTTGTGGATATTAAAATTTTTAAAATCACAAAACATTTTATGAATAAAGTATTTGCTCCATATGAATATAGACTAATATTTTGCTAGAAGATTCCATAATGTACTCAAAATGGGAGGGAGGTGGAGTTTTTGGCTACCCTTGTAGCCTAATGAGCCAGCCAGCCATGAGCTGACTCATTTGATAGCCAGCCAATAAAAGGGTGAACCAATCGGAAGCCTCAAAATGTTCAATGCAACACGTATAAAAGCAACCATATTTTTCTGAGTATTTGCAATATAGTCAGATTCAGTAGAGTGACTCTTGAGTTAATCTTTGATATTGTTTCATTGAACAGATTATGTACTGCACTGTATTCGATATTCATAAACTATGGTGGACATGGTCAATACCCAAATCTGCCATTAGAGAACACTTATCTATAAAAGTGTGACTTATTCTGCAAAACAATTTTCTATTTTGCACAGGTCATTCACCATTTAACCTTAATGTTCTGGAGGCTTTAACGATACTGTCAAACCTACCTTCTCTGTGCAAACAAATCTCAAGCTTCAATTGGAATTATTTGGATCTCTGGGTGAAGGTTTGTGATGGGATTCCCACCCACCTTTCTGAAAATGAACTAAATTTTGTTTAATTTAGGTCTTCTGGCATATACCCATGACTATTTTGTCAGACAAAAGGCTTGCCTTGGGTTTTTCTACTTTTCTCAAGCAGATCTTTCTGATATCCCCTCTTTTTCTTGTTGTTTAAGCAATATTAGAACTTAATAGTTTGTCATCTCACCATAGTCCTCAAGTGCATATTAGCATTTTTTTTTTTTTTTAACACGCACAAACATGCACATGTTCATGCATTGGACGCAGAAAAGAGGTCTGACTATTTGTTGAAAGCATACAAAAAACTTTCAAAAAATTCATCACACTATGGTTTTTTTTGTTTTTTTTTATCATTTCACCCCAAGCATGGATGTACTGCTTCTGATGTGCAGGGGGCTACATAAGAGTTAAAGTTTTAGGCAGGAAGAGAATGAAGATGAAGACAAACCAGTTACAGGGGGTAAAAAAAGAAAAGGTAAGAAAAGGATGTGAACACATGAGTGAACAACTGTGAAGGTAGAGAGAAATGAAAAGATACCTGTAGCCAAATTGGGCCAGAGATCAGACAATAGTGAGTTCGTCAAAGACAAGGACAAAGATAAGAGCAATAAAAATTGAAGGACCTGTGCCTATAAAAGACTATACAAAGGTATTTAACAAAGGGCACCATAAATACCCAATAGAGATGATTGGCACCCTCAACATTCAGGAAAGTCATTAGGATAATCAATAACCTATATTGTGATGAATTTTTTTTTAATCATTTCACCCTAAGCAAGTCTGTACCACCACTGATGTGCAGGGGGCTACATAAGTGTTGTGGATCTGGGGTTAAATCCAAATAACAACGCAAGATAATCCGGTATAAACGCAATATATTGTAGAAGAGAAATATGTACACAGAAAGTTAGTATATCGTCGTAACAATACAGTTAGTTGAATACGAGAGAATGCGAGATAACGAGACATGAGACTTAGCAATGCGATAACCTCAGTATTAGATACTCTGTAATACTGTGGTCCTCCCCCTGTAGTAGTAAGAATACTACTATAAATAGTCTGCGGAAGAGTTTAGAGTAATAGGGAAGGTGCTCCAACAACAAGAGAGATAAAGTCTTTGACAGAAGGAGGGTGAAAAGACAAACCAGTTACAAGGAGGGGGGGAGAAAAGGATGTGAACAGAGTGAAAACAGTTGCAAAGGTAGAGAGAAATGAAAAAGATATCTGTAGCCAAATTGGGCCAGAAATCAGACAGTGAGTTCGTCAAAGATACCAGGACAAAGATAAGAGCAATAAAAATTGAAGGACCTGTGCCTATAAAAGACTATACAAAGGTATTTAACAAAGGGCACCATAAATACCCAATAGAGATGATTGGCACCCTCAACATTCAGGAAAGTCATTAGGATCATCAAATGTCTGCATGTGGGACAGGAAATGAGTTCAGCAGATAAAAAATAAGTCCTGCCAGAATTCATTAGCAGCCAATCTCAATATATGCAAATGACAGTGCTGAGAGATACAGAAAGAAAAATACAGGGATCTCTTACAGAAGGTAACAAGAGAGAGCAAAAAGAAAGGACTAAAACTTCAAGAAAACTGAATGCATTGTCATTAGCAAAGATGACAATGTCAGTTACTGGTCAGAGATTCTAAAAATAAAGCAGGTATCAAAATTTAAATACCTGGGAAGTGTTCTGACAGACGACGGAAAGTGCAACAGATTTGAAGGTACATTGATATGGCCAGAGACAATTCAAAAGCTAAGAGTATTGAGAGACAAAAAGATTTTCACAAAGTACTGGACTGGTATGCAATATTATCCTTCCTCCTATCTGGCAATGAATGCTGGACAATCTCAAAGAGTTAACAGACATGAGATTCTACAAAGAGGATGCTGGATATACCATTGAACAAACGTGAGCAACAAGGTTTTGGACAGAATGCAAACAAAAAGGAAACATCAGGAAAAGAAAAGCTGAAGTTTCTGGGACATGAGGAAGGAGCGTCTTGGAAAATAATACTCACAGGATAAAGGAAAGTGATAATACTTTAAAGCCATTTTTTTTCCTTCATTTGAAAGTTTGAGGAAGGTTTGAGATAAATATAACTATATATAATCACATTTATGTAAGCTCTAGGTTAGTCTATTGAGCACTGTTTAAATCAACTAATATGGAACGCAAAGATATAGAATATTCACTTAATATACCCATATCTGACCATCACTCATGAATTATGTTTACTAAGGAAAATAGAGAAGTGTATTGCAAATATGAGATGGAAATACTTCTACCTAAATAAAACTAATAAGTAGGGATTCAAAACCTATGCCCATCCCCCCACCTACACATTAAAGAACTTGATAAATTTGAAGCAGAATTAAGCAGCATGATTAAAAAAGTAAAATATAGAAAAATAAGGAAAATAACGTACAGCAAAAGATTAGTGCAAATATTAATGAGATTATTATTCTTCTGTGTGCCCTGTCCCTTCAGGACGTAGGCGATCATGGCTCTCCACGTCTCCCTATTCCTTGTGGCTCTTAGTATGTTTGCTCCTGGCAACCCCCGTTCCGTCATCCACCTGATCAGGCCCTGCAAATATGTTATCCGCTGCCTTCCTTTGTCTCTTCCTTCTATCTGTCCAGTCAGTATCAGGTTCTCCAGGCTCTCCTTCCTCATTGCATGTCCCAGGAACTTCAGTTGTCTCTTCCTGATGATCAGCATCAATTTCCTTTTTGTTGACATTCTTTCTAACACCTCATTGCTTGTATGCTCAGTCCACAATATCCGTAGCATCCTTCTGTAGAACCACATTTCGGCCGCTTCCAGTTTTGTCCTCATTTTCGATGATATTGTCCAGCATTCACAGCTGTATTGAAGAACTGACATCACGTAGCAGTCTAGCACTCTTCTTTGTTTCTATTGAGATTTTCCTGTGTGTTAGTATTTTGCTCATCTGGAACGCGTCCTTTGCCATGCCAATTCGCCTTCGGGTCTCCGTGTCGCACTTTCCATCTCCTGTTAGAACACTTCCTAGGTACTTAAATTCTTGGACTTGTTTGATTCTGTTATCCCCCACCTGTATTTGGCATTTTGGGTTGTATCTTTTGCTGATGACCATGCACTCAGTTTTCTTAAAGTTTATTTGTAGTCCCTTCTTGTCACTCCACTGCTACTTTCTGTATGAGGTCTTGTAGTTTCCTTTCCGTGTCCGCAATCAGCACTGTATCGTCTGCATATCTTTTGTTCAGGTTGTGGCCTCCAATAAATCCTGGCATGTCATCTTGGGTCCTCAAAATATTCTCGCTGTATAGGTTGAACAGATCCGGTGAAAAGACATCCTTGTCTTACGCCTTTTTCTATCTGTATCTACTGAGGTCGTTACCTGTCCGTATGCAGGCCGTTTGCTGCTAGTAGAGATTCTTGATTATTATGTTTTTGCCGAAAATGTCGAGGTTGCCTAGCATCTCCAATTCTTTGTCGTATTTTGTTGAATGCTTTCACGTAATCAATGAAGCATAGGTACAAGTCTTTCTTCATTTGTAATGCCCTTTCAGAGAGCATCCTAATCATGAATATGGCGTTCCTTGTTCCAGTGTCCTTGGCGAACCCGCACTGTTCCTGCCCTATCTCTGGCTTGATTCTGCTTCTCGCTTTATTCATCAGGATTCTGACAATCAGTTTTGTAATGTGACTCATTAAGCTGATAGTTCTATGTAGTTCGCACCAGGTTTCTTCGGCAGCGCTATAAATATCAACTTGCATAGATCGTCTGGTATTATTCCGCTGCTATAAATTTCGTTTATTATGTCTTTTCTATGCCATATTCTTCTAAGGCTGTCAGCAGCTCTATCACTATACCATCTGGACCAGGTGCTTTGTTCCTGTTCATTTTGGCCATTGCAGCTTCCACTTGGGATTTTAGTATTTACGATCCATCCATCTCCTTGTGTATTCTCGGTTGTTCTCACTTGTCGCAAAAGAGATCCTTTATGTATTCTTCCCATCGCTGGAGTATTTCCTCTTTCACTAATATGATTGTCCCTTCCTTGGATTTTATACATCCTGTTGAGGAGCAGGTTTTTTGTCCTGTCAGTTCTCTTATCTCTTTATGCATTTCTGCTTTGTTGTTCCTGCTCAGTCTCTACTTCTGCACATTTGTTGTTGAGCCATTCCTCTTTGGCTTGTCTGCATTTGTTCCTTATCTCCCTGTGAAGTTTTTTGTACTCTGCTCCGTGTCTTGGCGTTATTTTTTTTGTCTTTGCATCATGTGGAGGATCTCTTTGGTCATCCACTCGTTTTTTCTTCTGCGTCTGATTTCCTTTGGGGCTATGTTGTTCGCTGAGGTCACCATTGCTTTTAGTGAACCCCATTTTGAGTATCTTTTTCCAATTTGTTCTTCATATTTAAAAAAAAAAAAAAATCCAGATTTATATAACATGCCTTAATTTGTATGAAGAAACATGACAAAGACATGATTAAACATTACAAAAAAAAAGCTCCAACTGACAGAGACTAAAATTAAAGCTAGCATTCTAGTCAGTAAATTTGAATTGCACAATCAGGTCGAAAAACTGAATTTGAAACCTTGTTTTATAACCATAAAAACCACAAGAGCAACTTCCCTAACAACCTGGAATATAGGTTAATAAACCCTACCAAAACAGAGTTAGGTAGGATAAGCAAGGTTATTTTGCAGAAGGCATGCAAATCTCTGAGGACTTTTACAAATATAAGCCAGTGGCAATCTACTAGTGATTGCATTGAATGGTTTGAGAATTATGACAAATGGGTATTGCTCATTTATAAAATACGACATTAAGGAGTATTACCTGTATCTGAGAAAACCTTTAATAAGGCTATTAGTCTTGCCAAGGATTATGGATAGCTTTGATAATCCCATGGGAGCATATGGCAGATGAAGTATCAGAACTGAGGTGGTGGGTGTGCTTATTACTTTATAGACTTAATACATAGACTTTAATAACCATGGTTTATACCATGATGGATTAATAATAGTAGACAATAATAATCCTAAAAAGTGTGATACCAAATGGAAAAATTACTTTTTAGATAAGTTTGGATTTAATATGGAAATTGAAATTTATAAGTTGTTAATTTAGATATTACGCTTAATTTACAGACTGGAACTATGTCCCCATACAAAAAAGAAAATCAAGTCCAATATGTAAACATAAAATCCAACCACCCAGCACACATTGTATGATGTATTGCAAAAATTATTTGTCAGACTGTCTAATAATTCATCTCGTAAAAGCATTTTCAATGATAATAAAAAGTCTACCAAAATGCCCTAACGAGGAGTGGACACAAAGAGAAATTAGAATATATGGGCAACGAACACTACAGAAATGAAAATAACCATAAAATAGAGGTAGAAATATTCTATGGTTTAATCCCCCGTTTAACTTAGGAGTGAAAACTAAAATCGGTAAAATGTTTTTGTAATCTATGTTTACTTTTTGTAATCTATGTTGTGGTGTGAAGCGACTATCTCCCATCCACCGGGTCCCCAGGTGGCAGATCGGGGAATGACTACCAGATACTGGAGGTTAGCTGCAAATATTCAATAAGCAGTCCCGGGCCAACTAGCAGGCTACTCTGAGGGTGTGTGTGGGGTATGCCCTGGTCAGGTGTACTTTCTTGAAATACATACAGATACCAGTTGTGAAAGGTAGTCTCAGATGAGTGTTTGGCACCTTGTAACCAAACTGACTCAAAACCCGGTTGAGCAGAGTCTGTTGACCTTGGTTGGTGACTCAGTGTCGATCACAAATTAATAGTGTTTGGACGCTAGTGGAGATGACAACTTTGCGGATTTAGAAGAGCAAACCTCGATAAACTATCCTTGGGTAGCAGTAGTTCATGTGGCGCCCAACAAGAATGGTAGCAGTTAAGAGAACAGCATGATTGTGCAGATGACCATCTACTTAACAGACAAGCACATCACTCCAGTGTGGCAAACTATGGCGAGATGGTGACTCGACAAATACCCGTCCCCTTTGGTGGGGTTGGCGTTAGGAAAGGCATCCAGCCGTGAAAATTTGCTTCAATTTCATATGTCATGTCAAATCCAGATATAGTTAGTAATAACAGGGCCAGAACTAATAGTGAAGGTGTCGTTTGTGGTTGGGTGGGTCACTGTTGTGGGTCCCATCAGACCGTTGACATCAGACCGTTGACATCAGACCTGGACAGCATGGCAGAACTTCCAACCCTCGGACACTGGGAAAAAAGGGAATAAAACCGGACAGCAGTATGTTTAGCATTATTATTATTATCATCATCAGTGTTTAGCATTATTATTAGGTGTTTCATGCCCCCCTCCCAGTTTTTTTTTTTTCCTCTAATAAAATTTCGCCCTCAACTTTGTGTTGTCACGTGGGTTATTGAGTTCCCTATGTCTTATCAGTATCCTCTTTAGCCAACCTTCCCTGAAGATCCATTTAGGTGAAACCGGAGGTTTGTTGGCTCTTTATGTTATTTACTTTTACTACATAATAAACTACTCGTGCCAAAAAACCTTCCACAGATCTACAAAGGGAAAAAATGGTTTTAAAAGAGCTAAATACATGAACAGTCAGAAGAGCTCAGACCGAGTCAGCATGGAGTCTAAAGAAGAAACTCCAACACGAGCAATCAACTAACAAAAAAGTGCTCAATACTTAGGTATAGCAGAATAAAGAATACCTAGCGAGTCAGACAACCTACCTAGGTTTCACCGAAACGGATCATTAGGGAAAGCTGGCTAACAAGGAAAGAAACAAATGACATGTATAAAAAGGAAATTCAAATCAACCCACGTGACCAAGGAAGACACCAAACACAAATAGGGAAGAACTTTATTAAAACAAATTTCATACGAGATTTATAAAAATGATTAGTGATTGCAAAGACAAAAACGATACAACCCATCTTAAGCAAACTTAATTCAAAAGTAAAGGCTTTCTATGCCTACATTTATTTAATATTTGCATTTTAGAAGTTAATTAAATTTAATAATTAAATAACATGGAACACAGATTCAGGGTGTTCCCTTAAAGACATACTCATCCCTGACCAACAGGTGTATGAATTATGCTTAGAAAAGAAAAAGGGCATTGCTAATGTGTGTTGGAGAACCTACTTCTATCGGCATAATTAGAAAAAAAATCTTAAATACAAAAGGAACAATAATATGCAGTAAAAAATTAATGCTGACATTAATAAAATAAAAAGGAATAGAAAGATTTATGTTAAAGCAGATAAGTCTAAATACTTATATCAAATGAGCCTTAACAATTACAAAAAAGCGTTACAAAGTTAAAAAAAAAAAAAAAAAAAAAAAAAAGCTCCTACTGATATACACAGACTAATATTCATCGAGAGGATAGTATTTTAGTCGGCAAATTTGAGTTATACAATTGTGGAGAAATTAAATTTGAAACTGTTTAACAGTAAAAGATCATTAGAGTAATTTTCCTAATAACTCTGAATTTAGATTACTGAGCCCCACTAAAACAGAGTTAGGTAAAATAAGTAATCTTGCAAAGTCACTAACAATGTTTACTAATATAAACCAGTGACAATCCACTAATCATCGTATTGAATGGTTTAACAATTATGATAAAAATGAGCAATCTATTTCCGAAAATACTTTCAATACTTACAAAGCCAGTTTTGCTAAGGAATTTAGTGAAATTTCTGATCAAGAAATAAACATTAGGCATTGCTGGAAGACATACCACAACATTATGGATAAAAAAAAAACAAAAAAACTAACCCTTTGGAATTAGTAGGGTGCTTATTGCTGCATAAGCTTAAGTACATAGATTTTAACAACCATGGATTATACTGTGATGGTTTAATCATACTCTATAAAAGGTAGCCCCCCCCCAAAAAAAAAAAGTGATAATATATGCAAAAAAGCTTGGTTTTTCAAAAAGTATGGTTTTGATTTAGATGTTGAAATCAAAATAAAAGTGGTGAATTATTTAAACATCACGCTAAATTTTTGGAATGGATCATATCCCCTTATATGAAAGGGCCAAAATCTGCAATAAGTGTATCAAGATGCACTCAAAAGTGGTCATAGAAATAAATTAGTATATACAAACACTAAGAGAAGCAAACAAAAGGATAGTGGTAGGAACATCATGGTTTAATTCCGTTCAATTTAGTGGTAAAAACCAAAATCGGAAGAATATTTTTTAATTTATTAGTCTTTACTGAAATTTTGCTCTAAGTTGGATAAAATATTTAACAGAAATAATGTAAAATGTAGTTATTATTGTATGCCCAATTTGGAGAAAATTACTAGTAGATTAAACAAGAAAAAAGTTAGGGATAATACGCATACTGGCATAAGTAGTTGTAGGCTTAAGAATAAGTCTCCCTTACAGAATAAATGCCAGTAATATGTTTATAGTGTTAAAATTTATAAAAACGCTGAACCTAAAATATACTTAGGTGCTACCCAACATATTTAAAAAAAAAAAAAAAAAATTAATGCAATCATACTAGTAGTTTTAAAAATGAAAAGTACAAACATAGCACCACTATCCACTTGTGTGTCGTCCATTAGACAAGATCTTAATATAGAGCCTATTTTGAAATGGGAAGTATTAAAGAGAGATGCTAAGTATAAAGCCAGCCAGAAATTTCGTAGGTTGTGTGTAGAGGAAAAACTTACTATAGCTTCATATAAACACCAATTTATTAAATTCTAAAACAGAAACATTAAATAAATGTAGGCATAGAAAGCCTTGGATTCTGAATTAAGTTTGCTCATGGTAGGTTTGTATCATTTTTGGTTTTGTTTTCGTCTTTGCAATCACTAATCTCTTTAAAAAATTCTGTAATTTGTTTTTTAATAAAGTTCTTCTCTATTTGTTTTTGGTGTCTTTGTTGGTCACGTGGGTTGATTGAATTTCCTTTATACATGCACAGACCCTCCAATAGTTGTAAGGAGTGAATAAATTGCTTGAAATTTTGTATCCCTCTTTCTGAAGGAAATAGGGAACAAATTTATTCAGAATTTGAGTTATTGTATGCTCAAATTACTCAGCATGTTCCCAGGTCATCTGAGAAGTGTTCAGAGATAAAAGCCAAATTGGCCAAGTTGGCTAATGAATACTCCTCGCTAAGTTGTGAAAGATTATCTCGATTAGCAGAGTGTTCATTTTCAAACCATAAATCATTTTGCAGGAAGACATTACCAAGCCAGATATAGGTTCTGGTGTTGTCATTTTGGATAAGCAGGATTATCTTTATAAAAGGCATGTTATTTTGGATGATCCTGCTAAGTTTAAATGATTGGTCCTACCGATACTTTTGACAATACCAGTAAAGTAGAAGCCAGAACACAATGATGGCTACATTGTATAAAGGCAATTTGATTTCAAGACATTTACAGTAGAATAAGGCCCGTTGGATCGTGATGTCCTAGAATGCATGGCCTTCCTAAGGTACATAAAGGAGTCCCACTTAGACCGATTTTGTCTATGGTGGGCTCCGTACAACACGAGTTGGCCAAATGGTTGGCAGAACTACTCCAACCTGTGTGAGTGTTGTCCACATGTAATATTTCAGACATCTTCACTTTTTCCAGTTTCGTTAGAAACTTAGTTTTCCTCTGAAGATAAATTTATGGTGTCATATGATATAGTTAGTCTATACACAAATGTGGCACTACATCAGACCATTAACATTTGTGCTGATATGTTATACAGAGGCAATTTGGGCTCTGCTGTCATTTCTGAAGTAATGTTTTTGGAATGCATGCGGTTAGCAACAGAAGGAGTAGAGTTGAATTTTGATGGGACAATGTACGTTCAGACTGACAGCATTGTGATGGGTAGTCCTTTGGGTCTTGTTCTTACCAACATTTTTGTGGGTCATTTTTAGCGCTTTATGTTTGAGAAGGTCAACAAGTCCTTAGTGTATTTGAGATATGTTGATGTCACTGTCTTAATATTTGATGACCCCAGTGATACTGACAATTTTTGGCTCAAATTCTCTACATCCTTCCCTCCAATTTACTATGGAAATTGGAAGGACAGGTATCTCCCATTTTTAGATGTCTTAGTTCAGCACCGGGATGGGGGTTTTCGTCACTAGTTTTTTGTAAACCCACTTTTACTGGTTTATATACCAGTTGGAACTCATTTGTTCCAAAGTCCCACAAGATAGGTTTGATAGAGAGACTGGTTCACCGTGCCCTTAAAATTTGTTCCCCTGAATGTTTGGACAGTGTACTTGTTTACCTGCAAGGTATTTTTGAGGCAAATAGCTATCCTACTAATGTAGTCAAACGTGTGTTTGATAGGAAAGTCAGATGTTATAAAGAACCAGTAGTTTTTAGACCAAGTCGCTGTCCGATATATTTAAAATTGCTGTGACTTGGTAGGTGTCAAATTCTAACTGACAAGGTTTTGGCATGTGTTTTGTCTAGGTACTTTTCAGTGAAATTATGTGCTGTTTTTCAAACTAGACCTGCATTTCCTTCCTTTACTAAAGATAGGAAGTCCTAGTTTTGCAGAAATTCTATTGTTTATCAATTCAAATGCCGCTGCAACGGTTTACATAGGATGAACCAATCTTAGGTTGGAAACTGGAGTTTTGCAGCATGTACCTGCAAATATCCGTTTGGGTAGCCCCTCAACAGTCCATACAAACTCAGGTAGTTCTGGAGTGAGCTATAGATCAGCATTTGTTTGACAATCAGGAGTGTGCTTCTCAGTACAAGGACGCATGGCTTTCTGTCCTGCACAGTGCTCGTTCAGCTTATGTGTTTTGGAAGCTGTTTGCCTCAGATTCAGTTGCCGAGCCTGTGCAGGCAGAAAGAGCGATTTATTTGCTTCTTACAACTACTGGAGGGTGTGTGAGTTTTTTTTTTTTATTTATGGAGCTGTGTATTTACAGCCCCTTATATCTTAGTTATTTGATTAAAATTTTAGATGACCACCACTCCCATCGTCTTAAGAGAAAGGGGATACTTAAAATTTAAACACTCCCACAAATCACTACTATTTGACAATGAAAACATGGATAAAGAAAGACAGCATCTTTAACACTACTATGGGAGGCTTTGACAGTGCAGAGACCTGCAAAATAATAGTTCATGTAAATATATGCCTAAGTAAAAGTTGATTTCCTAGATGTTACTTTTAACCTAGAAAACGGCACAAACCATACAGAAAACACAAGCCACTGTATATATGCACACTTCCAATCATCGCCATCTATAGTTAGGCAGATACCAAAATCAATTGAACGTAGGCTTTCCAACAACTCTAGCAATGAAACCATATTCAATGAAGCTAAGAATAAACTGAAAAGCCCTAAAAGATAGTGGATTCCCAGTAATACATAACTCACCACAGAACAAAAAGTAAGAGAATTATCCTATGGTTCAACCCACCATATAGTAAAAATATAAAAACAAAAATATTCTTCAAGCTCCTACACAAACAAGCCCTCTCCACAAAATTTAATAGAAACAGTAAAAATCAGCTATGGCTGCACCAAGAACATGGCACAAATAAAAAAGCACAACAAATACAAAATTAACAAATCACACCCACGTGTAACTGCAGAATAAGGAATGAGTGTCCATTAAATGGCAATTGTTTACAAAACAATGTAATATACCAAATGACAACAGCAACAGCAACGGGTTTTCCTATCGAGCACTTTAAACTTTACTACAATGGAACAAATAATCTTAGATTTTTCACTTAAGGATATACCCATACCTAAAAAACATTTGAGTTGCAATTACTCCAGAAAATTGAAGCTTTTATATCTAGGTTAAGATGGAGAGCATTCTTTTTCTTACATAGCTTAAACACTAGCGAGATTTTTAATGATTATGGATTTAAAACAAACACCCACCATTTTGTAAGGAACTGGAATATTTTGAAAAAGACCTAATAGGATTGATTAGAAAAATTAAATATAGAAAAATTAAGCAAAATAATTTCCAACAACAATTAAGGAACACTTTAAAATTATGCAGTAAAAATAATATTTATATAAAAGGCGACAAATCGAATAACATCTAGTATGCCCAAATCTCAATATAACAGAATTAAAAAATTCCGTAACTAAACATAAGAAAATAGCACCCGACATTGTATCTAATTTAAATTAAAGAGGCTACCGCATTAGTAGCTAAATTTAAACTGCTCAATAGGTTGAAAAATTAACTCTAAAAAATTCATTTTTAGCTATTAAAGACCATAAAGATTCATTCCCCAATCACCCTGAGTTTAGACTGCTTAACCCTACTAAAACCGAACTAGGAAAGATTAGTAAGGTTATCATCCAAAAAATTTGTTTAAGAATGTTTTTAAACATTAACCAATGGAAGTCCACGGGCGATTGTATTGAGTGGTTTAAAAGTTTAAAAATTTATTAAAAAAATCTGCCTTTATTAAATATGATATAAAAGACTTCTATCCATCCATAACTACCAAATTACTTACAGAGGCTTTAACATTAGCTAAGGAATACAACAACATTACTGAAGCAGAATTAGAAATAATTTGGCATTGCCGTAAAACCCTCCTATATTGTAATGAAATATGGATAATAATAAAAAAAAAAAAAAAAAAAAAAAAAAAAAAACACTGATACCCAGGGATTTGATAATCCTATGGGGGCATATGATGGTGCGGAGGTGGCGGAGCTTGTCGGTTGCTTCCTACTCCATAAACTGAATATGATTATAGACTTCCATAATCATGGGTTGTACCGTGATGATGGCCTAATTATGATAGATCATTGTACACCGAAAATAGGTGATAAAATTAGAAAAGACCAACTATTTTTTTAAAACTTATGGTTTCTCTATTGAAATCGAACATAATATCAAGATTGTTAACTATTTAAATATTACGCTTAATTTAAATACCAGACATATTACACCATATATTAAAAATAATTATATCCCTAGGTATGTAAATAAGGATTCTAACCACCCCGCCCATATACTTAATAGTATTCCTAATGGTATAGCATATAGATTATCTAATTCATCTAATTTTGAAATTTTTGATAAATATAAAAAAATTTACCAATCAGCGCTTATTAAAAGTGGATATTCTCAGGCCCTTAAATTCTTACATAAGATAAAATTAATAAAACTAGACAGAAATATAATATGGTTCAACCCCCCATTTAATAAAGAGGTTAAATCTAAAATTGGAAATATGTTCTTTAATCTTATCGATAAACATTTTAATAACGATAGTTCGCTTAAAAAAAAATATTCAATAGAAATACTATTAAACTTAGTTATTCTTGCCTTCCAAATATTGGCAAAATTATTAATAACTGTAATAAAAGAAAATTGAAAACAAGTACTACCAATAAAAACACCAATAATAAATGTAATTGTAAAGTAAAAGCTGAATGTCCTATTACAGGCAATTGCAACCAATCTAACGTAGTCTATAGTGTTAAAGCTTATAAAGATGAGCATGATAAATATCCTAAAACGTATATAGGTACAACGCATGATTCATTTAAAGTTAGATTTTACAATCACAAAACCTCATTTAAAAATGAAAAAATATGGACATAGTACAACCTTAGCAGGATTATATTTGGAACATAAAATCTAAAATTAAAAAGACCCCATTTTGAAATGGGAAACAAAAAAAATGTACTGATTATAATAAAGGCAGTAAATCCTGTAATTTATGCGGCGAGGAAAAACTAGCTATAGCCTTATTCAAACCCGCCCATAATCTTAATGCTAAGACTGAAATTTTAAATGTAAGTTTCACAAATATAAATTCATTGCTTAGTGTGAGAGCTTAGTAATTGTTAACTTTTTTTTTTTGCTAATGTCTATTAAGTTATTCCTAATATAGTTTGTTTTGCTTCATTTGTCCTTACCCCCCATGTGTTGGTATGGTTCCCCCTTACCTTAGGGTATATCTATTTATTTGCTTTTATCTTTAGCGTTTCAGCCTTGGCCCTGATGATCCGTAGTGTGAAACCGCGGTAGGTTTTGGCTCACTAGATTTTTGTGTGTTTTTGCTCTACTATTGTATCTTTTCTTTCATACTTTGTATTGAGCACTTTTTCTTGTGTTTGGTTCCGTTTGGGGTTTTTCTTTACTGCGGAGTATTGAATGTTTTGTTCTTGTTCCGCGGGTTTCTTTTTTCTCCCCATTTATCCGACGTCTTAGTACATCGGATTGTAACAGATTTAGGTTCTGTTTGTTAATGGTTTTTTTGGAGGTTTATTTTAGTATAAATTTACAGGCCTGCATACTTACAGAGTCTATTTAGTTGTTATATATATATATATATATATATTACAGGATAGGCAAAGCAAAGGCTATTGGAATGAAAAAAAAAATTTTAACTATTGTACCATCCAGAATAGGTTTTTTTATTTTTCTTCCTCTCACTATTTCGTCAATAACAGGATAGGTTTTGAGAAGAAAAAAAATCTGTTGATGAGAGAAACAAACATCTGAACAGCCTTCTTACTAGAAGGTATGGTTCTGTTAATGGTAATTTAAATAAGCATATATTTAATTTTTCAAGCATAACTAAGCGGGATTGAACTGTTCTCTCACAGCTTGAAATTTTGTATCCAAACTACTAAAGTTTGGTAGGGAAGAAATTTGTTCTGAATTTGATATACAAGTTCCCAAAAACTCTGAGAAGTGTTCAAAGAATAAGGCCAAACTGTTTGAGTTATCTAATGAATATTCTGCACTAACTTCTGAGATTATCTCGCATGGCAGAGTATCCATTACCAAACTACAAAAGCATTAAGAATGCGGTATGACATTACCAAGCCAGATAAAGGTTCCGACATTACCAAGCCAGATAAAGGTTCCGGTGTTATATTGAATAAGGCAAGATTACCTTGATAAAATCCAAGTTACTTTGGGTGATTCTGCAAAATTTGAAGTAATTGGTCCTGCCAATACTAATAAAGTAGAAGCCAAGACCCAAAGATAGTTACTGTGTATAAAGGCAATCTGATTTCAAAAGGCATAAGAGAATCAGGTCTGTTGGATCACAACGTCTCAGGATGTATGTTCATAAGGAAGGAATCTCACTTAGACCAATTTTGTGTATGGTGGGTTTCCGTACAACATGAGTTGGCCAAACGGTTGGCTGAGTTACTCCAACCAGTATCTGACATACTATCTATTAATATTTTAGACTCCTTTGTGTTCTAGTTTTGTTAGAAACTTAGTTTTCCTCTGAAAATAAACTGATGGTATCATTATATAGGCAGTTTATATACAAATGTTCTATTACAAGAGAACATTAGTATTTGTGTGTATATATATATATATATATATATATATGATATACAGAGGCAGTTTAGCCACTGCCAGCATCCCAGAATTGTTTTCGAAATGTATGCATTTGGCAACAGAAGGGGTTGAATTCAGTTTTCATGGTATATGCACGTTCAGACAGATGAGTTGCCCATTGCAACCCTTTTGTTCTGGTTCTTGCCAATATTTGTGGGTCATCAAGTGCTTATTTGAGAAAGTCAATAGACCATTGGTCCATAAAAGATGTCGACGTTACGTTCTCAATTTTTGATTGCGCTAGTGATGCTGATAATTTTCTGGTAAGAAAAAAATTTTCTACATCCCTCGGTACAGAGTTCACATTACTACTGTCTTTTGCAAACCCACTTTTACTGGTTTATATACCAGTTGGAGCTCTTTTGTTCCAAGGTTAAAAAAAAAAAAAAAAAAAAAAAAAAAGTCAAATTGAGACTGGTTCACTGTGCCCTTAAGATTTGTTCCCCTGGGTTGCTAGATAGCAAAATTGCAAAGTATTTTTGAAGCTAATGGTTACCCTTGTAATACTGTCAAACATGTGATTGCTAAGAAAATCAGACATTTTAAGGAACCAGCTATCTTTGGACCTAGTCACTGTCTGATCTACTTAAAATTGCTTTGGCTTGGTAGGAAGTGTCAAGCTATTATTAAAGTTTTGGCATGTATTGCGTCTTATTTTTCAGTAAAATTTATGAACTGTTTATGATAATCGAACCATGTTCCCTTTCTTTACCAAAGATAAGTTGTCCTACTTATGCAAAAATTCTGTTATTTATAAATTTAAATGCAGTTGCAAAGGACAAACTCAGGTTAGAAACATGAGTTTCACAGCATGCTCCTGCAAACATACATTCTGGTAGTCCTGGACGGCATATAAGAACAGACCATCCAGGAATCAGTTGTAGGGCAGCCTCTGCTTGATAGCCAAGATTGTGTGTCTGTACGAGGACACATACACAGCACTCGCACCATATACGTCTTAGAAGCTATTTACTTAAAAATCCATCAACCAAGTTTATGTAGACAGAAAGAACATTTCATTCATTCCCTTAAGACTGAAGGGATTGTGAGTTTTTCAATTTTATCACTTGTGGAGCTACAAGTTTACACCCCCCTTACATTTTAATTATATTTTGATTAAAATTAAATTTTAAACAAGTTCAAACTTTCTCTTCCATAAGGAACTTATTTTCCTGTGCTCCATCTATTATCAATTAATGTGAATGGTTACCTAAAAAAAAAAAAAAAAAAAAAAAAAAAAAAAAGACTTTCCAATTTTTTTTTTTTACCTTAGGTATCATAAAATTGGAAACTACATTAACATTTAAATTACCATTGACAGGACCGTGCCTTCTAGTAATAAGGCTGTTCAGATACATTTCAGATTTCAAAA
Source organism: Ascarosepion bandense (assembly GCA_037127315.1). Classification (NCBI taxonomy): domain Eukaryota; kingdom Metazoa; phylum Mollusca; class Cephalopoda; order Sepiida; family Sepiidae; genus Ascarosepion; species Ascarosepion bandense. The sequence continues at coordinate 1,439,956 of JBBBDQ010000451.1, forward strand.
GTATCTGTCATTGACCAAATAGCAAGAGAAACAGAAATAATCCAAATCTATTCTCAATTGCACAATAGTTAAAATTGTAATTTTTCATTTCAATATACTTTGCTAATACTATTTTTTTTTATTAATCCTTCACAATTGATAATGCAAGAACAATTTAAAAGTTAGAAATTTGAATGGTAGAAATAGCAAAGGCTGTTGAAATCTGAACACAAATTGAAAATAGAAAACTACAAGAAAATGTGCTTTTCCTATTGCCTTACTAAAAAGTAAATTTAATCTTAGATATGAGGTACCTAACTGGTTAAAAATAATTAGAATTTTTTTTCAATTAAATGAAAGCAAAATGCAAAGTTTGTTTTTTTTTTTAATTTATTTCAAGTTTGGATTTCAACAGCCTTTGCTAATCCTACAATTAGTACTTATAAATTTGTTTTCGTTTAAAAAAAAAAAAAAAGTGGGCATTACAAATTTAAAGAAAAAACATTAGGCACACTTTTGCAGCAGCACCCACAAAAGATCTCGAATACTGTGAGGAAGCTGCACTACAACTGCTTGATAAATGGGGTTCCTACATCAGTGAACTAATTAGGCATATCTTACAGACTGTCTTAAAGACAGTCTTCTAGAAAGCAGCTTAACTATTTATAGAATGATAGGAGAGCTTGGTTTCTCTTCTCTGAAGTATGCTATAAAAAGTGCAGTTTTTTGCACTTTAGTATTTGATTCAATGACAGGATGGAATACATATCGATTGTGTTGTTGACAACCCCCAATAACATCCCATCTATTTGGAATGTCTTCCAGGGCAGATGTGCACAGGATTACAAGCAGCATATAATTGACTGCATCAAAAACTTGGCGCAAATCAGCTCTGTCTACTGGTCAAAGTTTTGATGACAGTTTGTTGCAAATACTTTCAAAAATTAGGAAGTGTCTTACGAACCAGCTCCACTTAAGCATACGGAACATGGAAATAAGAGAATTGCAGAAACCATCTCACTGAAGACAAGGAAGGTCCTGAGGAAATGTGAGACATGCACAATGGGAACTGACAATGTGAGGGAGTGCCTAGCATGACGAGTTGTGGCCATGAATTCCATCCAGTAGTGACAAATTTGGGCTGGTAAATACAATGAAGTCCTTTTTTAAAAGAAAGGAAAAGGACTTCCATTGTCTCAAATTTCATGATTCCAAGGGAATTGGCTACATATGACTTTCCATCTTTGTGCAACTTTCCCCATTTTCAATGCATGTCGAACATTCATCAAGAGACTTCCTGCTAAAAGTGATACAATCATCAAGTTGCAGCTGCTTTTCCAAGACAAAACACTTATAGAAATGGATGAGTATCTTCTACACTAATATCAATAACCATGAGACCTCATGAACATGGTCAAGGAGGTCATTGATAATTTGAAGGTACTATCTAAGAACCCCTATACAACAAGAACTTCTTTGAAGTCCTTTAGCAAAGAAGGTTACAAAAACAATTTATTCCCCACCTCCCAGGAATGAGTATTTAAAGAAATGTTGACTGCCTATTTAAAAGGGACTTGTCTTAAGCAGGGAGTACAAAATCTTTAACAATGCCAGTTTCATTGTGCCAGTCAGTAACCACATTAGCAGTACACCATGCTGCCTGAAAGCATCATTGGTGAATTTTGTGAACGGGAGAAGCTTGCACCAAATGCTTATATCTCCAGCATAAGTGATATAATCAAGGCCAAGCAAAACAAGGTTAGAAAGTTCCATTGATCTGTATGCTAAGCAGTTCCAAGATAACTTGAAGGCAATGAACTACAGTAGGCAGAGGAATGGAGTAAAAAAAGGAGAAATCAAGTTGTGAAAGAGGAAATTGGTAGAATATAATAAATAAAAATCCCTACTTGCAAAAGAAAATCCCTCAAAAATGTGCCGATTTCTTCATTGGAAGAAGAATTCCTTAGAGATGCAGAAAGGACTACATCATATACTAAATGGCCAAATAGTTTGGCAAAATATAAAAATGAATCTATAAAATTCATGATGTAGCCAACATACTCATGGTTTATGCCCTCAATTGTCCAAATGTTTTATAAGATCTATATTGATTGATTTAGCTGATAGCTATCAATTGGACAAATATGAAGTTGTTGCAGACTATGTGAGGCAGGACCTATACCTTGAAAAGCAGCTCAGCAATGAGGAGGATTGAAGACCCAATTTAAAAAATTGGAACAGCCCTTTTCAGAGCCACAAACAATTCCTTAATGTCTTTTCAAACAAGGTATTGTATCAATATATGACATTGTAATTTAAAGTATAATTACAACATCTACAGTTCTATAAAAATTAGATATTTTTTATTGTGCTATAAACTTAATGAAAAATACAGAATAAAAATATTAATAGCATAATTTCATAACTTAATACTTAGTTAATGAAATACTGAAGAGTAAATTTGTTAAAAATCAACATTGGCTTCAACCACACACTCCAGACAACTTCGGAATCAACTGCATCTCTTCTGGGTGGTTTCCTTGTTTAAGTTGGGAATACTGACATAATCTTTGCCTTCAGTTCATCTTTGGTGCTACAAGTAGCTGTCATTAAATCATTCATCACCTCAGATGACACTGATAAGAGGACTACTGTAGTTAAGGAAAACATTTTTAGGTAGTAAGCAAGTACTACTTGTTTCAAATCAGATTAAGGTAAGTTTCAATTTAAAAAATTAAAAAAAATTTACTAATTTTGTTTACTGGAATTAGTCAATTTAATCTCTAGGCTTCTGATTAAAGCTAATTTTAATGCTTAAAGAAAACTTACTTTTAAAATTTCAATTTAAGTTTATGTATTAGAGGTACCTAAATTTATCACATCAGTGGAATTCAATTTCAACAAAGTCATGTATAGATAAATAGATGGAGTCTCAATGGGGCCCAGTGTTGAGACTGACAATAGGAAACGTTTTGTAGGTGTCTGAAAACCAATTGTTATCTCATACCATGAAGCCATTGGCTTACTACAGTTATGTAGATTGGATTATCAAAAAGGCAAAATGTCCAATCGAGGCCAATACATTTTTCTTAATATGCATCCAACATTAAAATATACATTGGAAACTAATTCCATATGCCATTTTTAGATGTATGGGTAACTAAAACTGTCTTGTTATCTTACATCTGTCTATCAAACTAACATTTACTGGTTTGTATTTTCATCGAGATGCACTTTGTCCCAGCAAGCATAGGATCGATTTAATTGGGACCTTAACACATCCCTAATGACTTGTTCAAAATCAAATTTAGATGAAGTAAAAAAATTACCAGTAGAGACTAATAACAGGTATCCCTTACATGTGATTAGGGTTTGTGATAATAAAATCTGAGTTTTCCGGAATTAAACCTGTTATGGTGGGGAAAAAAAATGCCCAATTTATCATATGCTTTAGCTAAAATTTCCTTTTCTGCGAGTAAAGCACTCATTTTTCTGCTTAAGTGTTGTATTTGCTACTAAACCTGTTTTAGTTAATACCATAAAGGACGTCTTACACACCAACCATATTAATGTAGTTGCAGCACCAACTACATCAGTACAACAACCCAAGGAATACATAGTTCTATTGCAAAACAAATACTCCAACTTGTGCCATTAACTTCAGCATTGACTTATCTTTGGTCGTGCTCTGTCAAACTTGAACAAGAAAAAAGTGTTGCTAATATTTTTTCTTCAAAAATGCATACATTTCTGTAAAAGTATTTTTATACTTTCATAACATTTTGACTCCAGTTTGGGGTCTAACTATTTGCTCATAGCTGGTAACCTTAACAGGTGCTACCACTCCAGGTCAGGGTGGATCTGGAAGGATAACAGCAATTAAAAAAGGTGGTTCCATGCTCCTCACAACCTCCCAATCAGAGGCCTTGCTGCCATATGCAGTTTACAATCATGCCCAGGACCAGGTCTTAATGAAGCACTAAATTACACTTAGTTTAATATTGAACCAGATTGGTTGGATGATTTCACTGCAGGAGATCAGTGTTTCAGGGGGTGTGAAGCATGGACAAAATCCAATGGTAATAACATTGATGTTCCACAAAGATCAAAATATATAGAAGTATTTTTATACTTTCATAGAAATTTTCAATTGCTAAAAAGGTTATTTATGAAAAAGCACTTGAAGAGGAGGGGCACAACATGGTATTCACTCCTCATACACAGCCTATGAGGGGACTCAGAAATAAAGAGTGATCTGGTTCAACCACCCATTCAACCTGCAGTTCAAAATCCAAATTAGTAGATTACTCTTTAATATCTTGGATAAGATTTTTCCAGTAAATTTGGAATTAGCACAAAGTCCATTTGAGTTATAGCTGCACTAGCAGTTTGGAAAGTATCAAGTTCAATAATGCCAAAATTTTAGCAATGGAAGGAGGTAAGAGAAAATTCAACTGCAGGAACAAGAGGGATTGTCCTTTGGATGGTGACTGCTGTACAATGAGAAAGCTGTGGTCAGAGTGGGTGCTGCCTTTTGATCAAAAACATTTTTGTTTCAAGGTTTAACAACCTATCAATCCTTATAGGATCATTTAAGGTTATAAATAATTTTGGGTAAGGTTATGTTTTTTTTAACAGAATTTTGGAAGATGTCTTTTTAAACTTTTCCATTGCTTTCAAGTTGCATTACTTCAGTTTCTTCACCTGGTGAAGGTCGGATCTATTTTTGATCTTCGGATCTTAGATTATATTTTGTTGCATAGTGTGACCTTTTTGAGGAAGGTTAAAATAGTATCAGTTTATTTTTTCAAAAAGATCTTTCAGGTTAACATTGTAGAGGGATTGCTGGATATATGTAAAGTCACTGCAGTCGAGTTCTTGACATGCAATGAATTCAAGAGGTTCATTGTTTTTTTTTTTAGCTAAGAGTGGGTTATGTGTGTATGTCCTATTCGAATATGGGATATAATCACTTTGCATGATTTACTGAGTTCTGGTAGTTGTTTCTTTAGGAAGGTTTGATTTTAAATAATTTGTTTTGACAGTTGTTCCAAGTTTCTTGCAATGTCTAAAATATAGTTCTTGATTAGGGTGTTTATAGTCAGTGTATGGAACACTTATCAAACATGTCAACGATTCAGTTGTTTGCAACTGTTTCACTGCAACAAGGAGTTTTTTGCGTAAATATGTGCCACTGGATAAGATATCCACCATTTCACTTCAGAGTAAATTAGCTGTCAGCTGTGTGGACAGCAGCAGGTGAAAGCCATCCAAAGAGACCAAAAATGCAATCAGCAGACAAGATTCTGGCCTCTGTATTTTGTTAGATTAACTTGAAGAACCATCAATAGTGATTGAGCATTATTGGTGTTTGAAGAAAAAAAAAAAAAAAAAAAATCACCAAAAAATAGCCACAAATGAAGCAAAAGTGATCTTTCATGTCATAACGATAAAACTATATGAATTGCACTTCAAATTGCTTCCACAACCTGGCTGTTTGCAGATCTCAAAAGAATGCTCCAAGGAAAGATTTGACTAATGAAGTAATATCATTAACTGATGCAATTTTGATGCCAAAGACATTCTTAAAAAAAGGGGGGGGCATTGAATTGTTAGAGAATTATCGGAATCAGTGTATCACTCTAAGAGACTAATAAAGTCAAATTTTGCCTAAAAAGTTTTGTGTCATGGCAGCATCACCCACAATGGAATAAACTCTTCCAACCAGCACATATACCTCCCCTCACAAGAGATGAGAGGGAGTAGCTAATAGATAGCCAAGAGTCATCTACAAACACCGATACTGTAAACCATTACAAGTCACAGTTTGAGTGTTGAATTATAGTATTACTAACCATGTTAGTAGAACAATAAAGTTCCAAGTGTTGTATTTTACCGTGTTTAATATCTATTCATTATTTCCTATTTTGGTTGTTCTGTGTCATTCTTGCTGGACCTTTTACTGGGTCCACAATTAGGCCCAGAATTCTTTGATGAATTACCATAGCAGCCAACAATGTATGATAGCTGATGGGGTTTATATATCCAAAGAAAAGAATTCCAAAGACAGCCAATTTCACTTGTCCATTTTTCTGCAGTTTTGGCATTGTGATTGACCAAATCTTTTCTCTAACATGTGTATCAATAATTCAGTACAGAAGGGAGTTTCAGGAATAACTGGTTGCTTAGAACATGGAAACATGATCTGTGAGGCCATTCAAAAAGTGAAAATTAGGGTTTTAATGTCATTTGGTTGAATTTAGATCAGTACCCCACCAAATGATACAGCTAGCATTACAAATGTACCATATTCCAGGGAAAATAAGCTAGGAACTTATTTTGATGTTTCCTCAGGCATTTCACTAAAAAGGACTAAGTGGAGAAGATTTGAAGTTGGAATTGCAAGGGATGTACAGTGTCACCCATACATTTTGTTCTTGCAATGCAATTGGTTCTCAAAGCAACAAACAAGACTGATGTCAAGCTTAGAGAAGGTTGTCAAATGCCACTAGTGAAGGCATTCATGGATGGCACTACAATCCTCTCATCCAAAGTTAAACTTGGAAGCTATTAAGGTTGATTGACAACCTGATATGCTAGTGTAGAATTAAATTTAAAAAAAAAAAAATTCAAACAAGTTCAGAAGTCTTTCTCTTAAAGGAAAATTGAATAAAAATTTTTAGTCATTGGCATGAGAAAATTATACATTCAGCTGTGGGTTATTTAATTTAAAAAAAAAAAAAAATGGAAGAGGTCTTGTTTTGTGTTGAAAAATGTACAGCTGGTAATTTTTTTTTTTCTTTTTCTTCAAAAATTTATTTTTCTATAGATATGTATACTTTCATAGTGTTTTGACCCAAGTTTAGAGGTTAACTACTTGCCCATAGCTGGGACCCTAACAGGTACTATCACTCTGGGTCAGGGTAGACTTGGGAACAGCAATTAAATGGTTCCATGCTCCTCACAACCTCCCAATCGGAGGCTTTGCTTCTGGATGCAGTTTACCATCATACCCAGGACCAGCTTTCAGGTGAGTTTCAATTCAAGTAATTTCCTTTTGGCTTTTTTCACCTTTTGCCTGAAGATACCTCATGGTAGAAAGACAGGTAACCTGGTAAACTTTATATTTTTGCTCTACTTTAAGTTTTGTTTTATATCATACCTTTGGAAACAGTTGATTTCTGCTTTTTATGCATCTCAATAATATAGTCCCTATTGACAGCCGTGGCTTGTACAAGACTGATGGACTAATAATCATGTCAGATACTAGAAGTGCCAATGACAAAAATCAGAAAACTACTTTTCAGGCTGTTTAAGAACCTCTGGTTTGATATTGAAGTCAACAGGAGTAGAAGTAGTGGATTATTTGAACGTCAAATTTTATCTTCAGCCTGAGTCTCCTTGTACATGAAGCCTAACACTAAGACTCAATGTTATTGGGAGCAGAAATTGCCATGGCAGAGGAGCTAACCTTTAAGATTTACAAAGAGTGTCTGTAAAAGTGCTCTACATTACTGTAACTTTTTTGTAACTGATGACTACAGCTCCACCCACTCTCTTGGCCATTTAGGATGCCCCCCCCCCCATCTTTGCTAGGTGAGTTTGGCCACCACCAACAATAATTCTTACCAACTTGAACTCACCTGGGTGAATAAAGCTTAAAGTTATTTGCATCAAGCTACATATACCAGATCTTTGCAAACAAGTTTTTTGCATGTGCTATTGAGTGGGTTTTAAGTAATGATGTTTTCACTTTATAATACTATGTTGGAGCCTTTTCTCTGTAAAGTCCTTGTACAAAGTTTTTTTTAAATTCATGTGTTAACCTTCCCCTCTGTTTCTATGGTTAGTCTTCTGTCAATTTACCTTGGTAACAGTACCCTCTGAAAAGTGTTGAACAGAAGGGTCCTAATGTTAGGAGTGGGTCAGGGAATGTCTTAACCATTCAATACAGTGTGGTTGTTCCCCCTTCACATCTGATTACTCACACTTGTATGCATAAATTAGAAAGCATATTGTACCTCGTCAGTTCTCACTACTTGACAATTGGCCAGTATTTGCTAGACTGGCCAAAATGTGCTGCAAGATGTCGTGAGAATTCATTTAATTGACCCGTGCAGAGCTTGGTTTGTTCAGCACTTGTTGCACATCGATAGGTGTCCCTGCAAGCACATGCCACAGTTAATGACTGGTTCCTCTACTCACCAACAACTATGAACACTCATCAGAAGAAAAAAAAAAAAAATCAATGTAAACCAGGAAAAATAAAAATCAGCTAAACTTAACATTGTGCAATCAGACTAGCAACAAGGTTCCACCCTTTTAAGGTTAAATCGACCAAATACAGCTGACAATTCTACTCCAGCTTCTTTTCTCACACTTCCCACCTGTGAAACTCCTTTCCGTACACTTGCTTTCTTGACAGCTACAACCACCAGGAATTTGTCAATTCCCATCTCTTATCCACTCCTTTCTATATCACCCCATGTACCTCGTTTTCACTACCTTCACACCTGTGTTCCATCCTTCTCTTGCTGTTTCTGACACCCACTGTAACTGGTTAGTCTTTCTCTTCACTCCTGACTAAACTAACTCTTATGTAGCCCCCTGTACATCAGTGGTGGTACTGCCTTGCTTGAGGTGAAATGATTAAAAATAATATATTAGAAGTGTTTTCTATTAAATTAGATCAACCATGTCTCTGCAGACAGAGTATTTTGTTTAGTCTTTTACAAATTATGTGAGGGAATTCCCCCCCCTTCTATACACACTATGGACCAATTACATTGATAGTATTTTGTTTTTAAATTTATTTTATTTCCTTGCAGTACAGATTGTTATTCCATCAATTTAATATTGACCAATGTATTCTGGTATGGTGTTGGTTGAAAGGATAATTCAAGGGAGGAAAAAAAAAAAAAAAAAAAAAACATTCAACTTGTTCACATGTTACATTGTGACAAAATTATAGCAATATACAGAAAAGCCAGCCTGGGCCTGGGAATCAACCTGATAAGTACCAAACGAACTGTACACTTTAGAAGTGGGTAAAAAAAAAAAAAAAAAAAAAAAAAAAAAAAAAAAAAAAAAAAATATATATAAATATATATTTGTAGCTCTACTTTCGTCTTTTTTTTTCTTTCTAACAGGTACTTGACGTTTTGTGCTTGTACACCATTTGTTTCTTTTTTCTTTTATCCCTCACCTTTACCCTAAGACGTTCTCTTCTGGTGTTCAAGACGATTAGAGTTAAGTTAGCGCCAGTTCTAGCGATTTAGTTTCTTATAATTGGTGTTAGTTTCACTGTGATTAGTGTGTGTGTGTGTGTTTATAGTGACATACATAAGTATTGGATACATGTTATTTTCTGTTATAAGTAGTTTATGTTCACCATTTTGCCTGATATTTGGTAAGTAATATCTTGTAAAGTTGTTTTAGTTGTATTTGGAAGGAAAATACAAAACTCATGGTTGAACCCATTTTTTATCATAAAAGAACCATCAATAGCGAGTACTATGTAGCTTTATTGGTGTGTTTGACGAAGAAATCACCTAAAAAAAGCCATAAATGTAAGAGTGATTTTCACAAGTCAATCGCAACAATAGCAAAACTGCATGAATTGTACTTCAAATTGCTTCCACATCCACCCTATTCTCCAGATCTGGCTTTGAACTATTGGCTGTTTGTAGACCTCAAAAGAATACTCCAGGGAAAGAGATTTGGCTCCAATGAAGTGATATCAGAAACGGAGGTATATTTTGAGGCCAAAGAAATACTAAAAAGTAATCGAATTGTTACAATCAGTGTATCACCCTAGAAGGAGACCATGTTGATGAATAAAGTTGAATTTTGCCTAAAAGTTGTTTTATTGTTTAGGCCCAGGACTTATTGTGTGTTGTGTTAGACTTGATTGATGAATAAACCTTGGAGAATAAACCAACCTGGCTAAACAAACAGCACAGTATGAAGTTGTGGCCATCTTATAAGAGTTCTCAGATTTTTCAAAACCTACAGTAGCATTGTCAACATACTGATATGATATTGGCAGACAATAGAAGGAAAATTCTATCTCAAATGATGAAATTACATGAATTCAAATGAGGATGCCATGACAACCAAGGAACTAGAGCTTTAGCTGAAAGTCTAGTTCATAAAAGATAAAACATTTCACAAGGCCTGAAGTGCAAAAAGCAAAGTTTGAGTAGATTTCATCAGAACAAAATGTTGCTAATTTATCTACAAAGCCTATCACCAGAGTAAAATTAAAATTATTCAATGCTCCTGATAGAGCAGAACACCGTATTGTGATTTTCCTTTTTGCCCTACAGTTGAATGTTGGGATTTCTTGCTCTTATCGACACTTTTCTCACCTTTAAAAGAAAAAAAGTCTAACCACTTGACTGCATCATATTAGCAAGTGAACACTGAACTTTTTACTATCAGTTGCTTTTAATCACATTTACCTAATTTTGCTCTTGAAAATTTAGTCACTTGTGCTTAACCATGCCTGCTTCAACCTAATAGCCCAAGTAGAAAACTTCCAGATATCCCATGATTCAAGAGTCATACACAGCACTCCAGACTAGTTTGAATTTCAGAGTTTTTCTTTTCCTAATCTGGTTGCCACTTAAGGTTATGAAGCTTCTATTTTACCTATAGCTTGGGAGAAAATATGGATTCATACCTTTCCCATGGGTATTAGCATATAAGTGAATGTAATGAATCTTAATGAAATTCAAACTGCTCCGATTCCTCAATCTGAAACAATTGAGATTACTCCACCATGCCTCCTTCAGAGATAACCTAACATACCAGAAATTTAAACAGAATCAAGTTTTTAGCTTTGTATCATTTTTACATGCAGTTCCTTGCACAATTTATATAGCATTACAAATGGCCGGTTCTGATGTTGGAATTACTCATTATCTTAAATGTGAAACTACACATTTGAACCAATTCTCTACAAGTGTAAAGTGAAAAGCCATCTATATAACATTTGTTCCTTACTATTGAACAATTCCAATTTACATAGAGACTGTAACAAGACATTTTATACAGTTCATTATCTAAAAAGTAATGTTAATTTTAATAAAATAAAGCTACAGGGGCCCGACAATATTTTTCGGACACTTTGAAAAAAGTACTTCAAGGTGGTTACTAGTGCCAAAAACTTGAGATTGTAAGTACGTAGTTGAGGAGTGAAAATCCACTACTAGTGTAATCATTGTTTTTAGTTTGGCTTTGATAATTTTAGTTTTTGTGATTTTTGCGAAAACTTGCACGATACTTTTTCGGACATGACAAAAAAATCCTATTTTATTAAGAGCTAAGTTCATGTATATTTTGCTGTATGCAAATTCTGCTTGTACACTTAGCTGTCATCATTAGAATCAATTATCTGTTCCATTTTACTGGCAAAACAATTAAGTTTAATGAGGTAAAATGCATTCAAAAGAAGTTGTTTGGCACGGAAGAAGCAGGATGATGGCCTCAGCATCAGAAGGATCGCCATGGATTTGAAGCTGTCGCAATCAACGGTCGAATACATGCTGAAGAAACTCCGAGCAGAAAAAGAAGAGAGGACGGAAAAGATCAATTGGCAAAAGGACTGAAAAGACAATGAAGAGGACTGTGACACGACTTTTGACATCTGGAGAAAAAGTTACAGCAAGAAAAGTGAAGGAGAAATGTGAGTTGGATGTATTACACTAACAAAGAAACACAAAGGAGCAAGACTGGAGTGTGCTAAAAGGTGGTTAACAAAGCATGTTGACTTTAAGAAGGTTATATTTACTGATGAGAAGCGTTTCAAGTTTGATGTGCCCGATGGATGGTGTACTTGGTAGAGAAGGGGTGAGCCTGCTGTACTGGACAAATGGCAGATGGGAGGAGGAGGAAGAGTTATGGTTTGGGGTATGATCTTTGCTAATGGAAATATATGGTTGGAGTGGCTGAAAGGACGACAGAACAGCAAAAGCTACAAACAGTTGCTGGACAAGAAAGCCTTACCAAGGATAAGGAGAGAGATAGGGAATGATTTCGTTCTACAGCAAGACAATTGCAGCATCCATGTGTCAAAACTCATGAAAGAATGGATGGCTCAGTGAATATGACTACTTTGGAATGGCCTGCAAAAAGCCCTGATCTAAATTTAATAGAAAATGTTTGGGAAATGTTTGCGCAACTTGTCTATGATGGACCTGAAATAACGAAAGAGGCTCAACTATGGAACAGATACTAGATGCCAAAGAACAACTAATAGAAACACGTAGAGATGTTATTGTGCATATGTTTGATCATTATGAAGAGAGATTGATAAAAGTTATTGAGAAGAAAGGTGATATTACAGACTATTAACAGTTTTTCAACGATGTCCAAAAAATAATGTTGCGTGTGTTTTGTAAAAAAAAAAATGAAAAATAAATATTTTTCTTTAATCGATTTTCTTCCATTTTTATTACAGGTATTGTCTATGTTTATGACATTCTATTGAAGGAATTTCGCCACTATGGTACTCGGAAAGTCAAATACTAAAGTGTCTGAAAAATATTGTCGGGCCCCTGTATTATCCTTGAGGTGGTAAGTTATTGTACAAGTTAAGAATAGGAACATCAGACAATGTTGAAGTTAAAAAAAAATTTAAGAAACTGAGAATATGCAATTGGATATAATGAACAAGAGGGGAGGCAAATAGCCCATTTTACATTTTCAAAATGGAGAGCATAAGAGACCAAATGATAGCAAAGCTAAACATTGCTTAGACCAACAACTGACAGGAAGTGATGGAGATCTATGTCCTCCAAGTTGAGGACAAAGGCTACCAAAATATTTGACTAATTCATTTGCAAAAATTAATTATGTGAGAAAAAATGGATTATGGGAAATTTGTGCTTGTTATTGCTTGAAACTAAATCTGATTTACTCCAAACATTCATGTCTGGCCAATAGGTTAAAAGACCAAAAATAGAATGCAAGGCCTCCAACCATAAACTTGAAAAAACATCCTCTTAAAGGGTGAGGGGAGGGAGAAGAAAAACTGAGCCAATTGTGAACATTGCTACTAAAGCAAAAAGACAAGATGTTAAGCCATGATCCATTTTGTCTTAAAAGAAAACTTGTCAGTTGCAGTCCAGTGAGCAGGTTGTTAGCAACTGACCAGACAAGCATCAACTAACCTTAACTCAATCCTATAAAACAACTTCCCTCATCCACAAGAGACATTCTACCTTGAATCCTTAATATGGCTAATTCAAAGAATTAAATCCAAATTTATATCTCCTTCCCAACTCAGCAACAGCACTCATTTTGTTTGTACTCTTGTGTAACAATACATGTTTATGAACATGTGAAAAACAGTATCAGGAAAAGCCCTCTTCCTCATGTCAGAATACTTTTCACCTAAGCCTAATAAACCAGAGATTCCTTATCTAGTTAAGCACTACAATCTTCAAAAAATTTCTAGAGGCAAGCATCTAAAAATGTTCACTTTCATGCTATGTAGAATTCTTGGGTGGTGGTGGTGGTGGTGGTGTGAAAGGTCATCTCAATTTTGATGTTGATAGTGGGTGCAGGAAAGTCATGTTAGCTCCAAGTTTAAGGTGACATTAACAAGAATCAAAGTATAAAAAGTTAGTCATGGTTGCCGTGATCTGAAGAGAGAATGCATAATAGAAGAATTTCCTGTCCATGGTTAGTTTCACCTTCAGGGAAAGGAGTCAAGAACCAACCTTTTTGTTTAGGGAGCAACTTTTCAGGCTGGATAAAAGTCCAAGTAGACAAACTGCTTACAAAAAAAATCTTGATCTTGACTATTTTAGCAGATTTTGGATGTTTTGCATTAAATTTCATCTTAACAGGACAGTATTTCCTTTGATGTTATACTGGAGTAGATAGTTTAGTCTATCGCCTGGTTCACACTCCACCCACGTCTATTGTACAGGTGTAGAGGCTCATCCCTTGTTCCCTGTTTAGGATGTGGTTTCCGGCTTTCTCTTTTCCAAATCTTTTCACTCTTACGTAGCCCCCTGCACATCAGTGGCGTTACCGCCTTGCTCGGGGTGATATGAATAGAAAACTGAAGAATATGATCCTTTTTAACCAACTTTCCATGTAAAAAGACCTAAGTGTTTTTTCCAAGTTCATGTTTTCAATCTTTAAGACAAAAACAGAAATGGATCATTGAAGGAATGAAAAGCAAAGTTGATAGACAGTTGGATATTTAATCAGGCAGGGAATACATCTTCAGTTTGGTAAATATTTGACAAAAGGTAGAATTTTTTAGCAGATAATGTGACAAACTTGCTTGAAATTTGAGGTTTTACAATCAGAAATTAACATCAGAAGTTTAGATTCCAGTTCCAAAAGTTGGTTCATAAGTTTTCAGAGATTTCAACTATCATCTGACATTCTCAGTGTGCAAAATAACAGCCACTCCCTCGCTCAATATTGCTTGTAATCACACCTGCTTTCTTGGATGCAAGGAATAGTCTTGGAGACTTGACAAGTACTGTTCTCACTAAAAGGCAAGGTTTCTACCATATTGCAAACCAACATTCTGGCCTATTGGAGCTACCCAGTCAGTATACTTACACTGGGGAAGGAATGCAAGACCATTAACCCTAAAGATTACTAGCCTGAGAGGGATATTAAACTATTCCTTCTTCAGCATGACTATATTCACTGCCTTCCAGATCAAGAAGGCCAAATAAGGGGTTAGCATGACCAGGTGGTTGATTAGATCAGGCCTCTAACCACCATCCATCTCAGATAAGGACCTAAGTGTTGCATTAGAAATCAAACCAGGATTCTATCCCCAGATATTACAGTCATCACCCATGGCAAACAGGTGGCCTCATTTAGGGAGTAGTTACATCTCTGCACAAGTGCAGTTGACATTGACAGGGCACCCAGGAATAAACTGTTTAAAAGATGTAAATGTTGTACATGTTGGTTTTAACCCCTTCTCACCATTATGAAGTGATCCTGATCCCTTTTTAGGAGTGTGCTAGTAACTTAAGTTTAGTAATCTAGGTACCTCCACGAATTCGCTGAAAAAAAAAAAAAAAAAAAAAAGTGTAGTCTGAAGGAAAGGCCTCAAACTAAATAAAAAGTTTTCTTGGCAAAATGTTTATGCTATCACGAAGAGAACCGATCAAAGTATTTAATTATTTTTAAAAATTTTGAATTGTTTCTAACATTCATTTTGTGGTAGAAAATTTTTTTCTCATCAGTGAAACCTAAATTGATGCAGAATTTATTACATCAAAACATTATGCAAGGCATTTTTAGGTTCTGAAAGACATTCATTTGGAAATTCTTGGAGAAAAGATAAATTTAAAGGGTCGGATTTTGATGAAAATTTCACGAAATATTCATAATTGACTGAAATCGGTTTTGAAATAATTATTTTAGAAAATATTGGTAAAAATATTTTACCATACATTACCTCACCACCAATTTCCAGAAATGTTGGGGGGGGGGGGGGGGGAGATGCGACTATGTTCGCCCATATAATTTTAATTGAATTCAGGAGTTATTGGAGGAATGCTAAACTTTTTTTTCCTTCAAAATTCTTACTTTCCTCATTCCTCCCTTAGATAGCTATGGTTAAAAAAAAAATAAATAAAAGTTTTCTTTTTTTTTTTACTCTTTAAAACCAAACAACTTTTTAAAATCCAAGAAACTTGGAGTGGGAGAATATGAGCTTTTC
Source organism: Ascarosepion bandense (assembly GCA_037127315.1). Classification (NCBI taxonomy): domain Eukaryota; kingdom Metazoa; phylum Mollusca; class Cephalopoda; order Sepiida; family Sepiidae; genus Ascarosepion; species Ascarosepion bandense. The sequence goes on from JBBBDQ010000451.1 coordinate 1,455,644, forward strand.
ATTGCCTTTTGCTTTCATTAAATGCAATTGGAAACCAGAAAAAAAAAAAAAAAAAAAAAAAATGAAAAGCCTTTCCAAATGTTTTTGACTTTAGGTACCTGTTATCTAAGGTTACATTTACCTAAGGGTAAAAAAAAAATATATAGGAAAGTTTTATTACTATTGAGTTTTCAGCTGAATTAAATGAAAGTAAATGTTTTTCAATTTGTGTTTAGATTTAAAAAGCCTTTGATAATTCTACCATTGGAATTATAGCTTTTTGTTAAATTCCTACTTTCAATTTTTTATCGTTTCTGTAGAATTTAAAAAACATTACATTTGAAGACTACAGAAAAAAAAAAAAATTAGGCATCCTTAAGAAGCAGCAGCAGCCAAAAACTACTTCAAATATTGTCAGGAAGCTTCAATATGACTACTTAAATGGGATTCCTGCTTCCCATATCAATGAACTAATTTAGTATATATTACAGACATACTTAAGACAATGTCTTATAAAAAAAAAAAAGCAGCTTGACAACTATTTATAGAATGGTGGGAGATCTTGATTTCTTCACTGACTTAAAACATAAGTGCAGAAAACTGCACTTTAGTATTTGATGACGACACAGGATGGAATACATAATTGCGTTTTAACTCCAATAACATCCTATCGTGTTATTGAAGGTCTTCCAGGTGGATATGCACAAGATAAGCAGAACGTAATCAACTGCATCATAAACTTGGCACGAGTGAGCTCACCGTCTACGGGTTAAAGTTATGACAGTTTGCTACAAATTGCATCCATCTTACTGAAGACAAGGAAGGTCCTGAGGGAATATGAGACATGCACAATGGGAACTGACTGTGAGTGAGTGCCTAGCATGAATTATTATGGCCATGAATTCTCTGGTATAGTGACAAATTTGGGCTGGTGAGTTTTGAGAGAAATTTGAGTTGGGTTTTTGAAGGGAATGGGTACCCCATTAATTTGGTAAAATGGGTAATTGCTCGTAAGATTAGACAGTTTAAAGAACCAGAAGTTGAAGGGCCAAGTTACTGTCCTTTGTATCTTAAATTACCCTGGCTTGGAAGAAAATGTCTCACTGTTACTGACAAAGTTTCAGCTAGTATTTCGTCGGGTTATTTTTCAGTGCAGTTGCGTGTTGTTTTTAAGACAAGGCCCACGTTTCCATCTTTTGTTAAGGATCGGTTGTCCTATTTTCGTAAAAGTTCTGTTGTGTACAAATTTAAGTGCTGTTGCGATGCAGCATATATAGGACAAACCAATCTGAGGTTGGAGACGCGGGTTGCGCAGCATGTCCCCGCGAATATACGTTTAGGCAATTCTCATAGGAATATAAGAACAACTCAAGCTGTGTTGGATTCAGCAATCGGCCAACACCTGCTGCATAGTCAAGCTTGTGCCTCCTCTTATGAGGACAATTGGTTTTCTGTCCTGCACAGTGCTCGAGCGACATACCATTTATGTGTTTTGGAGGCCATTTGCCTAAAAATCCAGCAGCCGAGCCTGTGCAGGCAGAAAGAGCAGTTCCTGCGCTCCTTGCAATTACTGGCGAGTTTGTGAGTTAACATTTTTTCTTTTTATTTAACTCGTGGAATTATATGTTTACACCCCCCTCACATTTTAATATTTTCAATTAATTTATTTTTTAAACGAATTCCATCTTCTCCCAGTATTGCAAGTATTCCTTTTTGGTCTTGTCCTCTTTGTAATTTTGTGCCAACGAAACCCTTGACAAGTGTTGGCTGAAAGGTTCCTCGGATTTGGGAAAAAGTGACGTCTACTCTTTTTAAGGCTATTTGTTGTTTCTGTGGGTACAAATATATATATATATATATATATATATATATATATAACTTGTTATACTCATTTTAAAAACCCTCCGAGCACATGCAGGGGTGGGGAGAACGAGCTAAGCACTTGAACATCAAAGTACACAGCCCAAAGAAAGAAAAAAAGATGAGTAACCTAAAACAAAAAGTGCTCAATACGCAAACAGAGCAAACAAAGTGGACTTAAAATCAAAATTATTGATAACACTAATAGAAGTAAGATCACGTGTAATTGTAGAATAAAAAATAAATAACTGTCCATCACAGGGCAAATGCCAACAAGACTTATTTACCAAGTAGTTTTAGAAATAAAAAAAAAAAAAAAAAAAAGTGCACAAAATTTAAAGCAAGACAAAAACTAGATTGTGTGGGGAGAAGTTAGCCATAGCTTTGTTTGAACCCTCACCATTTATTAAATTCCAAGTCTGAGATTTTAAATAAATGTGAGCATAGAAAGTATTGGCTGTTAAATTAGAATGTTAGTTTTGTTATCTGGGTTGTAGGTTATGTTTGCTAGGTTTTTTTTTGGTAATAAAGTTATTACTCCCCCCCTTTGGTGTTTGTGTGAGTTTCTTATATCTTCAACTTTTTAGACAGCTTTCCCTGAAGATCCAATTTGGTGAAACCTTGGTAGGTTTGTTGGCTCTCTAGGATAGTTACCTACCTCTCCCCACACAAATTAAGTTTGAAAAAAAAAAAAAAAAAAAAAAAGACTTAAAACAACTTTGACAACCCCATGGGTGCATATGCTGGGGCTTGAGGTAGCAGAATTAATAGGGTGCTTTTTGCTGTGTAAGCTTAATAAGTACATAGATTTTAACAACTACAGGTTATACCATGATGGATTAATCATAGTCGATAACAGTAACCCCCCAAAAATGTGACAATATATGCAAAAAAACTTTTTTCAAAACGTGTGGTTTTGATTTACATGTTGAAATCAATTTAAAAGTGCTGAATTAGTCATCACACTAAATCTTTTGAATGGATCCATATCCTCATACATTAGAAACCAAAAGTTAGGGATAATATGCGTACTGGCACAAGTAGTTGTAATTGTAGGCTTAAGAAGAATTCTCCCTTGAAGGGTAAATGCCAGTAAGATTATATTGTCTATCATAAGAATGATAGAGACACTGAACCTAAAATATACTTAGGTGCTACCCAAGATATTTTCAAAAAAAAGATATTACAATCATACTAGTAGCTTTAATAATGAAAAAGTACAAACATAGCACCACTATCCACTTGCGTGTCGTCCATTAGACAAGATCTTAATATCGAGCCTATTTTGAAATGGGAAATATTAAAGAGATATGCCAAGTATAAAGCCAGCCAGAAATTTCGTAGGTTGTGTGTAGAGGAAAAACTTACTATACCTTTGTATAAACATGCCAATAATTTATTGAATTCCAAAACACAAATATTAAATTAATGTAGGCATAGAAAACCTTGGCTTTTGGATTAAGCTTGCTTATAGTGGGTTTGTATCATTTGATTTATTTTTGTCTTTGCAATCACTCATCTCTAGACATGCCATTTTGTTTCTTTCCTAGTTAGCCAGCTTTCCCTGATTATCCATTTAGGTGAAATCTAGGTAGGTCTGTCTGGCTCACTAGGTATTCTTTTCTATATATTATACAAGGTAACCAAAAAAGTTTGGTCCGTTTTTTGATTAGTCATTGAATGAAGTTGAAATATATACAAAGGCATGTAGCAATTGTTTCCAAATTCAAACAGCCAGAAGTAGGAACGTCAGATGTCAAAGAAACAAAACATGTGCAGCATGCTCGGCCATCAGTCATAAGCCAGGCAGCTGTGAGAAGGATGGAAGTGTCTAGAGATCTTGTTTGGCGCCGTTTACCTTCAAAATGGACTTAGCAGCTGCTGCATAAAGTCACTGCATAAATCAAGTGTTTGAGAATAGTGCTGCGGCTGAACGTACTGCAAGGCGTTGGTTTCTAAAATTCAAGTCACGAGATTTGGATCTCCATGAGCCTCACAGTGGACGACCACAGGTCTTGAATGACAGAGTCCTGAAAGTGGCCATTGATGAGGACAGTAGTCTAACACGTGAACTTCCAAAACAGTTTAACATTTACGATGAAAGACTTCACCCGCACCACCTAGATAAGACATACAAACTTAGCAAGTCGGTTCCACAAAACACTGTTGGAGGTCCGCAAGGGGCAGCCTGCATATCACTTTCTCACCACCCTACCACATCCTTATTCAATCAAGTGCTTACCAGTGATGAAAAGCGAGTTCTGTACAAAACTCCCAAGCATTCCAAACATTGGTTGTCTCCTCGGGATGCTGTCCCTCACACTGCAAGACCACCTCTGCAAGATTATACTTTGTGTCAGGTAAACAAGTCAGTAAATGGTTCATCATGAACAGCTACCAACGTGCCAAACAGTCACTGGAGACCTATACTTGCAGCAATTGAAACGTGTGCAACAGGCATTGTGCCAGAAGGAGCCAGCACTAGTGAATCGCAAAGGTGTGCTTTTCCTCCATGACAACGCCAGGCCACATGTCACGCAAGTGGTCAGGGATACCATACAGCAACTTGGGTGGGAGACTGCCATCCACCTGACCTTGCACCATCCAATTACCACCTCTTCCACTCCCTGGATAATCATCTTCATAGGAAATCCTTCACCAATGAAGCAGACTTGCACAAAGCCCTCAGACTTCTTTGCATCACCCCCTCCCCCACCAAGTTCTACCACAAGGGCATTGAACAGCTAGAGGCTGATTACTTCAAAGACTAAATATAAGTTACATACTGTGAAGTGTTTTTTCCTTTAAAAAGGGACAGAACTTTTTCTGTTACCTTGTAACGTCTACAGTTCTATAAAAATAGAATCATTTTTTACCTTGTTATAAATTTAATAACTTAAATGAATATGAAAAATACATAATAGCATAATATTTCTTAGCTCTGTTATTTTAATTTCATTCTTTATCAAAATTAACAGCTGAACTAAGATTCTATTAAGCATGTCATCGATGAAAATAAATTTTACTATGGAGTTAAAAACCAAGAAAAAAAAAATTAAAATTTGAAAATGTTACCATTTTTAGATACATAAGAATTTGGCATGTTTGATTGTCAGTCAGCATTATTGACAGCTGGAAGCTGTCATTAAATCAATCGTTGCCTCAAATTATGCTGATAACAGAACTGATGTATATTTTATTTTTGCAGGATTTTTAGACAAAGTTGGCTACTGTTTACAAAATATGTCATTCAATCAAAAATGACAAAAATTGAATCCACCCTCCCCCACCCAAAAAGTTGGATTCCAATTAAAATAACTGGTTTTAAATAAACCCAATTTTAAAGCCTGAAGATTTTTTTAAAATTAAAGTTTAGGTAAATAAAATAAAAAATAAATTGGAGTTACCTACAGTAATCCCTTGTCTTGCAGGGGTGGGGGGGAATGAAAGATTCTATCCCTAAAGCAAGATTACTGAACAGTGAAATAGTTCAAAATGAACTTTTTCCAGCTGCTGACTATCCTCATAGTCCACTGCCTAAACCCAGAGGTTGTGATTGCAACACTTGATTTCACATGAGACATAAGCTCTGCTAACAATGGACTCCAATTGCTTATAACAAAAACATTACCATGATATGCTGGATGTATGAAGTGTCTGCTGAAGACGTGGTCAGATCAGACACTTCAAGAAGTGAGGCCCTTCACTTAAAGTCACTTCTCTGCAGTGAGTATGCTAGGCTGGCCATTTTGTGCACATCAAGGAACCCATCAAACAGGCAGCAATAGAAGAGAATGCTTCAAAATGACTGGATGGTTTTTGGAAGTATGGGAGAGAGGTGCCTGTTGACCATGTCCACCATATTTTCCGAGTATTGGAAATATGGAGATTCAGTAGAGTGACTTGTGAGTGCTAATCTTTGACATTGTTTCATTGAACTGATTAAGTACTGCACTGTATTCTATACTCATTAACTATGGTGAATAGTGAACAGTCAACAAAGGTTATGGCTCAGTATACGACTATTGACAGATGAGTCAAAATAAGACTTGTGGGAAGTGAAATTCCTAGGTTACCTTAGATTACGAAAACTTAAATGAAGGCATTAAACATGAGCAAACCTGTCCTTATTCCTCCACAAACCCACACAGAATTGAATGTAGTTGGCAGACTTTTCGAAAGATGCTTGCTAATAGAATCTAAGTTGCCCAAAAATCCGAGTGTGCATTAAATACAGTCGTGTATACAAGAAACTACAAACCCAACATAAGTGGTATGCATATTTTTGGTACAATTTGCTACACATATCAACCACAGGGCAAAACCAGACCCAAAAAGTGAAAGAGGCATATTCATTGGCTATGACAAAACAAGTCTGGTCTATATGATTTCCTACAAAGTAAAACAACAAAACCAGATGCATCTGATTTACAGATTCTTTTGAGCAAGTGGAGGATCCTGAAGAAAAGAACATTAACTGCGAGGAACTGGTACAACACAAACTAGTATGACCTAATTATGGTATTAGGGCCTTAGAGAGAAAAGAAAAAAGAAAAAAGAAAATTTTAAATAAATAGATAAAAATCCACAACTAAAAGGAAGGTGCTATACCAGATAATATAGACAATGAAAAAAATCAGACAAACCTTAAGTTAAAGATACAACCAAAGAAGAGCCAAATTCCACGTTATCCGGCCAGAAATAGAAAACCAGACTATTTTGGAATGGGTCAATGTAATATCTTTGACATTGTTGCTATTCGGTGCAATGTATCCTGAAGAACTATCAAAAAAGTCAAATTCTGAGAATTCCAAATGATGGATAGCCACCATGCAAAAAAGAAATGAAATCCTTAATACTTTTGAATTGAAAAAAGGCCCTGGATGATATAAACATTATCGGCAGACATTGGGTTTATACTATAAAGCGAACTGAGAATGGCTCGCTGTGGATAAGGAGAGTTTTGTAGTTAAACGATTCTCTCAGATATACAGGGAAGATTATGAAGAAATGTTCAGTCCAACAACATGGCAATCAGAATTTTGATGCAAATGGCTGCACATTATGGCATGGATATACATCATATGGATGTTAAAGGAGTGTATTTAAATGCTCCGATTGACTAATATATATATATATATATATATACACACACACATACAAAAATCTTTGTGTGTCTTTGCTCTACTTTTGTATATCTTTTGTACTTTGTATCTAGCACTTTCTTGTGGTTGGTTCCGTTTGGGTTTTTTTTTCTTTGCTGCGGAGTATTGAATGTTTTGTTCCGGATTTTTTTTTCTCCCCATTTATCCGACGCCTTAGTGCACCAGATTGTAACGGAATTAGGTTCTGTTTGTTAGTGGTTTTTTTTGAAGGTTTATTTTAGTATAAATTTACGGCCTACATACTTACAGAGTCTATTTTTTTTTATATATATATATATATATATATATATATATATATATGTGTGTGTGTGTGTGTGAGAGAGAGAGATAACCACCAGGTTTTGAAAAAGGTGATAGTTATGTGGAAACTCAAAAGTTACTATATAGGCTCAAACAAAATGGAAGAATGTAATAAATTACTACATTCCTATTTAATTGAACAACATTTTGAACCCTCCCCAGTTCACTACAAATAGGCTGTTTCTAGCAACAGGCATATATAGAGAGGTAAATATAGATCTTGTCAGGCAGGACCCACCCTGTTTTGTGCAAGATTAATCCTACCTCAAAATACAATGTTGAAAGTCATTTAAAAAAAAATTTTTTAGAAATAAAAATTAAAGTAGGGACAGTGAATTTCCCTAATTACATATTAGGGTGAGAAATTTGGCAAAAATTCTTATTTGAAGAAAAGAAAAAAAAAATGGGCCACAATTCACTTACTGGAAAATTACTTCAAATTTAACATCAACAGATCTACTTTTTGGTAAAGTAGATCATATAGCAACTCATTTAGACAGGAGTGACTTGCTACCTTTTTAATCCTTCAACTGCATTCAGCACTTTTGCCTATTTTCTTTATTAGGCCAGAGTGGGTCAGGGAACATGCCCGTAGTAACAATTCATCAGATCATAAAAACTGACGATATATAAGTCCAGAGAAGAGTTACAAAAAGAATTCAAATCCTACCAAATTTCAAATTCTTAAAAAAAAAAAAAAAAAAAAAAAAAAAAAAAAAAAAAAAAAAAAAAAAACAAACAAACTTGGGAATTTAATTTGAATTATTGCTTATCAATTCTTCCTGGGTTATTTTAAATGAAAGCATTTAGCATTGTAAGAATAATCTTTGTAAGTGAATATTGTACTTGAGAATTTGATTTACAGCTTAACCCTTTGTGAGTTACCTTAGCAGAAACATCTGAATGGCATAAGAATTTTCTAAATCATTAATTTAGGGAATAAATATAAATTATACAAACAGATTTGCGAGATGAAACTTGAAGGAAATTAAACTGGTTTTTATATATATATATATATATATATATATTATATAAAGCATTCCAAAATGAAAATATTTAGAAGTGACATCAAGTATAGATTACAGGGTCAATTTCAAAGTCAAGCATCTTAAATAGAAAAAAAAGTCAACTAATTGTTCTTTATAAGTACAAGTTTCAATATTTGACAGGTAAAGAGGGAAATAAAATAGGCAAGCTTTTTTGAGAGCAAACTTAAAATTTGTCTGCAAGAAACAAAATGCCCAAAATTGTAGATGGCCACGAGGTAATTTAAATTTAACTACTTTTTCTACCTCAGTTAATGCCTTAGTATTCTTTCGACTGGTAATTGTCTGGTAAATTTGTACACATGGTGGCATTTGCAACAGGTTGATGTTAACATGAAGTTAATGTAGGGAGTAGCTAAAGTTTACTGAACTTAAGATCCAAGATGACAGTCTTCAGTAGCAGCAAAATAGTCTATATCTGCTAGAAATATTTGGTAGACAAGTATTTGCACAAGAAAGCTGGCAATTTTACAAAGCTTTAAAAAAAAAAAAAAAAAAAAAAAAAAAAAAAAAAAAAAAAAAAAAAAAGTCATCCTCAAGTACTTAATACTAAAACAATCTTGGCTCTTTAACAAAACATACAGAGGGGTAGAATGCCAAATCAATTCTACACAGATGAGATTGTCAATTGCAAGAAAGTTATATGAAAAGGTTCTGAAAGAGGAGGGGTCATGCTACAAACTATTTTTTCACCTTGTGCTCAGCCTAAGAGTAGACTTGGGAGCAGAAGTGAGAACTGGTACGAACCACAATACAACCTATGGTTGCAAGCCAAGATTGGTAAAATTTTTAGGATGAACATTTCCCTAAAAAAACATTGGCTAAGGTGTTCAATAGAAACAAACAAACTAAGTTCCAGTTGCACCAGCAACTGAGATGATCATCAAGTTGTCATAATCATGGCAATGGAAAGAAAAAACTGCTGAAACGAGAACAATTGTTCTTCAAATGGAGAGTTGTGGAGAGCATTGTTTACACTGCTTAGGTCTTTGATGCAAATAGTAATTTCAGGAGTATACATTAGTCATACTGAGGAGCCATTTAACATAACAATACTTAATTGTTCAGATTATAAGAACCATAGAAGTGACTAAATTTGCAGATTGTATTTAGAGATTCAAGAGGTATGTCATAAGTCCATGTGTAAGATGGAAAATATTGGGAGGAGGGTTAAAGCTGGCAGGAATCATGGCAACTGTTGCAGGCTGTGAGGAAGTCTTGCTGAATGAAAGGACAAATTCTGGCAAAGACGCAAGCACAAGAAAAAAAAAAAAAAGTAAAAAAAAAAACACAAAGTCCTTTGGGCAGTTATAAGCTCAGATAATCTTGAGTGTGTGCAAGAAGTGAAGTACATTCCTGCCTCTTCTGGAATTCTTGTATAATGGAGTGGCATGTGGCTGGTTTTCAAACCCCACCCCCATTTGCCTGAAGAAACCTCGTAGTTAAAACCTGAATAGCAAGGTGGGTCAGCATATTTGCTATATATATATATGCACAAAAGTGGGCCAAGTAACATTTAACTAGAGGTAGTGTGCATTCTGAAATAAGGGATATTTTAGAATTAAAATAAAGTCTTATAGTCTTACTATAAGACTTTAAATATGTTCATGAGAACAGTGCTTTTATTATTTCCTCAATTTCTAAGCTTCCAGGCTGAAAGAAAGACCTATCATTTCAGCACTATAAAGACTCCGTGAACAATTCATTAAGGATTTTCTTCAATAGGAAGAGTGTTGACAACCAAAATTTTTTCCCAGAAATAAACAAAAGATATCCAGTATAGATGACAGTTGTGATCAGGAAGTCAAGTGTCTGAAATAGAGAATTCATCTTTGATATGGTTCTTTAAATAGGCTTAATTTTTCCATGAAATTCAAGAGTATTTGATCGTTGGGCTTATGACAAAGTTTACATCATTTTACAAGCCTTTTGACCCCATAAAAGAAAAACAGCTCAGTTTTGAAGATAAAGAAATGCAAAAAATGCACAAATATACAGTTTGGTTGAGATCAGTCCAGGCATCCTGCAATTTAGACTTTAGTTTTTTTTTCCTCCTACCTCAATTTTTGAAAAGGTACAGGTAGTCATTTCCTGGCAAGCTTGTAGAGTTCAATGAGTTTTTTTGCCACCAAACTGGGACTCATCTTAGAGCAGACAACCTGGAAAGAAATCAGATAAAATAAAATTAAAAAAAAGTTATTTAAAAAAAAATAAAAAATAAAAAAAATAACTTAATTACCTCCCAACCCCACTTGGTTAGAGCTTTTTATAATGGTAATTTCTTTTAATTTAGAGAAAGAAAATTTCATTGATGCAATTTCTGGAGATGAAGAAACATCTTGACTTCACATCTAAAAAGGTCAAGAATATTCAGATTTTTACTATTATATAGGACCCCAGCATTATCTAGCAACTTGATAAAGCATTAATTAAAATTAGAAAACTGGAGCAGAATATTATGTAGTGATAAAATTCATTGTACAACTCATACTGTATGCAAGTCACAGACAAACTCAACTGCAAACCAACTTTGCCATTTAATAGAACCTAATTTGCATAGCACATTAATTTCATTTACAGTTTACATAGAGACTAGTTTATATGCATCATTTGTCTTATGGACAGACCAACACATAGAACATTGTTTACTCAGGTAAGCATTTCTTGTATCTTTCTGTCATCTTTTACTTCCTTAGAAGACTGCACGTGTTTTTTTTGTTTTTTTAGAAAAAAAAAAAGTCAACATTTTTTAGCAAGTGCTAAATTTTGTTCTATATGGCATATCACATGTTATGCCTAATTTGTTTAAAGAAAAAAGAAAGAAAAACTTAAGCAGTTTCAGTTTAAAAGAACAGGGCCAAATGATTTTTAATAAACAAGTCAAGAACTAACCCACGTCTATATCCACTGGGCCATTTGTCCTTATTTTCTGACTTGACTCAGACAATTCAATACCAGGCTACAGCAGTGATAAACAAGTAACATGCAAGGTTAGAGGAAGAATTCATAACTTCCAATCGAGGCTTTATGCAAGGAATGAGGATGATATACCCCAGTGATTGTAATAAAGGGTTCAGTCCAAAATTCCTTGCACCTGAAGAAGGCTGGAGCATACAACAGCCAAAACTATACAAATGGCAACAAAGATGAGGACAATAGTCAAAATAATGTAAATACTATAAAATTTTGAATTTTTTTTTTTTTTTTTTTTTAAAATATCACCAGCAGTACCATTTTGTTTGTTCTTCCATAAACACAGGTTTATAAAACAGCTACACTTTTCCATTACTTTATTGCAGAAGTTCTTGAAATGTTCAATTTTTGCACTTTATTTCAGTCAAATAACTTTATAATTAAAATAAGTAGAGCATTACTGAGGGAGATGCTAACATTAATTGAGCTATCAGAGGCAGTGAAAAAAAAAAAAAAAAAAGCATAGAGACAAAGAGGATAGATAACTGACCCTTGATTTGGTTAAGACAGTAATGGCCAGGGAAGTATATGTGGGATTTTGAAGAACAAAGTTACTGTATTTCTGAGAAGAGGTATTGTATTTACATTGAGAAATGGCATGTGGAACTAAAACAATCTACCCTAGCGGACAGAAAAGGTTTGGTTCTAAATTACATCACCTGAAGAAAGGCTGGACTATACAACTGAAATGTCATTAATATGGCAACAAAGATGAGGACAACAGCCCAAACAAATTTAAATAGTGTAAAGTTACAGTTTGTTAAAAGAGCCAAGTGAAACTTCCTTACAACTGACATCTTTAACTGGATGCTATTGTCTAGATTATAGTCTAATTTACAGCCGCCTTTATACAGGGTTTTTTTTTGTGTAAATCATTTGTGAATAAGTTCTGAAAGTTATATTAGAAACTTTCAGATGTTCCCTCCATCCCCTACCCAGGGGATTCAGGTGGAGTGGGAGCACATCAGGCAAAAAAAAAAATACTCCAGAGTCAAAAATTAAATTCCAAATAAACTTCTGTTTGGTATGGCAGTAGAGGACATTACTCTAACATTTAGAGAATCACCAGGAATTTAAAACCAAACTTGCAGAAAGCTATATAGAATCCTATTAATTTTACATTTATACTTTATATATCATTGCAGTAGTTTGAATACTTAATCTAGTCAAGAATTGAGTAAGACTAATAAATATTTATTCTTCTAGAGTCAATTAGGCCAGCAACCCCCTTTTTTTTTTTTTTTTTTTTTTAACTGTATACCGACTTGGGTTAAAAAAAAAAATAAAATAAATAAAAATTAGTTTACCAACAGTATACAAATTTTTATACAAAGCAAGGTCAATATACCTGTTCTAAAATATTTTATATAGGAATGTATAAAATGTGTAAACCACATTAATAGAAAAAACTGTAAAAATTATTAACGTAAGGTCTCAATATTGGCTACATACTTTGAGTCTTCACATTCTTCTCAGTGTTCAGGTGTTAGGCAACTTCATTGTAGAAGTAATGCTTTAACATTTGCTCACATGAATAAGTTGAACCAAAAGAGCAAAACAATTTTCTTTAAACAAACCTCTTGGGAGAACTGTTAGACCCTAAATAGTTCAAGAAAGTAGTTGTAGAATTAAGAGACTTACGTTTGTAGAAAGGTTTCCTTGTCTATTAGTTGGTGTCCTTATTAGTGGTGCACTTGAGTAAGACAAACAAGTCCAACAAGTGAGCAGTTTTGAAACTGCTTGTGTTGTAGTTATTGGTTTGGAATTGATGCCATTTACAGCTGTGTGCCATATGTTGCTGACCTATGAATTAGGCTACAAAGACTCATTAAACTGGAGATAGAAGTGATGAACGAAATTCAACCTACAGTTTGTACTGGACTTTCAAGATAAAACCAAATTCACTACTTGTGGCTCAGGAAATTGGAATTAAAAATTAAATGGCATAAAGAGCAGGGTAAGAGATTAAATCTGAACATTAATGGCCATAAAAATTATAAATTAGCTCCATCAAAGAAAAGGGAGGAAAAACAACCCTGCCTTTCCCCAAGCAAGGCAATACATTCAGATGCAAGGTGTTACTGAGTATCAGAATAAAAACCCTTGATCTTCAAAAATTTAAATAGAAATAAGAGCAAAAAGCTTGGAGTTCTAAAAGCAAGTTCAAGAAAAACTTAGCATAGAACCTACATTTATATGAAAATAGTAAATATTAACCATAGAATACTGTGTTTATGTAAACCAGGCTTAAGATAGCTCTGAATCTATGCTAATACAACTGAGAAGTAAAAGGGTTCTGTGTAAGTATTTTGGATGCCAGGGTAGTATATGACCTACCTCTCTGATTCTGGTATCATGTGTCCTGCCTCAGGAAGCATATACAAAAGTATTCAGCTGTTTATTGAAATTATTTCCCCTAACCCTTACAATGCACTAAGGTAAGCCACATACTATACCAGTGAGAGTTTCTTGGGCCATATAGTACACTAGCACTGTATAGTATGATAATACAATGTAAACAAAGTTTTAATGCCAGCATGACTTTTACAAGACTCAATTGATCATTAAATTTACTAATTTATCTAGAAAGCCCTCTATGAGAAGACAAAAAAAAATTGTTTCAGGAGGCAATGAGTGAATATGTTTCACAAGTTAGATCTTTAAAGAGTTATTTTTTCATTTAAGTTCCTTGAAATTAAATTGTTTTATTTGAAATCTAAGACTAAAGTTAGATCTGAAGAAAAAATCCTTACCTTCTAATACAAGTAGCCAAAATTGATAGACCATTAACTATAAAATATATTAAAAGTTTAATATCTTAAATATTTTGCAGGAGAGTGCAGTATAAAATATGGAAACCCATAAATTCTAGAACTTTATAGAAAGATTTTTCAGGTCAGTTACAACTATCACATGATTTCTCTATTTCTAACAAAGTTACTGGAAATGAACAGGCTAATCCAAACTTCCAATTATTTTGTGGCTCTGAAAAAAGGGTCACCTGCCCACACAAGTTTTAAATACCAAATTTCAAACCATATTTTCAATGTGTTCAGTCAATATTAAAAACAAAGACCAAGGATAGAGCCCTGGGAGACATGCATAGGTACAAGAGGATCTAGACAAGTGGCCATTCAGGATAACCTATGATTTGATACAAATCAGTTCAAGAATTTGCCTAGAGACACCATAACTTTTCAGCTGGTAAAGAAACCTGTATGCCAAACCCCTGCGAAAAGCTTTTGAGATACTCAAAGCCTGGGCTTCATTCTTATCCAAGTCTTGATAGACTTTTCTCAGTTATCTGTAGTTGACCTGGAGAAATAAGAGCTGTATTGCTTGTCCCAGGGAGGGGGCTGCAATAAGGATAATGGGCCAATAGAAGGGTCAGTCAGTTCACCATAACTTAACTGAAACAACTTCAAACAGGCAACTAGTCATTATACAGTTCAGAGCACACTTAATGACTATTTTAGAGATTAAAACAAGGTTCATATGCTCTGTAGAAGGATCCAGGTTTGAGAAATCATAGGCAAAGGAAAAAAAACAGCATTTATCAAATGTAAATCAAATTACTTGAAGAGGAGGAAGCGTAGAGACCTTAGACTTTGTGGGGATACCGACCGAGCAAAAGCAAAGGACTGGATGTTTACTATACCGACCAGAAGGCAAATAAAAAAAAAAAAAAAAAAAAAAAAAAAAAAAAAATCGTCATTGTGCATTCGTATCCATGCAGATGTTCCGGTTGAAAAATAAAAATTAAAACGTCAAATTTCCATTTCTTGAGCCTACGCAAATTTTATTTACCAGCTAATGGGAAGCCCAGAATCAAATACAAGTATGAAGTTTCAAACAAGCTGCTTTTGATCCAAAAGCAGATAAAAAGCGGATACAGACAAGACCCCAGCAGACAGGCAGACTGACGCAGAGACTAAGGAGAAGAATGTAATTAATATCCCCTTGACTTAAGTCGAGCGGCTACTACATTCACCTCCCTTCACTGTCTCAAAAGTACTTACTGAGCTCAGGAGCGACTACTTCAAAAGATATTCCTCGGTTCCCCACGTTCCTAAGCCTTTTATCTCTTTCAGCTCATTTGCCATGAACATTCTAACCTCCGTTGGACCTTTATTTCAAGTATTGCTTTAATTGTAAAACATTAATTTTTGTAAAACATTGATGTGTGTGTATATTTTCAACTCAATTTGCTTTTGGTTTTATAATCATTTTATGACTTATAGTGGGCTATCTACCACAAGGCCAAATTCTGTTAACCTGCAACAGTATACAATTACCCTTCGCTAGAACGGATGAGAAGAATAAGCCCCTATAACTTAACACTATTACAGAGCCACCCATAATCACGAGAGCCAAACTTGTTAGATGCTATGTGGTGCCTCAGTCTTTCAGCAATGAGGCTGAGCTCACTTTGAAGACTCATCTACATTTATTACAAGTAGCAACAAATGGGTACCTGTTGTGATGAGAGTTGTCATGATAAATAGTCCCTATGAGCTATGGTAACAGAGTATGAACCATGAAGTCAGAGGGAGTTCCAATCAGTATACTGGTAATGGGAAAGAGGCATCATGAATAGAAGGTTCCTGCTTAATTAGGATGACTGGAATGAAATATCAGTAAATTTCAGAGTGATCCGAGTTATCGGACGTACAGTGTTGCGAAGCTCAACAAGGAAAATCAGGTAAAAGAAGAAAGTTGCTCAGATTTGAGAAATTCACAAATTAAGGGATTGAGCAGTGGAAAGAAAAATGTTAGTGTCTGAATACAGGCAACAACAATTTTTTAACTAGCCCCTCCCCACTTTGTTTAAAAAAAATAAAAAATTCGTTTGAATTACCAATTCTTCAGTTGCACTTTCTATTCACAGCTTTAATTATCTTTAAGACTTAGAACTTTTTTTCAATGTAGACTTAAATCGTTTAAAAATACGTTTTTTTTTGTTTGTTTTTTTAGATGGCTTAGTTCAAGTTTCGATAGTACTCAAGTTAAAACTTGTCGGGGGGGGGGGGGGGCTGCGTTTCCGACTGTAAATCAGGTGGCTATTTAGAGTACCGAATTCCCTAACAAAAAAAAAAAAAAAGAAAAAAGCCTGTTACGCAAGAAGTAAACATTGTCAAGTCTTTAGTCTTGTTAATGTTCAGTTTCGTCTATGAAACGTTTCCTTTCGAATTAAAAAGGACTTAAGTGTAGATACATATAGGCAGAGTTAGTCTAAAAATTGTGATAAGACCTAAGAAATTTTGTCACTTTGTGGAACAAACATTCAGTACTTCAAAAATCTCATTCTCGCTACGGAATTCTACTACTGGAGAAGTAGATAGCCGTCGCCAAAAGATTTTTTTTTTTTTTTGCATTTGACTTGAGAGGAAAATTAAAAATGAAGCGAAGAGTAAAATGATAAATGGTGAAATTGTAGTCACTGTAAACGTCTTCCTAGTTTACAGTTTTATCGGCGGACCAGGTTAAAAAAAAAAAACTTAGTGTCCCCCCCCCCCAGTACAAAGATGCACAGGAAGTCTTAAAGAGTAGAGAAATTTATTGCTAGAGTCAAACTAAATTATTAAAACTAAAAGGTCAAGTTTTGCAATGAAAGACCTATCAATGGAATTACTTTGGAGAGAAAAATAAAATAAGGAACAAATCGGCACCGCAAAGCAATTAGTTTTATGCCGAGAACAAGACTTCAATTGTAAGATTATGAAGCAGTGCATTTCGGCCATTTTTTTTTTTTTTAGCTTTAGACGTAGTTACCAACAAACCCAGGTAAGCATTTTCATGGTAGGAAAAATTTTAAGTACCTGAAGAGTTTAAAGAAGAAAAAAAAATATACCTGACGAAGCAATGCATAGAAAGTAGGTGTCACTTTTTAAACTCAATTGTTTGTGCTAACGGTCATAGACAATCATGGCACATCTTTCATACCCGAGGTCCTCTTTGGTAAGGCCATCCATTGTACTAACATTCCTTTGTGTCTGAGAAGGAATTTCAGCCGCCTTTTCTGGATTCTGAGTAGACGTATTTCGTTATTTCCTTTCAAATGCTACTATTAGCCTAGGACTCATTAAAAGAACTTACCTACAGAATTCGTGAACGTTCTTTATAAAAATAGAAGATGTCAGTGCATTAAAAATTCTACAAATGTTTTCAAACATTCAAGTTGTGTTAACAGTTATCAAATAGGAATAAAATTTGTTGGGCAAAAAGATTATGCAGATAACGGACCTTAAGTAATCGAGAAGATTGGCCAGTTTAAAAAAGAAGAAAAAGTAACCATAAATTAAATAAGGCGACGTACGAAATCAATAACCTTGTTTTTAAACTTAACAATAACATTCATTATTACTTTTAAGTTCAAGACTAAATTAAAGAAACGTTATTGAACAAGAAAATAACTAAGCTCGAAGCGAAATTGCATCAGAACGTTCAATAAGAGACGAATTGTAACATACCTTTTCTAAAAAAAATAATCTCCCTCGGCATTACTCGAACAATAAAAAAAAAAAAAACTTAAAAACAAGTCTTTTTTTTCCCTGGACTTTAGGAATATGCAGGTCTATTGTAGCTGCTCAAGTCCTGCCTTATATATCACGTGACTTTAAGTGATTCCGACCGTACTTTCTGATTGGCTAATTAGCTACTTTAGTTTTATTAAAAATTAGAATACACTTTTGTGAGGGTTTACTCGCCGAACCAATATTATAATGAGGATTCTTTCTTTCTTTCTTTCTTTCTTTCTTTCTTTCTTTCTAATGATGATAATTATGAATAATAATGTTAATGATAATATGTATTAATAATAATAATAATAACAACAACAATATTGATTATTATTAATAATCTGCAAAGATTTTTGTGTTAATGAATTTTAATTTAATTTTTAGATGCTGATATGTCAAAGTGACTTCTTACGCTTTTTAACATTCGCGTTGTGGTGCAGTGGATATCAACTGAGAATGACAAATCGTGGTGCCGAGTTCGAATTCCAGTTGAATTCCTCGCATTCACTTTGGCACAAATAACCTTGGGAAAGGTTAATGAATCTGTCTCTTTCCTCCAGTTATGGGTTAAATAATAGGACAGATTGGGTTCTATGGCCTTGGCTGGCAACCAGTCTACTGCAGAAAGCAATGGAAACCTACCACGGGATAATCTCTGCCCAGTCAGTTATGTCTCTAAAGAGACATGATCGACCAAGCGTATATCACGTATGACACTTAACTGACTGACTGAATGAAATGAATCAAGCCGGTAATCCGACTTTTTTCTTTTTTTTTTTTTTGCTTATTTGTCAAAGTGGATTTCCCTATTTGTTTTTCTAATAAATCTGTTGAATATGTTTGTTTCTTTTACTCGGTTTGTTCCTTACCTCTTTTTCTGGCTCTTGTCGGGCATCACAACTCAAAACCTCTTCTTGCCTTGCCAATTTGGTTCACGCAGTTTCTGTTTTATATTTCTTTTTAGTTCGTCTTCTATTAGAGCGGCACCTCCTATTCACAAGACTTCTTTCTGCTACCAGAGTACTGACTTGGGTTCATTTCGTACTTATAAAAATTTTATCTTTATTTTAAAAATGTTACTCTTGTTTAAATGTAGTCACCTTCACTAATTCGCTGAAAAAAAAAACAGCATTGAAGAAAAAAGTCTTAATGTATTTTTACAATAATTGTTTTCAGTTATTCTTTTTTAATTATAATAATTTATAAAGTTTCAAAAATCTTTTAAAATCCTTCAAAGCTTTGTTGCGATTAGGTTATTAAGTGAAAACTCTAATCGGAAATTGAAAAGTTTAATACAAATCTTCGAGTCAAGAGATTTTTTAAATAATTTCTAATTTTTTTGTGTAAGAATGTTTTTTTTTCTTTGTTTTTTTTTAGTGTAGTATTTCGTGTAAAAGGTCACGTGTTTCACGGTTTCTTTCCCTTACAAGAAAACAATTTGGAAAAGTATGCCAATTCTGGTCAATCATACTTAGCTGATCACCACATCTGGCTGTTATCAATCACTTAGTGCATTAGAAAGATATGACCTTCGTGATAAAGAAATACTTTTATTCTAAATTTAATGCTGTAAGCAAGTAATACTTGTTTCAAACCAGATTAATTTAACCTTAAATTTGTTAATTTTCCAAAAATAACGTGTCACAGATGTATATTTTATTTTTGCAAGATTTTTAAAACCGAGAATTAACTTTTGTTTACAAACTTGTCAATCTGTCCAAAAATGGACGAAAAAATGCTAACTTTTAAAAACTCTCAAAAAGTTGAGATTCCAATCAATATAATTCCTATTTTAAATATTTGAAAGTATGTTGCTTACTGGAAACAGAAAATTTAATCAATTAGCTTTCAATTAAAGCTAAAATGAATGTTTTTATTTTTTTTTAAGAATTCACTTTAAAACTTACGTATCGAAAACGAATAGAGGTGCCTATATAAAATATAAAATATATAATCGGCTAGGTTTTTTATGCACGTTTTGAGAAAAGTATATTTTTATGTAGGCCAGGCGTCTTGTATGAAATTTGTTACAAATGTATATCTTTTTTGTGTCAGCAGTTAAAACCAGCTAAAATTTGAAGGATCCATTTCCAGTTTATGGAAAAAGATTTTCGTATATTAACCAATGAGAGATGCGGTACCTCCACTCGTTTTCGATACCTAAGTTTTGAAGTGAATTTCTGTATAAATCAGGCTCAGGTCAGTAGATACGAGGAGATGACCTTTCGACAGCAAAAAAAAAGAAACCTTTCAACAGTGAGGGGAGAAAAACTTTTGAAAACAAGGACCTTTGAGAAGAGAAATTGGAATTCCTGTGAAAATTCTCATGAGGTTAGACAGCATAAAACGAAAGGATTTCAGAGAAATTATCTCAAGAACGAATTGTTTAAAAAGGAACTTAAAAAGATATTGCGACCCAGAGATGCCCGTGGGACAATTTGCAAGTAGGACATCTCGTTTTTTTTTTGTTTGTTTTTTTTTTGTTTTTTTTGTTTTTTTTTTATCAAAGTGGTTACAACTATGCCTTTTTATTGCCTTTTTTTTTTCGCTTTAAAAAGTCCTTACCGTCTCCTGAGTTTTTTGCTAATGTTCCTTCATCCTAAATTGTTATCGTGCTTTAAAAAGCCCTAAAAAAATTTTTCTGCATATTTTTGTTGATACTTTTTTTTTTCAGAAATTAAATAAAGGCGTTTTTCCTTTTTTACGCAGTGTTTGTCTTGTGTTTTATAATTTTGCGCCTATTTTTACTATTTTTTTTTTTTTTTTTTGGTCTGGAACAAAAGCTTGGATTTGTTAGAAATAAAATTTTTACATGCTTTCTTCGAGGTGCCCCTTGGATTGAGATTCTTATTGAGAATTATTGTATTTCTTATGAAAGAAAATGTTGCGTTGAGAATTTTCTTGGAATAACGTACCAAGAAGTCGTGGAAGGAAAAACATTTGAACTGATTTGGTTACATAGTATTGAAGGTGGTGTTGGAGATACTGTTACTGTTAGCTAAATCATTTTACCCTAGAGCGTTTTTTACTGTCTAAAGGGGCTCTTTATGCTGTACCTTCAAAGTCGTTTTGAAAGAAGTGAATTATGTTTAGAGCTGGTGTAGTTTGTAGGTAGCTTACTGCTTGGAGGTAATACAGTGCTTTAGAGAGCATTGGAGCTTAAAGTATCCGAGGAGTTGAAATGCGAATGATTGGTTATCGTATATCTTTCTCGTGTGACTTGGATCTGTTGAACCAATGGATGTGTCGGCCTGATCTTGTATGTTTGGTATGATCTATAGCGGGTATCTTATTTATTCTTTTTCTAGTAGTAGTAGGATTCCATTCTAGTGAAGGGTAATTGTATACCGTTGCAGGTTAACGAAATTTAGCCTTGTGGAAGATAACCCACTATAAGTCATAAAATGATTATAAATCAAGAAAGGCAATTTGAGTATAAAATAACATTTATATATATACACACATGTCAATTAATGTTTTACAATTAAAGTAATGCTTGAAGGATAGGTCCAACGGAGGTTAAAGTGTTCATGACAAATAATAATGCTGAAAAAGATAAAAGGCTTAGGAATGTGAGGAATGTTCATTTTGAAGTTGCCACTTCTAAAGTTCGTAAGTCAGTAAGTTGGTTTGTGTGGAATGTCTTTGAAGAGGTCACTCCTGATGTCAGTAAATACTTTTGAGACAGGGAGAAAGAAAGAGGCCGGCATAGTAGCCGCTCAACTTAAGTCAAGGGGAGACACTAGTTACTCTAGCCTGTCTGTCCTTATGTATGACGATGCTTTTTGTCTCCGCTTTTTGGATCAAACAGCTAGTTTTGAATTTCACGCTTGTATTTGATTCCGGGCTTCCCATTGGCTGGTAAATAAAATTTGCGTAGGCTCGCGAAATGGAAATTTGATATTTGATTAATTTTT
Organism: Ascarosepion bandense; assembly: GCA_037127315.1. Classification (NCBI taxonomy): domain Eukaryota; kingdom Metazoa; phylum Mollusca; class Cephalopoda; order Sepiida; family Sepiidae; genus Ascarosepion; species Ascarosepion bandense. The sequence goes on from JBBBDQ010000451.1 coordinate 1,477,402, forward strand.
ATTTTTCAATCGGAACATCTGCGCGAACTCGGATGCGCACGACGAATTTTATTCCTTTGCCCTTTTGTTGTGAGAGAGCAAACATCCGGTTCATCGCTTTTGTTCGGTCGGTATCACCACAGATCTGTAATATCTTCCTTGAGTCGATTTGTGATGAGAGTTTGTAGCTTTGTAGTTTCAGTGAATCAACATGGGCTGGTTTAATTCTGTTTAATTGATACGTTGTCTGTACGCTCATTTCTTTCAATGGTGAAATATTTATCTGCCTTATCGATTACTCGGAATGGGCCGTCATATAGTGGTTGAAGTGTTTTTTGTCTTTTTCAAGTTCTAAAAGGAACAGGTGCCGGTGATTTCAAACGAATCTTTTCCAACATCAACAGCAGAGACGTCCAATAAATTCTCGCTGATGATCAAAGTCTTTTATCAACTATATTTTTTATTGTGGATTAACTGCTCAAAAAGTCTTTTTGCGATCATATATTTTTTAAACTTTGGACTTACTAATAAAAGTCTTTTCTAACCCACAACTTTTTTTTTAATCAACTACCCAAAGAGACTAACTTAACAAAAGATTATTTTTACTCCTTTTCGACACATTTGAATTCATGTTTAGAAATACAAATAATTTATTTAACAAGTATACCGATGTTCTGTTTATTTACTGTTTGGAAATCGGACATTTTTTTTTTAATATGAAAAACCTGGACGATTAAATTTCCTACAAATCCGTCGCCTCGTGTTTGACATTAAAAAAGCTTTTTTAAATTTTTATCCATTAGCAAAAAGTTCTGTCGTTTATTCATTTACATACTAGTACCATATTAGGGATCGGAATCTAGAATTAAGCAGCATGTCCTACTTTGGAGGAAGAATGGTCAGTCACATCAAATTTAATTTCTTTTTTTTACAGTAAGATTCACCCTATACAAGGCCCGGGGGTCACTCAAGGTAGATGGTTACGTTAAGGAGTAGTTTATGTAGATAGGAGGGAAAGATAATGGTTAATCTTAGACTTGAACTGGTTAAGATTGTAGTGATCGGGGAAACATCCTCTTAGGAGTCAGTTCCACAGAGCAGTGATCCGCAAGAAGTTGCTTGAGTGGAACTTCTCGACAATGGAATACGAAGAAAATGTGAGTGTTTTTTGCTATTATGTAAGTGACGTAGCGGTTCCCAACCGTGGCAGAACCAAGGAATGTAGTTCATCTGAGCACTTTCCATGGGAGTAACGATAAAGCAGCTCCACATCCCGCCTGTGAGAGCAAGTTTGGACGGTGGAACATAATTCTTCTCCGACAAGGACTCAAAGACGCTTTGGAACTCTGTCAAGACTGGAAAATGAGATATGGGCAGCTTCCACCGAAATATGGCATCAGTACTCCGTTGTGGTGCATTGGAGTGGTGCATTGGAGTGGTGCATTGGATATCGGCTCGGAACGAAAAATCGGGGAGCCGCGTTCGAATTCCAGTGTTCAGTTCCTTGCATTCACTTACGCGCAAATACCCTTGGGAAAGGTACTAATCCGTCTATTCCTTCCAGTTAAATAACAGGACAGATTGGGTTCTATAGCCTTGGTCGGCAACCATTCTACCGCAGAAAGCAATGGCAACCTACTGCGGGATAATCTTCTGCCCAGTCAGTCATATCTCTTTCGAGACATGATCGCCCAAGCGTGTATCACGTATGGCACTTAACTGACTGACTGACTCCAAGTTAAGCCTGATCTGGCTTTTATAAAAGTATAGGGTAGCATGAGGAGTCAGTTACTTACTAGAGCAGTACAGGGAGCCGATCATTTTACTTGCATCTTACGATTGTAACAAAAACTGTATTGAAATTGATAGTCCCAGTTAAGTGTCATACGTAGTACACACTTGGGCAAACATTTCTCGAAAGAGAGGTGACTGAGCAGAAGATATCCCCGCAGTAGGTTGCCATTACTTTCTGCAACAGATTGGTTGCCAACCAAGGTTACAGAACCCAATCTATACTGGTATTTAACCCATAGCTGGAGAGAGAAGCAACGGATTCATACCTTAACCAATGGTATTGAGCGTATGTGAATGCAACAAATTCAACTGGAATTCGAACTCAGCTCTCCGATTTCTCGTTCCGAGACGATATCCACTGCACCACAACACACCTCCAGGATAGTCGATAGTCTACTAACTCTAAAAGCGAAGACATTTTTGAGAGAGGTAAGAACATACGTGGAAGTGAAGATTGGGCAGTTTCCGCTCAAATATGATAACAGTACCATGACCCTCGGAATAATAACATAGCGAGGGTCACAACAGGACTCCATTTTTGGCCTGATCTGGCTTTTATAAAGGTAGAGGATAGCATGAGAAGTCAAGTCCTTAAGAGAGTGCAACAATGACATATTTACAGAGAATTTTTAATTACATAATTGACTAACACTTTACTGATAATGTTGTACGTGCCAATACTTTTTCAAACGACAGATTCAATATTTTGAGTGTGGCCATTTTTTTTTAATTTTAGGATTTGGGGGTCTCTTTTTCTTTCAAGATATCAATTGTCTTTTTGCAAGCAAAAATACTTTCTTTAATCTTTGAAGAACTTTGAAAAACATTCTTAAATTTCTTTATTTCTAGATAACAAACATTTTTGAACGCAAAAAGGCTTTCTTTTTTCCCTAACATTACTTGATTTAAGTTTTCCTGTTGTTTCTATATTTTTAACGACAAATAAAAATACTTTTAAAATGCTTTACCGTGTTTATTTTTTATTGTTTAATATTTTATATTTGTTATATTCTTCCTAAAACCAGATCATCTTCGGATTTATGTTACACTAATTTCTTCTATTGGCCAGACGTGAATACCCCGTTAACTGTGCATAGGCTCCGCACATAGCTTCTGTTTTACTTACATACCTAAAGAAAAATACAATCCAGAATTTTCACCAACAGCAATCACTCCCGCTTAAAGAAACAAAGAAAAATTGAAGCCGACCTGAGCCTAAGAAAATAAATATAAAAAACCATCAGAGGGAATTTCTTAGGCACTCGGCCGGCAAACCAGCCACAATTTACAATGCTTGTCGACAGCAACCTTCCACGACATCCGCTAAAGGACGTCGCCATAGTAATTCACAACTCACTCTTCTCCTACCGTACGAACGACTTTTATGACTCTACTTATCTCATTCTTTCAACGAGAGACATTCATACCGATTTACCACTTGAATTTTTTTCATTAATACAATTATTTATTTCTTAAACCTCCGTCGTTTCTTCTTTGTTCTTCCGCCATACGCTTAATATAACATTACCAAACCACTTTGTCGAGTGAAATGCTGACCGCTCAAGAGGATTTATACCACGTTTTTCTTCTTCAACTTTAACTTTCTACGTCTCTTTTTCTACAAGTTATATTAAAGTTTTGTAGTATGTTTTTCATTGCTGTAAGGTTGATCTCTGTGTCTTTTCTATACTTTCATTGTTTAGATGAACTCTTCGGTATTCCCGCGCGTATCCAAGCCAACCCTTCCTGAACCTCGATTAATCGACCCACGCTGTGTTTGTCTGATCTCGAACCGACCGAAGTAGGACTGTCTGTTATCAATGGGCTAGATCAGTTCAAACTCGCGAAGCGGACGGTATATAATTCCCCGGTTCCTAGTAGTCATCGAACGGAATATAACCAGTACAACACAACGACACGGGTGCAGATTTATATATATTTATATCCAATTTATGTACACACTATAAACAAGATCAAAACTAGGTGACATACAATTTAGCTGGCTGGTATTTTAGTATCACAATACCACTCTTAGTAGTAATTTCTCTCGGAAACGATGGCTTGCTCAATTGGCTCTAGCAGCTCACCGATTTCAGATTGACCATCTTCTGCAAAATCACGGGCTCAATTCCCTGATTTCGTCTACCACCTTGGTTTTATTGAAAAGGCACAAACCCTAGGTAGTAAAGGTAGCTACGGGAATTCAATTCCCTCTCTGTATAAGTCTTACCAGCTCGAAATGAAAACAATATCAGTTATCCATTTTAACTGAGTCTTCGGCCCTATCACTACTAAGGGGGAGATACTTACTCTTTCTTATTGCTTGCCTGTCCATACCAAAAGTTCATGTAGCCAAAAACAGGAAATTCTCACATTCCAATTTGAACTGGTGTCATGCAATCGTCAAAACAGGATGACAATATTATATCTACAGTTTACCTACACAGATTCAATCAATTTGTTTACATTTCCTGACAAAAGTAAATGCATTTTTCTCATTCTATTCAAATTTAGGGAAATTTCTTTTTAGCTTTTAAATCAATAAAAAAATTAATACAAGATATTTGAAAATAGGGGATTACAATGGTACCTAAACTTTTTGAATTAAAGTGCAGTACTCAACTGGTATCGAGATCTCATCAATTTACAGTTGAGCTGACTAGATATAGCTATGAGTTCTATGCTAACAGTTTCTCTTCTCGTATTTCTCGCTTGTGGAACTCTCTTCTGGCTCCACGCTTTCCAGCCAGTTTTAATCTTTAAAAACTTAAATGCAATGTCAATCACTATCTACTTTCCTGCAAATTTTCGAGAGCCCCCCAAAAAGTTACTGCATTTTCGTTAATGCTGTATGAAGAATGATAGAGAAAATGCCATACAAAAATATTTAACCAGCAGCATAAATTTAATCTTTCAGTTTTTAAGTTACATAATTTTTTTTTTTTTTTTTTTTTTTTTGCAACAAGTGATCTTTAGTGGATATCGGTTTGGAATGAGAAACCGTAGAGTCGTGTTCGAATTCCAATTGAATCCATTAGATTCACTTGCATGCAAATACCCTTGGGAAAAGTATGTATCCGTAGCTTCTCCCTCCAGCTATGGATTAAATAGCAGGGCAGATTGGGTTCTTTAGCCTTGGTTGGCAACCAGTCTACTGCAGAAAGTAATGAAAACCTACATGAAAATCTGTCAGTCAGTTATGTTTCTTTCAAGACATGATCACCCAAGTGTGTATCACGTATAGCACTTAACTAACTGGCTGACTGGCAAAACATCAAAATATGGATTTAATTATTAGTGTAGTGGCCTTTGGCTCAAATAACTGTCTCAATTCAGTGTGACATTGAATAGAAAAAGTTTGAGATTTTCTTTTTAAATTTTTTTTTCCCCTATTCTTTTTGGGAGTAATTCTAAAGCTCTGTTGCTCTTTGTTGGGGTCACTTGGTTCTTCAATTCCCCTACCACAAGAGTTTAATTATATTGAGATCAGAAATTTATGCTGGCAAGTTTTTCCAAAGGTTGAACATATTCATTTACAAGAAACCATGTTGGATGAGTTATGTCAAGGAGCAACGTCATACTGGGTGATTTCTCCATCTTCCTCGTCTGACAGAAGATTTGACTGCATTGAACTAGTACAGTTTTTGCTCTTTAGGTTTGCATCAACAATTAACAATTTTCTTCTGTCATTACTTTTGTTGCAATCCCAGTCTATTACGTGTTCATTGTTACAGGTGGTATATTGGCTTGCAAGCAGAAATTTGGATGACGGGAGACGACACTAAACAAACCAAAAACTTGATTAAAAATATATATATTACCAAGTTTGTTTTTTTTAATACATTGACAAAAATAAGATTAGACTTCATTAAGCAAAAACAAATCCCTGCTTGTTCATGTGAAGGGTGAGAATTGCATTGAAAAGTGTTGTCCCCAAAAAGGACAGTTTAACATATATCGTTGCTTCTAGCGAAGCCTGGATGGCTGCCAGGCTGGTTGGAACAAGAGCTGCTGCTGCAAATGGCTGGCTGGGGCAGCAGCCAATGGCAAACTGTAGCTGCGGCTGATGATTATGATGATGACTGGACTGCTGATGATGATGATGGGTCAGCTGTGACTTCTGGAACAAATACTACACTTTGATCCCAGGCATCTTGGTGGCAGGTAGTCTTTAACATGCACATACATGTTTGTGACACAAAGCTGTAGGGAAAAAGACTGGTCGTCATTGACTATCCTAAACCTAGTTAAACTAATTCACGACTTATTCATTTTTGCAATTGACTTATTCACCACAAGAACCCATCCTTCTACACCTAATCAATCATTTATCAAAATAAAACATTCGTGAGGAACCTACAAAATAAAACAAGAAAACAAAAAAAGAAAAAAACATTTTTCTGCTTTTGAGGCTTTTTAATATGCTGAATCAGTTTTATAACAGTTGCTAGTCCTGGAAGGGTAAGATTCTTCTGATTGTTTTCTTTAAAACGTGGAAGTGCTGACAGGATACGACACTACCACCAAATTTTACTATCTTGCATTGTTTTTCCCCACCACTGGTTTTCTTACATATTCTCTTGTATTCGAATATAACTACAGTATAACCCGTATATAAGAGAACCCGGATATAAGTGAGATTTTCTCTGATCCCAAATTAGAGCCTGTGGTAATGTATATAAAATAGACCAACCCCGGATATAAGAGAAATCTGGATATAAGAGGACGTTTATCCGGTCCCGACAACTCTCTTATATCAGGGTTACACTGTATTTTGTATTCATCACAAAACAATACTTTTTATCACTTTCCAGTATCGCATGCTTGATGTTCTTTTGAACACAACAATCATCTATTCAGCCAGTGTTTGGTTAACGATTTTTTTTTGTTACTATACACCTGTTCAAGTAGTCCTCAAGATACAATTTAACTGAAACCTCCCTTGTCTGCGGCCTTCTGGTTTTCTTTGCATCTAAAACACTTGAAGTAGTAGCCAAATATATTTTGGGTAATCTGAACACTGTTTCTAGAAGTTCCCAGCCGCTTTGTTTTCCCCTTCAAATTCACAACCTTCATTTTTACTTTTGCAGAGATTTTAGCCATGATTTTAGCGTTGTGGTACAGTGGATATCGGCTCGGAACGAGAAATCGGGGAGCCGAGTTCGAATTCCAGTTAAATCTATTGTATTCACTTACGCGCAAATACCCTTGGGAAAGGTATTAATCCGTCACTTCCTTCCAGTTATGGGTTAAATAGCAGGACAGATTGGGTTCTATAGCCTTGGTCGGCAACCAGTCTACCGCAGAAAGCAATGGCAACCTACTGCGGGATAATCTTCTGCCCAAGTCAGTCATGTCTCTTTCGAGACATGATCGCCCAAGCGTGTATCACGTATGGCACTTAACTGACTGACCTCCACAAAATCACAATACCTAAGGTCTAATATGAATTTTTAAAAATGAAAAATCTTCCTTGAAGTTATTATTTTAGTTTTCAATTTCAAGCAATTAGATTAAATTTAATATTTCCAAAAGATAAATACTTTACTGTATTTCAAAACTAATTTTAATTGACTGGAAGCAGATTTTGTTTTAAAATCGCTAAAAATCAACTGATATTAGCACCATTTTAGTCATCTGTCACTTTAATTCTCTTTGTTAATAAAAATCTTTCAAAATAAAATATACTTTTCTGAAATTTTATTTAAGAAATATTAGCTTATTTAAAGTTTATTCAATCTGATTTGGAACAAATCTAAACTTATTTATAAATGGAACTTTGTGTGTGTGTGTGTCCGTTACCTATAGACTCCGAAACGGCTGAACCATAAGCGTCTGCGAGTGTTCTTAGGTAGGTTTTGTGTCGAGGTACCCCCGATAAATATCAAAAATCGATAATCGAAAAAATCGGGTTATAGAAGGAGTGGTCGGATTTTAATCAAATTTGATACACTCATAGACAAAGACATAAGAAACGATATTCAGAAGTTTCAAGATGCAGTTCTTACAATAGTGCATCGATAATATATATATATATATATATATATATAAGGCAAGATGTTTGTGTGTGTATCTGTTTATCTGCCTGTATGTCTGTATTTTTTCAGCCCTTTTATTTTAGTTTTTGCTTCGGGTTTGGCTCTAAGTAGATATAATTGTAGTTCTTAGTCTCAGCCATGATACCATTTATTGAGAGGACTTATTTAGCCTTCAAAATTCAGCTTACGACAAAAAAAACTTATTTGATATCGATACCAGGAAATCAAAATTTGACTTACATCCATTCATTTTTCTTTCAGTCTACGGTTTCGATTTAACTGGAAACAACTATTGCTTTTTAGTCTTTCGTGCCAACGTCCAAAGAGTCTGAGCTTCAGGACCATGGATTAGTTTTAAAGCTTTCATTACACCCGAGCAACACCGGGCTATACTGCTAGTATTACTTACGTTTCTTCTTTTTCATCTTTTTATTGATGACCATGCATTCAGTTTTCTTGTACATAATCTGTAGTCTTTTCTTTCCGCTTTCTTCAGCTACTTTCTGTTAGAGCTCGTGTAGCTTCCTTTCCATGTCTGCTATCATCCCTGTATCATCTGTGTCTCTAATATTGTTCAGATTGTGGCCGCCAATGATGAATCATGGCATGATTTCTAGAGCTCTCAGAATTGTCCTGCTGAGTTTAGTTTAAAAGATGCATTTTTTTTAACAGTTTTGACAGTTTGACAGATAGAAGTTTATCTCATTTTTATCTACGGTGGATATATCTGTAAGAATTACAAAATTATGTGTGCGACTTTTTTTTATATAATTTTTAACTACCCTCCCAAACTTACTAGAATTCAGCGACCCACCCACTCCAATATTTTTAAAAAGAATTTTGAGTTGTGTGTGTGTGTGTGTAAACTTACCATATTTTTGTAAATTTATGATAGTAAATTTTCTGATAATGTTATGTATGGATGCCAGTATTTACAAAAATATGGTAAGTTTACACACACACACACAACTCAAAATTCTTTTTAAAATATTGGAGTGGGTGGGTTGCTGAATTCTAGTAAATTTTTCCATTTGTAATGAGTGAGTATAGTTTGCACTTAGCAATAACCTAACCAGTACAAAGTAATACAAAAATTTAAATGATTTAAAACTTTGTAAATTATTCTAATAAAAAAACAAAAAAAAGGGGGGGGGAGAGGAACAATTCTTGTAAAAAATTTGTTATTCATAAAAAAAAAAAATACTGTTCATAAATCTTACTCATAAAAGCGATTAAATGCTTTTCTAATTAAATAATATCCTAGTTTTATTGAATTTTTTTATTGCATTATTTTTACGGTTCAGCTCAGATTTCCAGTCCTGTTTTACAAAACAAAATTGAACTCACAATTACTGTCACTAAACTCATAAACCAACATTGTTCTCTGTTAAAACACTTTCCAGATATGTTGTACTTGTTTGATTTTGGTATCCCCTATAGGATAATTCCAATAATTATCTATATTGCTTATAGAAAAAAGTATTTGGTAAAATGTTAAACAGTAGACTTTTTTTCTCTTGGGAATTCTGTTTTAACTGAAAATGGGTGTCTGGACACAATAAAGCTTAACCTGTATTGTGAGATGATAGTCAGAAATGAACCAATGAAATTACAATACAACATGAAATCTGGACAGAAACAGCCAATCAAATTTGAAATCCTATGGTAAATGATTAACAAATAAAACCACTAACCAGACTCTACCTACTTACCTAAACATCTCTCAATATAATCCTTTCAATTTTTGATTCAATTAATTTTTGGATGCTTCAGTTGCAGTCTTATAAACATTTTCTTTAGCATTCACCTTGACAAACATTTCTCATTAATGGGTCTACAGAAATTCTACTTACCTTTTTTGCTGCTACATGTTCTTCCTCTCTGTGATGAATGACCATTTTAAGGTTATTCAATCGATTATAGTAGACACAGAACTGACTGGGAATGGTAAATTCAATGCTGTCAGCCTGACTAAATAAAATATTTTTAAACTTGTCAAGTATCACTTGAGATCACTTTAAAAAAAAAAAAAAAAAAAAAAAAACACAACTAAATTGGATGTTTTCATTTGATTTTATTGAAACCTAATTGTATAAATTTCTGGGATGAGGAGTTGTTGATATTCAGATTATTATCCTCGTCTTTAGTCATTATTACATTTCGGCTTTTGTACCTTCCAGCTTTCTTCATTGAATTTTAAACTGAACCTTTAATCTGTGGGGATATACCGATCACCTCCCACCCTCAATATCTTGCATTGCTCTTATTCAGTGTGGTGTAATGTTTCAGCAAATTTGTCTTGCTCATCCATTATGGCTGAATAGTGAGTTCAATCCTCATTCAGTGATGTATATTTTTGGCCTTGTGCCACATCAAAGCGAACTTTGGAAAATTACCTTATTCAGTATCCCTCTGTTTTTTTTTTGTTTTTTTGTGCGAGTCTGTACAGGGATTGAACTCACAATTACTGTCACCAAATTCACAAAATAATGCTTTAAAGCACAAGGCTATTTTTCAGTGAGACAATCTTCTAAGTGCCATATCCCTCCAGAATGTTGATCACGGCTGCTCAGAATTTCCTATCTTATGTAGCTCCTAATAAATTTTGTCTTTACTATCTCTCCTAAACCTTGCTCTGTCATCCATGTAACCCTACCTCACGTCTTCTAGGTAGGTTATGCGTTTTCCTCTGTTCCTTTTGCTATCCCTTTGGATTTCTGCACCACACTTTCCATCCTCTGCTAAAACACTTCTCAGATATTTAAATTGTATCTGTTTAATTCTGGTATCTTCAATTTATAATTTTGGGCCATTTCTTTTGCTAACAACCAAGCACTGTCTTGATTCTAAGTTCTTTCTTTCCTTCACTATGTCCTGTAGTTCTTGTAGAGCAAGAGCCTTAATGTTCTTCTATCCTGCCTGCTGCTACTCCTGCCTCTATCACACTTCACTGAATTCACCCTGACTTCTCTTTTCTAACTGCTGCTGTATAAGTTTATTGTAAAAGTTAAATTGCTCCAGTTGCATAATCATTTCGTTCACAAAATGTATCAACACTTATGGGACAGAAATAACTTAACCAATTCATTTAATGCTTACTAAATATTCATGGCTGTTAGAGTTTCTATGCTGGCTGAAGAAAATATATTATTGATGGCGTGATTTTGGGTGGTAACACAGTGACCTGGCAATTTGGGTTTCATTGTTATATACAAAAAACTTGAGCCTCCACAAATGCTGTTATCCAATTTGAAAGTCTTGAGCAAATGAACAATTTTTTGAATTGAAAATCTCATATGTGCCATGTCACTTGAGGACACAGGCGATCATGGCTCCCCACAACTTTCCATAACTTGTGGCTCTTAGTTTTCTCTCTTTGATAAGGCCCCCATCTCTTGTTCTGCTATCCATTCACACAAGATCATCAGGTAAAACACTATCTTTCAATATGCCCCATGATTGTTAGGTTTTCCAAGCCTTCCTTCCCCTTTTTATATGTCCAAGGAATTTCAGTTGTTTTTTTTCCTGATTTTGAGTGTGAGTGTTTCTGACAGGACATAGGAAATTGTGAAGTTCCATGATTGCCTGTCTCATATAGCTTTTAGTTTTACCCCCTTTGCTAAGCCCCACCCCTGTTCTTTCATCTATTCAGGTAAGTGGCTTGCTGCCTTCCCCTCTCACTCTTGCTCTCAATATGCTACATGAGGATCAAGTCTCCCTAGTCATCCTTCCTGAATATGCATCCAAAGAATTTCAGCCATCTTTTCTTGACTGAGTAGAAGTGTTCTTTCTGGTGTCATTTTCTTTAAACCTGCATTAGTCATGGCAGGTGCTTTGTTACCCCCAAATTTCTGAAGTATTCATAAATTCTAGTTGGTTTCTTTTGCTCCTTCTTATTACTCTTCTGGCTTAGTGGTGTGGCACAGTTGTAGTAGGAGGGAAACTGTCCATTTTCAGAAATCAGAGTTGTCTAATGCAGAGTTAAGACTTCCTCATTGCATACTTGGCTTCATCCATCCTTCTATAGAACTACATTTCTGCTGGCATTTCCTCATTACTGTAACAAATATATTTATTATGTTGACAGTATTGAAACCAGTTCAGTGATCTTTATTAATGAAGATACAAGTTTGTTTAGGAATAATGTCATGACTTCATGTCTGAAATAAAAGCTGAGCTTTTCTGAACCTGTGTTGAAATTATATTTTGACTTTCAATATAAAATGTTAACAAAACCGAAAAAAGAAAAAGAAGAAAGCATTACAAAAACAGATCAATCTTTATTAAGAAATGTTCAGGAGAAAAAAAAATTGATTACAAAATATTGAGCACCAAGATAAATTTTTAGATTCTTTTCCAATAAAAAATATAGAAATTGATATAAAAAACATTTCGTGAAAAATATGAACCAGTTGATAAAAAATTCATTAGTTTAAAAACGAATAAATAAAAACGGGGTCAAGTAAAAATGGATCACAGAAAACTTTTAAATTAAAAACAACCAGATTTAACAAAAGTGAAGTAGGTGAAAGCAAATTCTTTTATGTACAGGAAATGAAATTTAGTTTTTTTTTTTTTTTTTTTTTATTTTCATCTTACATTCTCCCACAAAGTGTAAAGCTTTTTAAGTGTTCAGTTCATTTGTTCTACATCTAGCAAATGTAGAAAACCTGTATCCCTGGCACTAGAGAGGCAGGATGTAGTTCAGACTCCTTAGTTTTTGCTAAAACTAAGAACTCAACATTGTGCGTCGTGGTGCAGTGGATATTGGCTCAAAATGAAAAATCAGGCAGCTGAGTTCAAATTCCAGTTGAATTCATTGCAGTTACTCATGCACAAATACCTTTCTCAAAGGTATTTGTGCATGAGTGACTGCAATGTATCATTCGAGACATGATCGCCCAAAGCGTGTTTGACATATGGCACTTAACTGACTGACTGAAGAACTCAACAGAAAGCTAAATGTAACCTCTTGGCCTCAATATATTGACCTGAAAAATGAATTACAAAACTTCACTTTTGTCCCTCACCCTGAAACATTAGCTTCTAAAACTTATATGCTTGGGCAATCATGTCTGTTTAGAGACATGACTGACTGGGCAGAAGATATTCCTGCAGTAGGTTGTGATTACTTTCTGTGATAGACTGGTTGCCAACCAAGGCTATAGAACCTAATCTGTCCTGCTATTTAAGCCATAGCTGGAGAGAAAAAAAGATGGATTAATACCTTTCTCAAGGATATTTGTGCATAAGTGAATGCAATGAATTCAACTGAAATTCAAACTTGGTTCTTCAATTTCTTGTTCTGAGACAATATCAACTGCACCACAATGCATACTTTTATACAAGTCTTAAATGTAGAAAAAAAATGTTCACAGGTCTCATTTCAGGAAACAAATATAAATGAACAGTAGAAAAAAATGTATTTAAAATCAAAACAAAAAAAAATCTTTACAATTGGTAGGATAACAAATCTTTTGAAAAATAAAATTAGGTATTTTAAAACTTAATGTCACTTAGCCAGCCCCTAACATCATTCACAAATATTATTATAGAGTTCATTAATTGGTAGAATGTAAGACTAAAGGCAAGAGATGATATGCTAGAATATGACAAAGACATGTCAATAGATTACCAAGACATTCATACCAAAATATTTATAGAGCTCAATGGTAGGTAGGGATGTAGGAAGCTCTGGAGAGAGGTAGCATGTTTCTAGCCTGGCTGCTGCTTCCTGAGCACTGAAAGGACAGGTGTATTGGTTCTCCCCCATCCTCAAAATCTTTCATGTCTGTCTCAAAATGCCACACTCCACTATCACTGGGCATAGGACTTTGCTACAAAGGCTTTGTGAATTTATCAAAAGAATGATTGAAGTCACGTGTTTGAGGTCAAGATGATCCACCATGTATTTGAAGAAGTTGGCTGCAACTTTGTCTGAAAAGAGATGGACATGCTAAAAAGCTCCAATAGCCCCACATACACAGCATAATGAAAGTTGAAACAAGGAACCTTGTACCAGATTGGCTATCAAGATGAGTATACTATTGATGAAATCTCAAAATGTAAAATAATATTTGCCACTTCTTGAAATGTGAGAAGACTGACAAAAAAAAGGGGGGGTGGAAGCTGTCTGAATTGGCACACGAGTAAAAGAAGGGTACCTGACATGTTGTCGAGATTTTTGAAGTAAGATGGCTGAACTTTGGAGAACATATTGCAGAATATAGCTGCCTATTTTACTGTTGTGGAAATAGGGCTTGGTTTGTTTATTTAATGGCATATCAACTCCTTATGGGTCATTTAAAGCCAAAATTTAATTTTTCTTGGGAGTTTTGGTAATTATTATTAAAACCTATTGAGAAGAAAAAGAAGAACAACAAGAACAGCAGCAGCAACAACAACATTATTATTTTTTTTGTTTTTTAATTACTTAAAAAAAAAAATATTATTCTTCCATAGTGTTTTGGCTGGTTTGGGGGTTCACTCACTATTTCCACAAGCTGGGACCCAGGCCTATCCTGTAGAAAAATGAACAAATATATCAACAAAGCAAAACAACTTTCAACATCACAAAAAAAAAAAAATCTATGCACCACTGGCAGACCATACTGATGGCAAAGTGGAAACATTTTATACCAAACATTTTTTTTTTTTTTTTTAAATCATATCACCCCAAGCATGGCGGTAACGCCACTGATGCGCAAGGGGCCTATGTAAGAGTGAAAAGATTGGAAAAGAGAAAGCTGGAAACCACATCCTAAACAGGAAACAAGGGATGAGCCTCTTCACCTGTTCAATAGACATGGGTGGAGTGTGAACTGGGCGAAACTACAAGAAAACATTGATACAAAGAATAAGAAAGATATATTATCTAAGGAGACCAAAACACGTAAGTTGGGAGTGATGCATAAAGAGATTCAAAAGAAATCCCGGGTCCCTCATGCAATAAATTGGTGAATGACAGAGGACTAAACATGCTAGAATTTGCCAGCTGCAGTATGTTTCTTGCAAATATACTCTGTAAAACTAAAGACTCCTGACAAAGGACCTGGCATGTACCTGATGGAACATCAGTCAATCAGTTAAGTGCTATATGTCAAATGCATGGGTGATCATGTCTCTTGATTCATAGGCAGAAGATATTTTATTTATAAATGCATTTTTAATAATAAATGGTCAGTAAGAATCTATTTTATAAATAAATTAATTGGAGTTTTTAATATAGTACAGAATAAAAAGTAATCTAAATTTACAAATACATGTACGTACGTACATCTATATGTAGATGTTTACAATTTGGTGATCTTTACAGTACATTGCATACTCTTTATTTGTGAATGTGCCCTAAGTCATAAAATAAAATGATTTTGTAAAGATAAATAACAAATACAGTTATTAAAATTATTTGGCAATAGTAGAAAATAAACCAAATTATGTTAAATTTATCAATATTTACATTGTGGATGTAGATGGCTGCGGATTGTCAGTATCAACAATACGGTAACGTAATTTTATGTGCTTTAACACTTTTTCTAGTGATATAACAACTTCCATATTTGAGCACTTTTATGCAGACAATGCTGGCTGTGACACAGGTAGGATGACCTGCAGGTCATTGTAGATCAATTCTCTTTATCTTTCGATGCTTTTGGTCTGAAAATAAGCATAAAAAAGCCATGGTGATGTTCACCCCTTCTTCTCCAAGTATGCCCTACATCAAACCATCAATTGTAGTAAATGGCACCACACCTTGAAAGTACAATATCAAGGGATAGTGCTCTCTGGATGCTAAAATTTTCTCACACATTCAGAAAGCAAGCGTCACATTAGGAAAGCTGGAAACACAAATCTGGGCATATAGGGTTATTAAAACCAATGTCAATATTTTTTTTTTTTATAAGCGTTTCACCCCGAGCAAGGCATGTCACTGCCACTACTGTGCAGGGGGCTACGTAGAGTGGAGAAAGGCTGATTAAATATAGGAAATGTCAGAGGGTGGGTGATAGGCGGGTAAGGATACCGAGAATGAGGGTTGGGTAGATGAGAGTGTTCTGAGAATAGTTGGGAGTTAGTGTGATAGGAGGTGTCTATTGACCCTACATTTAAACACCTGGAGATTGTAACTGTCGGGAAAGCAGACTTGTGGAAGGGAGTTCCACAGGCGGGAAGCACGAGAAAAGAAGCTGTTGGAGTAGAATTTACAGTTACATCTTATTTGTTTAACTGTAAAAGGGTGGGACCTAGTTGCTAATCTAGTATCTCATGTAACCAGTGATCTAAGCTCATTGGAGCAGAAGCCATGGAAGTACTTGTAGAAGAGGCACAGGGAAGCCACATCACGCTGGTGAGAGAGCGGCTGCAGCCGGTCTGCCAAGTCAGTATCAACCACGTTACAGATCCTCCTTTGTATTTTGTCAAGAAGCCCAAGGAGAGCAGCAGGGGCACCCGACCAGATATGGCAGCAATATTCAATACACGGGCGGATGGTAGATTTGTATATGTGCAGAATAGATGCAGGTGGGAAAAATTTCCGGGCCCTGCATAGGGAGCCGACTTTCATAGCAGCAGATTTGGCAATGGATTCAATATAGTCATTCCATTTGAGGTCCGCCGAGAGTGTAAGGCCAAGGAGGCGTAGTATTTTACTCTCTGGGAGGCTAGCCTGTCCCATGCTAATGGGAGGTAGATGCGATTGTCTATGGTGGTTAGTTGATAACAGCTTTGTTTTAGATGCATTGAAATTGACGAGCCATTTCTTCCCAAGGACGAGCCATTTCTTCCCATTTCTTGCATGGGTCGTGAATCGGATTAGCTAGGTATAGGATAGAGTTACTGAAGACCATCCCAAGTTTTGTTCCCCCTCCCATTTTTCGGCCTTGTGCCATAATTCTATGTATAATAGAATAAATAAAAAGATCAAAGTGTAGTATCTGTTCCACCGTGATATTTGCTATTACTTTGGTTTTGGGCATCTGTATTCCAGCCTGAGTTTATCGCTCAGGCCTGCGTAAAGTAGCGTCTTGACGCGAAACACCGGAAAACAGTTGTCCGGTGTTCGGCCTCTTGGGAGGCAATGGCCTCTAATAGGCCAGAGGAAGTCGTTCCTCCCACCACGGCCTCGGTGGGGGGAAAGGAGGGTGACTGGCAATTACCGCCACGGGAGTCACCCTCCATACCAGCACCAGTAGAAGTACCAGGACCCGTACTGGCACCGGCAGCAGTGCCAGCAACTGGATACCCCAAACCATCGACCTCTGGACGGACAGGGGGAAAGGGTGTGAAGAAAGGAGAAGACTACTACGAGAGTCTAAAGGAGAAGTATGATAGTTACATACAAGGCACGGAACTGTTGTCAGTGCCTGATCGGCTGGCCGACATCGAGGCCCGGATAATTACACTTATCACAAAGGACCTCAAGTCGAAGAAAGCAATCGGAGTCAGCCGAGAAAATGTGGAGGAGGCTATTAAGAAGCTTAACATCAAGGCGAAGGGCGTTGCTAGAAGAAGCAACGCAGTATGGGAACGTTCTGTTAGGAACGGCCGAGGAGGCCAAACAGCTGGCCGGGGTCAACCTGGAGACCGAGAAGATATGTCTACTCACGGAGTACATGGGGACGCGCAAACTGAAGATTACTTTGCACGGCGTCCCCACGGATATCTCTGAAGATCATGTCGGCGCCTTTTTTGCAAGGTACGGAAGGGTGGCAGAGGTCTCCTCAGGACGTTCAAAGGCCGGGTACCTGACGGGAGATATGACCCTGCAGGTCACACTCTCTAAAGAGAAGACTGAGGAGATCCCCAACATCCTGACGTGCAGAAAGAGGGCCATCTTCGTCATTGTTGAGGGCCGGAAGCCTTGCTGTTGGGTGTGTGGAGCGGCCGACCACGTAGCCAAGGCGTGCTCGACAAGGAAGCCGACCCCAGACACCCAGCCATCCAAACAGCAGGCGGGAAAAGGAAAGCCGGCACCTCCATCACCAGCACCAGTTCCTGCAGCACCTTCATCAGCACCGGCAGTGAATAAGGAGGGCGAGTGGCAGGTGGTGGCTAGGAAGAAGGGAAAAACGCCTTCACCATCAAAGGCGCCTTCACCAGCAAAAACGCCTTCACCTGTCAAGGCTCCCGCCAAAGCGCCGACAAAACCTAAGGAGCCGATGGTGGAGAATTCGCCCTCCCAAAAACCAAGACCAGAGAAGATGGAAACGGATCGGTCAGGCTCCCTGAAACGAGGAAGGGAGTTCGAGGAGGAGGAAGAGCAGCTCGAAGCGTCAAAAAGTCGCAGAAGGAGCCGGAGTAGGCAGAGGAGCAGAGAAAGGAGCACAAGGACTACCAAGTGTGTTTCACTGCCGGCTTCTCCGGCCAGGATTTCCTACGCACAGAAAGCGAGGAGCCTCCCCTCGTCCCCGCAGAAAGCCTCCCAGTCCCCGACCTTCAAGTTGACCCCCTTGAGGCAGCGGTCATCAACCCCCACCCACTCCCCTTCTCCTGCACCCGCTCCCGCTCGGGCCAAAAAGAAAAAAGGCCTGCCCCAGGGGGAGGAGCTCCTCAAAGTCAACACGGACATCGCTTCTGAGTGGTCGTCTCAGAGGCGCAAACTGTTAAAACCGCTGTTGAGGCTAAATACCATTGACGGCATGTCTACAGAGAATCCAAGGAACTTTCCCCAGGCCCCAGGTGTCATCACCCTGGTACGCAACACCGGTGGCAACCTGAGGGTCTGGGATCATATAATAGAAGCAAAAAGACACTTTGCAAACATTAATATGGTCAAGGAGAACACTCCTGAGCTTAAAAAAATGAGCAAAAATTGTGCTGGGAGATTCCCGGTTTTACTCCACCCCTGTTTATATAGGGCGGTAAAACTTATGTATCCTACGGACGTTGGCGGCATTGTCCTAGACGGACGGATTACATCTGATGTAGGAACAGGGTCCCTAGGACAATCCGTCGGGGTCCTATCTGCCAGAGATTTCCGTCCCGTATGCGATTAGTGCCTTTGTTGCATGTTCTTTGTTTTTTCTTTTTCAGAACTAAAAGATGTCTATTAAGATAGCCAGCTTGAATGCGAAGGGCCTGAGGGATCGGGGTAAGGCGGCTCGCCTGCTTCGTGACCTCTTGTCCTTCGGCGTGGATGTGGCCGCGATCCAAGAGACTCACTTTGTTTGCGAAGTCGACTCGTGTGTGCTGTCTAACGACTTTGTCGTCTATTCAGCATATGGGAGCCGGCATGCCAGAGGTGTTTCTTTGCTGGTCAAGCGTACCCTGGACGCGAGGATTGACCTTGTCCATGTCGGTGCCGAGGGCCGGCTGATCGTGGCCGACATTGCAGTGAAAAGCAAGTCGTTCCGGCTGATTGTGGTTTATGCGCCCAATGTTCAAGGTGAGCGAGTCTCTTTCTTTCGGCTGTTGGAGCCCTTCATGGTGGATTCAACACGGCTAATCTTAGTTGGGGACTGGAATGCCATCCTAACCCCCAAATGGGATAGAGGAAGGGGTGCTAGCGGGAGGAGTGGTGATCGTAGCCTGGTTGATCTGATCGGCGAATTTGGTCTCGTCGATAGATACCGGGTCGATCATCCGGATGGGAGCATGTGGACGTGGGCGCTTAATTGGCCTTCTACCCGGGTATCCGCGTACCTGGATAGGATGTTAGTGAGAGTGGCCGACATAGACTTCTTAGAATGTCCAACGTTCCACTGGTTAGGCTACTCGGACCACAAACTCGTTTGTGCCCGGGTGGTGTTAGAATTTAGGCCTAGGTTGGCTGGTTATTGGAAGTTCAATCAGTCCTTACTGGACAGGCGGGACTTTCGTGACCAGCTGACTAGAGTAGTTCAGCGGGCGTTAATTGGGCGAGTCATTGGGAGTAAGTGGTGGGTTAGTCTTAAGGATAGCATTAGGTCTTTCGCCACCTAATACAGCCAACGGCTCAACCTAGATAAGGCTGCGAAGGCAAAGACACTTAGATCTAATTTCTCCCGGGCGGAGGCTGGTGGGGATCCCCTAAAAATAGCCGTAGCCAGGGAGGCCCTGGAGCGTTCGACTAGCGGGCGCTACATGGGCCAGGTAATTAGACATAAGTTAAGCAAGATGTCTTCCGAAGCTGTGAACATGGGCGCAGAACTGCGCAAGGAAGAAATTCGCCGAGCCGGCGACCGGTACATTCGAGAGGTGCGCGACCCGGAGGGACATCTCCTTAGGTCCACTGACGACATGTGCGAGGCGTTCCGGCAGCATTTCGAACACCGTTTTACCAAGGAGCCTGGTCTCCGCGACGAGGAGTTTCGCAGCTATTTGGCTGACTTTCCCCGGCTTTTGCCGGCTGAAGCGGCTAGCTGCGAAGGGGAGATTACGGAGGACGAAATCTACGCGGCTTTGAAGAAGGTCGGCAGTGGCAAGTCGCCAGGTTTGGATGGTTTGCCCTATGAATTGTACTTGAGGATGTCGCACCTTTTTGTCCCGATCTTGGCTGTCGTGTTCAACCACTGGTTTCGGCAGGGGTCCATCCCCGGTCGGATTACCAGGGGCGTGATCACGCTGTTGAGAAAAGGCAAGAAGGTTGGGAGGGAATTAGATGATTACAGGCCCATAACTCTGCTAAACACAGAGTTAAAGATTTTGGCCAAGATCCTGACGAATCGCTTGCAGCTAGTTGCCGAGTCTCTGTTGGAACCGGATCAGACTTGTTCTGTGAAGGGACGAACAATTCAGAGCAACCTGCACTTGATTCGCACGATCATAGAGGGTGTAGAAGACGACGATGAGGCCGCGCTGATCAATTTGGATCAGTCCAAGGCATTTGATAGGATTGACCATGGCTACCTGGCTGCTGTCCTGCAGGCCGCCGGATTCAAACCCGACTTCAGCCGCTGGATTAGCCTTCTGTATCGCTCCCCCAAGGCTGTGGTACAGGTGAACGGGAAGCTGTCGGGCGCTTTCGCGCTGTCTAGGTCGGTCCGACAGGGTTGTCCACCGTCGTCTCTCCTTTACGTCCTGGCGTTGGAGCCGCTACTTCGCCGGCTAAGGGACGAGACGTGCAGTCCGGTCCTGCGTGGAATTGCTGTCCCTGGTGGAGCTCGAGCCAGGGTTTCCGCGTACGCCGATGACGTAACGACCTTTGTGTCCTCCCGCAGGGACATAGAGGCGGTACAGCAGGCGCTTGAACGGTACGAGAAGGTGACAGGGGCCAGAATTAACTGCGACAAGTCATCCGGCTTGCGGTTAGGTGCCTGGAAGGGTGTTTCCCTCCCGGGGCCCTTCAGCTGGACGGACGGGCCGGTCAAAATCCTCGGAATTTGGTTCGGTCCGGACTTACAGTTGGAGAAAAACTGGTCAGAAATACTGGCAAAGGTCGGCGCGTCGGTCAAGACTTGGCGTCGACGGAGTCTCTCCGTGAAGGGCTTGGCGGAGGTGTGTAACACATACCTCTTTCCCATGATCCTTTACCGGCTGTCAGTACTTCCCCTTTGTGACGATCATGAGAAGGCGCTCGAGCGTTTGCTATTCTCCTGTCTGTGGAGAGGACGCAAACACATGGTCGACAAAGGAGTCTGTTGCCTCCGTCCGTGTCATGGGGGTCTGGGGATGCCACACTTGAGGAGCCAAGTGCTCGCTTCGAGGTTGGCATTTCTCAGGCGCGCGTTGGAGGAAGATCGGTTGCTTGCGGGGGGTAGTGAGGGACATGTTCCCTTGCCTTACTATCACTCCCCCCGACCCTATGGCTGACCGTCAGGCCTTGGGTGCGACCGAAATTCCTGCTCGAATGTCTGGCGGCCTTGCAGGCCATTCCACGGTCCAGTGACCTTTCACAGCCTAGGAGAATCTTCTATCGGGGATTAGTGGAGGGCGCCGTGAAGGATAAGCTGTGGAGTAAGCTCGGCATGTCGAGAGTGGAGTACCGCTCTCATTGGTCTTGGGCGCCAGGTGCGGATTGGCTCAGCAACTCTGAGTTTTCTCTGACCTGGCGATTGGCTCGGAATGGTTTGTCGCTCAATGACAAGCGTTTCGCAATGGGCCTGGCGGATTTGCCAGATTGTGAGCGTTGCAACCTTGGAATTAAGGAGACGTCTGCGCACGCCTTCTTCCATTGTTCGCGCGTTCGGCCGTTGTGTGAGCGTGTCGGCGAGTTGACTGCTCGTATCGCGCCGCGGGAGCTTGTGCTCATTGATCGCGCATACGCTGTGGACAATGTGTCGCCCCCGTACTCTGGAGTGAAGCGGATGGTGTTTCTGTCGCTACTGGCCACGGCTAGAATGGTGATTTGGATGACGCGTCTGGAGGAAGTCTTGCGGGGAGGCCGTCTTTCGGATCAGGATCTAATCCGATATTTTGAGCACCAGCTCAAAATGAAGATTAGAACTGAACGGAAACGGCTGCACCCGACAGAGTTCAGCGAAAGGTGGATACATGCAGCGAGCCTGGTTCGCGTGACCGGGGCTAGCCTTGATTTTCTCTTTTAGATCTGCTAGTCGCATCGGGGTGGATTCCTTTGGAACTCCTCCCACGGTTAAGGTAAAAATTCTTTTGTATACCTAGTTAATGTGAGTGAATGTGTTTGTCCCGGCCTGTTCCCGGCTCCATCGCTTTTGTTATAATCCAGTTCGAGATCCCCATTGTCCATTGTTATTTTGTCCCGTTTCATTCTCGGCTGGGTCAGCCTTATATATTCTCCAGTCCAATTTATTTTGTACCCGGCTTCTCCATTCCCCTTAGAAAGAGAGCTTCTTGATTTTGTCTTCCAAGGCAAAATACAGCGGCCTCTTTAATTACGAGGGTGTGTTTGGGTCTTACTAACACTATGTATATGTATTGATTTGAAATTGTTTTTGTTTCTTCTTACCCCCCCGCCCATCATGTCATTTCATGCAATATTTTTAAAGTTATTTTTGTAAATTTATTGTACAAACCACAAATTTTTATGTGCATTTGGGGCGTTTTTGTAGGTCCCCGGTATGTTTTTGCGGTATTTTGGTGCATGATAAGTATGAGTGTTGATGGACAAATTTTTATGGTGAATGAGAACCATTGTAACGCATGTATGGGTCGTGATTCTGATTAGCTAGGTATAGGATAGAGTACGGTAGACCAACCCGAGTTTTGTTCCCCCTCCCATCTTTCGGCCTTGAGCTACAATTCTTGTGTATAAAGAATAAATAAAACGAGCCATTTCCTTCCAAACCTTGGTTACGTGGTCTTTTGGGAGGATCAAAGTGTAGTATCTGTTCCGACTTTTACTGTTCTTTGTTTTTTTTTGCTAGGCAACTGTTTTCCACCAGAGTTCATTGCTCAGGCTGAGTGGAAGTAGTGTCTCTCGGGACGCGAAACACCGGAAGGCCAGAAGTGATCGCTCCTCCCACCACGGCCTCGGTGGGAGGAAAGGAGGGTGATTGGCAACTACCGCCACGGGAATCGCCCTCAGTTCCAGCAGCACAACCAGGACCAGCAGCAGGACCCGGACCAGTACCGGCACCGGCAGCAGTACCAGCACCTGGATCCCCCAAACCCTCTACCTCCGGATGGAAAGGAGGGATGGTTCCCAAAAAGGGGGAGGAGTATTACCAGAAGCTGAGGGAGAAATACGCCAACTACATTAAGGGCACGGAGCTGTTGTCGGTGCCGGAGGAGTTGGCCGATATCGAAACAAGGGTCGTATCCCTGATAACCAAGGACCCCAAGACACATAAGTTTGTGGGGATCAGCAGGGAGAGCCTTGAAGAGGCCATCAAGGCCCTGAAGATTAAAGCTAAGGCGGTGGCGAGAAGGAGTAACGCCATGTGGGATGTCCTGCTTGGCACGTCCGAGGAGGCCAAGCAGTTGGCAGGAGTGGTCCTGGAGACCAAGTCGCTCCAGTTCCAGACGGAATACATGGGAATGCGCAAGTTAAAGGTGACTTTGCACGGCGTTCCCATGGAAATTTCCGAAGATCACATCGGTGCCTTCTTTTCAAACTATGGAAGGGTCGCCGAGGTCTCATCGTTGAGGTCCAAAGCGGCTTTCCTGACCGGAGACATGGCCCTGCAGATGACACTAACGAGGAAACAGATTGAGGACGTTCCGAACATCCTCACCTGCAGGAAGCGTGCTATCTTTGTCATAGTGGAGGGCAGGAAGCCTTGCTGTTGGGTCTGTGGGGCGGCGGATCACGTCGCCAAGGCGTGCCCAACAAAGAATCCGGCCCCAGGGACCCAGCCAACGAAGCAGCAGCAGGAAAAACCGGCAGTGAAGCAACCAGAAGCTTCGACGGAGGCGAAATCGTCAGTTCCGGATAAGGAGAACGCCTTCTCCGACCAAAACGCCCTCACCACCTCAGTCGCCTTCGAGGTCAAGGGGGCCCTCATCACCCAAAGCATCCACCAAGCAGGGGAAGGCAAGAAAACCTCCCCAGAATGAGGGCCCGGAGGAAAAACCAATGGAAGAACCTATGGAAACACAGCGATCGTCGTCGTTGAAACGTGGACGGGAGGAGGAAGAAGAACAGCAGGAGAACTCCAAAAGTCGGCGGAAAAGCAGAAGCAGAGAAAGGAGTTCTACAACACACAAGTGCTCCTCGCTTCCAGCCTCTCCGGAGAGGCAGACTTATGCGCAAAAGGCAAGGAGCCTTCCCTCTTCCCCGCTGAAGGCTTCCCAGTCCCCAACCTTCAAATTGACCCCGCTAAAACCAGTTACTTTAACCCCCACTCCCACCCCTTCTCCTATGCCCACTCCCACTCGGGCAAAAAAGAAAAAAGCCCTGCCCCGAGGGGAAGCGCTGATGAAAATAGAGGAGGACATCTCTGCAGAGTGGTCATCTCAAAGACGTAAATTGCTAAAACCACTTTTGAAGATGACCTCTGTAGACGGCTTATCTACAGAAGACCCCAAAAACTTTCCCCAGGCCCCAGGAGTAATTACCCTTGTGAGAAATACCGGGGGTAACCTGCGGGTCTGGGACCATATTTCAGAAGTGAAGAGACATTACTCTAAAATAAGAATGTTTCAGGAGAACACTCCTGAATTGAAGAAAATGGCGAAAAATTGTGCTGGGAGGTTCCCGGTTTTGCTCCACCCCTGTCTTTATAGGGTGGTAAAACTAACCTACCCCACGGACGTCGGCGGTATTGTCACAGACGGACGGATTACGTCCGATGTAGGAACTGGTTCCCTGGGACAGTCCGTCGGGGTCCTTTCTGCTAAAGATTTCCGTCCGGTATGTGACTAGAGAGCCTTTGTTGCCTGTTTTTTTCTTTTTCTCGTTTCAGGTTTAAAAGATGTCTATTAAGATAGCCAGTTTGAATGCGAAGGGCCTGAGGGATCGGGGTAAGGCGGCTCGCCTGCTTCGTGACCTCTTGTCCTTCGGCGTGGATGTGGCCGCGATCCAAGAGACTCACTTTGTTTGCGAAGTCGACTCGTGTGTGCTGGCTAACGACTTTGTCGTCTATTCAGCATATGGGAGCCGGCAGGCCAGAGGTGTTTCTTTGCTGGTCAAGCGGACCCTGGATGCGAGGATTGACCTTGTCCATGTCGGTGCCGAGGGCCGGCTGATCGTGGCCGATATTGCAGTGAAAAGCAAGTCGTTCCGGTTGATTGCGGTTTATGCGCCCAACGTTCAAGGTGAGCGAGTCTCTTTCTTTCGGCTGTTGGAGCCCTTCATGGTGGATTCAACACGGCTAATCTTAGTTGGGGACTGGAATGCCATCCTAACCCCCAAATGGGATAGAGGAAGGGGCGCTAGCGGGAGGAGTGGTGATCGTAGCCTGGTTGATCTGATCGACGAATTTGGTCTCGTCGATAGATACCGGGTCGATCATCCGGATGGGAGCATGTGGACGTGGGCGCTTAATTGGCCTTCTACCCGGGTATCTGCGTACCTGGATAGGATGTTAGTGAGAGTGGCCGACATAGACTTCTTAGAATGTCTAACGTTCCACTGGTTAGGCTACACGGACCACAAACTCGTTTGTGCCCGTGTGGTGTTAGACTTTAGGCCTAGGTTGGCTGGTTATTGGAAGTTCAATCAGTCCTTACTGGACAGGCGGGACTTTCGTGACCAGCTGACTAGAGTAGTTCAGCGGGCGTTAATTGGGCGAGTCATTGGGAATAAGTGGTGGGTTAGCCTTAAGGATAGCATTAGGTCTTTCGCCACCCGATACAGCCAACGGCTCAACCTAGATAAGGCTGCGAAGGCAAAGGCACTTAGAGCTAATTTCTCCCGGGCGGAGGCTGGTGGGGATCCCCTAGAGATAGCCGTAGCTAGGGAGGCCCTGAGGTGCTCGACTAGCGAGCGTTACATGGGCCAGGTAATTAGACATAAGTTAAGCAAGATGTCTTCTGAAGCTGTGAGCATGGGCGCTTCATTGCGTCGGGAAGAAGTTCGTCGGAGCGGCGATCGGTACATTCGAGAGATACGAGACCCGGATGGACACACCCTAAGGTCGACTGATGGCATGTGCGAGGCGTTTCGCCAGCATTTCGAGCACCGGTTTACCAAGGAGCCTGGTCTCCGCGACGAGGAGTTTCGCAGCTATTTGGCTGACTTTCCCCGGCTTTTGCCGGCTGAAGCGGCTAGCTGCGAGGGAGAGATTACGGAGAGATTACGCAGCTTTGAAGACGGTCGGCAGAGGCAAGTCGCCGGGTTTGGATGGTTTGCCCTATGAATTGTACTTGAAGCTGTCGCACATTTTTGTCCCGATCTTGACTGTCGTGTTCAACAACTGGTTCCGGCAGGGGTCCATCCCCAATCGGTTCACCAGGGGTGTGGTCACGCTGTTGAGAAAAGGCAAGAATGTTGGGAGGGATCTAGACGATTACAGGCCCATAACTTTGCTAAACACAGAGGTAAAGATTTTGGCCAAGATCCTGACGAATTGCTTGCAGCTAGTTGCCGAGTCTCTGTTGGGAGACAAACAGACTTGTGCTGTGAAGGGCCGGACAATTCAGAGCAACCTGCACTTGATTCGCACGATCGTAGAGGGAGTAGAAGACGACGAACGAGCTGCGCTGATCAATTTAGATCAGTCCAAGGCATTTGATAGGGTTGACCATGGCTACCTGGCAGCTGTCCTGCAGGCTGCTGGATTCGAAACCGACTTCAGCCGCTGGATTAGTCTCCTGTATCGCTCCCCCACGGCTGTGGTGCAGGTGAACGGGAAGCTGTCGAGTGCTTTTGCGCTGTCTAGGTCGGTCCGACAGGGTTGTCCGCTGTTGTCCTTACTTTACGTCCTGACGTTGGAGCCCCTCCTTCGCAGGCTAAAGGACAGGGCGTGCAGGCCGGCCCTACGTGGAATTGCTGTCCCTGGTGGAGGCGCTCGAGCCAGGGTTTCTGCGTACGCCGATGACGTATCGGTTTTTGTGTCTTCTCACGGGGACATAAGAGCGGTACAGAAGGCGCTTGTACGGTTCGAACAGGTGACTGGGGCCAAGATTAACCGCGACAAGTCGTCCGGCTTGCGGTTAGGTGCCTGGAAGGGAATCTCCCTCTCGGGGCCCTTCAGCTGGACGGACGGGCCGGTCAAGCTCCTCGGAGTTTGGTTTGGTCCGGACTTGCAGTTGGAGAAGAATTGGTCTGAAGTACAGGCAAAGGTCGTTGCGCTGGTCGAGATTTGGCAACGAAGGCGGTTGTCCTTAAAGGGCTTGGCGGAGGTGTGTGCCACATACCTCTTTCCCAAGATCCTTTACCGGCTGTCTGTACTTCCACTTTGTCAGGCGCATGAGGAGGCGCTTGAGCGTCTGCTAATCTCCTTTCCCTGGAGAGGACGCAGGCATCACGTCGACAAACATGTCTGTTACCAACGTCCATGCAATGGGGGTCTGGGGGTGCCGCACTTGGTGAGCCACAAGCTTGCCTCCAGGTTGGCATTCCTTAGACGTGTGTTAATGGACGACGGTTTGCTTTCGGGGGTAGTGCGGGACGCGTTCCCGAGCCTCACTATCACTCCCCCGATCTCGAGGTGCTGCCGTAAGCCTCGGGAGCAATCCAAGTTCATTCTCGAATGCCGCAAGGCCTTGATGGCCATTCCGCGGTCCAGTGACCTTTCACAGCCTAGGAAGCTCTTCTATCGAGGGCTAGTGGAGGGTGTCGCAAAGGATCGACTCAGGAGGAAGCTCAGCATGATGGAGGGTGAATATCGCTCTCATTGGTCGTGGGCGCCGGGATCGGAGTATCTCAGCAACTCTGAGTTTTCTTTGACCTGGCGATTAGCTCGGAATGGCTTGTCTCTCAATGACTCGCATTTCATAGTGGGCTCGGCGGATTTGCCGGACTGTGAGCGTTGCAACCTTGGTATCAAGGAGACGTCTTCGCACGCCTTCTACCATTGTCTGCGCGTTTGCCCATTATGGGATCGAGTCGGCGAGTTGACTGCTCGTATCGCGCCGCGGGAGCTTCTGCTCATTGATCGTGCATACGCTGT
The DNA here is from genome assembly GCA_037127315.1 of Ascarosepion bandense. Lineage (NCBI taxonomy): Eukaryota > Metazoa > Mollusca > Cephalopoda > Sepiida > Sepiidae > Ascarosepion > Ascarosepion bandense. Next base: position 1,505,603 of record JBBBDQ010000451.1, read on the forward strand.
TGACAATGTGTCGCCACCGTACTCTGGAGTGAAACGAATGGTGTTTCTAGTGCTACTGGCCACGGATCGAATGGTGATATGGACGACGCGTCTGGAGGAGGTCTTGTGGGGTGGTCGTCTTGCACATCAGGATCTGATCAGATATTTTGAGCATCAGCTCAAAATGAAGATTAAAACTGATTGGAAACGATTGCACCCGACAGATTTCAGCGAAAGGTGGGTAACTGAGGTGAGCCTGGTTCGCGTGACTGAGGCTGGACTTGATTTTCTTTTTCAGACCTGCTACGTCGCATCGGGTTGGATTCCTCTGGAACCCTTCCCATGGTTAAGGTTAGTACTCATTTGTGTTCCTAGTTAAGGTGTATGAATGTATGTCCTCGCCTGTTTCCCGGCACTCTGATTTTGTTATGATTCAGCGCTTGACCCCCTATTTCCCTTTTTATTTTTACCTCCGCTTTTGTCATGCCTGAATCAGAATTGTTTCATTCCCAACCCAAATTTTTTTGTGCTCCTCCCCATTCCCAGTAGAAAGAGTGTGGCTTGATTTTGTCTGACAGGCAGAATACAGTAACCTCTTTGTTTATTTGTGGGTGGGTTGGGACCAGCTAACACAATGTTTTGTTTGTTCTTTTTTTGTTTCTTTTTTTTTATTTTGGGATGTTACATCATACCCCTTCTCCCGTGTCATTTCACTGTATAATTTTTAAAATATATATTTTTGTATGAAAAAATTATGAAAAAATGAACATTGTAAAAAGAAATTTTTATACACATTGGGTTTTTATATAGATTCCCCGGAGTGTTTTGTGGTATTCTGGTAGATGATAGGTATGAGTGTCGAAGGATAACTTCTTTTGGTGATAGAGAAAAATTGTAACGTATGCTTGGGTCACGAATGAAATTAGCTAGGAATAAGATAGCGTACTGCACGACCAACCTCAGTTTTGTTTCCCCTCCCAAACTAGGCCTTGTGCCACAATTGTGTAGTTTAACACAATAAATACACATTTCCTACCCCAGGCCACTACAAGACTTGTGCCCTGACATCTTTGCTGTACTCTTCTGAAGATTTGGCATACACAGAAGGCACATTAAAGGGCTAGAGAGATTCCATCAGAAATGCCTGAGACACATCCTCAATGTCAAATGAGAATCATATACACCAGACACTGTTGTTCTTTGAAAGAGTGAAACACTGAGTATTGAAGCTATGATAATGCTGAGTTTGAGTTTTGTTTAATAGCATATCAGCTTCTGTGGGTTATTTAATGCCAAAAAGGTAGGGTTTTAAAGTTTGTTTTTTTTTGGTTTTTTTTTAATGCTCGATTATAGTGAGAAGGGTGATTTATTCAGATTTTGATGAAAATTTAAAAATTATTTTTTTTATTTTAGAAAACTGAAGATGTCTTCTAGTTTTGTATTTAAAAATGTATTACTGGTAATAATTTTATAGTGAGAAGGGTGATTTATTCAGATTTTGATGAAAATTTAAAAATTATTTTTTTTATTTTAGAAAACTGAAGATGTCTTCTAGTTTTGTATTTAAAAATGTATTACTGGTAATAATTTTTTTTCTTCAAAATGTATCTTTTTCTATAGTCTATTTTTATGTATATATTTCTATAAAAGTTTATTTTTTATACTTTCATAGTGTTTTGACCCCAGTTTGGCAGTTAACTATTTGCCTATAACTGGGGCCCTAACAAGTGCTACCACTCCAGGTCAGGGTGGACCTGGGATCAACAGCAATTAAGAGGTGGTTCCATGTTCCTCACAACCTTGCTGCCAGATACAGTTTAGTCATACCCAGGACCATATGATAATGCTGAATCAGATGTATTGTCCAGGTACATCATAAGAATGAAGGATACTAGACTTCCCAAACAGCTTTTTATGGAGAGTTAATGGTAGGGAAGCGACCTCAACACAAGCCATGGAAAAGATTCAAGGACTGGGTCAAGGACAACTTAAAAGCAATGGACCTGGATGCTGAGAACTGGAAGGTTGAACTGAAGAATCAAGCTTTATGAAGATCATTTCTATGAAAGAGCAGAATGCGACAACAAAATCAGGGATGGCTGTCATGATTGCGGTTGAATGCCTTCAGCATGATCAGTTGAGGGGTGAAACTCAAGGGTATCACCAAAGAGTTACCAGATGTGAGCATACCAACTTGGAAATGTGATGTCTGTGAGTGCATCCTACTGTTGAAGGTGGGCTACATGAAACAGCTGAAAGAGCACAATAGAAACATCAATCAATCAAGCCACACAAACTTGCCTCGACATCCAACAAACGATACCAGTGTTGTCAGCAGAAAGATTTGTGAATCTGCATCTGGCCTGAAGAGACACAGAGTGGTACATGAGAAATTGATAAAGCATCCAGATCCAATCAACTCAGCCAATATGACAAAGTTCTTATGTCATATATGCAAGAAACCAATGAAGTCAAAAATCACCTGCAAAGCCATGGACATTTAAGTACAAAAAGTGGAAGCTACTCTGAATGAAGGTAAAAAAGAGATGGCAAATCACCTGACAAGATGGAGCAATTAACATATACATACATTAATTTTCATTTATGTGTTTAGCATTCTGATGTAATGCCAGGTGACGTTGTTTTTTATGACAATGCCAAACTTTTGTACGATATCTATGAAGACCATTTCTATGAAAGAGCAGAATGAAACAATAGGAAAAATATACACACTTGCATATGATGCAAGGTTCCTTGAGAGCACCACACTGTGCCTCTTTGGCCTCACTTTTTCAACCAACCTGAAGTGGAACGAACGTATTGGATCTATAGATGTATCTACTACTAAGAACGTTGGATCTCTGGGTCGGCCAGAAATCTTTCTTGTCAGAATCCATCTTGCCTCTATGTATTTAATTAATATTGTTCCCATATCTGGTTGGATGCTCCTGCTATTTTCCTTGAGTTTTCAACAAAATCCAAAAGATCTGCAATGTTATCGATCCCGACTTGGCATCTCAACTACTCTGATGAGCTTTTTCCCCTGATGCCCCCCATCAATGTGAATTTAAACGTGCTACTAGATTGGAATCTAGGTCCCACCCTATTACCACTGAAATGATTAAATGTAACCACTACTTCCACTAACAGTTTCTTTTCTCACTTTTTTTTTTTTATAAATCATTTCACCCCAAGTAAAGCATTCCACTGCCACTGTTGTGCAAGGGGGTTACATAGAGTCGGGGAAGTGATGGGAAAAGGATGGTTAAATATAAGAAATGTCAGAAGGAGGGTAATAGACGGGTAAGGGTACCAAGAATGAGGCTTAGTTAGATGGTGAGAGTGTTTGAGAGAATAGATGCAAGTTAGTGTGATAGGAGGTGTCTATTGACCTTACATTTAAACTCCTGGAGATTGTAGCCGTTGGGGAAGCAGGCATGTGAAAGGGAATTCCACAGGCAGGAAGCGCGAGAAAAGAAGCTGTTGGAGTAGAAATTACAGTTACATCTTATCTGTTTCACTGTAAAAGGGTGGGACCGAGTTGCAGTGGACGTAGCAATGGATTCGATATAGTAATTCCATTTGAGGTCTGCTGAGAGTGTAAGGCCAAGGAGGCGTAGTGTTTTACTCTCAGGGAGGCAAGTCTGTTCCATGCTAATGGGAGGTAGGTGTGATTGTCTATGGTGGTTAATTGATAGCAGCTTCATTTTGGAAGCATTGAAATTCACGAGCCACTTCCTACCCCAGTCCACCACAGATTGGAGGTCCTTTTCAAGCTCGCCAGTGAGGTTCGCTTTGTCGCCCACACCGGGTTTCTGATCAAGGCGAGAGTAAATTGTGGTGTCATCGACGTACATGCCTACTTGGGATCTAATGGCATCTGGGAGATCATTAATGTAGATCAGAAAGAGCGTGGGACCTAGGATAGAGCCTTGTGGGATGCCAGCATTCGTATGGTAGTTTTGGGAGGCATGTCCGTTTAATACTACCTTCAATGTGCGGTTAGAGAGGAATGACTGGATTAGATCAAACAAATGTCCAGTTATACCATAGCTCTGCAGTTTGCACAAAAGGCCAGCAAGCCAGACTCTGTTGAATGCTTTGGAGATATCCAAGGCAACGGTTCGTGCTTCGCCATTCTTGTCGAGAGCCTGGTATATGTACTCAGTAATGGTCGTTAGCATATCAGCAGTAAACCTGGTGAAGTGGAAACCGTACTGTTTGTCCGAGAGAAGCCTGTGGGCCGTGAGATGATGAATCACCTCAGCGTTGATAATGGCTTTGAAAATTTTGCCAAAGATCAGAAGGAGGCTGATAGAGCGGTAATTAGCGGGGTCCGAGGGTTCACCAATATTCTTAAATATAGGAACTACAGAGGAGGACTAACAACAGGCAGGAAAGCAGGAAGCAGATAGGCAGAAGTTATTGAGTTTAGAGAGGACAGAGGAGAGTTCTGGGGCACATTTCTTCAGGACTATGATTGGGATTCTATCACCACTGCTCGCTTTGTGAGGGTCAAGTTTTGAGATTATCTTAGAGACCAGCGAGGGTGTAATGTTGACGTTATTCACTTGAGCCTTAGTTCTAGGTGGGAAGTTGGGAGTAGGTACTCCTGAATAATCCAGTGTCGAATTGATAGAGAATCTACAAGCAAAGCATTCAGCCTTGTCCGCAGAGGAGGGGGAGGACCTCAAATTCATTGATTAGAGGTGGGTATTGGAGTCTTACTCTTGTTGAGCACACTTTTGCAGAGTCGCCAGTAATCTTTGGCACCAAACTTAGAGGATGCTATGTGTTGTTTCATTCTAGCTGCAAACACCAGCTTAGCTTCATTTAGAATTTTTTTACACTTATTACATGCTGAGGCAAAAAGGCGCCTATTTTGGTCCGACAAGTTGAGCCGGAAGAAATGGTTCCGGTGGGCAATGGCAGCCGAGCAAGCAGGCGAGAACCAGGGAGACGAATTTGATTTAAGCTGGAATTTCCTAGCAGTGATGAAGGCCAGCCTTAACCCAAGAGGAGACATCGGACGCACAGTCTTCGACGGGGAGACCGAAGACGTTGTTCCAGGGGACGTCACAGAGGAAGTCTCGGAACAAATCCCAGTCTGCTCTCTGGTAGCAGTAGGATGTTCTGCTGGTCTGGGTTTCTTGGGTACCTAAGATATCAGGTGAGTTAGTTTGGAGGAATGATTCTACGCTGTTAAAGTTAGCACGGATACCACGTATGTTTGTGCCCACCTGTGGAACTCCCTTCCATTTAATTGCTTCCCTGATAGCTACAATCTCCAAAAATTTAAATGCAATGTCAATTGCAATCTTCTGTAACTCCTGTACCCAGTCTTTTCTCTCACTGTAACCTCCTGCACACTAGTGGCCATCTGAACTAGGAGTGAAATGATTTGAAAAAAAAATGTTGTAGAGCAGTATATCATGATAAATTTTGTATTATAGTAGAGTTGAATGCTTGCAACATTTTGTGAAAGTAAAGAATATGCACCATTCAACATAAGATGTATGGTGAGTAATTAAATTTTCTAGAGCATGTGTGAAGTGCGAAGCATCGTTAGAATTTTTGCGTAGTATTATAAATATTTACAAACTTGTATGAAAAACTAATAATAGTATATATACCATCGTTTTGCTTTTATTGGACTAAAAATGGGAGATTTGGTTTCCTTTTGTTATTAACAGATTCCTCTGAATTATATATAATAATTAGAAAATATATTTGAAGAGTTAAATGGGGAAAAGCTTCTAATAGTAATAAGGATTAAACAGAAAAAACAATTTTAATAGAACGGGTAACTTAGTATTTATCAAGAGCCTACTAGACATGTAAGAAATTGGTTTTATATTGTTATTCAATGATAAACTGATCCCCAGAATTATCACATTTTTAACATAATAACTGAAAATATATCAAGATTCATATATGTAAACCTAAAGATAGTGTGTGTGTGTGTGTATACATAGAGATAGTGTGTGTGTGTGAGCGCGCGCTTTATACATAGAGATAGTGTGTGTGTGTGTGTATACATGGAGATAGTGTGTGTGTGTGTGTATACATAGAGATGGTGTGTGTGTGTGTGTATACATAGAGATAGTGTGTGTGTGTGTGTGCCAGGGTAGTGTGTGTGTGTGTGTATACATAGAGATAGTGTGTGTGTGTGTGTATACATAGAGATAGTGTGTGTGTGTGTATACATAGAGATAGTGTGTGTGTGTGTGTATACATAGAGATAGTGTGTGTGTGTGTGTATACATAGAGATAGTGTGTGTGTGTGTGTATACATAGAGATAGTGTGTGTGTGTGTGTATACATAGAGATAGTGTGTGTGTGTGTGTATACATAGAGATAGTGTGTGTGTGTGTGTATACATAGAGATAGTGTGTGTGTGTGTGTATACATGGAATGAGTGTGTGTGTGTGTGTGTGTATGTACATAGAGATAGTGTGTGTGTGTGTGTATACATAGAGATAGTGTGTGTGTGTGTATACATAGAGATAGTGTGTGTGTGTGTGTATACATAGAGATAGTGTGTGTGTGTGTGTATACATAGAGAGATAGTGTGTGTGTGTGTGTATACATAGAGATAGTGTGTGTGTGCGTGTATACATAGAGATAGTGTGTGTGTGCGTGTATACATAGAGATAGTGTGTGTGTGTGCGTGTATACATAGAGATAGTGTGTGTGTGTGCGTGTATACATAGAGATAGTGTGTGTGTGTGCGTGTATACATAGAGATGAGTGTGTGTGTGTGCGTGTATACATAAGAGAGATGGTGTGTGTGTGCGTGTATACATAGAGATAGTGTGTGTGTGCGTGTATACATAGAGATAGTGTGTGTGTGCGTGTATACATAGAGAGATAGTGTGTGTGTGCGTGTACATAGGATAGGTGTGTGCATGTATACATAGAGAATGAGTGTGTGCGTGTATACATAGAGATAGTGTGTGCGTGTATACATGGAGGATAGTGTGTGCGTGTGTACATAGAGATAGTGTGTGCGTGTATACATAGAGATAGTGTGTGCGTGTATACATAGAGATAGTGTGTGCGTGTATACATAGGAGGGTCAGTGTGTATATACATAGAGATAGTGTGTGCGTGTATACATGGAGGATAGTGTGTGCGTGTATACATAGAGATAGTGTGTGCGTGTATACATAGAGATAGTGTGTGCGTGTATACATAGAGATAGTGTGTGCGTGTATACATAGAGATAGTGTGTGTGCGTGTATACATAGGGAGCAGGTGTGTGCGTGTATACATAGGATGGTGTGTGCGTGTATACATAGAGATGGTGTGTGCGTGTATACATAGAGATGGTGTGTGCGTGTATACATAGAGATAGTGTGTGCGTGTATACATAGAGATAGTGTGTGCGTGTGTGTGTACATAGAGATAGTGTGTGCGTGTGTGTGTATACATAGAGATAGTGTGTGCGTGTGTGTGTATACATAGAGATAGTGTGTGTGTGTGTATACATAGAGATAGTGTGTGTGTGTGTATACATAGAGATAGTGTGTGTGTGTGTGTATACATAGAGATAGTGTGTGTGTGTGTGTATACATAGAGATAGTGTGTGTGTGTGTATATACATAGAGATAGTGTGTGTGTGTGTATATACATAGAGATAGTGTGTGTGTGTGTATATACATAGAGATAGTGTGTGTGTGTATACATAGAGATAGTGAGAGATAGTGAGAGAGTGAGAGATAGTGAGAGAGTGTGAGAGAGTGAGAGAGAGTGAGAGAGTGTGAGAGAGTGAGAGAGAGTGAGAGAGTGTGAGAGAGTGAGAGAGAGTGAGAGAGAATGAGAGATAGAGAGAGAATGAGAGATAGAGAGAGAATGAGAGATAGAGAGAGAATGAGAGATAGAGAGAGAATGAGAGATAGAGAGAGAATGAGAGATAGAGAGAGAATGAGAGATAGAGAGAGAGATAGAGAGAGAATGAGAGAGATAGAGAGAGAATGAGAGATAGAGAGAGAATGAGAGAGAGTGTGAGAGATAGAGAGAGAATGAGAGATAGAGAGAGAATGAGAGATAGAGAGAGAATGAGAGATAGAGAGAGAATGAGAGATAGAGAGAGAATGAGAGATAGAGAGAGAATGAGAGATAGAGAGAGAATGAGAGATAGAGAGAGATAGAGAGATAGAGAGAGATAGAGAGATAGAGAGAGATAGAGAGATAGAGAGAGATAGAGAGATAGAGAGAGATAGAGAGATAGAGAGAGATAGAGAGATAGAGAGATAGAGAGAGTGAGAGAGTGAGAGATAGAGAGAGTGAGAGATAGAGAGAGTGAGAGTGTGATGGATAGAGAGTATGACAGAGACAGAGAGAGTGCGATAGACAGAGAGAGTGCGATAGACAGAGAGAGTGCGATAGACAGAGAGAGTGCGATAGACAGAGAGAGTGCGATAGACAGAGAGAGTGCGATAGACAGAGAGAGTGCGATAGACAGAGAGAGTGCGATAGACAGAGAGAGTGCGATAGACAGAGATAGAAAGAGAGAGAGTGATAGATAAATGCCATAATTTTTGACAACATAACTTATTAAGGGTGATAAGAGCAACAAAAACAATTATCCTTGAGCAGCTGATTAGATATTTAACTGATATGACATTGAAAACAATATCTCAAGTTTTTTAAGGATAGTAATTATTTTGGATGTGTGTAGTGGTGCAGTAGATATCGACTAGGAACAAGAAATTGGGGAGCCTAGTTGAATTCCTTGCATTCACTTATGCACAATTACCCTTGGGAAAGGTATTAATGCGTTTCTTCCCTCCAGTTATAGGTTAAATAATAGGACAGATTGGGTTCTACAGCCTTGGCTGGCAACCAGTCTACCACAGAAAGTAATGGCAACCTACTGCGGGATAATCTTCTGCCCAGTCAGTCATGTCTTTTTCGAGACATGATCACCCAAGTGATTTTTCCGAGCCAATTAATTCAGCTGGGTGTGTGCTTGAAGTAGCTACATATGTCAGGCAAACTGAAGAAGAAAAACTCCATTCGTCCGAGTTGGTCGGTTCGGCATTTGATCTCCATTAATTAGGAGTTAGAGCTGAGTGTCACATCGCCTGTCCCAACTGCAAGAATAACTCTGAACGAAATAAAGCATTGATTAAATTCATCCAAGTTGTGGAAGTTTGTTTCTTCAATAGTTTATCTTATGCCCCCAGCTTGATACTTTGACTTTTTCAACCAATCCCCGGCAACATTACAGCGTGGAGAATGGCTGCCAGAGAAATTGCCCGGACCTTCAACTGGGATGTTACAATTGGTGCTCGTGACTGCAGGATTTGGAACCAATGGAAGTGCCACTGGATGCTAAAGCTTTGATTTCAATGAACCAACGCGATTGGACAGAAAACGAAACAAGACAAACGGAAAAAGGAAATTGAAGGAAGAACCACTTTAACAACCAAATGAAGTACTCAAGGAACCTCAGCAGACAGAAGAGTTTCTTTTAGACTTTTGATCATCACACCCACTAAAAGACATTCTAATTGCTTGGTATAAGCTTAAAAAAAAAAAAAAAAAAAAAAAAAAAAAAAAAAAAGAAAGGAAGAAAAGGGAACCCGTAATCAACAAGCACCTATTCACTTAAGGTAAGCCAAATTCTTTACTCCCTTATTTCGTCTGTTCAAAATTCTCACTGGCATATTCTTGGTATTGGTTTCGAATTTTTTTTCTTTCTTTTGTCACTTGTTAGAGTTGTAATAGTTTAGTATGGATAGGATTCATGTTATCGGATCAAGTAGGTCGAGAATACCTGTGTTTAAAAGGTAGATCTTCCAAATTCCAGGCTTGGGTTAAGGCAAAAAAAAAAAAGAAAAAAAAAAAAAAAGAAAGAAAGAGAAGAAAAGTAGAATACACAAGCTTTCGCAGACAGAGATAGTTAATGTGGCCTACGACTACTCAGATGGAGTAGTATCAGAATATATAGGGCTGTATTTAGAGGATCATCCAGAATGTAGTTGGGATGAACTTTTGAAACAGCTAACTCATCAATATGGTGATTGTACTAGTGCAGCTAATGCCGCAAGGGCTTTAATTAAGGTTAGACAGAAAGAAGGAGAAACTCTGCCAGAACTAACGAGTAGGATTCTAGGACTGGCTAAGATAACATATAAGGACACAGTTCAACGAGAGGGCGAGGTAATTCAGATGTAGTTGGCGGAGTTTTTCATGGACACAATCGAAAACCCGTTCGTGAGAGAAGACACAGCCAGGGCATACCCAACCATTCTGACAGAGGCATTCAATGCAGCACAGCAGAGCCTCAGGCTGCATGAAAAACTGGCAACTTCTCAGGAACAAATGTGGGGGGGTGCGGAGGCAAGGTGTTAGAAGACATGTAGGACCTCCCCCAGAAGAATGGGGGATGGTGGAGGTATGGTGAGCTTCTTAAGGTAAGATTTCCTGGCAGATCCGTAAATAAATATACCATAATCTAATTGGGATCGGATTAGGGCTCTGTATAAGTTGATGAGGGCTTGACAATCAGCTCCCCATTTTGTATGGGCAACTACTCGTAAGAGTTGTTAAGCACGGGCCGTTTTAGATTTTAAATGTCTTATATGAGGTATGAAAGAATTTCCTGTCGAATATAACTCCCAACAATTTATACTCTTTAATGACTGGTATTTTCGTGTCTTCCAGCTTTATGACTGGGTCATTGTGCATTTTCCTCAGTTGACAAAAATGCACACATTTTGTTTTGCTTTTAGATATCTTGTATCTGTTTCTATGTACCCAATGTATTATTTTATTGATGCATTGTTGCAGTTGGCATTCTGCAGTCCTCATATATTTTGATCTGGAAGTAATGCAGAAGTCGTCAACATAAAGATAGTCATCAATTCCAGTAGTGAGGCACTTTGTTATACTGTTAATTTTTATACTGAAAAGTGTCACCAATAGGATACTCCCTTGTGGGACTCCCTCTTCTTGCTTGTGAAGGTTTGAAAGTGTGGATCCAATTCGAACTTGGAACTCCCTATTCGACAGAAAACTCTTAATAAAGTTTGGCAATCTACCTCGCAGTCCAAGTTTATGGAGAACTTTCATTATTCCAAACTTCAAGGGGAACCAAGGGGGAAACCCATTCGCCTTGGCTGAGACGGGGATACACGACCAGTATACTCATATTGAGAGCGAGTCTTGAGCCTCTTCAAAATTTTGGTTGTATAACTCTTTAATTTAGCAGTGATGAAAGAGTCTTTTGCTCTCAACACGGTTGACCCTCAGGCCCCGCCTTCTGGATCATTTAAGATAAAGGGATGTGAGATGCTCCACTAATATATTTCAATAATACTTTTGAGATAGACAGAGATATATATGAGCTAGGGCATGTCAGGACCAGCCGATTGATCGGATTGGGCCTCTCCAACCGCCCGTCTAGCCCAGGTAAGGGCCAAAGTGGTGTGTTGAAGGAACATGACCTCTTTGCACCCGGGTCATGAACTTCTCAACTACCAGGATTCCATCCCCAAGCATTACAGGTTGCCACCCACGGCCAACAGGTAGCCCCCTTGGGGGACTTTTACCCCTTGCAGAGGTGCAGTCAACATATTCTGAAGCCCTGCCGACAGGGCGACAATACACGTGCTGTCTCAAATCCCCCGGGCATTAGAAGAGGAATCTGTAAACATTATATCTGAGGTGGATGACAGGGCGTACCAGATAAATGTGATTAACTCTCAGCGAATTGATAGGCAAACCGGCTTAAGGGAACTGGAAGACTCAAGTGACATTGAAGAGGACCGACCCCCGAAATATTCTGCGAGTACAAAATGGATGATGAAATTAAGAATCTAAAGGAAGCGATAGAAGCGGGTCGGGTGACTGAAGCATGTGCATGAAAATACCTAATACAAGAAGATAGGCTATATTATCTCTCCGACAGGGATGGGAAAATGAGGCCCCGGCTGTACATAGCTAGATCACTCCGAAGTAGGATACTAGCACAGCACCACAACACCTTAAGACACATGGGCATAGATAAAATGTACGGACTTATCAGTAGGAAATATTACTGGCCAGCTCTGTACAAAGAAGTGACTGCATATGTGAATACCTGCATCACATGTCAGGTCACAGCCGATAAACATACGATAGGACTTCTTGTGGAAATGGACACTCCAGCCTATCCATTTGAGAAGGTTATCTTAGATATTTCAATGTAACATAACAGAGCTATTTTATATATGTGTATGTGTGTGTATATACTCGAGATACAGCTTCAACAATATATATCTCAATCAATTAAGTAACATATATTCATATTTTTGAATCCCTAGTAAATGCAGTGCCAAATTTCATTTAGACAAGGGATTCTTGAGCTTGGGCAATTTTTCTGTTTTTACAGCATTTTGATAGGAAATTCAGTATTTGCTTTTGTTACACATTCTTATATCAATCCACATATATAAACAAACATTATTTTTCAACTATTGTGTGTGTGTGCGCGTGAGAGAAAACTTAAGATATTCATAATACATTATAACAACACTGTAAAAAATTTAAATATACATAACACAGCACATTTATACAATTCACTACACTAAAACTTTTTTTTAGAAACAACTATCTCAGACATTCGGCAAATATTTGATAGATGAAGACACTATAAGGGTATGTCATTGCAAAATGTAATTTGTATTTTTTTTTTTTTTTTAATCATATCACCCCAAGCAAGGCGGTAATGCCACTGATGTGCAGGGGGCTATGTAAGAGTGAAGAGATTGGAAAAGAGAAAACCGGAAACCATATCCTAAACAGGGAACAACGGATGAGCCTCTACACCTGTACAATAGACGTGGATGGAGTGTGAACCGGGCGATAGTTTAGTCTATTTACTCCAATTGAGAAAAAAAAAAAAAAAAAAAAAAAGAATGGAAAAGAGTAAAAGATTGGAAAGAGAAAACCGGAAACCACATCCTAAACAGGGAACAAGGGATGAGCCTCTACACCCGTTCAATAGACGTGGGTGGATGGATGGAAAATTGTGTCACATGACTGATGATAAATAGATGCATGCTGGTTTGCCACTGATACATATTTTGAAATGTGAAGAAATGTGTATAATCGATAATTATTATTTTGAAAAAATTACTTAGAGGGGAAGAAAAAAAAAAAAAAAAAATGAAACTATGTTAGAGTAAACCACTGAGGATACAGTTATCTCCCTTTCTAAGGAAACCTCATAAAAAAAAAAATAAAAAAAAGAGAGGATAATTTCATATTTCTTTTCTGCTGTATATTAAGTTGTTAAATAAATTCATTATGTTATAGACTTCTTGTTTCATTCTCCTTTCCTATTTTTTTTTATCATATCAGCCCAAGCAAGGTGGTAATGCCACTGATGTGCAGGGGGCTACGTAAGAGTGAAGAGATTGGAAAAGAGAAAACTGGAAACCACATCCTAAACAGGGAACAAGGGATGAGCCTCTTCACCTGTTCAATAGATGTGGGTGGAGTGTGAACCGGGTGATAGTTTAGTCTATCTATTCCAATTTGCAAACCTGCATGAAATCTACTTTTTAACCAATAAAAAGGATCGGTTCTGATCTGAAGAAAAAATGAAGGAAAAAATTTACGTAGCCTGTGTGAAATGTATTCTGACCAATAGAAAAAGGAAGCGACTTACACAGAGAAAAAGTAGCAAGCCAATGTCATTGTTAGAGAAAGAAAGTTGAATTAAAGATACAAGGAAACAGAACAGAAAGACCACAACAACCACAATGTAGCAAGAACATTTTAGGCCGCTGATCAGACAAAACTGTCGACCCACATTCACACCTTACTTTCTCTCTCGTGCTGCTTTCTTTATCTCTCCTCCTAATTGTTGTTATATGTCGACTTACCAATGCAACCTAACAAGCTATGAGCCAAACAGGTTATGAGCCCAGAACACAAAATATATTATTTGACAGAAGAGAAAAGTATTGTGAACAGTGGGAAGTAAAACTCATCAACGAAAGTGATGACATATCGAAAAGAATCAGTGATGAAAATATACATGAAGAAAAACACACAACAAACCAGTCAGTACATGCTTCAAATACAACAAAAATGAGAAAGCGAAAGATTGCATACAAAACAGAAGATAGTGTGAATTTTGTGAATGAAAAATATGAAACAAAATTTTGTAGAAAAAGAGACAATATGAATGATAAATGCAAACTTATAAAATTTGAAGAGAATTTTGATCCAAATGAACATTTTATTGAATTAGCGAATGGATCAAAAAAAAATGTTGTACAGAAAAAAGGAATTATCAAATTAATGTTATATGATGTAAAAGGCATTAAACACATTATGTATTTAATGTTATGTTTCAAGTTTTAACCAGAATATATTTTCCATACAAGCTGCCTCAAAAAGGAGCGTTCTTATAAAATTTCCACAGAACTCTGCTTCATTAACCATGGAAAATTGAGCAAAGTTTAATATAAAGAGGCATGGTCGATTATATCATTTGGATAAACGTATAAAAGGAAACACGAAACAAGCCAAACATAATCTCAAAATATGATATAAAATATTAGGTTAATGTAATGTCCTGGACATTTGAAAACTATCAAGTGGTGCGAGAGGGATGAACATCACAGATAAAATATCCTTGTCTTCATGTGAAATACGTACTCTAAGTAAAATGCCTGAATTCAGATAAGAAACTGATAAAAAAAAGCAAAATTAACCTTTGAATTTGTTCATTGTGATTTAGCTGGCAAAATTAAAACCGACTAGCAGGGGTGGATACAAATGTTTTGACTTTTACAGATGATCACTCCAGATTCAAAATGTTTTTTTCTCAAACATAAAAATAACACATCAGAAAGCACTGAACAATTCTCAGCTGGCTGTGTACATTTTAGAAGTTAAATGTAGAGAAGTGACAACGGGTCGGAATTCATGTCTCTTAACCAAACACAGCATAAAAAATCAGCATCATATTCGCTTCATCAAAACGGAACTGCTGAAAGAAGGTGGTGCATATTATTCAAAATGTCTAGATGTATGCTAATAGATGAAAAATACTGTTCAAGCAAAGCAATGGCTTGATAAGTGTTATTAGGACTCTGCTCTGTTGAAACAACAGTTAAGAGGTGGTATGCTGACTTTAAAAGCGGTCATACAGACAAAAATGATGCTGAATGCTCAGGTTGCCCAAAATTGGCAGTTGTCACGGAACCTCCGCCCGCAAAAAAAACCACAACTTGTTTTGGCAGAACATAAATTGAAGTTACGTGAGATAGCAGGAGTTGAACATATCAGAAGGCAGTGTATTCACTATTTTGCATGAACATTTGCCACTGAGAAAATTATGTTCAAAGTGGATGTTGCAATTGCTCACAGTCAAACAAAAACAACAATGCATCGGCGATTCAGAGCATTGTTTGCAACTGTTTTAACACAACAAGGTGTTTTGGCATAAATATGTGACAATGGATGAAACATGGATCCACCACTTCACTCCGGAGTCAAATCAGCAGCCAGCTGAGTGGACAGCAGCAAGTGAAAGTCGTCCAAAGCAACCAAAGATGCAAACATCAGCAGACAAGGTTTTAGCCTCCACATTTTGGAATGTGCAAGGTATTTTTTTCATTAATTACCTTGAGAAAGGAAGAACCATCAATAGCAAATATTATATAGCATTATCGGTGTGTTTGAAGGAAGAAATTGCCAAAAAAAATTACTACAAATGAAGAAGAAAAAGTGATCTTTCACCAAAACAATGTACAGTGTCATAAGTCAATCACAACGATGGCGAAACTACATGAATTGCACTTCAAACTGCTTCCACATCCACCCTATTCTCCACATCTGGCCCTCAGCAATTACTGGCTGTTTGCAGACCTCAAAAGAATACTCCAGAGAAAGAGATTTGGCTTCAATGAAGAAGTGATATCAGAAACTGAGGTGTATTTTGAGACAAGTCATCCTACAAAAAACGCATCGAATTGTTAGAAGTTTTGGAATCCGTGTATCACCCTAGAAGGAGACTATGTTGACGAATAAAATCGAATTTTACCTAAAAGTTGTTTTATTAGTTAGGCCCGAGATTTATTGACTGATGTGTTAAAGTGTAACTTTTGGTGCTTATGACAGAAAGAGTTGCAACTGTACTTAAACCAATGAAGATGCATTTACAGTATACTGAAGTATGAAATATCAAATTCAATTTGTGCACCAAAACAGTCAAAAAAGAACACCATTATCTTTTTGTAAGTAAACCATGAAGATGGATCCAATTTTTTAGTACTTCAACATTATTGAATACACACAAAGTGTCACAGACATTAAAAATAACAGATTTTTAATACAAACAAGTAAGTTTTCCTTGTAAAATATGAAAAAGATATTGGCTATGACTGGGCCCAATCGACTATCCATACATAGCTCATCTATTTGCCTATCAAAACCAAATGCAACAGAGAAGATGGAAAAACTGGTGAAATCAATGAAGACAGTTTCAGAAATTTGAGAATGATGAAGAAAAATGACTGATATCAGATATCCGCACAAATATCAATGGACTCCTCATGAAGAACATGCGTAAACAGACTGCTGATGTCAGACAAGCACATAAGCTTACCATTAGATTCGAAGGAGTCATTCTATAACAAGTTGACAAAACTAAAAGAATCCCTAATATAATTTACATTTTAAGTTCTGGTTGCAACAAAATAGCCAACATTTTTGCCAGTTTGTGCTGCACACACCCTACAATAAAGAAATGGTCATAAACAAAGATTGTTCTTATGGATTTTAAGTAAACCATACAATCTGTAGAGATGCAAAGTGGTGAAATGGATAGCAACTTGGAATAAGAAATCAGAGAGCCAAGTTCATTATATTTACTTCCATGAAAATATCTTCTCTCCTTCACTGCCATAGCAAGACAGACTGGGGCCTACAGCCTTGGTTGGCAACCAGTCAAGAAGAAGGGAAAACTAAATTTAAAATAGGCTCTATCAGACTATCTTACTCAAGACAACATTGTTACAGCACAAGTGGTGCCCTTATAAACATGATGAGATACAGGATTCATGATTATGGTACAATTAGTAATACGAACCCAATAATCCTGTGAATTTTTACCGGACAAAGCTGAGTAAATGTTTTTGGAATTTTCTGGTTCTGACACGAGTGTTATCCCATCACAATTTTATATATGGCACAAGTTCTATTCTAATAGTTCTTTTTCCCTGTGGAACTTTCTTGCTCCTCTTTCCACCTATGTTCTTTAAAAATTTAAATGCAATGTCAACCACCATCATCTATCTTCCTATATCCTATTCTTTTATTACCCTTTCTCACTAAAGTCAACTCATTCTCTTTCACTCTCAGTAACCCCTTGCATCTTAGTGGCATTATCGTGTTTAGAATGAAATGTTTAAATATATGTACACTACCGGCCATAATTATTAGGCCACCCCAGCTTTTTTTAAATAAATGAAGTATTTCATACTATTTTTAGCATTTATTGCCAAGTGGATAATTCTAAATGAAAAGAGAATGGTTCTTTTGTTATTATTATGTTGCAAAATTTTACAAGGCAGCCAGGAAGCCTTTGCTTCGGTCAGCCAATAAGAAGAGACTAGCATGGGGAAGAAAGCACAAAAACTGGACACCAGAACAGTTCATTTGATGCACATGTTATTGTGCAGTATTAACAAAAGAACCATTCTATTTTCATTTAGAATTATCCACTTGGTAATAAATACTAAAAATAGTATGAAATACATCATTTAAAAAAAAAAAAAAAAAAAACTGGGGTGGCCTAATAATTATGGCCAGTAGTGTATATGTATGGCTGGCCACTCATACCGAAGGATGCCTGTCCACTATGGTGGCCAGCTAATCCCTATTGCAGATGCCTTCTCTGGCACATTTGTGTTCATTCAATACCCACAGAGTTCACCTGTGGTTTATCTTGCAACTACACTACGTGAACCTTAGTTACAATTTCTGAGAGAAAGCATGTTATCTAACATGAACAACAGTCGGAACAAGGCCAAAACACTCAAACCCTCAGTCACAATGACTTGTGACTTTGTGCAAGCACAACCATCAACAACTCCCAAAAGGTCCCATCTACCCAATTTCACTCAAGGTTTGGATCAACCTGTGGTAGGAATTTAACACTGGGATCACCTCCTCCAGACCGATAACATCAAGAAGACACCTTCCTGCTGACAAATTGACTCTGGTGAGATTCAAACCTGAGCCTCATGGTCAGAAAGCAAATGTTCTAGCCATTCGGCAATGTACCCATTATATATATTTTTCATTTGTAAACAAGTTATTATACAACCTAGGTTTCTACCATGTGGTGTCTTCAGGCGATTTACCATAACTGATTTTATACATCGGTACCTCTACTAAAATTTTTAATCCCTTCTAAAATGTTTGAAATTTTGGCAGAAAATGTTGTTTTGATTTGAGTTAGCAAGTAACCAAATTATAACGAGAGTTTACAATGGAAAATGTAATATTACATCACTCACTTTTTTTCCAGTGACAAACACATTGATTTGGAAATTCTTGCAAAAATCAAATAATTGTGTTGGATTTTAATGAAACTTTCAGTACTCATTCACAAATGAATGAAAGTATTTTTGAAATTATTATTTTTTGAAAATCTTGGTTAAAAAAAAAAAAATTTTTTTTTTTTATTTTTTTTAAAAAAAAAAAAAAATTTTTTTTTTTTTTTTACATCTGTTACCCCCACTCTACAATCCATGAAATTTTAATAAATTTTACTTTATTGCAGTAAAATGGTTTTATTAGTTAAATGCAAAACTCATTGGGGAATATAAATCATCTATTTTGTTTTTTTTTAAATTTGGCCTCTGTATCCAAAACTCCGTTCTGAATTGTAAAATAAAAATGCAATAAAACTGATATTTAATTTGATTAGCTTTTAATTGCTAAAATAAATACTAAAAATTAAGGACATTATAGCATGAAGAAAAAAAAATTTTCAATTACTAAATTTGTTTGTGTGTAAATATGTTATTTACGTTCCATTTTTGAGTAAGTACGATGTTCCATAAGAGTCATAATGTTTCCATAATTATAACATCTGCAGTACTATAAAAATTAAATTAGATATTTTTACCATGCCTTAAACATAGTAATAACTTAATAATATGAAAAATACATAATAAAAATATAAATAAATAACATAAAATAACTTAGTTTGGTTATTTTAATTTTATTCTTTCTTATTAAATTAAAATTATTTTAAAAGAAATTTAAATTTTTATTTATTCAGAAAGTATATTCAAATGTCTGGCTATAAATATAAACAAGTAGAGACAATGGAGAGAGCAATAAATAAATATATTCGAAAATGGTTGGGTTTACCTCCAGGTCTCTCTGATATTGCGTTGTATTGTAGACAGGCAAAATTAAAATTGCCGTTTAAGTCAATTGTAGAAGAATTCAAATCCGATAAAATCAGGCTACAATTGATGTTAGATGACTCAAAGGATAAAGTAGTTAGATCGTTAAATCCTACTTTAAAAACAGGCAGAAAGTGGAAGGTCAGAGACACAATAAAAAGTGCTAACGACCATCTAGCCTTCAAAGAAGTCATTGGATACACTCAAGCTGGAACTCAAGGGTTAGGAAGAATTGAGAACCAGTGGTGGTCGAAAACGTCTGGGAAGGATCGCCGAAACATGGTCATCCAGGATGTAAGGAACGACGAGGATAATAAAAGACTCTTAAAAGGTGTTCAACAATCGCAACAAGGCCAATGGACAAACTGGGAGCAAGCCCTACAGAAATCTCTTAATTGGCAAGATATTTGGCAAATGGCTCCTATTAGGTTGAATTTTTTGATACGGTCTACGTATGATATGCTTTCGACTAAAAACAACCTAGTGAAATGGAAAAAAGAAAATGATCCAACTTGTCCCTTGTGCAAAGAAAAACCTCAGACATTAGAACATGTCCTTAGTTCCTGTAAGACAGCTCTGGCAAATGGAAGATATACATGGAGACATAATAATGTTTTGGATGAGTTGGTCAGAGTCATAAAAAAGTATATGAAGCCTGATTCTTCGAAGTCAACCCAAAAATTTGTTACAAAAGGAGGAAGAATTTATGCCTCTTCTAAACAGCCCAAAAACTTAGCTACACATGGACAAAACCTTAAATCTGGAAACGATTGGGAAGTCTCTGCAGACCTTTAAAGGCTGGAGTATCAATTACCCAAAAATAATCTCAAAAAAGGGTTTTCGACCAGATATTGTTCTGTTCTCAAATAAGAACATCATTTTAGTGGAATTAACAATTCCTTATGAAAGCCGAATGGAACAGAGCCATGATTTTAAAGAAAGTAAATACGACGATTTAAAATCACAGCTGGAAAAAGAAGGTTATAGTGTAAGCATTAAGGCCGTGGAAATTGGAGCAAGAGGATTTGCGTCAAGCACCCTGTACAAATTTTGGAGGGGTGAAATAGGAATAAAAGGCCGTAACAGAGCCCGCAGTATAAAGAAATTAATAGTTAGCAGAAAATGGTTCAATGTGGATTTGGAAAAAGAGAGACGCGACGTGGAATATGTCGTAATAGAACAATATGCTAACTTTTTCGTGCTAACGTGGAGAAAAACGTGAAAATATTTTTCTCTTTAACCATTTATTTTAAAATCAGTTTTGCTTTTCGTTGAAACGGTTGGTAAAATACAATGGGGCCTCACATCAGTGAGGGGGGCCGGTGTGCAATGAAAACCGTAGAGAGGAAGGCCCCGAAACGGTGCACATTCTCTCCTGATGACCCCAAGAGTAATAGATTATTTGAACTTTTACGAATTGGATTCCCAAAGACCGTCATAGAAGCATTGTGCCGATAGGATAAGTGGAATTTTAAAAGCTACCTTTTTGGTAAGTTTGAATTACTTTTGCAGTAATTTCCTTCTAAACTAAAATTCTATTAAAAATTATATATTTGCTGAAATTATTATTTTAAATTTTACTATTTAGTTAAAAAAAAAAAAAAATTGTTTTTTTGGCCCATATGGTCGCAATACTTTCCGTCTGACAACTTTCGGATCTCGTAAATCTTTTAACCCCCCCCCCCATTTGGTAATAAAGGTGATGACAGGTAGGGCTACCGTAGTTAAAGTTTTTTTTTTTTATTGTAAATTTCTGTCAGTAAGGAATTATTACTTGATTGAAATCAGATAAAGGTAAGTTTCAATTTTAAAAATTGACTTAAATGACGTGTCAGCGAGGTATATTTTATTTTTGCGAGATTTTTAAAACAGAAATTTGGCTACTGTTTACATACTATTGACAGAATGTGTCGATCAATCAAAGAAATGGTGGGAAATTTAACTTTAATTTGTCCGATTTCAATAAAAATTAGATTAAAATCAATATAATTTCGGTTTAAAAAAAAATACCAGTGTATTTTTCTTTCAGGAATTAAAATTTAATCTCCTGGCTTTCAATTAAAGCTAATTTTAAAGCTTGAAGATTACTTATTTTTAAAATTTCAATTTAAATTTAGGTGTTGAAAAAGTCACTGGAGGTGCCTATCTAAAATCAAAGCAAAATTTCAAGTGGAAAAAAAAAAAAAAAAAAAAGTTGATGCCAGTATTTAAACTAAAATGAGAGAGTTTCGAGAGTGTTCTGTTAGTATTTGTGAGAGTACCATTGGAGTCAGTCGAGACATAATATTATAACCTTTAGTAGCAAGTTATAACAGTAACAAAGTTATTTTGTAGCTCAGTCAGGTCAGGTACAGACAAAAATGACAAAGTGGAAAGGTTAGTCTTCCAGTGAGGGGCAGGATGTCTTGGAAACCCTGAATTTGAAATCTGGCTTTTGCTCACTAAATCTAGGTTAGTCCAACAAAGCTACAGTACTAGAACAAAGCTCAGGAATACACTCCTTCATGCTACAGAGTTAGACTAAATAGTGGAGGAAGGTTAGAAAAATTGTACAACATTAATCTTTCAAGTGAAGAGAGCCTGCCTTGAAAATCAGCATTCAAAAATGCTGGGTTTTCTGTATTTGAACATTGACCAGAAACAACTCATTTGTGGTCAAGCAGAAGTCAAGCAAAGAAATTTCACAAGTCAAAACCAGCAATTTTGCCAAAAATAGCTATCCTTTGCTATAGAGCTGTGAAGACTTAAGACTTTGAACTGATATAAGCTTTCAAATTCAACATATATATTTTGACAAGATATTACGTGTCAAGTCATTTGCCAGTGACCAATATTGCAAACCATTTTAGTTCAAAACAAAAAGAAATTTTAAAATCCACTGACCTGAGAAACATGCATTAGAAATACAAGATCAACAATTAATTGATTTTAAACTACAAGATGGATGAAATAGAGTATTAATAAGTAATTTATTTACTAGCAATTCTAGAAAATTTTAAACATCTCAAAAGCAAAAATTATCCAGGCTTTATGTATATTGAAAAAATAAAAACGAAAAAACAATCATCTTATTTCATTCATATATATATATATATATATATATATATATATATATATAAAAACAGTGAATCTGCAAAGTAACAGGGCTGTGTGAGCTCAGGGCGAAAGAGCAATAAGCAGATTGTGTTCTCATCTGATACGATATTTTGAGAGTATATAACTGGAATCTCAGCTTTCTGCAACTATTGCATTTTTTTTCCACATGCTTTTGTAGCAGAACAAATCATGGTTATTTTCCAACAACAATGCACCTCTTCACACACTGAACAGTTGGTAGAGAATAATATCCCTATTCACTTGCTGTGTGTCATTTTTATTTTCCCCAAGTTCAAAGGTATCATCTAAAGACGTTAAATGCCATCAAGAGAGCTGTAATGATGAAGCTGAAGGCCATCCAAGAAGAATCCTTCCAGCAGTGCATAAAAGTGTGGCAGAGAAGGATAAAAAAAAAAAAAACTACTTTAAAGAGGAAACCATGCAGTTTGCCGTTTCGAATTTAGATAAATTCTTTTTGACACCAGTTCCATGACTTTTCAGACACACACACACACACATGTATGTGATATATTCCTAAAAAGATATCTTCAAATCTATATAGATATGTTCCTGAAAAACTGTACTGAGAAATAGTGAAATACTGAATCATGAAATATTTACTGTAGGATGAAAAAAAGAAAAAAAAAGAAAAAAAAAAAATGATTCTAGCTTATTAATGTCTACATCAAACTCATATGTTACTGCCTTAATAATGAAGATGAATATAAAACTCTCCAGCCCACATAAAGGTAGTAGAAAAAAACAGGTTTACTGTTAAAGTTGCAATAAATCAGATTATGTTTTGAAAATGTTGCCATCTTGGTTCAAAAATAATCTAAGGTCCAGGATCCTACAAAAATGTAAAGTTCATCCATGAGGCTGATTACTTTCTACATTAGACTGAAATTGATGAATAGTTTCAGATAGGTACAAGGTGAATTATGAGTATAATTTAAGAATAGCCATTTCAATCAAAGAGAGGCAAAGTTCAATTATTTCAATATTGATCTTTTTACAGAAGAAGCAAAAAAATTATGCTTAAAGTAAGCATAAATTTGTTTAAAAAATTATTCTATGAATTAACTTTAGAAAGCATAATTGAGTAATATAATACTCAAAGATAATTAAAGCTTAAATAGAATTAAAAAAAATTTACAGAATTTTAATCTGATAACAAATGCAAATTGGTTAGCCAATGTTCTATTTTAATAAGAAAAACTTTTGAGGCGGGTTATTTGCTTAAAAGACAAAAAACAAATTGGATATTTTGTTTTAAGCTAGAAAAAAAAAAATAAATAAATGCATGTTAGCGATCACTGACAAATAGACGTTTTTCTTGGTAGATGAATGTTAACTATTTATCAAAGAATGCAAATCCCACAAAAAAAAAAAAAAAAAAAAAAAAAAACATGGAGTCAGTTTTCATGAGTAAAAAAGTAATTTTCCCAGAAACAGACATCAAATTTTGAATGGATTTTTTTTCCATTTTTCTGGGTATTTTAAAAATAGAGAGGAGTGGAGTTTCTCCATTGCAGGTCCACCCAAGCACATCAGACTTAATTGAACTTGCTTTTTCACCATCATTGTTGCAACAGTAGAAAATATACTTAAGCATCAAGTAACAAAGATTTCCTCAATACAAACATTTCAGAATGTCAACAAAACAGCTATATATTAAAAAAAAAAAAAAAAAAAAAAAAAGAGTTAAATGCCATTTTATACAAACTTCCTTTAAACTATTCAATATAAAATTACCTTATAAAATTCCAGATCCTTCAGAAACTTGGCACAAGTTATAATTTTATTCAAAATGAACTTAACTATTTCAGTGACAAAAGAAATGGAAAATTTCCTTGATCTTTAATAAATTACCATTTTTGTAACACAAAACATCTGGGTAAGAGGTTTAAGACTGTTTTGGTTTTATGGAATAAACATTTGTTTTTATGGGTTATCAACATTTTGGGGAGTTATTTAAAGCTGAGCTGAAACATATTTAAAATTATAGGAGGTTATTTACAATAACCAGTGTTCAAATATTTGAAACAAAATTATATTGTGTCATACGTATATAAGGATTTGAAGTATAGAGTATGCATTAATTCAGTAACATTAACTTGGTTATAAGGAGTGTGGCAGAAATACCTCACACATAAAACTAAGATATTAGTGACAATAGAGGTCCTCATTTAGATAATGTGGGGGGATATTTCTGGGAGGTATTTCTACCACACTCTGTGTATGCTGCAGTAATAAAAAAGAAAAAAGGGAATTTTTTTTTTTTTTTAAGAGAACTAAAAAGTAAGAGTAACAAGTTATTCAAAATTAGTTTCTGCATAAAAAAAATAAAAAATAAAATAAATGAAAAGAAAAAATTACATCAGAATACATTTTCCCATTTTCTTTTTCCGTTTTCTCACATGGGGTGGAACGATGTTTAGACCATCGGCAGTCTCACTGATGATTGATGACGTGTCTTTGTCTCCTCCAGCCTCATTAGAAACCAAGTTCTGTCCATCAGAACTTGATACCAAGCCTTCAGTGGCCTCTTCAGCAAGTTCCAAACCCCCCTGCAGAACATGGGATGGAGATGAAATCTGGTTGTGCTTGGTTGTATCTTCTGCCACAATGGAGACACCAGATACACTGGTATCACTATTTTGAAAAGTGGTTGGTGTTTGAGGAGTCACACTCCCCATACTATCAGAAATAGTCATTCCGCTAGGTGAAACTTCTGTTGAATTGATCCAATCAGAATTTATACTTATGTCTTCGGTAATATTTGTCAGAGCTGAATTATCATTTTCTGCTTGTGTGATGATCACTGTTGGAATAGGTCCGGCACAAGATGAGTTAGTTTGCAATGAAACTTCACCTGGAAATGTTCCATGATTGATTGTATCTGATTTTTCTACTTTTTCGATGACGTTTGATGATGCCTTCTTTTCCTGATCTTCAGATGCAAGTTTGTCACCAGCAAACACACTCTCTGGCAAATTTATTGACACTGAAGAATTATCAGTTTGAGCTTTTTCTTCCAAAATGGTTATTTGGCTTTCAGAAATATCAGTTTCTGCTTCCTCTTGGGAAATGGACAATTCTGGGGAGGCATTCTCGTTCTTCTGACCCGGTATATATATAAACATTTCTGATTTATGAGGATACATGACTTTGTTTAAAGATTGACAAATGTCACTATATTTCATTTCTAGTTCAGTTTCATTGAAAAACTTGTGACCATCATCCAAAATTAGAACTCCAGGATTCTGTCTGGTTGCAGGTTCAGCAGTAGTCTCACTTATAGAATCTATCTCTTTTTCTTCATTAACCTTACTCATTGGGGTACTACCGTCATCGTCTGGAGTTATCTTTGTGCCAAAATCTATCTTGTGTTCAACATGATAATAGCCAGAGATATCTTTTGCCTTAAGCATAGAACAAAGTTGTAAGCAATGGACTTTCTGCGTACCAAAGTAGGTATCTACGAACTCTTCGTAGATGTCGGGGTAGATTTTTTTCAACCCAGTCTTTTTAGTAAGCTTTTTGCCGACACGCGACAGTTTCAGTACCGTCACGTGAGGGGTAAAATCGAGCTTATCATCAACGAGCCCTTCCTCACAAAACTTTTTCTGTACTACGGAGGCAATTTCTTCCAGCTTGGCAACGTGCTCCTCTGGATGGACTTTGGCAAAAACGACAGAGTGTCGAAAGTTTCCCAGGCCTTGCAAAGGAAGCTCCAACAACTTGTGTGTGTATTTTGGTCTCAG
Organism: Ascarosepion bandense; assembly: GCA_037127315.1. NCBI lineage: Eukaryota > Metazoa > Mollusca > Cephalopoda > Sepiida > Sepiidae > Ascarosepion > Ascarosepion bandense. Next base: position 1,531,875 of record JBBBDQ010000451.1, read on the forward strand.
TTCATCGCCGCAGCGGTTCAGTGCTGATTTTGCACGCGCCATGTCCTCCTCGCTTTCCAGTCTCATTACTGCCAGAGTCAGGTGTAGACTGTGCAAAGGAACCGCTGCGAGAGAGTAGTTACCATTTTTCTTCATGACAGACTTGTGCACCTTTTTCAAATTTCGATAGATTTCTGGATCAGAAAACTGGATAGAAATAAAATAGTTCGGTATCTGCTTCGCGGGTTTCTCTATTTTCAGTCTATTTCTTGTTTCATCGTCGCTGTAAATAGTGCATATCGAAGTGTCAGAAGTAGTGCACAGCGTTTTGTTCTCGCCGTCTTCGACATTGACGGCAAGCTGCGATGAATTCGAGTCTAAATCTGAAGTATTAGAATCCTGTGCATTTACAAGTCTAGACGAGGAGTCAAGGTTATTTACAGACAGAGGAGAAAGCGAATTGTTACTGGTTGCCGAATGATTTGAACCAATCTCCGATTTTGAAACCGTTCCATCTCGGACTTTTTTTGTAACAGACAACAAAAGAGATTGGGGAAGGATCTTGCTTTTTCTACAGTTTTGTTCGACTTGAGGGAGAGAGGAACACGTGGAAAAATTTGTTGATAAAGGAGACGAGAAAGAAGCGTTTACCTGAAGGCCCATGTCAACATCGCTTGTCGAAGATATAAGTGAGGTGGAAATGTCTTCTTTAGAAGAAATGGGATTTAAAGAGGAAAAACTTGTGTCTGTATCACTTGACAACTCCATCAGTATACACGAGCGAGCAATTAATGCAAATTCAGTTTGTGAATCCAGAAAAATTCGTGACGAAACTAGTCGAGAGCGTCCGCAAAGTTTATACAGGAAATGGGTCATGTTGGTTGGCTGAAATACGCATGCGCACGTTTTGAAATAATTATCACCTCAAAAATATCTATCTTGGTGACCATGTTAAAAAAAAAACATTGATTGTTATTTGCATTTAAATTCGTCAGTAATATGTTTGATATTTTTGCTTTTATTCATTTTGGATAGACCATTATCAATAAATATAACAAGGTTTTTGTGTTTCAATTGAATAATGTAATTTTTAAATAAACGAAATCCGGACAATGTTTAGTGTAGCTGCACATAAAATATGGACACCGGCATAGTTGTTGTTTTTTTTAAACGCGTGTGCACAAACTTGAGGCAAAATAAAAATTGTAAAAAGAGAATTTTTTTTTAACCCTTTGCCTGTCCAGGCTATTTCGGTCGTGGAAATCTCATGTCCTATGCACAAGACAGGCAAAGGGTTAATTAGCGATTTACAAGAATATTATTTTAACTTTATCTACTCACTAGGTATTTTAAAATAAAATTATTAATTTTTTATCCGATTATTATTTTTTAATTTTTATTTACAAGATGAAAAGAAAATAAACTGAAACTAAAACACATCTACTGAATAAAAATCTATTACGCTTATAAAAATTAAAATACGAAAAAAAATCAATTCTTTGTAATTTTAAATACAGAAATTTTAAACTAAAGAATTTCAAACATTCTGTGAAATAACGTTTGAAGAAAAGGAAAACTGGGGTTATTTTTAAAATACTTTTTATTCGATAAGAAGAAGTATCATCAGCTATACATATGATTTATTTGTTTTTTTGTTTTTGTTTTTTTTTACAAAAGAAACAATTCATTATTGTAATAAAAAGTTTTCGTGTACAAAAATTCATTTTTGGTACCCATGCCTTCATTTTCTTAGCAAAGATGGTGGAGTGGTTTTCCGTTGCCTTCGTTTGAAATTCATTTTTCCCCATGAGAATTCACAGATAATAAAAAAGAGAAGAAAAAAAGATCACCTATGTACTGAAAAGACATGCTATTAAAATTTAACAATTAAAATAAATTTTTGTTTAAATGCAGTATCGTATGCACAGAAAATATAAAGAAATTTAAAAGAAAATTTGATTTTTTCTTAATTTGTGTCGTACTCATCACCTGGTGTCAGTCAGTTAAGTGCCATGCGTGATACACGCTTTTGGGCGATCATGTCTTGAAAGAGACATGACTGACTGGGCAAACTATCCCGCAAGTAGGTTGCCATTGCTATCTGCGGTAGACTGGTTGCCAACCAAGGCTATAGAATCCAATCTGTCCTATTATTTTACCCATAACTGGAGACGGGTTAATTTAAATTACCTTTCCCAAGGCCAAGGGTATTTGTACGCAAGTGAATGCAAGGAATTCAAATGGAATTCGAACTCGGTTCCGTAATAGCCCCAAATATGGCGAGAGGAGGGGAGGCTATCTCCAGGCAGTACCTCTCCTTCGTGGGAAAGCTGTTAGTGTTACTGTTGTGTGTAAATCATTACTGAGCGACTGGGGCACCTCTGAAGGGGGAACAGCCGCAGAAATTTCTTGAGTAATTTTTAGCCCCCCCCCCCCCCCAATCGGAAATCCAACATTAAGCTCTGGCTTTGTATCACATTCAGCCGCAACGTGGGCAGGTGAATAAATACTCAGTCACACTGTGACTGACCAAATGGGATAATTTGAAATTACTAGCCTAGCTCAGACCCTCTCTCCTCGGGATGCATATCACCAGGTAGAAATAATTTAATACATTTTAGTTTTAAAGAACTTTAAGAGGATGATATGTGTTGAAGGAATTTTTCCGTCTTGCTTTTTTCAATCACATAATTAAAATTTAATATTTTATATCCACCTGCTATGTTATGATTTGTAGTTTAAAATTGTAGTGATAAATTAAAAATTGTCGACAACATTTAGTTTATTAACAAAAATATTTATTTTATTAAATTATGAGTAATTATAATTTAAAGTGTTATTAAACAAATTAAATTGAAATTACTTTATATCATGAGAAATATAACTTTTTAAAAAAAATTTTTGCTATTCACGTGCAAAGTTTATGCATTATTTCTTACCCGAGCAAAGAATACTTAATGAAATATTCTTTTTTTTCTGTATGACTATATATTTTCCTAAAAAGTTCATTTCATATTTACAACTATAAATGGGCTCAATCAATTCCTGTTAAAATTCTCAGTTATTTTTTGTTTTTATGGTTTTCTCCTGTAAATTTAACAATGATTTCTATATGAATCGATTTTTCCCCAAACTAAATAAATATGGTTTACTTGTGGAACTTGTGGTACAATGGGACTTATGGAAGTTATAACACTGTATAAAATTTACAAGTGGAGAAAAGGACCTGCTTCCCAAAACTAGATCTTCGGGGGTCCTATTGAAAATTCCTAAATAATTTTCACACATCAAACACTACATCATTTCCCTTAAGTTTACAGGTTTCTTTACCTAACTTCATATTCTGAGACAATTTATGGGTTTGATTGAAGCCATGCATCAGAAATAACGAAAAATAGCGTTAGAAATATATTTCAATGATGTAAGTAATTAATGACCATTTTTAAAAAAATCACAAATACCGGATATATACTAAGTGTATAAGCTAATCCTTGAATTATTTTTTTTGCATGAATTTTAAAATTAACCACTTAAAAAAAAAATTGTTGATTGAACAGGTCCCCCTCCCCACGCATGATTTTTAAATTTCTTTCAAAAAAATTACCTGTGTACTAGTGCGAACCCCTATTTCTGAGTAAAAAGAAAAAAACACAAACAAACAAACAAAAAACTGATCATAAAAAATTCAAATTATAGACTCAGTCGAGTATATAGTATACTGTTACGGTTAATTTTCCACATTGGTTTTGAAGTGTTGCTGAGTGATGATGCTTTATTTCCAAATTCTCTAAAGTTTTAGAGTATGAGGCTAGGCAATGAAAATAAGTAAGAAAGGAGATATGTAGAGAAATCGTTGAGAACGTTAAAAAAAAATCAGTAACCTGATTTGTAATGATGGAATTAAAAAAAAGACTTCGCTAAAATTAAAATTTACAGTACACTGTAATGCGGCTGCTACTCGTGACTCCTACCACCCCACCATAAAGCCTTTTTAAAGCGATAAAAATAAAAATGGTAAATAAATGATATACTATTACTAATGATTACTATATCGCATGTTTCAATTTCAGAAAATATTTCACTCAGTTTCCTTAATTTTTTTCTGCTGAGAGGGGAGACATCGAAAGAAAAAACGTGAAAAATAGCATAAACGTGATGCTGATTCATGGTACGACTTGAACTAGCAATATTGTTTTGATTAATATGCTATAGTATAAATTGATCATAATGTCCTTTATCAATTTTTTAAAACTAAGACTTGCGTAAAAGAAAGTATTAGAAAGTTTTTGAATCTGATGAAGTGTGCAGTTCCCATTAACACAATCTTTCGTTTCTCAGATATGAAGTGGTGATTTTCTAAGCTCAGCTTAGATGTGGCACAAGGCCAATATTTACTTAATTTCATAAGAAAAATGCCGAAAGTATGTTTATTTATCATGATTTACATGTTTAAGGCACAAGGCCGAAAATATGGATTGATAGACTTGCTACAACAACAATTTATGATGTTCATTAGTCAACCAGAGTTACATCCCTTGTGAATTTTTTCCGTTGGTGAACAAAGAGAGTGAAGGGGTGTTAAATTGACCAATCAGAAAACAGCATTTAACGCACGAATTTTAAAAACCGTTTTGTTAAGCAACTTATTTTTAATTCAAAGAAAAGGCCAGATCACACCGTTTATACAACCATTGTTCAGTCTCAAGCGAAGTATATTTTTCTAAATATTTTTTTTCATTTTTAAAATCATTTTTAAACAGAAATGGCCACACGACGAATGACAAGAACTTCAAATAATGCCGGACTTTCCCTTAGGTCAGGCAGGAACCAAAATACAACAAAAGTAAGTTTTTTAAATTGCTACTTGGACATTTTTCGCGTAAAAAAAAAAAATACAAAAACTCTCTGGTCTACACGCTAACAATCTGTTATTTTTTTTCATTTAATAACTAAACATCGATTAATTTAATCATTAAATTTTAATGAGTATTTTAAGAATTATTAACTTATTGAAAGATGTCTATAGAAAAAAAAATTAGATTTAAAAAAAAATTGTAATTGTAGTCTCCTAAAATTCTTAGAATTAGTCAATGTACTTTTTAAATTTAACTTTAAAAGTAATTTTTTTCAAGTTCCAGATAATTTAACTTTTTTAAGACCCCTACCAGTCATTGATTTTTTTTTTTTTTTTTTTAAGCTACACTTAAAAATAAATCATTTACTTTATTTTATTTATCGTCTGTGTCCTTTAGTTAACTGTTTTCACTGTAATAATTTAATTTTGTATACCCTCAGGTATGTGGTGTAACTAAATTTACAAATATTCCGGTTAAAAGAACAAGATCCAAAAGTGACATTAACACGGAACCTCAACAGAAAAGAAGAGCTGTTTTTGGGGACATCACAAACGTAAGTTTGCTTCTTTTGCTTTTTTTTTTCTTTTTTTTTTTCTCTTTATCTTCAATCGTTATTTTAGTTTTAGCCACAGATAAAATATTTATCAATGATACAATTCAATAATTAGTTTCAATTAAAATTTTCATTTTCGAATTGCAAACTAAGGATTCTTTTTTTTTTATTTCTATGTGTCTGTACGAAATTAATACTTTGTAGTTTGTTTACTAATTTTAAGCTTAAAATATAAAAAACATTTGAATTTTAAATTCAATGATATAACTAAAAGATCACTTGAATCTTTTTCGCCTTACTGACAAGTATTTTCTTTTTACTAAACGAAATATGTTGCCCCCCTCCATTCATGTGGTCAGGTCTTTTCTTTAAGATTTTTCTTTCCATACCAGAGCTTTTAGGCAGATTTAACTTGTTAAACTTTTTTTTTAACAAGATGTCATAGAAGTTGTTGCATTTACTTTTCCTTACAGAAAAACAAGGAAGCTACCAAGCCTCTAAAAAAACTGCCAAAAGGAACAAAAACCACTTCCATTTTAACAAAGAATGCTAAAGTGACCCGCTCTACCATTAAAACTACTACTTCAGCTGTTTGTGCCCCACCTGCCTCTACCAATACTCTTTCAGAACCTGTCCAAGATGAACCTCTCATCATTGAATTAACACAGGCTTTGGATTTGACTGAAAAAAACAAGTCACTACTTATAGAGTAAGTTTCTTGTGTTTGTTTTGATTTTTTTTTTTTTAATGCCCTCCCCCAACTCAGTTTATGTATTAGTTACACAGTAATGCATGTGTATCAGATATGATTTTAGTTCATTCCCAGACTGAATTCTACCTGATTAATTTTTCCAATCCATTCAATGCAAAATAACTACTAAAAAAAAAAACGAAAAAGATCCTTTAAAGAGCGAGGTAAACAAATATACTGCAAGTGGAAATATTCTCAAAGCTTGGTGCTTGCTGCCCTAATTAGTAGATGCTAAAACTCCATCTCAAGGCATTATTGTAATTGAAATTAATGCAACTGTTTCTATTGTACTGACAATTTCTTTACTATCAAATATTACAAAAAAACAAATCTATACAATATAGGAACCTATTTTTAAAATAAAAATTGGTCTTCAACCGCCTACTCTCTCTCAAACATACTTTTTTCCCAATTATTTGGCAAGTTTGAAACTTGCTAATTCTTTTTTCTAATTATTAAAAACTTGATTTAATTTGCAACTCCCTAAGTTGCAACTTAAATATTTAAATTTAATTCACTAAATATATTCTGCTAGAGGGTGGGCATGTCCTTGCTCACCTGTACAAAGTGGGCAAATTGGTTTTATTATAACTAGGTACCACATGTGTATACACACACTAAGGTTTTAAGCTATTTGATTTAACACTTTCAATAAGCTAAAAACTTAGAGCTGTACTTAAATTGATTGGAAATTTTTTTTCTACTTAATGTAAAAAAAAAAAAAATATATAGATTTGTCTATTGACAACACAATTCTCTATATTAAAAAAACAAATACTTTTCTGAAACGTTTTTAAGAAAAGCTGAAATTAGCTGATTTATAAGTATCACAGAATGGTATTTTAACATGGTTGTGTTATTTATACTTAGGAAATTTAAATGAAAACAATTTTTGCAAAAATTCATTATACATTCATATAAAAATTCTTACCTTTTTAGACTTATTCCTCATTTTCAATACCTAAATTTTAAAAATGTCTTGAAGCTTGAATTGAAAGCTAAATGATTAAATTTACTATTTCCGGTCAGCAAAATACTCTGTATTTCAAACACAAATCTAAGAATTTTCTAATTTACCAGCCAGTTTCTTGAGTGACAGGCAAATTTGTAAACAACCTAATTTTGTTTTAAAAATCTTGCAGAAATAAAATATGCATCTGTGACATGTTATTTTTGGAAAATTAGAAAACTTAATCTCATTTACACAAGTATTATTTATAACATGAAATTTAGAATAAAATTATTTCTTAATCATGGAGCATTGATCTTTCTGACTTCTGCCATAGGTGAATGATGTGATGGCAGCAAGATATTGATATGGTTTACCAGGATTGACATAATTGTCCAAAAATTTTTTCTTTCTTCCTGTAATGGGAAGAAACTGAAACCCCTGACCTCTTTTAAAGTAACACAGAAAGTACCATACTAAAAAAAAATTAGAGTACACAAAGAAATTAAATTATTTTTTTAAATATGATGGCTCGACAATTTATTTTCAATTAGTAAATATATTCTTCACTCAATAACTTAACTGCTATGATGCTTTATAGAATCAAAGAAAAAAATATAAATTAAATTCTTAAAATTATTCATAGGAAAAAATTTATTCAGTTATAGGTGCCTCTGCTAAATTCCCAAAGAAAAAAGCCCCCAAACTTGATAAAAACCAACATTTTTTTTTCTATCAAAATGTTAAGAGATCAAAGTATTTAATTATTTTAATAAGTTTTAGTAAAAAAAAAAACACTTTAGTGGGTAACGAAATTGTTACAAGAATTTACAATAGGAAATTTAATGTTATGTAACTCTTGTGGGCAAAATTGGTTCTATTAGTTAAATGTAGGACTTGTTGGGAATGTAAATTTTTTTTCAAATATTTAGCCCTTTTCTGAAAATCAGCTCTTAATAGTTTTATTGCATTTTTTTTTTTTTAAATTATTGCTTTAATAGTAAAAATTAAGGACATAGTCTGAAGGAGAAAAATTCTTCTCAACTAAGAAAAAATTAATTTAAAAATATTTAAAGACTTGTAGGCATTAGTTTAAAAGTAAGACTCAATTTACTAATTGAAAAAAATAAAAATCATCGAACCATATTCTAAAATTCTTATATTTGTGATTATTTTTAGTCTAAATTTTATGCTATAAATAATGTGTAAATCTGATTAAGTCCTCATTAAATTTGCTAATTTTCCAAAAATAACGTGCTGCAGATGTATACTTTATTTTTGCATGATTTCAAAACCAAGAATTAACTTTTGTTTACAAATGTGTTGATCACGCTAAAACTTAATTTTAGATTCCAATCCATATTTGTTTAAAATACACCAGTTTTTACTTGCTGAAAATGGTAAATTAGCTTTCAATTAAAACTAAATTTCAAGAAAATTTTTTAAAAATTCAACTTAAAAGTAGTTATTAAAAATGGAGGTACTTAGTCTAATGTCTCTTTTTATATATATATATATATATATATATAGCAATTATCTAATTTTTTTTCTATTGGGAGCAGATTTTCAGCAAAAAGGCCAACTATTTAAAAAATAAAAATAACTTGCATTCCTCAATAAACTTGCATTTCTTGAAAGTTCATGAATTTGCATGGAGGTGGGGGTAACAGACGTGTAGTTTAAAAGAAAAATTACATACTTCCACTCATTTTTGATACCTAAATTTAAACTGAACCTTTAATTGAAAGTCAAGTGATTGAATTTACAAATTCCAATAAGCAAAACACTCTGTATTTCAAATCAAAATTATATTGATTGGAATCTAAAATTATTCAGATTTAAAAAAAAAAATTTTCTACCATTTTTGATCAATCAACACATTTTCTAAACAGAAGCAGATTCTCAGTTTAAAAATTTTGTAAAAATACCTTGCTGAAGCATTTTCATTCAAATTAGCAAATTTAAACTTATCTTAATCTAATCTGAAACAAGTATTACTTGCTTACTGCCTGAAATGTGCTATAAAAGAATTTCTTAATATGAGAGCCTTGTTATCAGAAGACAATAATTGACATGACAGAAGCCATCAAAAAAAAAAAAAGGATGAATTTGACACAATCTTAATCACATGCTTCATTTTTCTTTGTTTTTTGAGCTATATGGTGAAACTAAAAATTTAACACTTTTCATCAATTATCCAATATTTTATAGAATGTTGGTTAGCTTTTATAGCCTTAAACTTGAAGATATTTTATGAAAAATTAAAATAAACTCTGAGGATAAATTTACAATTAACAATGAATTTTTTTTTTTTTAATGACAGGTAATTCAGTTTATGAAATGTTATGGCATTTATTATTTCTAATACCTATTTTTTATCTCCATTTGATACTTCCACAAATTGTGAGTTTCATTTTTTTTTTTTTCCTCCCTTGTAAGGAGAGCAACTTTTGAAACAAGTTTTTATCTCTTACGGCCACCTGTAAAAAAAAAAAAAATGGGTTGTAATGTGCACACAATTGTCCTAGTTACTTTAAAAATCAAATGGCTTGATTATTTGTATTAGGCTTTTCGATTATTAATTATAATCGTTTTGTTAAGGATGGAGGAAATTAAAGATTTTTGAAACTTAAATTATTTAAAGAAAAAAAAAATTAATCATTGAAAAATTTTTTTTTTTCCAGACTATATCCTTAAAACCAGTTAAGTTTATCTAAAAAAAGAGAGGGAGCATAGTTTGTTACATTTCTGGACAGATTTTTTATAAAAAAAAAATTGATTAGCATTCCTCCAATGACTCTTGAATTATTTAATAGGTATGAAGAAACTCGCAAATTTCTAGAAATTTCAGGAAACTACTAATTTTGTGGTGGTGGGGGGGTAATTTTTTTTCTTAATTACCAAGATTTTCGAAAGAAAATTTCAAAAATAATTTCGGTTATTCATTATAAGTCCTAAAATTTTCATCAAAATCCGACCATTTGATTTTTTGCAAGAATTTCCAAATTAATGTTTTTCACCGGCAAGAAAGTGACTTGCCTGCGTTTAGGTACCTCCACTTTATAGCTATATTAAAAAAAATAAAATAAACCAAATAGTTTAAGGGGGATAGATCAGAGCATTTTTTTTTTTTTTTTTTTTTTAATTCTAACATGTTCGAAATTTTGGTAGAAAATATATATATATATATATATTTTTTTTTCTTTCGTCCGTGAGTGACGCAATTTTTATAAGGGTTTTTTTTACGGCAAACGTAATAACGAAAAGCGTTTCTCATCAGGGATTATGGTGTTACAATTTAAACAATGAGAAATTATAACGTGGCAGAAATAACTCAATAAATTTATGAAATTTGTTTTAATATCTATTTTTGGCTGAAAAAAAAGTAGCATAGTCAAGCTTAAACATTTTTTTTTACACGTTCAAACGTTGAAAAAATTTGGTTTTAAAAAAAAAAAAAAATCTTTTTGACAATCCGGAGCAGATTTTATAAAAAGGCCTAATTTAAAAAGACAGTTGATTAGCATTTCCCAATGACTCAAGTTTTTTATGAGCGAACTCTAGAATTTCTAGACGTGTCAGTAAATTTGGGGGGGGGGGGGCATACATTAAAAATATATTTATTTACCAAGATTTTTTAATTATTTCAGTCCTGAAATTTTCATCAAAATCCGACCATTATTTGAACTTTTTCTGCAATAACTTTCCAAATTGTTTTTCACCGGCGAAAAAAGTGACTTCCGTAATATTTTCTTTTTTTTTTTCTTTGCTGTAAAGAAACCCTTGTAAAATTTACGTCACTCACGGACGAAAGAAAGATTTTTATACCAAAACTTCGTACGTTAGAATTTACAAAAAAAATGAATACTTTGACGGTTTGACCTGTCCTCGTAAATCACAATAACATTCTGCCGATAAAAAAAAACTTATTTGGCTTTTTGGGGCTTTTTTTTTTTTTTTTCTTCATACTATGCTGTTTTTTTCAGCGAATTCGTGGAGATACCTAGTGCAGCAGATATCTGCTCAGAACGAAAAATAGGAAAGCCGGGTTTAAATTACTGTTGAATTCGTTGCATTCACTTACGCGCAAATACCTTTTTGTTTGTGAGAGGTAACCCTCTTCTCTTCTCTCCATGGGTAAATTGTAGCTATGGGTTCTGTAGCCTTGGTTGGCAACCAGTCTATTACAGAAAGTGCCGGAAGATCTTCTGCCCAGTTAGTCATGTCTCTTTCGAGACATGATCGTCCAAGCGTCTATCACGTATGGCATTTAACTGATTGACCTACAAACTGCTGTGGAATTAGGAATTGACAAAATCGAACGGAGGAAAATTACGTGTAGAAAAATGGAATATCTTAAACTTTTGGTGCCGGAGAGCGAAAGGAAGGACAGATAATAATCGGTTTTTTGGGACTTTTCTCAATAGTAACGCGCAAGCGTGCGATCAAACTGTTTCTAATTTCAGTCAGTTAAGTGCCAAAAGTGAAACACGCTTGTGCGATCATGTCTCGAAAGAGACATAACTGACTGGGCAGAAGATTATCCCGCAGTAGGTTGCTATGGCTTTACACAACTGAAAAATATTTATTAGAATTTCACCACCCACACTTTTTTTTATTCAATAAATGATAATGAAAAGAAAGAATCCAATTTCAGTTCCCTTTCTATAACTGTGTAGAACCCATGACAAATTTCCTTCCAACGTGCCAACTAAAAAATTATTTTGCTCAAATTTTGCACGATTAACCGGGCGTAAATCGAGAACAAAATTAAATCGTAGACATATGGAGAACTAAGGATGATCACTAACTTAATTAATCTGACAAGCAGGAATGATTGTGGGAACTCTGTTTTTCGCATAGAATCTGAATTCTTGACTAAATAAAATGCTTTTGTTAAGTTTATCTTCGAAAATATTTAAGGATTGTCATTTCGAAACCGAAACGTTCAGACTTGAAACTCATGTCACTTCCGCCATACCTTGCTATTTTCTAACTTTGAGGCGTTTTCTGCCTAAACACTAAAAAGTTGGGGGTTTGAGTTTAAGGGTTTTTCTTTTGTATCTTCCTCATCACACTGAGGGAATGAAAATGTTAAAAAAATAAAAACATCATTGGTTTTTTTTTTTTTTTTAAATAAAATTAAGTATGATCATGTAGATAGATTTTGTTCCTGTCGTGTCTTTTTCATATATGTACATATAACCAAAGTGAATAGGGGATACTTACCACAAATGAGTAAAAGACCGTATCAAATATAAAAAAAGTCTTCTTTTCAAACGAAATAGATCCATGAGATCATACGTCACACGCTTTTTATGTCGGAGCAAAAGAAGTTCAGTTGTCTCCCCTTGTTACTGCCAATGAAATTAAATATATACAGCGTGCGATGGATAAATTGTCTAAATTACACAAAAATGAAAATAACACTGACATCGCATTAGCATTTACCAAATTGTTTTTAAAACTAGAATTTTATTCATGTGATAGAATAAAGGTGGCACAGTCAAGTCAGTGTTGCCTACTCATAAAAAAATGCTACAAAATCATTTGTCAATGCACTTATTCAATATTGATCCCATGGATCTGTATGAATTTCAGATGAAAACTAAGGTTTCAGACTTGTTGATCCATCTTCATATGTAGAAGTTGTGGAAAATAATTTTCTTAGACTATTCAGTTTCCTAAACTGTTCATGTCCCTTTCATGTAGCAAAGTTGATATTTCCCCTCTCCCACAAATACTTGAAGCCAGGAAAGGTCATTTTGATTGCCTGAAAACAAATTCAGACATAATTATTTAATTCTATCTAGTTCAAGCTCTTTCTTTACCTGCTTAAATGATTTCTATAAGTTTATCTTTAAATCAGTTTGTATCATTACAATGTTTGATACACTTCTTGGTATGAATTTCTAATTGCTCCCAAATGTGTATGCAAAATTTGATTGTCATCAATTGAAAATATTTTCCTCTGCTTTCAAAGCTAAAAAGGATATATATTTTTTTATGTTGGTTAATTAGTTGCTTCACCCAAGTATTTACTTAACATGAATTTCTCATTTTGTTTCTTTCAGAAAAGTTGAAGAACCTACTGAAAATGTTGAGCCCGAAAAGGAGCCTGAAGAGGTATTTTTTTTTTTTGTCTTGATCACTGAGGGGATACACAACTACCACTTTTCTTTCTTTTTTTAATGCAACAATTTGTAGCTTTCATAACAAAAAAATTATTGGGGACATTACAAGGCATGCACATACATATAGGTTGATAAATACCATTTAAAATCTGACAAATTTTGCTGTGTTATGATAGCGAATTTCTCCACAAGCAAACATTTGATCATAAAAAATAGATCATGGAATCTATATTATCAAATTGGTAATTTGTCTGTAAAATTTGAAAGTTACAACTCTTGATTCTTTCAAAGGCTATCCTGAATATATTTCTTTTAGTCTTTTGGTCAGTTCATTCTACAACTTTCCTCTGTCCATTGAATTTTTTTCCAGTAATGCCATTTGAAAATTGATAAATACTGTAATGAAATAAATATCTCCAATCATCCTCTTACTGTTGCATGACACAGACAAATGCATCATTTATGTAGTGGTTAACCTTCAGTATATTAAGTTCAAATGCAATGTCAATTCCCTTTTATTTGCTTGATTCTCCATTTATCTTTTTCATTCTCATTGCACCCTCCCCCCCTTTGTGCACCAGTGGCATTTTTTACTTAAGATAAAGTAATATTTAAAAAAAAAAATTGTTTCCATCCTAATACTTAATTTAATTCTAAATTTTTCAGGAAATTGATTTTGATGCCTTTGATAAAGAACATGCTGATCAACCATTTTGGGAGGCAGAATATGCCAAAGACATCTTCAAATATTACAAAGAACAAGAAGTAAGCATCCATCTTCAATTAAATCTGGTTTTACTTGTTTGGGAATGGGGGTATAGTGTTTTTTTGTTTTTTTTGTTTTTTCCTGATTCTCAATTTATTTCTACATTTTTGCCATTGTTAAATTTTCTTGTAATCCGCATCACATTAATCTTCATGGCTATGAGGCTTTTAAGACCTAGCGGTACAAAGGAGGGTGATAGCTAATAAAGAAAAAAGTTTTATCCCATCTTTTAGTAACTGTAGCACTAATTGCTGACTACTGACGGTACCTTTTTCAGTATACTTCTAATTAGAAATTCTGAGGAGCTTTATGTAAAGCCAATATTGATTACTTGAAAATTGTTCTGTAGGTTAAACTTGGTCTCTGAATTTCCTTTCCATGAAATCTTGTTCTCTTTGAGAATAGATAAAATGCTAACTTGCTTTCAAAGCCCCAAGTATGAAAAACAATGCCAAGTGTCAGATATATTTCTTCGTTTCTCTCTTAAACTGTCTTAGGTGGGCTAAGAACGGTCATGTCTCTGAAGCCCAAATCTTGGTTTAGTACTGCAGTACCAGGTGACTATAGTAGATAGTCTCTACCTCAATCTTGATGTACAAATGGACACTTGAAAATGGTTTTAAAATATCAAACAAAATGTGCCCACTTCTGCCAACTGAAAAAAATTGCACAATCCAACTCTAAAACTAGAAAATGAAGAAATACCAGTAGTTCAGCAATACAGATTTTTAGGAATAATCGTTGACAACAAACTGGCCTTTAAACCACATATCAATTATCTGAAAACAAAATGTTTTAAAGCTCTTCAACTACTGCGAAAAGTAGCTCACACAAATGGAGTGCTAGCAAAGAAATCCTAAAACTTTATAGAACGCTGATCCACTCCAAACTAGACTATGGCAGCATGATCTACCGATCAACCAGAAAGTTTTATCTAAAAACAATAACACAATACACCATTAAGGCCTTCGGATAGCTCTTGGAGCCTATCCCACCTCATCTATAGAAAGTCTATATATATATATATATATATATATATATATATATATATATATATATATAGGCAAACAAATCCCCATTACAACTAAGAAAAGAAAAACTAGCAACTCGGTACTTTCTAAAACTCTCCTCCTGTTCCTCTAATCCCACACACGACTGTGTATCAAGTCATAAAGAGAAATTTAATCTTAACACAATCAAAATATTAGGACTCCGAATGGAAAAAAAAAAATCATCCAAGAAAATATATCCTTTAATCAAATACTTAAACCAACCAAACATACCACCATGGACAATCAAAAATCCAAATATATTACGTTTAAACAAATTACCAAGATCAAAAACAAATCACACAACATACATTGAAGAATTCTCAAAAAAGAGAAAAATATCAAAATTATCAAAGTATTTACACAGACGGCTCAAAAGACAAAGGAAGAACAGGCAGCGCAGCAATAACAAAAGAAACAATTATCAAAAAAAAACTATTTTTTTCAAACTCACTTTCTGTATTAACATCCTTAAAAGGAAAAAAATAGAAAACCCATTAATACAAAAATCTCCTACACAAACTATATTCAATAGAAAAAAAAGCAAAAATATCATCTGCTGGATTCCAAGGAGGAGACAAGGCAGATATTGCTGCTAAATCATCTTTAAAAATGATAATATTCAAATTCCATGTACAGACTTTAAACCAAAAATATATAAAAGATAAATGGCAAGAATCATGGAAAAACTAAACTGGAAAATACTTTCAAATCAAACCTAAAATAGGAAAATGGGAGGGGAAAAAAAATCTTGGAAATACTCAGGTGGGGAACAAGTCATCATAACCAGAATACGTATAGGACACTTAACTCACTCTTATATATTAAAAAAGACAAATCCACCAAAATGGAGTTGCAGAAGCCTAATTACAATAAAACATATCCTACTGGAATGTAAAACCATAACTAAAATAAGACAAAAATATTTCAATGGAAAAAGCTTAAAAGAAATTTTTAAAAATACACACAAATGAAATGTACAACTTTCTCAAAGAAATCAAGATCCTTAACAAAATATAATACTTTCAAATATATATATATATATATATATATATGTGTGTGTGTGAAAATGTATACATATGTATATGCACATGCATACGTGTAGTTATGCAGATATACAATCGGAAACAATCACAAGATAAAGCAATTTATAAAGAAAAAAAAATACCAGATCATAAAAACCCCAACAACCTCCCAACCTTTTATACAGAATAACTACCCTGTATACATAAACAAGGCTTCGGAATAAAATGACCCAAATAGGAGTTGATATGCCATAAAATCCAATAACAAAACCAATGTACATCTCCTTGATTAATTGGAAATCAGGTATAGGGAAACTAAAGTGGGGAATCATACACTGATATAGGGGGTGGGAAGCATTTGTTGTAAAACCAGTATTTCTAAACCTTCTACCCCCACCACCCAACACTGGCATAGCCAAAAAAGCAGATCTAGTCATTATTTGTAATGCATCTCAGAAAAATCAAGGACCAAATTCTATAAACCTTTATATCCATGTAAAGTCCATGTTGATAGCATCTTCATTAAATGCAAGAATTTCATTCTTGTAGCAGTGTTGTCTTAACAGCATTATCTCCCCTTCCAAACATTTTAACAATACACAAGGCTTGGAAAACAATACTAAATTAAGTCGCACAGATGGCACAATGTGAAATTACTAAACTTATTCTAATGAGCATTTGTACCATTTCCTTTTAGAGAAGTGCTTTATTAGTTTGAAATCTCTATGAATAGGATGTCATTTTCTGTGCACATGAAAGCCAGTTTAAATGGTGCTGTCCTGTTCTGCCCCCTCATCAAACAAATTCTCTAAAATTGTGACTGAATTGCCAGTTACATAGGTAGAATTAAACAGCATGTTCCCCTGAAAATCGGGAACCATACCTTGCAAGAAAATGTTCATAACACACATTGTTCCTCAATTTGTGAACATCTTCTAAAAAAAAAAAAAAAGTAGAAAGTGTGGCTTGGCCAATTCACATTCACTTTTTCATTTGTAGGTGCTGGAGTCTGTTTTACATCAGGTCTTGCAGATCCTCACTATGTAAACAGCGAGAATGTTTGCTGGACTTTGCTGTGATCAGTCACTAGCAGTTCAATCCTGCTTCCCATCATTAACCATTTCATTTTTCACACCTCTTATATTTTTAAGTTCTCCCAATTAAAAAAAAAAAAAAACTTTGACGAGCAGAAGCAAAACCTGTCTTTTTTTTTTTCCCCCTCATTATGCCCTATAACATAAAAATTACTTTTAAAGCAATACTTTTCTGTACCACAAAAAATTCAATTTACTTATTAAATAGTACTTTGACTCTATTGTTTTAAGAATAGTATAAAGAACCTGTTCCATTAATTCAATAAATTCCTCACAAATATTTGTAGATAAATGATTTCCTTTTCCAAGAAAGTGTTAAATTCGCTCAGCAGCTCTAGTATACCTAAATAGTTACCCTCTCCCACTACTTTTTTTTTTTTTTTTTTTATATATATGCTGAAGCAATGATTTTCTTCATGAAATGGAAAACCTCTAGAAGCAAGGAAGTGAATAACAGAAACTGTCCAACACCTTATGCCAATATTTCAGCTTTGAGTGATGTTGCTCAATTAATAAAATGCTTACACTTCCAGTTTTTTATTTTATTTTTTTTGTGCCTAATCAAATATGCTATCATATACTTTAAATGTTCAATGTAAAACATTTTTAAACGTTTTTATGAAAAAGAAATATCTGAAGAGAAATATGAATTCATTTCTTGTAAAATGAACATTGTATGAGGAAATTCTTTTAGTAAAGACTTAGTTTTTGTTTTGAAATAAACATCAAAGCTTAGGATAAGCTTGAAATTTGGCTCCCAATACTATCTGATTGGAGTTAAATTATATTTGTTTCCTGAATTGTCTGGCCAATGATTCTAACAAGCTAACCTCAAAGCTTAATTGTTTCCCCAAGTTAATCAAATATATGCAAAACACATAATTAGTAAACCAATTATGTACAGTTGTGGTGTCAAAAAATATTAGCTTGCAGTATGAAACTGCCTATTCTTTTGCTCCATGGTCTTCTGATTGAATGCTGAAAATATAATTCCATTCACTTTGGTTTAGATATTTGTTTGTCTATATCAAACGAGTTTGAGATGGAGTTTAATTTTAATATTGTCTTATTACCATGGATGGCATAGAAAGACAGCAAAAATAATGGTTGAATGAAAACAATGCTTTTTTTTTTTTTCTGACATGGTGGTGGGTAAATGATCTAGCTAAATAATTTTGACCTTTGCTCAAATGATGTAACTAGTTTTTCATATTGATTTTCTACATCTACAAACCGTTCATATTTGCTATCAAATATGGCTGGTGTGTACCTCCAGCCAAGACCTGAACCAGTTTTTCTATAATTGTTTGGGCTGTGTCTTTCTTAATTGCAGTGAACAATACAAGGTTGGTTGTTTTCTTTTCCCCCAAGAAATAACTTATTTCTTGGACATTATATGAACTTTACATTTATCTTCATGTGCTCATTGGTTTATCTCCTCTGTGTCTGCTTCTCTGATCTTGAGATGTGCAGGGTGCAATGGATGAATTGTCATCTAAATTAAGCAAAAATAAAAATAACACTTGACATCACATTTAACATATTTACCAAAATTACACAAATTGATATACTAAAGAGTAAATTTATTCAGTAAAATTGCCATTGGTTTCAACCATGGGCTTCAAACAACTTTGGAATCTCCTGCAACTTTTCTGGACGGTATCCTTAAGTTGGTGAATGTTCCCATAATTCTTACTTTCAGTTCATCTTTGGTATTACAAGGAGTTTTGTTGGTCTTGTGCTCAACTGCATCTCTCTCATAATAACCAAGGGAGTTACAGTTTTGAAAGTTAGGTGGCAAGATGTAAGATACGCCATTGGAAAAAAAAATTCTGAAAGCCATGACAGTTCTCTTGTGCATAGTGCAGTCCTGTTGCCAGTGCTGGATTCTTTCAGCAGCCACCCTCTTGACCAAGGGCAGCCCTATCACCTCAAAGCACTTGATGTAAGCCCCTGTGTTGTCTGAGGCCCTCATTCACAAGTACGGGAGTTCTTTTATCAGAACGATCAGTAAGTTTTCCAAACTGCCTTACCTTTTTTGTAATCACCATTCGGTTCATTCAACTCTTTTCAAATCCTCTATGCTGTCCTCTGATTAACACCCAAATGCTCTCCAATGTTTGTATTGGATATTTCAGTATAAATGCCAAGTAGTACGTGATGCTGTTTCCAAATTTGCTGAGTGAATTGTCATGGTGCTCTTCTCACTGGTGCCCAACTGCCCCTACTATATTGTGCTGTCAACAAGGAAAAAATCCACATGCATGTAAATGAAAATATATATAAAATGGTAACAATTTACCCATAGTACCCTGTATATTATACACTTGTTTATCTAAATGGGATGTGTGAGATAGCATTGGGTTGATAAGGCTGCATTAACAATTTCTTAGTGAGGATATATTCAAACGTTTTCACTTATCTTTTTAAATGTTTTTCCTCTTTTTCTTAACTATGCCAACATTTTTAATTTTTTTTTTTTTTCCTAACCAGCCTCGTTTTGATGTCCCAGATTATATGGACAATGTACAAACGGATGTCACTGCAGAAATGCGTGCCATTCTCATGGATTGGTTAGTGGAAGTCCAAACTAACTTTGAACTTCATCATGAAACCCTCTACTTGGCTGCCAAGTTGGTTGACATTTACCTTTCCAAAATTCGTATCAAGAGGACAATTCTACAACTTGTCGGCACAGCTGCTTTGTTTATTGCCTGCAAATATGATGTAAGTTTTTATCCCTTATCTAGTGGTGATCTTCAGTATGTGTATAGCTTTGTGGTATTTCAGTGAGATTTGTGAGGAGAAAGGATATTTTGTATGTCTTTAAAAGAAAATTTTTAAAAAATCACACTGGGCTCTTAACATTTTAAAACCTTATCTATGTATGAAATTTTGACTTTGTTAGTTATTCTGTCGCACCCTCTAAAATACAATAGAAAAATAGGCGGATTGAAACCAAATTTGGGAGAGAAGTGCAAACGGGTAAGGTGGGTACAAAGTACAGTAGTTTTTACTAGGGTAAGTAAAAAAAACTGTAAAGCAGATGCTTTGTCTCGTACGTGCTTTGTCTCAATCCACACACGCATACGTCATAACCCCACCCGAGCAAGGTAATGAAAGGACATAATTCAAAGATGCCACGAGGTGATGACTGACATTGTATTTAAATTTTTGAATATCATAGTTGACAGGAAATTGACTTAAAATAAATAGATTCTCAAAAATTTTAAGTATGTTCAAAAGTTTACAAACTTTAAGGTATCAAAACTAGCTGAAATTCATCCAAGCACTACAGATTTCAACTTTTTTTTTTTTTTTAATTTTAATTCCACTAGTGTCTTGAAAGAGAAATTGCTAACAGTTCTGATAATTAGTATTTACTGTAAAAATAAACGTAAAATCCTGCTTCAACATCATTCAGGCCTTTTGTTTTGATTCAGTGTGAGTCTTTTTGATAATGATGTGCCACTTTGTGGTATGGAGGGTCTTTGAAAATGGTTTTTGATTTCCTCTTACATGGCAGATTCTTGCTAGGTGTTCCACCCTTGTGACTAAGCTGAAGTAAATAACTTTATTTTCCCTTTCTTTCCAGGAACGCATACTTCCACCCAGTGAAGACTTTTTGTATGTCTGTGATAACGCGTACTCTATGGAAAAACTGTTTGATATGGAAAGGAAACTTTTTGTTGCAGTTGACTTCCATCTTGGTATTCCACTCTCTTACAGATTTTTACGCCGCTACTGCAAAGTAAGTTTTTCTAATTTCTTCTTCGACTATATATATATATATATATTTTAAATTTTAATTTTTTTTAAAATCATATCACCCTCGAGCAAGGTGGTAATGCCACTGATGTGCAGGGGGCTACGTAAGAGTGAAAAGATTGGAAAAGAGAAAGCCAGAAACCACATCCTAAACAGGAAACCAGGGATGAGCCTCTTCACCCATTCAATAGACATGGGTGGAGTGTGAACTGGGCGATAGTTTAGTCTATCTACTCCAATTGGAAAAAAAAAAGAGGAAAAGAATGGAAATGAGTAAATGGCACAAAGTTTGCAGCACAAAACTTTGCAAACCACTTTTGACAGGTTCAGTTAATTGCTTTTCTTGAACCCATCTTTATGGTTAAATTTCTTTTCTTAAAACAATTTGACCACTATTTTGTTATACTTGTTAAATTATCCCTGACAATGTCATTTTCTACACAGTGCAGATTGAATGCTTAAATTCAATGAAATGACTTCCAGATCAAAATTACGATGCTTATATTTTTTTTCCTCTATACTGGCTAATTTGTACATTTTTGTTCCTTTCTACATCAATTAACTTTCCAGCCAAACATTGCATTTGATTTCCATGGAAAATGGCCAAGCTCGATATTTGAATAGAATTCTCCATTCAGCCCAAAAAGTTATATGGGGAGGGGATAATTTGTGTAACTCAAATTGGACTTCAATTTTTTAAAATTGATAAATTTTAATAACTTCAGTTTGAAAATGGTTGAGGAATAATTCTCTTGAACATGTTTTATAAGCTGATAAGCATGGACAGTAGTTATTTTGAGGTTGACACATTGTTTTGGAAAATTAGGAGGCACAATTCAGTCAGGGTTTAAAAATGTTAAAGTTTATATATAGATGTATAGGGAATCTTTCTTCACATAAAATGTATGACTAGTGATGTCAATTAATCAGTTTAATTTTTCTAATTATGTAACTCAATTGTTCAATGTGATAATTGGATGACTGTAAATGCTTTCTTGCAGGTTGCAGGCATTACCACAAAAACAATGACTCTTGCCAGGTATATTCTAGAGTTAACTCTCTTGGAATATCCATTCAGCTACCAACGAGAATCTCTCAAGGCTGCTGGGTGTCTTTGGCTTGCCTTGAAAATGGAACACATGGAATGGGTAAGTGAAATTAATCTGGGCTGTTTTTTTTTGTTTTTTTTTTTTTCCTCCACAAGACTTGATGGAAAAATCTTGTAAATGAACCAATCCTAATGGAGGTGCATTTTAAAAAAAAAGTACTTTATTTATTGATTATAACTTTATTGATAATTTGATACTTTCATCCATCACTTATTTACTTTTATCCTTGTCTAATCTTCTATTCTGCCTGTACAGATTGAGTTCCTAACCACTGATAACCAACTTGACTTTTCTTTACATTTCTATACTGAAATTGGAATTCAAGCATAAGTATACTGATGTAAGCTTTTTTTGTGTGTGGTCAGAAGAACTAAAATAGTTTTAACCCTCTATACAAACCCAATGAAAATGCAATTTTAATGAGTAAAATAGATAATTAACAAGTCAATTTGGCAAGAGAATCTATTTGAACACGATTTTGTCATTTCATTAATATGGTTCTTTTTCCATTCTCTACAGAATGCAATGCTTACCCACCATTCTGGTTACACAAATGAAGAAGCAAAAGAAATGGCCAAAAAACTCAACCAAATGTTATTAACACCACACTTTAATCCTGTCAACGAAATCTACAACAAATATTCACATGAGTAAGTATTGCTACTTAATCACATACATTATTTATATATTGTATAATTCTCTTTATATATTGCATTGAATTGTCCGAAAAGCTTCTGCCCTTATTTTAAGGGAAAATAAGATGCAAAACAAAATTAAGCTATTAAATATTCATGCTACTAAATATCAGCCCTTTCTCTATTTTTATCCTCCCACCCTCCCTCCAAATTAAAGATTCTATATTTCCGGGGAAGTGGGTGACTAAACTCATTAATATGAATTTTTTTTTTAAGTCATTCAAATCATCTCAATTTTTTTACCATTGAGATTGTTTTGCAAGGACTGAAATAACAGAAAATCCAAATGAAAAATGTCTAATGATTATGGTGGGTGCAATAATTCTGCTGAGTTGCCAAAGATCATGAGGTCTGAAATTATCCTGATGGAAACATTATCTTGTTTGCCAATTCTGAGCTTTTTTTTTTTTTTTTTTTTTTAATTTGTCCAGTTGTGATCAGCACTTTTCAGAATCAATTGGCTAGTTACTTGGCTGAAACTCATAATACAGGATTCATCTCAAATCTCACCAGATGCATATAACTTTCTTAGGATGAAAAATGTTGCTTAGCACAATATTTTTCACTGAACATTGATGTAAAACAATCCATTTTGCATCACCTGTCCCATTTTGCTTCACAATGAGACATTTTCATTGGGTACCACATAATCTGAGTGAAAATATCAATCTGAATACCAAGTTTCACTGAGTGTTTATGGATAGTGAATTTTTATTTTTTTATTTTTTTTATTATTTTTTTTTTTTTTTTTTTTTTTTTTTTTTTTTTTTTTTTTTTTTTTTTTATTTTTTTTTTTTTACACAGTAATAAAAAGCATTAATATCTAAAATGCAACTTAATTTTCATAGGTATGCAGAATTAAATCTTACTCTCACTCAAGAGATAGTGTGCTCTAATTGGAAATGTAAATATCTGTCAATAAATTTGGGACATGAACAACTAAAAATAGACATGAACTTCCCAGACAACTTGATATATTTATGTATTATATATTTATATATGCAAATCCACTTTAAATGGCTTAGGCACAACTTATTTCTTTTGAAATTTGACTTAGGTAATCCCCTGAAAGCCTGGGTTTCTAAATTTTTTTTTATTTAACTATCAAACTTCACATACAATATGAAGCATTATCATTATATTACAATTATAATCCATTTCTTTTCTAAGGTTGTCTTCATTTTTTGATTGGCTGATTACTGAAAAACTAGTGGGCCATGTTGTCAAAAAAGACATCAAAATATATGGATATGCCATCTAAAATGACAGCAACATGTATATTGATGTATCTGCTACTGAGTGACTTACACTGTCATTAAGGGGGGGGGTGAAAATGAATAAGGAACAAAAAATAATTTTAATGTTCAAAACATTAAAACAGTGCTCAATATAAAAATTAGAGCAATGAATATTGATTAGAAGTTATACTTTAGAACATGTACAAACTACTACAAAACTGTAAATTTTGTTTCAACATTGAAAGAACTTTCATCGGGTATCAACTACTTGATTTGACATTTTCAATGTCGAAACAAAATGTACATGTCCTAAAGAAATATATAAGCCTGATTATTTATAACCATTCAGCAGGATTCGAAAATTGTGTTATATAGGCTTGATAAAAACCTCGTTTAGACTATATAACACAATTTTCGAATCCTACCGAATGGCACACATTTTCGTAATAAAAATTTATCGTAAATAATCAGGCCGGTAGAAATAAATATATAATATTGTTTCATTAAAAACAGAATATCTACTTAAATACAAGTATCGATAAAAAAAATAATGTTCAAACAATTCATTTCACACACACACACACACACATATATATATATATATATATATATATAATGCATTATTTAAAGAGCAAACATGCAGGAAGAGCTTTCATAACTAATAGTAAAGAGAATGAACTGAGCTGACACCTCTCTCTATGAGCATGACTATGTATAAGTCTTTATTATAGTAGATGATAAACTGAAGTTAATTTTTATATTTTCTTTTTTTTCCAGAGTGTTTCTATCTGTAGCACACATCCCAAAGTTATCAATGGATCAATTGGAAGAATGAACTTCTGCATTTCCCCCCTCCCTCCGTCTTTTGTTTTTGACAGTGTATATATTTTTTTATTCTCTCAAATAAATCATTCTTCAGCACACAAAGCTGACAACGAAAAAAGACTTTGGTGGCTTTGTAAACTACAGGGTCACCCTCAATTTCTCACTTCTACTGCTGTCTCTTTTAAAGAAAGTTTAGATTTTTGGTGAGTTAGGAGAAAATGCGTGACTGGCCTCTTGTGTGTCTTGTGACTCTGATTTTGAATGTGACTGATTTGAACAATCGTTTTTATATTCCTCCTAACTCTATCGATGTTTATTGTACAGAACATTTTTATGTGAGGCACCCACTTGAAACATTTTAGAAAGGAAAAAAAAATATATTTTATTAGTATATTTGTACTATGTTTTATACATTTTAGAAGAAAACTATGAAAAAAACATCAAAAATTAAACTTTTTCGTTTTTGCACGTTTGTTAATTAACAACTTCCCACAAATTTTTTGTTCCCTGCTTGTTTTCGAAAAAACTTTATTATTAAAGATGTATTTTTTTTGTTGCTTTTTTTGTGAATGAGTTTCGCTAATTAGATTTAATTTAGAATGAGTCATTAAAATAATTTTTCTCTTAATGTTTGTTACTTAATTTTATTTACCTTCTTGAAACCACAAATAGCTAACTAATAAATGTTTAATCAACTTGATAATTTAAGAATTGTGCAAGCCTCGCATCTTATTCTTTATAATGTGAAATTTATTTGAATCACTTTAAAATATTCATCAGCACAAAATTTAGTCGTAAAACAGTTTAGAGCAAATTTAAGTCAAAATTTGTCCTCAATTTGAAATTTATTCCTATTTGCCATTCATTTGTCATCACTCACTTTTATAATAAATGTTTTAAAAAAAAAAAAAAATTCTTTGGCTTTTTATTTGATCAAAGTTGCTATAGTATTTCTATAGATTTTTTTTTTTTTCTCTCTCCAAATAAGCAATCCAAGACCCTTTCTTGGTAATGAAGGTAATAGAAAGCCATGATTGTCATGGAGCTTCTGACGATTATATATATATATATATATATATATTTTATAAATTTTTGTTTTGGGAATTTTCTGAATAAATGGAGGATGAAATAGTTATAACCTGAGCAGATAATGTGTAGTAGTTCATCCAATTTGTCACTCCTTTCCAACAAGGATAAGACTTTTTGTCATGATCTTGCTGCAAAAAATGATCTATTTAAACCAAGTCATAAGAGCAAAATTTTTTTTTTTTTTTACACAACAAAATGCCAATATGTACTTGAGGAGGAAGACTATGGTGAGATTTGTTAAATTATAAAAACAGATAGTTTAATAATATTGCTTAAAAACAATTGAAATGGAAGATCTCTTTTTTTTTCTTTTTTTTTTTTCTTCTTTTAATAATCACTAAAATATATTTCTGACTATGGACTGGTGCTAATTCATAATGATGAAAGTTTGAAGATTATTGGAAATTGTTTTTCAGCTAGAATGAAAGCTCAGTATTTTTTCTCCTTTTAGATAAGAGAAGGCTCCTGGTCCCAGGAGTTTCTATGGGGCAGCTCCTTCCTCATTGTACTGAGAGGTTTAGTTGTAAGATCAGTGACAGTAGTTGCAGTGTAGGAGCAGTTCTTGTCCTTGGTTAATATGTACAGGAATTGGTTCCCCTTCTCCCACCAAAATACTCGTCACATTCTGCCTTATTGTGGAGAGGTCAAGTAAATAAATTCATTTGAGAGTTGTGCAAAAATTAAATTAAAATGGTAGAAATTCTATTCTAATGACTAAAAAGCAAGACCTCAAGCAGTAATCCAATTTTCCAGCAGTGCAAATAATCATCCATCTCTACAAGGATAGGAAATAAATACTTTTCAACACAATTGCATACTTGAATACTTAACATTAAAACATGCCCAAATTTTTTTACCCCATAACAATATTTACATTCCTGCCAAAGATTCCACAATACAACACTTTTTTTTTTTTTTTTTAAACAGCTGTGTAAAATTATTTACCAAGAGAACTAAACTTTTCTCAAGCCTACTTTTCTGATATATAATTTAAAAAAAAAAAAAAAAAACACTTTCTGACTTTCAGTAGATGTGACATTTCTCAAGCTGTTCACTTTCTAACCCCCCCTCCCTGCTCATGTCTATGCTGTAAGAAACATATTTAAATGGATTGTTTCCAACAATACCAGCTTTTATTAGAGATGATACAAAAATTCACTTCCCTACAACAGTGAAGCTTCACTGGCAGTCTTTTCTCAATCGTGTTTTCTTCCCTGAGTGGTTGTTTAGAATCTAAGTTCATTTTTCTAAATTTCCTACGAACTGAATGCAGAGTGCTCAATCGGGGCATCGCTCTCATGCCCTGATTGAGCACTCTGGAAGAATGGTAGACTTTGAAAAACAGTAGCTACTCTCGCATACACGCATCGCTCATTCACTAATGAATTAGAGCACTCTGGCTATTGGGCGGGTATAATGACAATATACATGCTAAAAGTCTGCCTTCTACTGAACACCCATAGCCCAGAGGTAGAATTGCAAACTGACGCCAATTCGGTCGGGTTTCAATCCTGGGTTAAAAGCAATATGAGTCTAACCGTACTGATGAGCTGTGAAACAGATCTGTCTGCAGCTGACTATATATATATATATATATATATATATATATATATACACACACACACACACACACACACACACACACACACACATATATATACCTACCTGTGCCTCTATCTTATCACATATATCATTCTTAACAAGTGCCCCTAATAATTTGATAGCTGCTTACTTACAATTCTGATTGCCAGGTTTGTTTAAGGGTATTATATTATGAAATCAGTTGAAGACAGTGTTACATTCTTCGTAAAACCAGATCTTGATTCACACTACACTAATTTCCACCACTGGCCAGATGTGAATACTCAGAATGCCACTCTTTAAGAAAAAAAAATCATAACTCTATGCCTTTACAATCAAATCTCCAACTCACTTTGACCCATCTTCAGGTACATTCTCTGCCATAGCTCTAATGCTCAGTGATCCATCAATCTTTCTAGAATATAACGGGTGTGTACACAAATCTCTGCAACAGTGGCTGCTACCTAATAACAAATTCCAATAAAAAAATTCTGGACCAAACAATTCCAAGATCCCCACAATGGAATTTTTAAAAAAAAAAGGCAAATTCGCAATCCTTTAAAGAACACTTACTACACTAATTCCAGAAACATACAAATCAGGTAGAACCCATGATACATTTTATCAACACCCTGATAACTATAGCCAACAAAACTATCCCAAAAACCACAAATTAAAAAAAAACATGGTTCACAGAAGAGTGCAAAAACATAAGAGAACGTCAAGCAACCCTCAGGAAATTAAAAACAAACCCTTCATCAGAAAATCTAATCAAATATAAACAACAAAACTAAAACTTGACATACCATTAAAGAAGCCAAAAGATCCTCTTGGAGAACCGTTGTCTCAAAAATAATTTCCAATACCGACCCCCAAAATAATTTGGAACTTTATCAAATAAAAACATCAACACTCCAATAAATCACC
Organism: Ascarosepion bandense; assembly: GCA_037127315.1. Classification (NCBI taxonomy): domain Eukaryota; kingdom Metazoa; phylum Mollusca; class Cephalopoda; order Sepiida; family Sepiidae; genus Ascarosepion; species Ascarosepion bandense. The sequence continues at coordinate 1,560,263 of JBBBDQ010000451.1, forward strand.
TCTCCCAAGGAAACACAATTGCCACAAGCAAAACATATATAGCCATCCTAATTGCAGAAAATTTAGCTCAATCATCAAAAAAACTACTCCAATAAATTGAACCGAAATAGATCCAAAGAAAAGAACATAAAATTAAATTCTGACAATACTGAAAGCTATAACCAACCTTTCATCCTAACCAAACTCCAAAACTCAATATCCAAATCCAATAACTGTCACTGGTCCAGATGAAATCCACTGTGCCTTCTTTAAAGAACTCCCAATAATATCCCTGGAATATGTCCTAAATATATACAATATCTGGGTATCTGGCAACATCCCTACCTTATGGAAGCAAGTCACGACCATCCCTATCCTTAAAAAACAAAGATCCCACAAACCCTACCAGTTAATAGACCTATTGCTTTAATCAGCTGTTTTTGCAAAACCAAAGAATGATCACTTTGATTTTAGGAACTACATCAATCTCCTCTCAAATCTACAAAAGTACCATAGACCAACTAGTCCATGTAGAAACCCTAATTCAAGAAGCATATATTAGAAAGGAACATTTTGTTGCAGTCTTTTTTTTGATTTTGAAAAAGCCTACAGCACAGCATGGCTATATGGAATACTCAAAGATCTTGGCCTATGAGGCAGACTCCCAATCTTCATAAAACAAGTTTTACAGGACTTAACTTTCCAAACATGAGTAAACAATACATTCTCTGATCCATGGCCACAAGAAATATGTTCCTCAGGGTAGTATCCTATCAGTGATCCTATTTATAATTAAAATCAATAAATTAACAACCTATCTTACCCCAGAAATTAATAAACCACTATATGTTGATGACTTCCTAATTTGCTACAACTCCAAAAATATGACTATTGTAGAAAGAAAACTACAACAATGTATCAAGATGGAAAATGGATTCAAAATCTCAAAAAAAAAAAACAAATGCATGCATTTCTGCTAAATCCATAAAATGCACAAACCACCCTACCTTAATCCTAAATGATACTAAAATACCCATAGCCCATCTTGATTCAAAACTCTTTTAATCCCTCACATCAAACATGAGAGAATCAAATGCAACCAAGCCATCCAACTCCTGAGAACCATAACCCATACAAACTGGGGTGCTGACAAAAACACTCTAATGAAATTATACAGACTCCTTATATAAAGTTTGATTATGCCTGCTTCCTATATTGAACAGCTAAAAAAATCCTACCTTAGAACTTGAAACCATTCAACCACCAGGGACTCCGTATGGACATAGGAGTCTTCACTAACTCTCCAGTAGAAAGCTTATGTATAGAAGCTGACAAAAGCTTGCACTCCAATACTATACTAAACTCATATCATGCCCCCAAAACCCTGTCTATAACTGCATCATGAAAATAAAATATCAAAACCTATTTTAAAATAAAGGCCATCAAACTGCTAAATCTAAGAATCAAAAACTTACTCAATGTAATCAAAATTGAGCCAAAAATAATCCTTAATACCATCCTCCCCAAAACAGCACCAAGGACCATAAATCAACCCATAGTAAATGATATGGACCAGTGATAGGACCACAAAATGATAACTCGAAACACGGTGGTAAGGTTAACAACATATATTAAGTCAAAAATAGATACAAAGAGAAAAGACTAAATATAAGCTTGGCTTACTAGTGACTGACAGACAGACAGACTGTGCTGAACTAAAGCCAAGAGAGTGATTAACTTTCACTTAATATACTAGTAGGAAGAGTCCTAAGTTAAGTGGGTAACACTCCACAACACCCACTTTCCAAGAGCCTTTCCCCAAAAAGCTGTTTAATACTTCTTCCATTTTGGATCTTCCAGATCACCTTATTTCAGGTGAAGCTTGGAGTACCTCAAGATCAAAACTCTCGAAGATGGTGTCTATTGGCTCTTCATTGGTCGGTGATGATTCATTAATGTCGGTTGTCCGACATTTTCCTCAATTGTTTCTGATGGCACTTGTGTGTATTCGTGGGGTTTTGAATTATATATATGAGATCTCCCACTCTTTGCTTTAGTGTGCCTACTTCCCAAAATGTCATGTTGTTCTTATAAACTTTGAACAATACTTTCTCACCGTTTTCTGGGGATGGTAACTTGTTTTTTTAAATTTTGCCTGCTTTGGAATGAGCTTATCAAATACTGATCTTATCCTTCTAGCAAACATTTTCTTTTGCAAATTTTTATGTATCACCACTTTTTCATTATACAACAATACATCATCACATAGCAAAAAAACCTCAGTCAAACTCGAGAGTCTTTATTGTAAATTTTGTTCTTGGTAGTACGGATAAACTCGTCTTTTAGAGCTTCTCTTTTGATGTCTGATAGTGTTACAGGAAGCTCTCTCACAGTGTTCGCAATTATGTTCTTTATTGCGCAGTTTGTTCTTAAGGTCGTGATTATTGAGTCTTCAAATATTTCTTTGTTTTTTAGATCGAGTCTAGACAAACTGTCAGCTTGGCAGATGTTCTTGGAGGACAGGTACTCGATCTTAAAATTATAGTTCAGCAGTATTGTACCCCACCGTATAAGTCTGGTTGCGGGGTACACCAGTAGGCCCTTCTTACATCCATATATAGTCAGCAGCGGTTTGTGGTCAGTCTGTAACGTAAAATATCTGCCGTGTAAATATCTGTGAAACTTGGTAACGGTGAAGATTATGCTTAACATCTCCTTTTCGATCTGCGAATATTGCTTTTTCGCAGGCAGCAAAGTTTGAGGTGAATGCACGATGGGTTTCCTCGTTCCATCCGAAAGTTTGTGTAAAATGCAGGCGCCAATGCCATAAGAGCTGGCATCTCTTGCTACTATGATGTCCAACTTTGGGTCATAGTGAGTGAGAGAAAGGTCTGAAGTGAGTGTGTTCTTTATTTTTTCGAATGCAGATTGGCATTCCGGTGTCCATTCTCAGGTTTTGTCTTTCTTTAGTAGTTTGTTTAAGGGAGCTCACAAGTTGTGCATGTTTTTAATGAACACCTAATAAAAATTCACTAAACCTAGGTAACTTTGTAGTGCTTGCAGGTTAACCGGAGCCAGCATGTCCTTGATCGCTGTAGCCCTGTCTGGCTCTGGTCGTCGACCGTCTTTGTTAATGATATGCCCCAAATATTTTATTTGCATCAAATAAAAATCACATTTAGCCTCCTTGACTTTGAAGCTATATTCTTGAATTTTGTCATAGACGCTTAATATGTGCTCCCGATGGTCTTTCACTGATTTACTAGTAATTAGAATATCGTCAAGATAAGGCAGTTGCAAAATCAAGGTCGCCCAGCATGGTATCCATAACCTGCTGAAAGATAGCAGGCGCGACCTTGACTCCAAAAGCCAGTCTATTAAATTTATACAAACCTCTATGTGTATTTATACAAAGAAGTTGGGAACAGTTCTCAACCTGGATTTGTAAATATGCATCCGATAAGTCAATTTAAGAAAGGATTTTGCCACCATTTAATTTATTGAATATCTCTTTGGGGCTAGGGAGATGATAGTGGTGGTCTTTTAGTGTGGCATTTTACCCCGTTGAGAAATTAGCACATACTCTAATTTGGCTTGATTTTTTTTCTTTACGTATACTGTTGGTGCAGCCCATTCACTGAAGTCTATTTTAGACAGGATACCTGCATTTTCCAGTCTAACTCTTCATTGATTTGGTTCACCGCTGCAAATGGAACGTTCCTTTTCTTTTTAAACATGGGTTGAGCGTTATCTTTTAACTGGAATTGTGCGTTTATCTTGGTACATTTTCCTAAACCGCCTGAAAACACATCAGGGAATTTTTGCTTGAGTTCTTCTTTCATTCCTTGATGTTGGAGGTTGTACTTTTTCTATTTTATGACAAAACATACTTATTGGACAGCCCCACAGATTGAACTTCTGTTCCAAATAAGTTTTCTGTATTTTTCATAACATAAGCTTTTAATTCTTTTGTTATTCCATATGTTACAGCAAAAAATACTTCACATAAAATATTAATTTTGTCACCTGTTACAGAACGTGCTGTTTTCTTTGTTCTTAATAAGGTTAGCTTTTTCAAGTGCATTCAAGTATGCAAATTAATAATCGTAAGGTCAGACCCAGAGTCAAGCTGGAATTTTATCGTTTTGTTAAATATTTGCACAATTACGTATTTATGCAAATTTCCATCTTCTTTATCGCTTGACAGCGTCTGCCTAATTTTATTTTTTTGTTTTCTAATTTTTTTAACATACCAGCAGCATGATGTTACATAGCCAGTTTTACCACAATTTTGACAGGTTTTCATCTTTTTGAATGGGCAAAACCTCATCCAGTGTAGGTTTCCGCAAATATAACACGGACCTGGTGGTGAATTTTCTTGTCTATTCGTAGTATGCTTGTCACGATATTTTGGTCGCATAGATTTACTTTTTTTTTTTTTCCGGGGAGTAGTGTTTTGGTCTGCTCTTAATTTTTTAATATGAGCAACTCCTGACTCCTCGATATTTCTAGAGTCACATTTACGGATACGACCCACTGGCAGTCCTCTGCCAATTTTTGGATGGTCAGACTCGGCTCATTCTCTAATTTTGTCAGCACTCAGCATCTAATTTCAGCTTCTCCAGCTGAGACTAAACCCTGGGAAAAAATCAAATATTTGAAATCGTCAGCAGATAAATCTGCTGATTTGAAGTTATTACAGTGTTTATTTATTGTAGCCACAAATGTCAGATAGTCCTGCTGATCCTCCTTGAATAGATTTAGGTACTTCCATCTCTTATAGAAGAGTGATGTGTTAGGCCCAAATAGTGCTGACAGTAACTAAACTGTTTCTGAGAAATCTAAGTCCGTTGTCCTTTTGGGGAGGATAAAGTCAACGAACCTACTGTGTTCTGCGGTACCCAATTTTCTTAGTAATAGTCAAACTTTTTTTTTAATTTGACCATTCTTTGCAATCAACGTTGAATAAATCTTCGTACCGCGTGTAGAAAGCATCAAAGGTTTTTTCATCTTTGGGTACATATTCGAAAGTTTCCATGCTCTTGGAAATCTTTCTACTGTTTATGAAGTTCCATAAACAATTGTTGCTTGTTGTTGTTGTAGAAGCACTTTTTTGCTGATAATCTAACTGAGCTTTCATCAGTTGGATTATTACTTTCTGAAAATCTTCCATTTTTTTATTTCAAACTAAAATGACCAATTTTTTATGTGAAAAAACAGAAGAAGAAAAACCAAACTAACTGTAGTTACAGTTTTTTGTAAGACGTACACAAAAGAAGAGGAAGGCCACAAAAAAAATCTACTTACAGATTTTTTTTCTGTAATACTGTTGTTCTGAGCTTGTAGAAGATTTTTCATGCAACATTTAATTATTATAGTTTCCCACACTTATTTTTTTACGTCGACAAAATTTTAGAAGGGGCTGTAGATTATTTCCTGATGACTTGAATTTGTTCGAAGATGTTTTTTATTTTTCTCTTTTCAGAAACAGTTTCAGGTTGGTCTAGATGGGGTATTTTTGGTACTTTGAAATTTGTCGACAGATTTAATGTGAGGATGGTTATCACTTGGTCAGTCGCTGTTAGTACCTTAGCTTGAATCTTCGCTTGTTGCTGTGAATCTGAAAAATGGTTTTTAGTTTTCGAAGTTCCCATTCGCCAGTTGATGAGGGGAGTATTCTTTTTATGAACTCGTATTTCCTGGTGGAATTAACTGGGTTTATTGCGTAGGGTATTCCTTGATGTTTTAAACCCTCGTCACCAGTTGATGTGGACCGGTGATAGGACCACGAAATGATAACTCGAAACACGGTGGTAAGGTTAACAACATATATTAAGTGAAAAATAGATACAAGAGAACAGAGTAAATATAAGCTTGGCTTACTAGTGACTGACAGACACACTGTGCTGAGCTGAACTGAAGCCACAAGAGTGATTAACTCTCAGTTAATTTACTGGTAGGAAGAGTCCATAGTTAAATGGGTAACGCCCCACAACAGTAAAACTTGAACTTACCAAATTATCTAAAACCAAAACACACCCCCATGATTTTTCAAGAGAAATTCCTTAACATCCAAAATAACTTCCCAGATCATCACCAACATCTACACAGGTGGGTCTAAATAGGGAAAGAAAGTTGGTTGTACTGTTATCTTCCAAAACCAAGAATCATTAAAACATCTCCCAAATGAGTCATCAATCTATAGTTGATTTTATAAGCGCTACTTAGATGTGTCATAAGGCCAAGTCATCAATCTATAGTTGATTTTATAAGCGCCACTTAGATGTGTCACAAGGCCAAGTCATCAATCTATAGTGCAGAACTCACAGCTATTAACCTAGCCATGAACATTATTTCTAACCACAAATCTTCCAGATTTATTATCTGCTCACATTCCAAATCAATCCTCTTAGCACCACAGAGCAAAGATACATCAAACCCTCTCGTTACAAAATTCCTAAACAAAATGAACACTCTTTCCAAAAATAATAGTATCATTCTCATTGGATACCAAGCCATATTGGTAGATACGAAAATGAAAGGGCAGACAAAGCTGCAAAAAAAAGCACTTCCTGACAGACATATCCAAAACAAAAATCCCATACACTCATCTAAAACCAATTATTAACGAATTCGTACATGTCAAATGGCAAAAATCATGTTATGATCAAATACATAACAAGCTCCGCCATGTCCAAGACATCATCGGTGAAGGGTCAGCAGGTTACAGAAGAAACAGAAAGGAAGAAATGAGTCTTTCCAGATTTTGCATTGGTCACACCCACATCACACCTAAAAAGGGAAGACACTCCAATGTGCACAACATGCAATGTATCCCTTACAGTTATATTCATTCTCTTAAACTGTAATATTTTCAGACAAACTCAGTCAAAATACCACCAGGCACGCAGTTTGAAGGACCTTTTCAAAAATACAAAACCAGAAAACATCTTGAGTTTGATTAAAAAAAAAATTTTCATAAAAAATTAACTGACTAAATTAACTTTTTTTACTATAATCAATGTGTGCTGTGGCGCAGTGGATATCGGCTCGGAATGAGAAATCGGGGAGCCAAGTTCAAATTCCAGTTGAATTCCTTGCATTCACTTACGCACAAATACTCTTGGGAAAGGTATTAATCCATCTCTTCCCTCCAGTTATGGGTTAAATAACAGAACAGATTGGGTTCTATAGCCTTGATCGGCAACCAGTCTACCGCAGAAAACAATGGCAACCTACTGCAGGATAATCTTCTGCCCAATCAGTCATGTCTCTTTTGAGACATGATCACCCAAAGCGTGTATCATGCATGGCACCTAACTGTCTGACTATAATAAAAAAAAATTAAAATCCCCCTTTTTGGCATTAAATAACCCACAGAAGGTGATATGCCATTAAATAAAACTCAAACTTAATGAGACATGTCGTATGCCACTCCTTTCAGTTTCATGCTTGGACTTCCCAGGTTTTCAGATCAAAATTGAGACATTTCAAGTTGTCTTTCAATTAACCCTTGTAGAGTAAGAGTGGACATCCAACCGAGCACTTGGAGTTTGATAGTTGTTCCATACAGCACTCTTTCTTTTTTTTTTTAAGCCTATTCTCATCTATTCTCACATGATTTGCTAGAATTGTTTCAATGCTTAAGATTTTGTTACATTTCTTTAATATTTCACTATTCTTGACCCTATCATCCCATTTTATACCACACATGGTATGAAGACAGTACATATGAAAGACATCAAGTTGGTTTTTGTGCTTGCACTATAGGGTCCAACTCTTAACACTATAAAGAAGGGCTGAGAAAACAACTGATCTATATACGTTGATCTTTATCATGAGAGATACGTCTTTGGTGTTCCATAACCTATGTTTAAGATTACCGAGTGCTGTACTGGCTTTGGCTATTTTGGATTGGATCTCTCTCTCTCTCTCTCTCTCTCTCTCTCTCTCCATTTTTTTCCCATCAGAAGAGATTGTTGATCCAAGATTCAAGATTTGGGATCACACATGCACATGTGAGACATCTACCCCAATTTTACATTTGTTATACAATTGTTAATACAATTGTTTATTTCTTTAAATTTTCATTATTACAGTTGAATCCATTGCATTCACTTGTGCGCAAAATACCCTTGGGAAAGGTATTAATCTGTCTCTTCCCTCCAGTTATGGGTTAAATAGCAGAACAGATTGCATTCTATAGCCTTGGCTGGCAACCACTCTACCGCAGAAAGCAATGGCAACCTACTGCGGGATAATCTTCTGCCCAGTCAGTCATGTCTCTTTTGAGACATGATCACTCAAGCGTGTTTCACATATGGCACTTAACTGACTGACTTCTTTGTTCTATCATCATACCCTTAGTAACACAAAACAAGCATTAATATAACAGCAAGAAAATAAATCTTCTTTATTGGTGTGGGTTACCCCACTTGGCTTCATCAAACACTTTTTGCTGGTGCTGTTTAAGTTCTATAAAAAGACAAACATTTCCTTCTTGCTCTGAGATGTAGCAACACATAGATGGAGCCATCCCCACCAGGGGGTGGGGTTATTGTCCCCGGTTGACTGATGACTGAACTCTTACATGCACAATTCTTGACAGCTTTTAATGTCTTATTTTTTCCTTTCAACTGTATACACACTAACGTAATTTCTCTCTATTATTAATACTTGTATTAATTGTTTGTTTGAAATCCATGTTTTTTTCTTATTTTTTGTCCAGACTCACAGGAATTCACCAAATATTGTTTGTGGGGGAAAAATGTATGAGAAGCCATTTAATGCTCACTGAAAAACAACCACACCCTTGTGCCTTCCCTTGTTAGTTTGCATAACTATTACGTTCTGCCAATACCTCTCCCAAATTCTAAAGCAAAACAAAACTTTAAAAATATAAGTAATCTTAGATGAAATAAAACTCCAAAATTTGATTAACATTCAATAATTAATTGCATTTAGGCAACATGAAAGCAAGGAGCTGGAAGAAAGTTCTAAAAGTAAGAAGTGGTAAAGAAGAAACTATTAGCATAGAACTTAACATTACATCTAGCAATTTTGAAATTGGCAGTTGGTCCTCTAATTTCAATCTTGTACAACTCTTAAATGTGTAAAGTTGAGGTTTCAAAGTGGAAAGCCCATAAGAACAATTGCCATGTAAGAGATGCTACATTATGATGGTGGGAAAATGACTTAAGCCAAGATGACAGGTCAGGACGAATATCATTGCAGATTTTTTTTTAGATCTTGTCAAGAATGCCTAGATACATTGCATAAAGGACCAAACCAAATGTGTTGGCAATATTTTAAGTACGGACAAATGGTAGACATAAATGTGTAACATAGATTATAGAGAGAAAAATTATCTAGAACAACACAGTGAATCAACTTTCCTCACAGTAGACCTAGCAAATGATTCAATATAATTGTTCCTCTTCATGCCAGCAAGAAACCTAAAGTGGAAAATGCAAAGTTAGTTGTTCTATTGAAGGTTAGCATCAGTCATACTGATAGAAAGCAAAAGAGGTTTCTCTAAGATGATTAAAGAGTTTTAGAGCCGCTAAAGATAACAAGTCATTTCTTGCCATATTATATTTTGACCATGGGTATTGAAAACAGCACTTTGGAAGATAAACTAATGGATCAGATTGATCAGACTAATGTCCTTATTTTTTGTTGTTATTATGTTTCGACCCTTGTGTATTACGAGTTTCTGTGTTGGTTCCAATCCTTATTGGAGCGTTGATTTATTGTTAGTTTTTACCATGATTTTGGCACAAGTCTGAAGGAGAAGAGGATAAAGGCTGGTTACATTAACTATCCTCAACATAGTTAATCAGATTCACAACCTATTCATCCATTACAAATTGCACGTCCACCAAAAGAACTCATCCATCACCATTTAATCATACATATCCCACAATACCACATCTTCATGGGAAACTTACGAAAACACTTAGGAGATAAAAATTCCAAATTAAAAAAAAAGTTCAAATTACTGAATTTTTTTTTCTTACAAAAATATCTTAAAATATATGATCATGAAATGAGGGGAGGATGAACCCAAAAATATAATTAAAATTTAACAAAACATTCAAACTAAAAATAACATGATAGCAAGACCTGTCCACCCCTTAAAAATAAGAGCGGCAGTTGTATTCTGCTTGTATGCAGAAGAAGGAAGCTCGCTCACTAAAGACCCAAGTCTTATTGGAATGTTGATTTATTGTAAAATTACAATAATTGTAGCACAAGGCCAAAGGATAAGTGGAGTGAGGCTGGTCAAAACTTTCCACCCTAGACCTAGCTAATCAGTTTTATGACCCATTCATCCATTACAATTTTCATATTTGCCACAAGAACTTATCCATCACCATTCAATCCTACATATACCACAATACCACATATTTGCAGGGGACCTACAATCAAATTGAATGACATAAACATTTTTATGTACAAATGTCCCTTTTTACTTCTTTTTTTTTTCTACAAAAATATATCTAAGAATATAATATGAAGATGAGTGGGGGTGTGAACTCAAAACCAAAGTTAAAATATAACATAACAATCTAAAAATAACAAATGTTAGTAAGACCCATCCATCCCACAAAAATAAGAGTGACTGCTGTATTCTACCTATATGTAGATTCAAGAAGCTCACTCACTAAAAGAGCAATCCTTATTAGAATGTTGATTTTCTAAGTGCCATTTAGGTGTGGCAAAGTCCGAAAGTATGGGGTACCCAGTAAAGATTGAACTCACTAATCAATTGTAATAGGTTCTAGTGAGACAAGTTTGCTAACCATTACACCACGTCGAGTTTCACAATCCTTATTGGAATGACTTTGAAAACATTCCTCTTCCCAAATTTATAGTCATAACACAGGTGCATACTGGGAGTCTTTCCTAACCAATAAAATATCACTGACTCGACTCAGTTCTGTTCTTTCTTGTCTGTATCCTCTTTTATGTGTTAACACCATTCTTAGATTGTGAACTTTTTGTCTATATTTCTGAGATGAGGTATTTACATTGTTTGGATTGTTATCCTCATTTTTATTGTCATATTCATGACATTTCAGGCATTGTACACCCCAATCTTCTTCAGGTGACTGGAATTTTGAACCGAACCCTTTATTTCAATCATTAGAGTAGCTTCTTATTTCATGAGTCATGCTGCTTCTGGATGTCTTAGTTATCTCCAAGTTTTTGTTCATCACTACTGTCTCCAGGGGTTGAACTCCCAACTCTCTGGGTCAAGTCACTGAAGCTAACCAATGCTTGTATCCACTGGTCCATGTTACCTTGAAGAAGGTCAGAGCGTACAATAGCCGAAATATATGAACATGAAAAGAAAGATGAGGATAACAATTTGAACAATGTAAATAATGTGAGTTTTTTGCCTTATTACTGTTGCTTGTAGGATGTGTGTTGCGGCGCATTGGATATCGGCTTGAAATGAGAAATAGGAGAGTCGAGTTCAAATTCCAATTGAATTACTTGCATTCACTTATGCGCAAATACTCTTGGAAAAGGTATTAATCTATCTCCTCTCCCTCCAGCTATGAATTTAGTTGCAGGATAGATTGGGTTCTGTAGCCTTGGTTGGCAATCAGTCTACCACAGAAAGTAATGGCAACCTACGGCGGGAAAATCTTCAGCCCAGTCAGTCGTTTCTTTTTCGTGACATGATCGCCCAAGTGTGTCTCATGTATGGCACTTAAGTCACTGTTGCTTTGCCTTGTATTTATTGTTTTTTTAATCTTAATTTTTGCCCTGTTTTTTTCTTTTCTTTCTCTTGTTATCATTTTACTCTCAGTTTTATTCATTGAGTATTTCTGCCAATTGCATTTAACCTTGGCCAATTTCTCTATAGTCTATTCATCTGGAGAGCACAAAGGCTGAAATCTAAATCTAAACTTATTTATAAATGGAACTTTGTCTCTGTGTGTGTGTGTGTGTGTGTGTGTGTGTCCATTACCTATAGACTCCGAAACGGCTGAACCGATTTTCTTGAAAATTTACACAGTTGTACTATAAGCGTCTGCGAGTGTTCTTAGCTAGGTTTTGTGTCGAGGTCCCCCCGATAAGTATCGAAAATCAATAATAGAAAAAATCGGGTTATAGAAGAAGTGGTCCGATTTTAATCAAATTTTATACACTCATAGACAAAGACATAAGAAACGATATTCAGAAGTTTCAAGGTTGCAGTTCTTACAATAGTGCAGAAAAATCGATAATATATATATATAAAAGGCAAGATGTTTGTGTGTGTGTCTGTTTATCTATCTGTATGTCCTTTATACAAAACCACAATTTTTATCCGATTCTCACCAAACTTCACACAAATATTCTTTAGGCTGAGTCTGAGCTCCAGGACCATGGGTTAGTTTTAAAGCTTTCATTACACCCGAGCAACACCGGGCTATACTGCTAGTGTTGTAATAATTACAGACTTTATTGTTTACAATGATGAATAATGTAAGTCACGATAATTCTTCATCTCATCCAAGTTTATATAGAAAATAATTATTTGGATGTTCGCATTCTGTCTCTTCCTGATTTTAAGTATAATTTTGCTTCTCGTTTGCATCCTTCTATAAAACCACATTCCTGTTGCTTGAAATCTTTTCTTCATCCTTGAAGACCTTGAAGAGATCATCCAACATTCACTGCCATATAGAAGGACAGATATCACTTGAATAAATCCATATGAACTAGCAATTGTTAATGGATATATTCAAAATTGTGTGAGCCATGCAGTGAAAATTGGAATCAGTGAAGCGCTTCCGAATTCTGACCGACACTGTTTTATTTGACCATCTTTATGTGCCATGTCCCTTCAGGATGTAAACGCTCATAGACTTCCACTTGCCCCTGTTCCTTGTGGCTCTTAATATTTTTACTTGGTATCTCTCCCAAACTCCGCTCTGCTGTCCATTTGCTCAAACCCATAAAATATTTCTCGCTACTTTCCCTGTTTCTGTTCTGTGAGTATTAGATTCTCCAAACCCTCCTTCCTCATTATTTGTTTCAAGAACCTCAGCTGTCGCTTCCTGATGCTAAGTATAAGTTTTCTTCTTGTTTGCATCCCCCCAACACCTCATCGCTGCTTACGTGCTTGGTCCATGGTATCCTCAGTCTACTTCTACAGTACCACATTTCTGTTGCTTCGAGCTTCTCCTGCTTTCTTGAAGAGATCGTCCAACATTCGCTGCCATATAAAAGGACAAATATCACATAGCAGTCCAGCACTCTTTTCTTTGTTTTCAATGAGATATTCCTGTCTTTCGGTACTCTGGCTAGCTTTTGAAATGCATTCTTGGCTATGCCAATGCTTCTTCGGATATTAGAATCACAACCCCATCTTCTGTCAGAACGCTTCCCAGGTATTTAAATTTTTTTACCTTTTTATTTTAGTCTTCTTGACCAATAATAGGCATTGGAGGTGGGGTCTTCTCTTTTTTTTTTTTTTTTTTTTTTTTGCTGTTGACCCTGCATTCAGTTTTTTTTAAGTTTATGCTCAGTCCTTTCTACTTAATTTCTCTTGCAACATGCATTTTAATTTTTGTGTCTGCTATCAGTACTGTGTCATCCGTGTATCTTATAGTCACCAAGAAAAAATCCTGGCAAGGATTCTAGTTCTCTCAGAATTGTTTTGCTGAACAGGTTGAATCGATCCGGTGAGAAAACACATCCTTGTCTTATGCACCTTTCTTTTTTTTATATCTACTGAATTAATTTCCTGTCTATATGCAAGTGGTTCTTGATTATCCTAATTTCTTTCCCGAATATGTCGTGGCTGCAGAGTTAATCTCTAACAAGTCTTTGATGCATACTTTGTTAAGCAGCTTTGTGTAGTCTATAAAGTGCAGGTGCAGGTCCTTCTGCATGTGTATTGCTCTTATTGACAGCATTCTAAGCATGAATATCGCTTTCTTTGTTCCAGTGTTTTTAACGAACCTACATTGTTCTTGTCCTATTGCTAGCCCAATTCTTCTGCATGCTCTGTTCATCAGAATCCGAACAATGAGTTTTGTGCCCTAGATAAATTGTACCAGAAGGGCAAAACTTAGTTGGCTTTGGTGGCTTTTGAGAAATTTGATAATTATAAAAGACTGAAGAAACTTTCAATAACAGTGTTGTGTAGAAAAATGACTGACCTTTTCTACATTAATTGCTGAACATATACTCGTCTATTCACTATGAAGAGGATGCCAGCTCATAAGAACATGGTTGCAAAGTAGATCCTAAGGCATAGCGTTGAATCGTATGCATTTTCGCACTGAAATAAGTATTTTACTATTATTGTATTCTTAATTCATGTTCCTCACGGGATCAAACCTTTTCTTCACTAATCCTTTATTTCAGTGTCTTCCTTACAGTATTATTAACCAGAAACTATGAACTTATAGGAAGCAAAGAGATTGTAATGAATTTGATAAACGTTTATAATAAGCTTAAGTTGTATGGCACATCAATAACAAAGAATGTTCTGGGGTTTCATTTGTTGAAATCAAGACCCTAAAATTTGATTTACTATTTTTTTTAAAATTTAATATTAATTTTTGTTCAATTTTTTTAATACGATTGTCTATCACTCAGTTGACACTCCTTTCCCAGTTTTTAAACAGGAGTAGATGTTTATTCCTTGTTTCCTGTTGAGAATTGAGTTTCTGGTTCCTTTTCCTAATGTCTTCTCATATTTTTTTTCATTTTATAAGCCATTGGAGGCATGGTGGATTAATGGATAGCATCACAGATTAAGGAATTGGAGAGTCAAGTTTGAATTTCAGTCAGATTTGTTACATTCAAATACCCTTGAATCCATCTTTCCTACCCTCAGCTATGGGTAAAATAGCAGGAAAGACAAAAACGCCAATGTTTTAGCCACGCGTCCACATCATAACATGTGGATAATAAAAAATAAATATGAACGTAAAAGGAAAAGGAAAACTCTGAATTTAAACCAGTCGTGTTATTTTGCGGTTCATGTGGTGTCCCTATGAACTTAATGGGATTGTAAATCTCCTGAGTTTTAATGACATTGTCGCTTTGTACGGGGTGACGTAATAATAAAAAAAAACACGGTTATCCTCCAGACATGGAGAAAATGATTAACTAGTAGAGAAGATGGGGATCTTTAGCTTTGGTCAGTGAATCATAGAGTAGAAACATGTCAGTCAGTACATGATCTATGATTGGGCAATCATGTCTCGAAAGAGACGTGACTGAATGGGCAGAAGATTTTCCCGCAGTCGGTTACCATTACTTTCTGCGGTAGACTGATTGCTGACCAAGACAATAGAACCCAATCTGTCCTGTTATTTAACCTATAACTGGAGAGAAGAGACGGATTAATACCTTTCCCAAGGGTATTTGCGCATAAGTGAGTGCAAGGAATCCAATGGGAATTTGAACTCGGCTCCCCGATTTCTTGTTCCAAGCCGATATCCACTGCACCACAATGCACATTCTGTAGAAACACGACACAGCACAAAAGATGTGAAATAGATTTGCAGATATACTATTTGTCTTCATACTCACCAGATTTAAACACCGTTGAGCATGTATGTGTTGCACACTTTCCTAAATCCCTTACAGCCACATTCAACAAAACAGCTACTTGAGAGACGTGGACCTATTCTGGTTATATGCACTATGGGCCAAAAGTTTGAGGCCACCCTATGAATTTAGTAATTACTAAGTTTCATGCCTTCTTTGCTTGAATTAACTCCTACTAAGCTAGAATACTGAAACTATTTAACCCACTAGTGCATGACATCCTTTTTTTTTTTTTAAAGTGGGTTACTTAAAATTCTAAATCTGTTAACCCTAAGATTACCATTAGTCAGCGAAGTAGTTTTGGTGAAAAGAGATCAAATTTTAAGGAAACTCTATATAGGAATGGGTTAATTTCATTATTATATTATTACATTTGGTATCATCTTGCCAGAGAGTAATTTTAAGTGCCTAATTACCAAGCCACCTCCTGGGTCTAAATGTAAAAATGGCACTGAATTATTTGGGATATCTGAGTTATTTGAGAGGTTTTGTTCAAACAGAGAGGGTTTTGTGGATAATAGATGCAGTTCCACACAAAGTTAATCTTTTTGTTACTCTGTTGATGTGTCCAGGAATTATTATTATTATGTGTTGTATCATTTTGCCAGAGATAAATTTTAAGTGTAGAAGAGTTACCTGTGCATATTTGGGACATTTTGTTTAGACGAAGAGGGTTTTGCATATAAGTGCAATTCCACACAAAGTTATCTTTTTGTAGCTCTGAGATGCTGAGTTTTAGTTTTGTTTCACAGCATATCAACCCCTGTAGGTTATTTAACGCCAAAAAGGTTGGGTTTTAAAGCATTTTTTTAATGTTCGGTTATTTTGAGAAAATTGATCTAGTCAGATTTTGATGAAAAAGTTGTTTTTTTAAGAAAACTCAAGATGTCATCTGGGTTTGTACTTTGAAAAGGTTCTTTAATAGATTTGTATAAATTGAATAAGTATTCGTTGTAAGAAATCAGTTTGTAGATCTGGTTTGATTGACATCTTTTTGTAAAGAGGGTTTTTTTCTGTTGAGAGTCAGATGTATTGCTAGTATATATATATTTTTTAAATTGCTGGTAATATCTTTTTCCTTCGATTGTTTTCCAAATTGTATTGCTGGTTATATTTTCTTCTCCAGAAAAGGTATTGCTGGAATTTTTATGATAAAAGTATATTTTTCTACTTTCATAGTGTTTTACCCACTTTAGTAGGTAACTATTTGACGATAGCTGGGACCCTAACAGATGCTATCAACCTGGGTCAGAGTGGACCTAGAAACAACAGCAATTAAGAGGTGGTTCCAATGCTCCTCAAAACCTCCCAATCAAAGGCCTTGCTACCGGATGCAGTTTATCGTCATACCCAGGACCTAAGGTGTTGATGTATCCAAGAATTTTACTTACATGATTTTTGATACCCAATAACACAATCACAACAGGGGGGAATGGTGAGGAAGAAGAGGATTACTATTACGATTAATGTTATTGGATATATGATAAAATTCTCTCACTTGAAGTAAAATAGTAAATCTTTTTTAAAAAGGCATGAAACATTAAATTTTTATGCAATTCTTTCAAATCAAGAGGATGCCTTCAAAATTTTTGCCTATAGTTCATACCCAAGCAAAAACTCCAGCATTTGTATACAACATGCCACGTCGCGTTGCACCAGTTATTCAAGATGCATGATTCATTATCAGGTCAGTCTATCAGTTAAGTGTCATATGTGATACACACTTGGATGGTCATGTCTTGAAAGAGACATGACTGACTGGGCAAAAGATTTTCCCATAGTAGGTTGCCATTACTTTCTGCATTAGACTGGTTGCCAACCAAGCCTATAGAACACAATCTGTTCTGTTATTTAACCGGTAGCTTGAGGGAGAAACGACGGATTCCTACCTTTTCCAAGGATATTTGTGCGTAAGTGAATGCAACATATTCAACTGGAATTCGAATCTCCAAATTTTTCGTTCCGCGCTGATATTCACTACATCACAACACACATTGGCATTTTGCAGAGAAACACGCACATTTGAGTATCAGAATTTTGAAATGTGTTTCTAAATCTTTTTTGCCCTCGGTGTGAAATCGTACTGTATGATAACGTTGATGATACAGTGTTCTGTGCCTTTTGGCCCGCGACGACTGAAACCCCACCCCATGTGCTCAAGATAACTTACTTTTAGCGAAATAGATTTGTCTTTCCTCCTCTTTCTTCCATCGTTTCTTATTTCCTCATCTTATCACAGAACAAACCACACTCATCCCAACTCTTGTATTCTGTCCCGTTGCTTCTGACCTCTAATCTGAAAGATATTTACCTAAATAAAATTTTTACCCACTTCGGTGTAAGAACCAGTCAAAATCTCTAAGGAATTAACTGCATTTCTTTGCATTTCAGAGTTAATTCTTTTTTTGTTTAATTTAATTTTTCACATTTATTTAAGTTTTATTTTCTGTCTATTTTTAAGTGTTTGTTTTCTTTTAGATTTATTTTATGTTTGCGTTTAATTATATATTTTTATGTATATTTATATGTTTATGTTTGTGTTTATATTTATGCTTATTTTATACTAGCAGTATAGCCCGGCGTTGTTCGGGTGTAATGAAAGCTTTAAAACAAATCCATGGTCCTGGAGCTCTGACTCTTTGGACGTTGACACGAAAGACAATAGTTGTTTCCAGTTAAAGCGAAACCGTAGACTGAAAGAAAAATGAATGGATGTAAGTCAAATTTTGATTTCCTGGTATCCATATCAAATAAGTTTTTTTTCGTCATAAACTGAATTTTGAAGGCTAAATAAGTCCTCTGAGTAAATGGTATCATGGCTGAGGCTAAGAACTACAATTATACCCACTTAGAGCCAAATCCGAATCAAAAACTAAAACAAAAGGGCTGAAAAAAAATACAGATATACAGGCAGATAAACAGACACACACACAAACATCTTGCCTTTTATATATATACATATATTTTCGGTTTTCTGCACTATTGTAAGAACTGCAACCTTGAAACTTCTGAATGTCGTTTCTTATGTCTTTGTTTATGAGTGTATCAACAAATTTGATTAAAATCGGACCACTCCAGGGTTATTTACGGTTTAAGATGACAAGTTTTCCTAAAAGGCATAAGTTACATCTCTTTTTTCGTTGTAAGATTTCGAATTAGAAACGATATTCCAGGTAATAATTGGATTCTTGTTATTGTTTTTTTTTATTTTTTTTTATTTTTATTTTTTTTGTTGTTGTTTTTTCAATAATATATGAAAAATAAAGCTATATTCTGTTCAACCCACCTTTTATAAGTAGAATCCAAAATAGGGAAAATATTTTTAAAATTAATTAATAAACACTTCCCTAAAACTCGTAATTACATAAAATATTCAATAGAAATAAATTATAGTCATTTAGAAAATTACATAAAAATGCAAAACGCCAGAAATTTAAAAAAAAAATAACGTGCAGCCTTATATTATTAATGAAAAATGTAACTGCAAAGACAAAAACAAATGCCCACTTGACGTAGTATTTAAAAACAGAAGGAGTTATTTACGAAGCAGAAGTACAGAATACAGATGGACAAAGAGAAAAATACGTGTGCACTGAAGGAAATTAAAAAAAACCAAAAAAAAAACCCTGCTATGATCACAGGTCTATATTCAAGCTAGAAAACCTTAAATATTATGCCAAACTGCGGAAATTGAAAGAAACACATCAGAAAATATATTTGAAAATCATAAACACGGATGAAAGTGTTTACAACTCTTGAAAATCTCCCCACTTATTTTGAAATTTCAGTTTTTATTTTAAACTCCCCGTCATGCGTTATGAAAATCCGTTATAAGTTTTAAAAAATGTTGGAGAATCAGTTGATATAAAACACCGGAAGATACCGAAGGGTTGAAACCAAGGTCGCGTAATCAACTAACTTTTAAATGAAATATATTATTTATCATTTTTATTTATCAGACACACACACACGCGCGCATGCGCGCACACAAAGAGAGAAATAGTTTTAGCGCAAACAATTTGTCATTTTAATTGAGCAGGTTCAATATATATATATATATATATATATATATATATATATATAACATTCCAGTCCACACTGCCTGATGAGACATTGTAGTTTCAATGTCAATACAAGTGTACAATTTGTAGTGGATATATAAAAAAAATTCTGTACATGTTCAAATATATATATGATTAATAAAAATAGTTTTTGAACTTCACATTCTTCCTGGTGTGTCATCGTTCCCAATCGTTACATATCACGTTATGGTTGACGATTTCAAACGAATAGCAGTATATATATATATATATATATATATATATATATATATATATATACAACTAGCAGAAAAATACCATTAGAATCCCTCCGGAATCCCAAAAAACAACAAGAAAAACACGAAAAAGAAGAAAACATTCTAGCATACGTTTCCACTCACAACAAAAACAATCCAGAATTATTCACAAAGATCAAAGCCCACATGGAATTACTCAACAATAATGAAAAAATAAAAGAAATCTTAAAAACAACCCAAATAATTAACAGCAAACGCCAGCCCCAAAAATTTAAAAGACATTCTAACTTCATTGAAATTCGAACAACAACACACAACACAGGGGGTCACAAAATGCAACAAAAAAAGATGTGGCGTATGCAACACAATAATAGAAGGAAAACACTTTCAGTTCGAAAACGCAACTACATTCGAAATAAAATCGAATCTGAGCTGTAACTCGAAAAATGTAGTTTACGCTCTAAAATGCGACAAATGCGCAAATATATACGTAGGAGCGACACAATGCTTGAACAATAGAATATCCCTTCATAAAAGCAATATAAGATTATCACATAACAGGAAATTATTTTTCCCAACATTTACATGAATGAAGTGATGGCAAATTCAAAGTTATTGAACAGGTGAAGAGGCTCATCCCTTGTTTCCTGTTTAGGATGCGGTTTCCGGTTTTCTCTTTTTCCAATCTTTTCACTCCTATGTAGCCCCCTGCACATCAGTGGCGTTACCGCCTTGCTTGGGGTGATATGATTAAATATATATATATATATATATATATATATATATATATATATATCAAAACACAGATTATGAAATATTAATAATGCAGGAAGAAAGATTCATAAAAAAATACAAGCCTTCGCTCAACAAAACAACATGAAAAACACACACACACCGAAAAACATACAGACACACACATACATACACACACTCATACACACACACTCACATACACGCACACAAAAATTCAAAAGATAACCCCAAACAATAAAAAAGAGCCAGATGTCCCATAAAAACAATTTTAAAACATAAAGACGAAATAAAAAAGACACACACACACACACACACACACACACACACACACACACACACACACACACACAAAATTCAAAACACCGTCAAAGCAATAAAGAACAACCAACTGACCGATGATAGATAAGCTAAGGCGACTAGAAGATAATTTTAACATACTAAAAAGGTAACATCAGACGAAAATCACTTCAAATTGGAATAATTCTAAAACATAAAGGCAGAAAAAACGCTTACACACAGACACACACACACTAAATTCAAAACACCGTCAAAGCAATAAAGAACAACCAACTGACCCATAATAGATAAGCAAAGGTGACTAGAAGATAATTTTAACATACTAAAAAGTAGGTACCTCAAATTAATCGCTAAAAAACAGCATGAAACAGCATAGTATGAAGTTCATAAACTTAATAAAACAAACTTTTTCCATCCAAATATTTATATTATTATTAAGAGGAAAGATCAAAGCAATTTTTAATTATTTTTAAAAACTTTGTAATCCCTGCTAACATTTTCGAAATTTTGATAGAAAAATGTTGTTTTTATTTGAGTTAGCGGCTAAAAAAAAGTTTACAACTGTTTTACAATAGGTAACGTAATGATGACACAACCTCACTATTTTTCCTGGTGATAAACACATTGATTTGGAAATTCTCGCAAAAATCAAATAATAGTCAGATTTGAATGAAACTTTCAGTACTCATTCACAAATGAATGAAATTATTTTTGAAATTATTATTTTTTTAAATATCTTGGTGAAAATACTTTTTTTTTTAACTCTGTTACCCCCGTCTGCCTAAATCCATGAAATTTTAATAAATTTTAATTAGCTGTAAAAAAAATTTTTTTATTAGTTAAATGCAGGACTCATTGAGGCATATAAATCATCTTTGTTTTTTATTTTAAAGTGGACAACCTGATCGAAAATCTGCTCCGAAGAATAAGATAAAAATGCAATAAAACTCTGATATAATTTAATTTGATAAACTTTTAATTGCTGGAATAAATAATAATTATTAAGGACATCATAGTCTGAAGAAAAACAATTTTTCGTTTACTAATAAAATTTTGAAATAATTGTTTTTATTTTTTATTTTTTATTATAATAATTCATAAAAGTGTTACAGATATTTTAAAAACCTTTTATAGAAACGTTGTTGAATTTCTTTTTTTACTTAAGAATTGATTATTATATTGTCTATCGAAAATTGAAAAGTTTAATAAAAATCGTTCACTAATTTTATTTTTAAAATAATTTAAAAAATAAATTTGTGTGTAAATATGGTAATTTTTATTAAGTACGGCGTTCCATAGGGGTCATAACAAGTTTCCGTAGAGGTCGTATTGTTTTTAGAAGTTAACAAGTGTTTGGATAAATTCCCCTTACATCGAAAACGACACAAACCACACTTTGATTCCAATTTCATTCTTTTTTTTATTAAATTAAAATTATTCTAAAAGAAATTTAAAGTTTTTAATTTTTCAGAAAGCATATTAATAAATAATTTCAGAAAAATATGTAATATTTAAACATAAAAATATTTAATATTTCAGAAAAATATTAATAAATAACATAATATAACTTAGTTCGGTTATTTTAATTTAATTCTTTCTTATTAAATTATTTTAAAAGAAATTTAAATTTTTATTTATTCAGAAAGCATATTATATTTGTTCAGAAAGAATATTTTTATTTATTCAGAAAGCATAGTCTGGCTATAAATCTAAACTAAAATTCTATAAAATAGTATATACTTGCTGAAAATATTATGTTAAATTTTTAATTTTACTATTTAGTTAAAAAAAAACAACAAAAAAAATTAAATTTCCAAATGTTACGTCTTAAGCTACATTAATTTTTTGTCACTTTCGGTCACCATCCAAACGTCATTAACACCTACTGCTTGTCAATAAATCATTTGTCACCTAAGATAACGCAGATAAGAGGCCTACCGTAGTTAAAGAGAGATTTATATTTTAAATTTCCAGGCAGTAAGCACTTAATACTTGTTTGAAACCAGATAAAGGTAAGTTTCAATTAGAAAAATCGACTTAAATAACGTGTCAAGGAGGTATATATTTTTTTGTAAGATTTTTAAAACAGAAATTTGGCTACTGTTTACATAATGTTTCGATCAATCAATAATGGCGGTAAATTTTTAAAAACATTTTTTCAGCAGTTAAATTTTTGATTCCGATCAATATAATTTCGGTTTGAACTAAACCAGGGTATTTTGCTTACTGTAATTAGTAAATTTAATCTCTTGGCTTTCAATTAAAGCTAAAATTAAAGCTTCAAGAAAACATTTTTATTTTTAAAAATTAAATTTAAATTGAGGTATCGAAAATGAGCAGTGATCTAATTGGAGGTACCTACTAAAAAGGTAACCCCAAACCAAAACCACTTCAAATTGGAATAATTCTAAAAAATTCTAAAATATAAAGGACAGAAAAAAAAAGCGCTCACACACACACACACACACACACACACACACACACACACACTAAATTCAAAACACCGTCAAAGCAATAAAGAACAACCAACTGACCGATGATAGATAAGCTAAGGCGACTAGAAGATAATTTTAACATACTAAAAAGGTCAGCCCAGACCAAAACCACTTCAAATTGGAATAAACACTTGATTCATTCATCTGTTTATTTATTTATCTGTTTATCCATTTAGACACATTCTGATGTGAAAAAACAGACCATTCAACGTGCCAACATTTGATTTATTTTATCTTATTTTATTTTATTTTACTGATTTAATTATTTTCTTATTTTTTCTACTTATTTATTTATAAAACAACAACTTGGCAATCAGAAACAAAAGGAATTCGATACGTAAAGCCACAAACTTATTCGCCTGAAGAGAGTCAATTTTAGACTCGAAACGTGTAGCGTCACATATACCATTATGAACACTTAATGTATCATAACTTGTATAATAACAAAAACAATCAATATACACTTTAAAGAAAACATTCACGGCTTCTCACACTTTTATTATATATATATATATATATATATATATGTACACACATACGCACACATATATATATATATATATATATGTACACACACACGCACATATATATATATATATATATGTACACACACACGCACATATATATATATATATATATATGTACACACACGCACACATATATATATATATATATGTACACACACACGCACATATATATATATATATATATATATATATGTACACACACACGCACATATATATATATATATATATGTACACACACACGCACATATATATATATATATGTACACACACACGCACATATATATATATATATATGTACACACACACGCACATATATATATATATATATATAGATTGTCCCCCCCCCAAAAGTGTACTTAATTCATTTAATTTTTAATTTATATATTCAATCTTCTTTTGAAGTGAATAAATGTAATTATTTCTTTATTTTAACCATTAATCTCGTTTGCAAGTTAATACACACTGCATTTATTGTCATTTTTAGACTGAGTATATTTTTAGACTACATTATATATATATTATTATATATTTATTGTCCAGAGTGCGTTCGACCAGTTCTATCGTTATTTTCAAGGGTGTTTTGTCTCTGGTATTGTTATTTTTTCCTCGTGTTTTGACTGTTACGTCGTAATTTATTTTTGTGCTGTTTTGAATAGAGAACCGTTCATTCTGAGCCTTCACATGTTGTATGTGGTTGGAATTCGCGTGAGCATCTTTATAGTTAAAAAATGTTTTAACACTGTTTCCACTGTTAAACAATGTAAGATTGATAGCAGGAGAGAAGTTATATCGGTCATGCTGCCACCTTTTTACGTAGACGACTCACTCATTTATCAGACCAAAATGCTATGAAAAAAACATCTATTGACCCATAATTTACAAGACACCTTAAAAGAAATTCTGGTTAAAAACACTAAAATTTTATATAAATCATAAGTTAATCACATTTTTCTATAAGAGAGGCGCTGTAAGGTAAAGTAAGCCTCGATGCTGTTCTTGATACGGATTTCCAATCAGTGATTAACTGGGGCAGGAAATGGCTTCTAAATGGCCCCCAAAACGAAACTGCTCTCCTTTAACCCCCATAGACAGACTTTCCTGTCAGCAATCAGCATGGGTGACACTAGTCTCCTGGAGAGCAACGCACTGCGCCCCTTTGTCCTTAGACCTCACTTTTTCAACCGACCTGTAGTGGAACGACTACATCGAATCTATAGTTGCTTCTACTGTTAGGAAGGTTGGGCCAGAAGTCATTTTAAGTCTCTATTCCCCCTTAGTCTTACAATTAGATTTCTCCTATAAGTCATAACTTGATTTTCTATTGGTTCATTGAGACAAACCCTCCAAAATTCCCCTGACTTTAATTGTCTCGATTTGATAAAAATTGTGTTGTTTCTAAGCTTTTATATATAAGATTCCTAACAAAAATTATATTTCACTATCTGATGAGGTGCTAATAAGATAATACCGAAACACAACGGTTCTTGTGTTGCAATAAACTATGTTTTCATTATAAACTTATAATAAAAATATTACCATATATAATGCTCTGTTAAGTATCAAGCACTGTTCATAAAGTAAATCATTACAAACAGTGGACTACCAACCCATGAGATTGTACTACTTCTGATATATATATATATATATATATATATATATATATATATATATATATTCCCTCTTTTTAAATATTTGTGTGTTAATCTTTTGAAGCTGTCACACGAAAACTGAATGGGAAAAATGTTGAATGTTTTAATTAAGTGTCCTATTTATTCCATTGTTAATGTCTAGAACATTCAATTCGACCAACACGTGATGCAAGTTCTTTAAAATTCGGATAATTGACTGGGTCGCTTGAAGAAGGGAAGGGAGAGAAACTCAGCATTTGTTAATGGTTTGGTCAGGTATTCAATTATTTCAATCCCAGAATATCAAAGAAATACAGAGAAATTATTCTCATTCTGCCCGCTCAACCCCCCCCCCCCCCCCGCCGTCGTTCAAAGGAAAATTGTTTGACATTTCTTTGGATACTATTTTTTTAGCTTTATTTTATTTTTTTATTTTATTTTTTTTTCACGATTTTTGAATTTAAAAAAAGGTAAATAAATAAATAATTTTTTTATGGGGGCGTGAGAGCTAGTTAGAAGATACGGTTCTGCTTCACAACCAATTTTAGTGAAATTTTGTAGACGAGACTCTGTTGAAGCTGTCGATGGGTGTGCTAGCACAAAGCCATAAGTCATCGTGACCGAGAGTTTGAACGTGCTGGTCTTATTCTGACTGTTAAACTAGATAACGCGTTTTCCCCCACAACGTTTAACTAAGTTCTAGTTAGCATAGTTGCAGCATAAACCAGAGGTGGCTTCTGTGGGTGTTCTGTGAGTCTTGAACAAACATAAATGTGCCTGAGCAGGCGCCTGTAACAGGGATTGACTAGTAGACGGGCATCCTCGGATACGAGTGACTAGTCATTATATATATAAACTTATTTATAAATGGAACTGTGTGTGTGTGTGTGTGTGTGTGTGTGTGTGTGTGCCCGCGCGCGCGCGCGTGTGTGTGTGTGTGTGTATCCGTTACCTATAGACTCCGAAATGGCTGAACCGATTTTCTTGAAAATTTACACAGTTGTAATACAAGTGTCTGCGAGTGTTCTTAGCTTAGGTTTTGTGTCGAGGTACCCCCGATAAATATCGATAATCGAAAAAATCGGGTTATAGAAGGAGTGGTCCGATTTTAATCCAATTTCATACACTCATAGACAAAGACATAAGAAACGATATTCAGAAGTTTCAAGGTTGCAGTTCTTACAGTAGTGCAGAAAATCGATAATATATATACATATATATATAAAAGGCAAGATGTTTGTGTGTGTGCCTGTTTATCTGCCTGTATGTCTGTATTTTTTCAGCCCTTTTATTTTAGTTTTTGCTTCGGGTTTGTCTCTAAGTAGGTATAATTGTAGTTCTTAGTCTCAGCCATGATACCATTCACTCAGAGGACTTATTTAGCCTTCAAAATTCAGTTTACGACGAAAAAAACTTATTTGATATGGATACCAGGAAATCAAAATTTGACTTACATCCATTCATTTTTCTTTCAGTCTCTACGGTTTCGCTTTAACTGGAAACAACTATTGCTTTTTAGTCTTTCGTGCCAACGTCCAAAGAGTCTGAGCTCCAGGACCATGGATTAGTTTTAAAGCTTTCGTACACCCGAGCAACGCCGGGCTATACTACTAATATATATATATATATATATATAATAGTAATAGTAATATAAGTAAAGGTTTCCACAGTTATATATTTACTTCTAAAAAGTGGTCAATACAAAAGTAGAGCATCAATATATGGTAATTATTATTATTATTATTATTATTATTATAATGATAATAGCATACTGCTACGATAATAGCTATTATTATTATAATCACAATTACCGTGTATATATATATATATATATATATATATATATATATATATATATATATACGGTAATTGTTATTATAATTTTGGGTTCTATAGCAATGGCTGGCGACCAATCTACCGCAGAAAGTAATGGCAACCTACTGCAGGATAATCTTCTGTCTAGTCAGTCATTTCTCTTTCGAGACATGCTCGCCCAAGCGTGTATCACGTATGGCATGTAATTGGCTGATATTCTGTTTGGCGTGTAGGTAGGGGGCGCTAGTCACAATCTTCGCCACAGACGCTACGAAACCTCTGCACGTCACTGTGTGTGTATGATTGTGTGTGGGTGTGTGTAAAAACTAACATGCCCCATACCTTAAAAAATGACGACCATAAATAATTTTTCACTTGAATTCGTAATATTTTCTGTTATTAATAATGTGGGCTTTTTATAGATCCAATTAACTCTATTGTTGCATGTAAGAAAATAATTCTGTTTTTTAAATTATTAAATGTAAGTATGTGCGCAAGGAGTTAACAAGACACATACTGTCAAAAAATGTCGCCCATATTTAAATCATTTGTTAATTGCATTTTCTTCACGAGTAACTACGGACTTTTCTTGATAAAATTAGCTCTATTATTACATTTATATAATAAAGAACTTCATGAAAAATAAAAATAACAAACGTTACCACTAAAGAAATAAAAGCAAGGCATTGTTAAACTATTCCTAAAACCAGATATTCTAATTCATGTTACACACATTTCCACAGCTGGCCGGATGTGAACACCACGAAACTCAAGACTGAACTAAAATCTTTGTCAATTGTGCATAGGCTCCGCACATACCTTCCGTTTCACTTACACACTCACAGAAAAAAATACAATCCAGAATTCCCATCCAGTAACACATTGTTCTCCCTAAAGAAACAAAATAAAGATTGAAGCCGATCTGAGCCTAAGAAAAACCCATCGAAGGGACTTCTTCGGCAGTCGGTCGGCACACCAGCCACGATTCACAAGGCTTGTTGGGACGCGACCTCCCATCTCCAAATGACACCCTCTAAAGACCGTCGCCGCAGTAAGTCACAACTCGCCTTCCCTCTCCTACCACACACCTCCGCGGATGATTTGTGTGACTCTATTTATCTCTTTCCTTCAATGAGAGACATTTAAACCGATTTGTCATTTGTTGTATTTTTTGTTACTATAATTGTTTATTTCTTAAACCTCTGACGTTTCTTCTTTCTTTTGCCACCATACACTTCATAGAACAGTGTTAACAACCTGGTTTTCTTTGCTTACTAATGAAATATTGCTTTGTTAGCCGAGTTCGAATTCTAGTCGAATTCGTCGCATTCTCTGACGTGCAAATACCATTGGGAAAGGTATTAATCCATCTCTTCTCTCGAAAACACATCTACATTCGAAATCAAAACAAATTTGAGCTGCAACTCTAAAAACGTAATTTATGCTCTAAAATGCGATGGATACGAAAAATATACATGGGGCGACAGAAGGCCTGAATAAAAGAGGAGCTCTGTACAGAAGCAACATTAACCTAGCCAATAACAGGAAATTGTACGTTTTCTTTCCCAACATTTACACGAATGTAGTGGAGGTAAATTCAGAGTAATGCCTATCTACCAAAATGCAGATTATGACACGCTCATGATGCAGGAAGAAATATTTATAATAAATACAGGCCTTCACTCAATAAAACATGAAAAACTTAACGCACACACAGACACACTAAATTCAAACGCGCTAAAAAAAGAAAGAAAAAACATTTCGCGAACCATTTCAAAAAATAGTTTTCCAAAAGCAACAAAATGAATTAGATGATTCGTAGATTAGAACTGAATCAAAATCGCTGAAAACAATTCTGAAATATAAAGACGAAATCAGATTTCGCAAGTCAATGTAAAAAAAATTTTTTTTCCTAGCCAACGAAAGGTGACTGAACTCCCAAAACGGAAAAGATTTAACGTGTAAGTGTGAAAAAAAAATACAAACAAAAATACAAAAACACGCACGTACGCACGCACGCATAAGAACTTTTGACTTGTTCACCGACCACTTATCTCTATATACACGATATTTTGGCCATCAGAAAAACAAACGGATCTCGATATATAAAGTCACAAGTTTATTCGCCTGAAGAGAGTCAACTTTGGACTCGAAACACGTGTAGCGACACAAATACCATTATGGACACTTAATATATCACAAAAAACAAGTAATATTAATAATAATAACAACAATAAATCGACACTTTAAACAAAACTTTTACGGTTCTTCGTACTTTTTTCTTCTGTACCAATTTCTTTCGTTGGAACAACCCCTATTTCTATTTTTAATATATATATATATATATATATATATATATATATATTACGAGGATGCATTTATATATAAAAAATAATAATAATGTCTGAAAAGTTGTAGTAAGGGATTCTTATCATTCCAAAAAGTTTTAATTCACGAAGTATAATCACAATTACCGTATATATATATATATATATATATATATATATATATATATATATATACGGTAATTGTTATTATAATTTTGGGTTCTATAGCATTGGCTGGCGACCAATCTACCGCAGAAAGCCACATCAAAGCAGGATCGAAACTGGTCATCATCCTTCCAAAAAAATGTTCTTCCAACCTGGTAGGAAATCTCGAAGAGTCGTCGAACTTCCGCTTTGATCACCGTTTCTTGACCAGTGAGAATCTATTCCTTCCGTTTTTGTTTTGTTTTTTGTTTTTTTTCTTTCTGACTACCGGGTTTGTGGTACAGTGGACATCGGCTCGGAACGAGAAACCGGGTAGCCGAGTTCGAATTTCAGTTGAATCCATATTCCATTGTATTCATTTACGCGCAAATACCCTTGGGAAAGGTATTAATCCGTCTCTTTCTTCCAGTTATGGGTTAAATAACAGGACAGATTGGGTTCTATAGCCTTGGTCGGCAACCAGTTTACCGCAGAAAGTAATGGCAACCTACTGCAGGATAATCTTCTGCCAAGTCTGTCATGTCTCTTTCGAGACATGATCGCCCAAGCGTGTATCACGTATGGCACTTAAACTGACTGACCGGGTTCACCAAATTCGTTCATTTATAAGTCCACCACAACATCCAAAGCCACGCTTTCATTTCAATTAAACATAGGTAGCCCTGTTTAGGATGTGGTTTCCGGCTTTCTCTTTTCCAATCTTTTCACTCCTTTTTCTTTTTTTTTTTTTTTCAATTGGGATAGATAGACAAAACTATCACCCGGTTAACACTCCACCCACGTCTATTGAACAGATGAAGAGGCTCATCCCTTGTTCCCTGTTTAGGATGTGGTTTCCGACTTTCTCTTTTCCAATATTTTCACTCTTACGCAGCCCCCTGCACATCAGTGGAGTTACCGCCTTGCTCGGGGTGATATGATTTTTTTAAAAAAAATTAGATTACAAGTTTAATTTGCATACAAATCTCCCTTATTTACATTTTTAATATTATAATATTATGAAGAGATACTAGGTACAAGTACTCGTAGTCTATGGCATATGGGTAAAAATATTAGCTTACCAGATATCTCAATTTTGCATGATGCTTTTGGGATATTTTTTTTGCGATGTTTTCAAAGGGCGACTGTAAAACAGGTCATTAAATGTAATTAGTAGTAATAGTAGTAGAAGAAGTAGTAGACAAAACATTAACAAATCTCTTACGACTTGAAAGTAATGAAAATCAAAGACTCATTATTCAAAGTACTTGACCTCATCTCCGTATGGTTTTGTGATACTATATATATATATATATATATATATATATATTACTGGGCCCCACCCTCTGGGAATTCCATAAGACTGGCAATAGCCTGTCGAGTGAGGTGTATCTTATCGAGTGAGTTTACTTAAGGTGTTGAACGATGAACTACTCCATGAATTACAGAAAAACAGTATCGGCTGCGTCTAAAAATGGTTCCCCAGAGTAACAGACGTGAAGCGGAAATGGGTGGAAGGTGTTAATTGTAAGGTTAATTATATCAGTCAGTCTCTTTCTATCTTTTCTTTCTTCATCTATAATTTTTCCGCTCTCTTTCTTTCTTCCCTTCTTACTTTTCTATTTTTCCTTTCACACTTTATTTCTTCTTTTTTATCTTCCTTTCTCTTTCTTTCTTTCTTTCTTTCTTCATCTCGCTTTTTTCTTTCTTCTTCATCTTTCTTTCGTTCACTGCCTTCTTTCTTTCTTTCTTTCTTTCTTTGCCTTTCTTTCTATACGCCTTTTTTCTACGCCTTTTTTTCATTTTTTCTTTCTATGACTTCGTTTTTTCTACGATTTTTTTCTTTGTTTTTCTTTTTCTATGACTTTCCTTTTGCCCGCGACTTTCTTTCTTTCTTTTTTCTTTCTTTCTTATTGTTCATTGACTTTCTGTCTTTCTTTTTTCTTTCTTTCTTTCTTTTTGTCCACGACTTCTTTCTTTCTTTCTTTCTTTCTTTCCACGACTTTCTTTCTTTGAAAGTTCACCATCACGACATATATCAGTATTTTCTGTTTGGTTATGAATATTTATTCAGCTTATTTTGCCGCAGTCCAGGGCATCTCTTTTCAATCATCTGATAAAGAAAAGGGAAAGACAGGCAGACAGGCAAGCAGGCAGGTAGACAGACAGACAGTGTGTGTGTGTGTGTGTGTGTGTGTGTGTGTGTGTGTGTGTGTGTGAGTGGAGAGAGAGAGAGAGAGAGATGGATGGGTGGGGTACATAATGATAAATATGTTAACATATTTGCCCCATGTGCAGGTAGAATAAATGCTATTGGTGCGGTAAGTGAATTTGGCTAGCCGGGTTCAAACTGTAAACGAGTTGTGTTCATTTTCGCATAAATACGCCTGGGAAAGGCAGGAATCCACATATTCTCCCCAGAGATATGGATTAAACAGCAGGACAGAATGAGTTATCTTAGTGGAAAGACGTTTAAAAGAATGAAAACTCTGAATAACGAAATTGAAGATTTTTTTTTCAAGTTTATGGGAAATTATTTTTTCGTATATACTGACCAATGAGAGACGTGGTCTCAAGTCCTAGTAACAACCCGAATGGGGGACTTTTGTGCGCCAATTTTACGGAATGAATAGGACTCAGGTCAGTGAACGAAGGGGAAAAGACCTTTTGACAGAATGAGTACAGGGCAAATCAACATCAAAGAGGAGAAGGCATTTGACATCAAGAAGATAGTGTCAAAAAGGGACCAGTTACCAGTTAGCTGCAGATAGCTTAAAAGTTCAAAATTCTCCTGCGATTGAACAACAAAGAACGAAAAGAATTCTAAGAAGTTTTCCCAAGCACGAACAGTGTGATCTTGAAAGGAACCGTTTTAAAATTACTATATGTCCCAGCGTCGTTTGTAGGCCAAGTAAAAGTGTTTTCGTTTTTTCTGAAAGGTGGTTGAACCTTTGATTTTCTGCTTACTTGAATTGTTTTCTCCTTTTTTTTGTCCTTGAATCCTTGTCTTTTCCCAAACTGTAACACCCCACTTTTTTTTTCATTTTTCGATGTTAATCCTTTATTTATGAGAAAGTTTTATCCTACCTTAATAAACGCAGAAAAGAACATTTTTGTGCAAACATTGTATTTGTACTTTTTTCGCATTTATCTCATAAATGTTTTTCCTTTAAAATTTTCCGAGTAGTCAGTCAGTCAGTTAAGTGCCATACGTGATACACGCTTGGGCGTTCATGTCTCGAAAGAGACATGACTGACTGGGCAGAAGATTATCCCGCAGTAGGTTGCCATTGCTTTCTGTGGTAGACTGGTTGCCGACCAAGGCTATAGAACCCAATCTGTTCTGTTATTTAACCCATAACTGGAAGGAAGAGACGGATTAATACCTTTCCCAAGGGTATTTGCGTGTAAGTGAATGCAATGAATTCAGTTGGAATTCGAACTCGGCTCCCCGATTTCTCGTTCCGAGCCGATATCCAATGCACCACAACGCACATCCGCGTTTCCGAGTAGGTTGAGTCTTAGTTTGTGATTTATGCCAATTTTAACGTCAGAAAAGAGAAGTTCTCTTTTCCCTTTCTATTCTTATTAAGTGACTTTTTGTGTCTGGTGCAAGAACTTAGATTTTTTTTAATCATATCACCCCAAGCAAGGCGGTAACGCCACTGATGTGCAGGGGGCTACGTAAGAGTGAAAAGATTAGAAAAGAGAAAGCCGGAAACCACATCCTAAATAGGAAACAAGGGATGAGCCTCTTCACCCGTTCAATAGACGTGGGTGGAGTGTAAACCGGGCGATAGTTTAGTAAAGTATTAAAATAAAATGATTATATTTTCGATATTACAAAACTTTTGCTACTCTCCGGTAACCTAACTCGGTGCCTGTTTTTGAATAGTTTTCATTTTTTCTTTTTTTTAATGAGCTACATTTCAAATCCGATAATGGTTCCAGTGCTAGAATTTCCAATACTTTTGGTCGCAGCACCTGATAAAGATTTCTATGGCATCTGTCCCATCTGATTCCTCTTTGCCTCTTGCTCCGGTCAGATCACACACAAATAAAATCGACCAGTAAATTTAACGACCATCGTTTAAGGCGAATATATTTTGTGAATAAAGAGTTCAATATTAAGAAATAGAGCATTAGTACTAAATAAATAATTAGTACTAAATAAATAAACAGTTCATCAAAGGTAAGTCTGAATTATTTGTCTATTTCGAGTAATAGGACAGATAAACCCATGGCTAGTCTAAATCCCTTTGTACCAAATGCGTTAACAAATGTTTCTTAAATATATATATATATATATAGAGAGAGAGAGAGAGAGAAAGAGAGACAGACAGACAGACAGACAGACAGACAGACAGACAGACAGATGGCCCGGTGAAAGGGCTTTATCTATCTATCAAGGAAAACCTCAAGTTGACGTACTGCAAAACATTGCTGATTTATTTAAGGATGAAAGGATCTAGTTTTGACATTTGCATTTAGATAAATTCATTGTATTTATTTTCAAATTTTCTAATTGAATTGTTCACCTATATTGCATGTAATCCAATTATTGTACATAATTAGGTTACAATAAAATTTGTATTTAAAATGAATACTATCTAATGAGAATTGAGATGTAGTACAGAGTGGTGGCGTATCATTGATGGGGGAAGGCACGAAAACTTTTACACCGGCTCTACACACGTATATATATATATATATATATATATATATATTTTAATGAACTTAATCACGGTAAGGCAACACTAATAATTACAGACTAAACATCCGAAAATAATGCTAACTTAACAGTAATTTAAACCGTCTTGTAACCCGGCGAGAAACTACCTTCGTGGGTTAAATAATGGGGGAGAAAAAAAAGAAACAAACAGCGCACAAGAACAATACGACTAGTGCCCGTTGAAAAGAAAAAAACCAAGACAAAACCTTTAACAATAAAGTGCTCGATACGAAAGTAGAGCGAGAATAATACAATACAAGAAATCTAGAAGTGAGCCACCACCTACCGCGGTTTCACACAACGGTTCTTCAGGGTAAGAGGCTCTTTGTGTGAAACCGCGGTCGGTGGTGGCTCACTTCTAGATTTCTTGTATTATATATATATATATATATATATATATATATATATATATATATATATATTGGGGATGTTACAGTGATTCCAAGGAGAGAAAAGTGTATATTTTAAATGAAAAAGGGAAATCGCAAGTGTTTTTTTTTTTATAAAGTATATTGTATTTTATTAAAAAAAACAAAAACAATACACCTTATAAAAGAACACTTGCGGTTTCCCTCTTTATTTAATTTAAATAAATATAAATATATATTCTTTACATCAAGAAACTGATTACACAAAACTGTAAAGAATCTGTGTAAAAATCAGTAGACACACTGTCTATATTCAATAAACAAGTTTGAAAGAGGATTTGCTGCCTACTAAATGTGCATGTGAGATATATATATATATATATATATATATATTAATATACGTAATTACAATAAAGCAGTACTAATTATTATAGACTAATGTCCGAAAAACCAATGCTAACCTATCAGTAAATTAAATCGTCAATAACCCAATGAGGTACTACCTCGTAGGTAAATAAAGGGGAAGAAAAAAAGAAACAAACCAAGTACAAGAACAATGCGTCAAGGCCTGGCCCTGACGATCCGTTGTGTGAAACCGCGGTGTCGGTGTTGGCTCGTTTTTAGATTTAGTGTACTATATATATATATATATATATATATATATATATATAATATAATATATATATATATATATATAATGTGGAGAAGTTTGTCACTTAACTGAGCAGAGTTATACTGACTTTGAATTTCGGGAAGCCGCCATTAATCATGTCCTCATGACTTTTTTTTATTTGCTGATGAAAAAAAAGTGAGGACATCATAATGGTGCCTTCACGAAACCTCGAAATCAACATAAATTTGCTGGTGAAATATATATTTTTTAATTTATGTGCAAGTAACTTTCCACCAATATATGACTAAAATAATTACTTATTTACTCTTTAATTACCAACAAGTTATCGCACATGTAAATTGTTTTGCATGATTATCACACCAGAAGAGTCGTCCCGTTTTCTCAGCTTACCTCAGAAGACTGACACAAGGTCACAAACACGAAGCACCCAGAAGGAGAATTGGATTTAATTGCTTTGAGGTTCCCTCACAAAATGATTTTTATGTTCAAATTCCGAGATTAAATTTATATTTTTCATTTTCATTTTTATTCATTTTAATGAGTTTCTTCATTTTTTCTTACTTTATTCATTCCATGCTGCAATGTTGACTACTAAGTCAGTCAGTCAGTTAAGTGCCATACGTGATACACGCTTGGGCGATCATGTCTCGAAAGAGGCATGACTGACTGGGCAGAAGATTATCCCGCAGTAGGTTGCCATTGCTTTCTGTCGTAGACTGGTTGCCGACCAAGGCTATAGAACCCAATCTGCCCTGTTATTTAACCCATAACTGGAAGGAATAGACGGATTATTACCTTTCCCAAGGGTATTTGCGCGTAAGTGAATGCAATGAATTCAGCTGGAAGTTTCCCTAAATTGGTTTGAGATTCTATGATGAAGTATTTTCATTATTCAATATATTTTTATTCTTATCCATTTTTATGAGTATTTTTTAATTTTTTGCTAATGTTCAGCCAATACGAGTCATAAGAGTCACTCAAGGTAGAGGGTTACCTGTGTGGAGGTGTATGAGCTTAAGAAAGGCCAAGTGAAATTGTTTCCTCAAGTTTTTTCTTACTTTTTAAAAATACAGCGTAGAATAGTTTATTCCATGCTGTATTGTTGACGACTTAATAGCCTTAAGTTGGTTTGAGAGATGAAGTCTTTTTGCATTGTTCTACGTTTATTCCCATTCATTTGAAACGAGATTCACTTTTTCTTGTTTTTTTATCACATTTTTTTTTATAATCACAATATTTAGCCGACTTATCTTTTTTAAAAGCTGAATTCGTAGCAACACTTTAAAATTTTCTGAAACTTCTTGCTTGATGCTTTTTTTTTTTCGAACGCAGAATGTTGCAATAAGCGTCAAAAAATTAACATCTGAAAATATCTGATGTTTGTTTTATGCTAAAGAATTCAAATAATTTATTGCCCGACCTTAGTTTCGCGATATGGTATCACCAAATTATTTACCCACTATTTTAATTTATTTTTCTTTCCTTCGAGGAGATGGGGGCCTCGTGTAAAGAGAAATAATATCATTGTTAACATGTTTTATGAAGCATTTTTTTTGTCTCCACCCTTCGACTGCATCTATTTAGAGAAAAATGCAATTACTTGGATGACTGCCTCGCTGGAACTAAATTCGCTATCATTCCCTGCCTCTTTCGAGCTGCTATGCGGGCTCCTTTACTGTTTTTGTCGTACTTAATAAGGTAAAAAGGTACATTCGCCTTTCACTGATGGGTCCTTGGTTTGAAATACGCCAAGACACGAAAAAAGAAGAAAAAAGTGGGGCTGTTTTATTGGGTGAAGTTAGAAAAGAATAGGATTCTGTTTAGAACTTTTCTTTTTTAACTTAAAATGGTTAAAAACAGAGTTTCTTTTTACTTTTTAAAATACTAGAGAGAAAAAGTTAATGTTTTCGCAAGCAGAGTTCGTCTTCTTAATTAAGAAAAAATTATCTTAGGAGTTGTGCTTATACCATATTTTTTAAAGAAGAATTAAAAAGAATATTTGAAAAAAAAAAAAAAATGAAAACATCATCTCGGACAGCCTGATTCAAATTGTAAGTAAATAAACTACTTATTTTTATGCACTTTTTACGCGTAAAATTCTATTTATGATAGAGAATTATACTTTTTTGTTTTTTCCTACTGTGATTCACATTTCTTTCACAATAATAATTTGCTTCTAAAAGTTTTTACAAGTTTTTATTTATTTATAAATTTACAACTGCAACGCAACATTAATTGTTTGTTGGAGTTTTGCACAATAAACAATGAACTGTTTTAGTTTTTATTGTTTACAATTATTGGCATTGCGACCAGAAATAAATTTTTTTATAAGAACTCCAGATTACGAATATCTTTTTTTTTTTGTTATCTTTTGTTAATTAAATTTTAAAGTTAACTTAGTAACTATAACTTTCATAAAATTAATTACTCTAAGGATCCAGTTTACTGCGTAAGAAGTGTGGTCACTGTGTAAATTTTTACTGTAAAAATATAAACCCATTGTATTGACCACCTCACCACGGAAGTCAAAAACAAAAATAACTTCGTTTATACAACGTGATTTAAAAAGAAAAATGTAAAAAAAAGAAAATAAATATAAAATTGAAATTCGTAATCTTGAATTTTGTTTTCGTATATTATTGTCACATTGTCGATTAAGCAGTCCACAATACGATTTTTTTTAAATATATTTTTTTTTAATTACGTCCTATGAGTGAGCTGCTCATAATGAGCATTTGTTCTGGCTTCCGTAGGGATGTCAAGTTTCACTGAATTTATTTACTTAGCAAACTGGACTCACTTCAGTTAGTCAGTTAAGTTAAAAATACCATACGCAATACGCGCTTGGACGATCATGTCTCGAAAGAGACATGTCTGAGTGGGAAGAAGAAAGATTATCCCGCAGTAGGTTGTCATTACTTTCTACGAGACTAGTTGCTAGCTAAGGCTATAGAACTCAATCTATCCTGTTATTTAACCCATAACTGGAGGGAAGAGACGGATTAATTAATACCTTTCCCAATGGTATTTGCGCGTAAGTGAATGCAATGAATTCAATTGGAATTCGAACTCGGCTCCTCGATTTCTTGTCCCGAACCGATATCCACAGCACCACAACGCACATACTTATCTTTAAAATTTAATTTAATTTTTTCTTTTTCTTTTTTGATATTCGTCATCTGGAGTGAAAAAAAAATGAATAATGATTAATTAGTGGCAGTGCCAACCATTATTTTTCAACATTTAATTACCATTTTTATTTATGTAAAAAAAAAAAAATTAAATCCTGGCCCTCTGTCATAGAGCGAAAATAGGAAGCAAGCAAGAAATGCATAATTCTACAAGGGTGCTCTCTTCTTGTGCCATACTTTATATCTCTAAAGTTAAAAACATAAAAAAAAAACGCAAGAACTGTTTTTATGAATTTCTATTTTTATTTCCTATCTTTTGGCACATAGAAAAAAAAGGAGGCTTTTGTAGATTTTTAGTCACATAAATAAACACCCGAAACAAAATCAGAAATTCGTCTAGCATTGTCCATTTTACATTGACTATGTGATATTATAATGTTGGGCACAAAGTTAGTCTGTTTTTTTATTGGCATTGATACGTACATTGTGATTGTGAACCGAGTTCGAATTCCAGTTGAATTTCTTACCTTCACTTATGTGCAGATACCCTTAAAGGCATTTAAACCGTCTCCTCTTCCTCCTCCAGTTATGGGTTAAATGGCAACCAGTCTACCCTAGAAAGTAATGGCAACCTACTGCGGGAAAATATTCGACCCAGTCAGTCATGCCTCACCCAAGACATGATCGCTTAAGCGTGTATCACGTATCATCTCATTTTCTGATAAAAGGGTAACAATAACATGTTTAAAATTGATAAACGTTTCTTATGTGTTATTTCCTGTTTTATATATATATATATATATATATATATAGAGAGAGAGAGAGAGAGAGTGTGTGTGTGTGTGTGTGTGTGTGTGTGTGTGTGATTGAAAAGTAATAAGTAAATCCTTATTTTAATTATGAGTGGCCAGCTGGGGGTTCTGACATTTTTCTTTGTGGTTGGTTAAAGAATTAAAATGTGCGTTGTGGTGCAGTGGATATCGGCTCGGAGAAGCTGGTAGTGAAATCTGGTGCCCAAACCGAATTCAAAATAAAACCTCATATTAAACGCTTTCCTCTCATATCCATTTTTTTTGTAAAAATTATAGTTAATAAATAAATCATAAGTATTTTGAAATATGAAGTCACTTTTCGATCACTCTCTCTCTCTCTCTCTCTCTCTCTCTCTCTCTTCTTTTATGTACCGTATCCTTTCAGGACGTGGGCAATCATGGCCCATCACATTGTTCTACCAAACTCTGCTCTCCCATCCACTTGCTCAAGCCCACCAAGTATGTAACGCACTGTTTTTCCCTGTCCCTCTTTCTCTCTGTCCACCCTGTAAGTATCAGATTCTCCAAGCCCCCCTTCCTCAATATGTGTCGCAAAAACTTCAACTGTCTCTTAAGTATAAGTTTCCTTTTAGTTTCCATTTTCTCCAAAACTTCGTCCTTGCTCACATGTTCAGTCCATGGTATCCTCAGCATCCTTCTCTAATATAGAACCACATTTCTGTTGATTCGATTGTCTCCTTCATTTTTAAGGAGACTGTCCAGTAGTCGCTTCCATAGAAGAGGATAGATATCACCTAACAGTTCTTTTGTTTATAAGACCTACTTTTTTGGCCCCCTGAAGCCGAACCCCCCCCCCCCTACAACTATTTTTTCTCTGGTTACATTTATGATTTAAAACGAAATGCCTGACTCTGAATCCTACTGTGTTTCAAAACAGTCTAGCCCACTCTTCTCCCAGTCTCCCACTCTCGAGAGAAAAAAATGGGAGTGACAAGGAACCGTATCTGCAGTTTCTTACCTTTAGTTTAAAAATATAATAATGCATAAAATACATGCAACAACAACCGACTTCGCACCTAGCAAAAGTCGTTACTTATTATTTATGACTTTAAAAGTTTACCTTCCCCGTTTTCAGTCCACCCCGAGGGCTGTGAGAGTGGGCTCATACTTTGAAACTAAAGAAGTTGCTTTATTCCCCACACCACAACACAATAAAAACGGCGAACATAAAAATACCAAACATTTTTATTTTTAACGATCGTATTTTTTTTAACGTTCAAAATCTGTAAATAACATTCGAACCTTAATGCGTATAATTGTCATTAAGTAACTTTTTTATGATTGAAAAATAATTATTATAATTTTTTCTTTCGTAAGCGGTCTTCGTGTCTTATGGTAATGATAATTAGCCGTTTCTTTGCAAAGAAATATTTCTAAACTCGATCCCTTTACATGTGGCCTTGATGGTATGCCTGCACTAGTTCTAAATGTGCTCTCCCGAATTGGCTCATGTTCTCGCTCGAATAAACTGTACATTAAGTGCCTTGCCCTTGCTGCTTCCTGTCTGTCAGAAATCCTCATCCATAGTTTCTGTTTTTAAGAACTCGGGTGAACCATCTGATCCTTCTTTTTCTAACCATCGACCTATTAGCTTTACATCTCTTTTTGAAAAGATACTAGAGAGGCTTTAATAAAAGATACTAGAGAGGCTTTAATAAAAGATACTAGAGAGGCTTTAATAAAAGATACT
Source organism: Ascarosepion bandense (assembly GCA_037127315.1). Classification (NCBI taxonomy): domain Eukaryota; kingdom Metazoa; phylum Mollusca; class Cephalopoda; order Sepiida; family Sepiidae; genus Ascarosepion; species Ascarosepion bandense. Next base: position 1,601,480 of record JBBBDQ010000451.1, read on the forward strand.
AGAGAGGCTTTAATAAACTCTGAATTGGTTTAAGCATCTCAGCTTGCAAGATTTTCTTTCAGCAATACAGCTTTCTAGGCGCGTTGAATTCGAGTTGGATTCCTTGCATTCACTTACGCACAAATACCTTTAAGAAAGGTATTAATCCGTCTCTTCCCCCCAGTTATGGGTTAAATAATAGGACAGATTATGTTCTATAGCCTTGGTCGGCAACCAGTCTACCGCAGAAAGCAATAGCAACCTACTGCGGGATAATCTTCTGCCCAGTCAGCCATGTCTCGAAAGAGACATGATCGCCCAAGCGTGTATCACGTATGGCACTTAACTGACTGACTTCTATAGGTCAATTACTAAAGTGTTAAGGGTTACTGCTGAAAGTGACTATCAAGATTTAGATAAGAAGGGTGAAGCTTGGGTTGTTGCTTTGTGTACCTCGAAGATATTTGATAAGGTTTGGCGTATTGGTCTTCTTCACAAGTTGAAAAGTTATGGAATTTTCGACCTGATTCAGACTTCTTATCAAATCACGAAATGAAAGTTGTCTTGAACGGCCACTCTTCAAGATCTTTTTTCATTAATGTAGGCATCCCCCAAGGCTTTATCCTTGGATCTACATTGTTCCTAATTTTCATCAATGACTTCCCTGATGGCATCAGTTTGTAACTAATATCTATGCTGATGGCACAATCATTTATTCCTATCTTAATAGTCTGAATGGTTTGATATGATCAAATTGCCAGCTGTTGTTGTTCTGGGACAAGAAATGGCGTGTTAATTTTAAAGTCTCCAAAACGAAACTGCGCTGTTTTAATCGTTTGAGAGAACTCTTTTTACTTTCTATCAGCATGGCTGATGCTAACCTCCAAAAGACTAACTCATTGCACCTTCTCGGATTAACGTTTTCCGCAGACATGAAGAGGAAAAGTTAAATTGAATCAATTACTAGGTGTGCTGCTAGGTACGTTGATTCTCCGTGTATTTTTTCCTTTTTGCCAGAATTTATCTTACATTTATGAGTCTACTGTTCGCTCATGCTTCGAATATTGCTCCCACATCTGGTCTGGTGGTCTTGTTATATAATCAGAGATTTTCGATAAAATCCAAAGAAGACTCTGCAATGTTATTGATCCTGACCTGGCATCTTGACTCTAGTCACTTTCCCTTTGCCTTTTCTATAAATACTTTCATCGTAATTATTTTTATGAACTTTCCTCTGTGACTTATGAATTTAAGCGTAGTATGAACTTGAGAAGATGGGTGGTGGAGCGGGGATTGGGTGGGATAACAGAAGAAAGGGGTATTAAGAGCGACAAGGTATAGGGAGATGTGGAGGGCCATGATCGCCTACGTCCTGGAGGGACACGACACGTAGATGAAAAAGACTAGATTGGCAAATAAGTCTCATCATTTTATAGTTGAAATGTTTAGATGTAACCATAAATTCTATCGCACTTCTTACTTATGGAAATCTTTTTCGGTTTCTTGCTTCCAAGTCAACTTTGATCTTCAAAAATTAAAGTGCAGAGTTAATCGTTAGTGGTGCAGTGGATATCGGCTCGAAAGGACAAATCGAAAAGCCGAGTTCGAATTCCAGTTAAATTCGTTGCATTCACTTACGCACAAATACCCTAGGGAAAGGTATTTATCCGTCTCTTCCCTCCAGTTATGGGTTAAATAATAGGGCAGATTGGGTTCTATAGCCTTGGCTGCAACCGGTCTACCGCAGAAAGCAATGGCAACCTACTGCAGGATAATCTTCTGCCCAGTCAGTCATGTCTATTTCGAGACATGATCGCCTAAAGCGTGTATCACGTATGGCACTTAACTGACTGATGGATTTCCTAATTCTTGTTCTTCTATTGTTATCTTTTCTTAATAGAATTTTTCATCGTATTTTCTAACATTCACTAACACCCTAGCGTCTCAGTAGCGTTATTGCCTTGCTTAGGGTGAAATGATTAGAAAACTTAATTGGCCGATTGTCGTTGGAAATTTTTAAAAATATTTCTCTTAAAATAATTTTTCCGGAAAATAGATTTCTTCTGTCCAGTCACTGTTATTGCTCTTTCCAGTATTGACTGGAGTTTCCTTCCTTGCCTTTTGTTTGAAGTAGTATGAATTGTTAACATCTTATGTCATATGATATCGATTTTAGCTGGTGCTGCTGTTGAAAGTCCTCATCTGACGAGGTTTCTGTTATTTGTCTTAATTTATTGTGATTCTGTAGCACCAGTTCACAATGTTCGAAGAAAAATGTGTACAGCTGACCGTTTAAATTCAGTCAGTTAAGTGCCATACGTGATACATGCTTGGGCGATCATGTCTCGAAAAGACATGACTGACTGGGCAGAAGATTATCCCGCAGTATGTTGCCATTGCTTTCTGCGGTAGACTGGTTGCCAACCAAGGCTATAGAACCCAATCCGTCCTGTTATTTGACCCATAGCTGGAGGGAAGAGACGGATTAATACCTTTCCCAAGGGTATTTGTGCGTATATGATTGCAACGAATTCAACTGGAATATCGAACTCTGCTCTCCGATTTCTCGTTCCGAGTCGATATTCACTGGACCACAACGCACGTCCAGTTTAATTTAGGCGATACATAAGGTTTTAAATGAATTTTTAAAAATGAAAAATCTTTCCCGAAGCTTTTATTTTAGTTTTAATTTCCAACTAAGATTAAATTTAATATTTCCAAGAAGCAAAATAGTTTACTACATTCAAAATTAATTTAATTTGACTGGAAAGAGTATTTCAAAACGCCCTTTTCGCTATCTGTCAGTATTTTAATTTCTCTTTATTAATTTTTTTTTCAAAAATATGATATACTTTTTTGAAACTTTATTTGAGGAATATTAGCTGATTTAAATCTTAATTTGATGCGAAACAAATATTGCTAAGCTTTTAGCTTAAATATCGCAAAAGTGTTTTTTTTTTTTTTTAACACGGGGTAGGCGTTTGTAGAATCACTTCTACATGCACGTACATACCTATCGCCATGCACACACGTTCACACGCATATGCCCACACACTCTTATGTAAGGACCCCAACGTGATCAAGAAGATTTAGCCACAACAGATGGTGACCCCGACTAACAGAACAAAATAATAGTGATCCCGCCGACGGCCAGACCGACCACTACAAATGGTATTCCCGACGTTCTTAAAAAGATTACTACCACTAATGGTAAATGTCGACTAGCCACGAATTTATCAGCATCGTCCTAAGCGCTACGTCTAATGAAAAAGAAAAAGGGTCAGACACCTAAAGTTTCTAAAATCCCCGGTCGGCAGACTGCAGTCTTTCGTTTTCAACGGCAACTCGATTCATGTTAGTACAACAAGAGAAAATAAGAAAACACATCCACGTGTGGTCCCTAGGAGTGTGTGGGTATATGCGTGTGAACGTGTGTGTATGGTGATATGTATGTAGGTATGTACGTGCATATAGAAGTGATTCTACATGTTAATTAACGTGTTGACAGCTTAACTGATCGCCGGAATGTTATCTAATTTTCTTCTACGGTGGATATATCTGTAAGAATTATTTGAAAATATAACGTGAGCGCCTTTTTATATCATTTTTAACTACCCAGTAAAAAATTAGGAAAATATTCTCCAGAATCTATTGGTTTATTGTATTTTAGGTTCTTTGACTTTAAATTTAAAAATTTACAAAAATTGGCAAGTTTATACACAAAAAAAAGAATCTTTTTTCTTTCTTTTTTTTTTTTTAATATTGGGGTTTCTAAATTGTAAGCTTTTCCATTTATGATTAGTAAATATAGATTTTAACAATGGAGTATCGACAGCTGTCCCATTCACCGCGATTCGGCCTAGATTTGTGACTGGCTAACTTAGAAGCAAATTTTGGTGATTCTAGGAGATATCTTTTTTTTTTTTCTGGCAACATTTATTGGCTTCTTTTATGCATGTTTTTTGAGGGGGTTTGTTTCGTGGTCCGGATGTGATGCGCAGAGGACGACTGAAACAGAGAGATCTAATATCGAGTATATGGGACAATGAAAATTGCTCCAAGTGGGACATAGAGGCAAAGAGGCACGTAACCATCGACGAGGTGGGGGTTCGTCGAAGCTTCTGTAGAGTGTAGTGTAGATTGTATTTTTTGCAGGTAGGATGTTGATCCTACGCAAAACACTTTATCCTCCAGGCAAGGTAGATTTTAAGTTTTGTCAACCAAGCCTATATAGAACCCAATCTGTCCGGTTATTTAGCCCATAGAGAGGGGGAAGAGGTGGATTATCTTTCGCATAAGTAAATGCAACGAATTCAACTGGAACTCTCTGATTTCTCATTCTGAGCCGATATACCACAACGAACGTCATGGAAATGCATGGCCAATGAATTTTATTATGAAATTATTTTTTTGTTTTGTTATGAAAATGCATTACAAACGACATTGAAAATGTTTTGCCAACAAATTTTAATTTTAAAATCTATTTCCGATCATTGTTACTCTAAAAATGAATTACTGGTGATTTTTACTGTGCGTGTGTGCAAAAGTGTATGGTTTTCTACTCTTTCAGTCACTTAGTTTCTTTAATAATTAATGGGCTGACCTATTGACAACATTAACAATAAGATCGACTTCAAACAAACTCTTCTAAATTTCATTTAACAATAATCTTTATTTGAAACATCGGACACATACTATAATTTAATTTTGATTTTATCCAAACCAAAGTTACCTATTCAAATTCCGATTGTTATTTTCTTAAAAAGAAAACAAAAAAAATGAAACACACGTCTTCTGCCGTTAAACAAAAAAGGTCATAAAAACAAACTTTGAAACTATTTTCTGTTTTTATGGGTATTGAATTTTTTTCCAGGTGTAAAAGTAGGGCTGGTGGTGGTGGCGGGTACTCAAGCTTAATTGTGATCCTCGCTATATCAACGTTTACTTTTTTTACCTACATTTTTAACGTTACAAAAACGTTTTTTTTTTTCGTCCAAATCCGTGAATTTGTTTTGCTCATGCTAAGTCTCGAAAAAACATTTAAAAAATTCACTATTTTTTAAAAAATTTATCTATATTCTAATGTTATTGTTTTTTATCTAATTTCTTCAACTTTTTAACAAGAAAAATCTCAAGTTGATATTAAAAATTTTTTTTAAAAAATTGCCGCAAAACAAGATGGAATATCTCTCTTTTTTCAATCTTTCTAGTTGAATTGTTTGCCTATGATTCATTATTGCACATAGGTTATAAAATTTGTATTTTAATGAAAATTGAGATGTAATAGTGAGGGCTGTATCATAGACTGTGCAAGGGTGGAAGACACGAGACCCTGGCACCAGCTCTGTGCAAAAAAAAAAAAAAGTGTTTGCTTTTAAAAAAGTGCGTTTCATAATTTTAATTTTTATATTTCAATAAACTTTTTTGTGGTAGTGTTTTGTTAATTTTTTTACGGCAATACGTGTTCACATTTTTTAATATCAATTTTCAAACTAAATTCAGCTTTGTAACGACTTACCAGACCAGAACATTTCTTTAAAAAAATATTACTACCAAAAAGTTTTAAATAAGAAGTCTAATTTTTGCTATATGATGTAAAGAAAAAAAGCAGAACAAATAAAAAAAAAAAAATGAAATTGTAATGTAAAGTAATCCCGATTTAACGATTTTTTTTTTTTTCAGGTGTCGTGTTTAATAGAGCCTTTAAGGATCTTATTGTATCTGCACGTTTCCATGACAATCGACAAGCATCCTGGATTATTGAAAAGATTTTCAACAGTGGTTTAAAGGACCTTCAGACTACCCTGGCTCTATCGGATTTGTTTTTTTCAGTTCAAAAACAAAGAAAAAAAAAAAGGGAAAAATATTACTAAATTTGACGAATTATTTTTATTTATTTTTATATGAAACTGCTCATTTCCTGGAAAAATGTCTATAATCGCATCCAGAAATACAAACAATAACCAGTTGTTTGTACACATTTACTACTGAATTAGTTAAATTAGTAGAGATAATTAAGAAAAAGAAAGTTTAATTTTCCAGCTCATGAGATTCAACAAACAAGAAAACAATAACAACAACATTCACCAAGTTGAAAACAACTGGAAATAATAAGAATTAAATAAAAAATAAAAAAATCATCCGCACACATAATTGACTAGAAAAGAGAAAAGACGATTTTGTAATTAAAATATTATTTTAATTGCAAAGAGTATTGGATCATAAAATTAGATGAACGGTGATATTTTTTCAGCTTTACGACAGAACACTGGCGAATATAAAGGAAATATACAAAGAAGGAAATAGCGACGATATTTTTCAACAAATATTACCGTACCTGATAACAAATTAACTGTTTGAAAAAATAAATTGATATTTTTGTTCCAATTGGATGAGGGAAAAAATAGAAATTGAATTGTCAACAATTTGATCGAGATTGTAAGAAAATGCAAGATTAACAAAACCAGCCCATTAAAAAAAAGAAACAACTGCACTCAAAATTTTATTAACTAAACTTAAGCCACTTAAAACCCGTAAAATTAAAAAGATTTGCTAAACATTCAGCTTCTAAAAGTTTTTTAGTTACATTAAAAATGTCTTTCTTTTTTACCATAGCATAAAAAAAAAAAAGCAACGTTTTGAAAGCAAACCGAATACTGGTTATTCTAAATTGCTTATAACAAAAATAATTCATGGATTGATTAATATTTAAATACATGCATATATAAAATCATACATTTGAGCCAAACAACATTCAAGCATCACTCATACACACACATATTTTCTTTTCTTAGATTCATATCACACACCTCATTCAGTAAGCCTCTATCTTGAGTGGCTCTTGGGCCTTGTATTGGTTGAAGGTTAGTATAATATATAAGATAAAAATAGTACACAGTGAGTGCTGATAATAATAAAACAGTGCTCAATGTGGAATAACAGTTAAAATTTATATTTAAAAAAAATAAAATTTTATATATAATTTACATATAAATTTAATATTAAAAAGAATTATATATATAATTTGGCACCTTGATATAGGGAACAGGTTACTAGTCTTATAAGTCATTAATACTCTAGTGAGTTCAATCCTAATTATTACCCCACTTTTATAGCCTTTTGCCAGACTAAATAAATTATGTTCAGTAAATAATTTATACTTAATCTGTAAGAGTCAAACAACAATATCATTTGCAAGCTAACAAAAAATTATCACCAACTATCTCTCCCTCTATTATATTCAACATGGTATGTTTAATTCGTCTTGTAGATGTTTTGTATGATTTTCTTCCTCATATCAAATAAGTCATCTGATGCTGGGTTGAAGCCTCTCAAGGAACTTGCCAAAATTAGATATTGGATGCTGCCAAAAAAGATATTGTAAGAAAATATTTTTCAGTATATCAGGAGTTATTTGTTGAGTTCTGACACCTTTCTGTACTTGGTTGGAAATACTTTACTTTCTGTTTGAAAATAAGAAATTTATACATTATCCAAAATTTATTTTCTGTTTACACACTTTTTTTATGAGAAATCCCACTCTATCAATAACTAGCAGTATAGCCCGGCGTTGCTCGGGTGTAATGAAAGCTTTAAAACTAATCCATGGTCCTGGAGCTCAGACTCAGCCTAAAGAATATTTGTGTGAAGTTTGGTGAGAATCGGATAAAAATTGTGGATTTGTATAAAGGACATACAGACAAATAAACAGACACACATACAAACATCTTGACTTTATATATATATATATATATATATATATATTATTGATTTTCTGCACTATTGCAAGAACTGCAACCTTGAAACTTCTGAATATCGTTTCTTATGTCTTTGTCTATGAGTGTATCAAATTTGATTAAAATTGGACCACTCCTTCTATAACCCGATTTTTTCGATTATCGATATTTATCGGGGGTACCTTGACACAAAGCCTAGCTAAGAGCACTCGCAGACGCTTAAAGTACAACTGTGTAAATTTTCAAGAAAATCGGTTCAGCCTTTTCGAAGTCTATAAGTAACGGACACACACACAGAGACAAAGTTCCATTTATAAATAAGTTTAGATGACTGTCAAAAAAGTTATAGAATCAAATGTCTGAAATATGGTGACTATAACAAAAACAAAGCATGATAAGCTCAATCACACAATCTCACAGAAATAATTCCATATAGTTTTAATGCATTCATTTTATTTATCTTTTTCCTCCAACTCCCTATGGTAGGGCTACATATTTGAAAAGCTGAGATTTAATGTTAGACGAATCTATTATTGTTAGCTATATCAAAATTTTTTAAAATGTCAGACCGTTCTTTCAAAATATGTAAAAAATTAACACAAACATTTACACATGAGAAAAAATGATTCAAAGCTATCATACATAAGGAATTTTCAATAATTACATAAAGTTGACTTGAACCATGGGATACGACGTTCACAAGTTTGTTGAAGTTATAGATGCCAATTTATTATGTGGTATTTGTGGCTTAGTTTTTGAAGATCCCGTGCTTACGCCTTGTGGACATAGTTTTTGTCTCCTGTGCCTTGAAACCTGGTTGGAGAGGTCTCAGTGCCAAAACCAAAATCGACGACATTACCAAAGACCATTAACATCAGCTGGTTCCTGTCCTGAGTGTCGAGAAGCTGTTCTTCCAAATGAAGCAAAACCGGAACTGTCTCTAAGAAACCTTATCAACGGATTTTACATGTATTGTCAGTATAGAGATCAAGGGTGTCATGCAACTGTTAAACTAGAACAAACCAAGAACCATGCATCTCACTGTTCTCACTCTCCAGTGATTTGTGCAGGCTGTGGTGAAAGTATCCAATTGATTAATTTACCCAATCACCAGATTAACTGTCAGGGAATTGCCGAGACTATAAGTGAAGGTGATGAGGATAAAAAAGAAACTGGCAATCGATATATATCGGACGAATTAAATTATCCTTGGAGAAAGCCTAAGAAATCCCTTGATCTCACAGACCTGCTCAAGCAAATGGAAAAACAAATGAACATCTTGAAAAGGGACCTCTTGCTTGCTGATGTCAATAATGCAATTATTGAGAGCGAATATCTTCTCTGTAAGGATAGAATAAAGGAAAAACGTAACCAGGTTTTATTAACTAACACTAAAAAAGAATTTGCTACAGAACCACAGCAAACATCTTTTCAAAACCAGTTCTCAGATAGTAGAGATCAACACAATCTACCAACCAGTAGTAACCGTGCAGGATTAAACTGGCTGGAATACCCTGGCGACCATGGACGGATTCCACCACATTCAGTGCCGACTATATCAGCCAACAGACTAGCTTCATTTATATTCCAGTTTCTTTTGAATAAACCAGACTATATTGACAGTCGGATGGTTTTTGAAGCCATTCAACATTGTTATGATCATTTTGTCTCTAATTCTGTTTTATATGACTACAGTGTGCACGTGCTTGTTGCAGTTGCTAGTGCTAGTGATTGGTTCACAACTACTCAATGTCAAAATTTCAGCCAATGGCTGCAGAGTTTAAGAAAATGTCGGGAACTTCTGGATTCTTCAACTTTGAGATGACAAAAGAAACTACTTATATGATTGTTTTGTTTTGTTTTTCAGTGTTGTAAGTTTTTTTTTCTTTTTTTTATTGCTAAAACTCATTGTGGAGTATTGGTTATTTCACATTCATTTCAAATTTGATACTGATTTTAGACATAATATAGCTCAGCTCAAAAGCATTGTCATAGATCAAGTATAAAAAAACAAAAACAAACAAAAGAAATTATGGTTTTTAAATAGTTCTTTTTCTTTTTTAAAAGGACATTTTTAAGGCAATTACAAAAAAAACAATACTCAATGTGAAATTTGAAAAGAAACAAAGGGATGTTTGCTGGAACATCAATAACAAGTGAATATAGTAATTAACTTATTTCATTTAAGCAGTGTAAAATAAACTGTTATTCCCTGAATAGCATAAAACCAAATAGATCAAGATATATATATATTTATTACAATTAAACATTATGGTGACTAATGATTGACTATGCAGTAAATAAATGCTGAAAACATGAGATTGTTCTTGTATCCCAAGACCCACAAAGTGCTGCTGATGAATAATGATGTCATGAGAATAAATCTCATGGTTGATTTCAGCATAAGCAGCCTCGCTATTCAAAACAATATGGCTTCCAGGTTAAATGTATCACACAATCATCTCCTTCAGAATGTCTTTAATTCTTAAAGAGTATGGATCGTGCCATCATCAGGACCCACAAAACGCTGCTGATGAGTAATAGCATCATGAGAATTTATCCTGCGGTTGATTTCCTCGATTCCAGCATAAGCATCCCATCCATCTGAAACAATATGGCTTCCGTATTGAATGTACTGCTCGATCGCTTCCTTCAAATTCTTTACTTGCTAATTTGAACCTCAACTAAAAAACACTTTCCCAAAACTCGCTTGATATCACAGAAAACCCAAAGGCTAGGATGATATTTATGATGAAAAACATTTAAAGATATAAAATGACAGTTTATTTTATGCTATTTAAATGAAAGATTAATGTGAATTTTTATAGGGTTGGGTTGCTCATTCAACACCTAAGATAGACTGCCTTAAAGGGTGAAAGGGTGTCAACTGTTTACCTACATCAAGAGAGGTGTGGACAGAAGTGGGTTTATGTTTTTTTTTCTTAATGGCATAAGTGAAAACTTAATGCTAACTGCTGCAGCTAGGATTTGAACTTTGCACATCAGCTCCATTTTTTGTATTGTTAACTCTTGAGCCACATATTTCTTTTTTTTTTATATGCCATGTCCTTTCAGAACATGAATGACCATGGCACTCCACAACTTTCTACTCTTCGTAGCACTAAGAAATGTTTGACCCTTACTATTCCTCTCTGTTCATGTTTTGTTATCTATTTATATGGGCTTGTTAGGTTGTTTATCCACTGTTTCCCCCTCTGTTTATTCTGCCCATTTTGCTTTCCTCGTGTGTTCCAAAAATTTCAACTCTTTCCGATTTTAAACTGTCATGGAATAGTTTTCGCACTGAAGGTTATAATTGTGCTATGTCAGTTGCTAATTGACTTAACGCACCCAAAATGTTAGGAACTTGGTAATCTTCCACTGAAAGCTGACTTCTTAGTATTCGGCTAACTGCCTACTAATATCAACTGCCTAGTAGTTCTACTGAACTCCAATAGAAGTCTAAAGTACTCCTAAGAACCTCTCTAGAACTTCCTGTTAACTCTAATTAATATAGGAGGGAGAGTCCATTATCTGAGAAATAGGTGTGTTTCCCCATAACATAAACAGAAAATGTCCTTTTCCTTTCCATTTTCATTAGCACATCTTCATTATTCACATATTCCTTCCATTTTAGTCCCATCATCCTTTTGTAGAACCACATCACTGTTGTCTCACATCTTGTCTTCATCTGCAAAGGGATGTATGGGTGGTGCTATAGCTAACATTTAATGAGAAATCATAGAGCTGTGTTCAAATTCCAGTCAGGTTCATTCTATTCACCTATATGCAAATACCCTTGGAAAAGATATAAATTCATCTCTCACACCAGCTATGGGCTAAATAGTAAGACTTGTATCTGGAAAATATCATTGTTATTCTTAAAAAATTGTTATTCACTTGCAAAAAAAAAAAATGATTATTCTTTCAATCCAATATAGATTTTGACTTTAAATACCCATAGTTGGTTGATAACCCATTAGTGGGGGTGAGTAGACATGATCAAATACAAAATAGATAACAGAACTGCTCAACAGACAGAATTGACAAAGTTTGCAATAACAAGAAAAAGAAAAGAACAGAACAACAAATAATACAAAGCAAGCAAACAATATATGCAAGGCAAAGCAACAGTAATAAAGCAAAAAAGTTCAAAAACTAAGAATTGGGGTTGACACACAAAAGCAAGTTTGGACAAGCAGATGTAGCTTTTGGACAAGAGAATGTCACATTCTGACTTCAAAACAGGACAGATGGGACTGAGTCAACCAAGAACCGGTCTATTTTACTGACTAAGAAAAACATCCCAGCATTCATTCGTGCACTTGTGCCTATAAAATGGGCAGAGGGAAGTATTTTGCAGTCATTCCTAATGGGATTGAAACAAACGTATAAAAACCAAACAGACATTCATCTGTGAAGAAATTGTCCAGAAATTTACCGACATATAGGAGGAATGATATTCTATAGCAGTACAGTACTCTTTTCATTGTTTCTGTTGCCTCAAGTCTCTTCTTCATCTGTGAGGAAATTGTCCAGCATTCACTGCCATATTAAAGAACAAATATTACATTCAGCATTCTTTTGTTTCTAACAATATTTTCCTGTTTCTTAATATTGTGCTTAGTTTCTGAGAAGCCTCTTTTACTATTTGAATGTGTGTTCAGACTTAACCTTTTTTCATTGTCTGCTATAAATTTGTTTAAATCATTTATATTTAGACACATTTAGCCTGTCTTAATTGTAAGTCCGATCAGTTTGGCAGCTGATCTCCAATGACCTACATTCTGTTGTTAAATGGGGCAAGTAGTAAATAATAATTTAAAAAATAAATTTAAGATATTTCTAAAACTTATTTTTAATGATGTTTTATTAAAAAAAAACAAATTAAAAAATAAAAATAAACCAATGAAAATTTTGTGATTTGAAAGAATAAAAAAACTTTTTTTTAACTTGTGAATTTTGGAAAACAGTGATGGAGATTAAAATCTGTTTGGCATTTATTTTATAAAAAGTTTTGAATAAACATAATTTATTAAAGTTTGAAATTAAAAATTCTTTAACTTCCTTTCTTTCTTAATTGTCCAAGAATAAACAAAACTCATTTAAACAGAAGAACATGAGGACACTGACAATAAAACGGTAAGTTATTTGTTCAAGATGGCAACTATGCAATTTTTATCAAATTCATGGGACGGGTTTTGTTACAGCTCAAGAATTTGTTTGATTTGCTGAAATTATTTTTGCATAATATTCACATTTTTGCACAGAGTTTTAAAACTTAAATTTTATGGGTGTGTATTATGCATGAGAAATAAATACTATCCATTTTTTTTTTTTGCTATATATGTTGCAATATTGGTGCTTGACAAAAGTAAGTTTTATTTCTGCTGCACAAATAAAGCAATGTTTAAGAATTAATTTAAATCACTAAACAAAATACCGTATTTGTTTTGAATTTAAAAAGAATATTTATATAGATATTAAGCCTAATTTAGTCTTTTTCACTGTTGTCCACGTCAAAGATTGATATCATGACAGTTTCATATAGTTGATGCTAAACTCCCAGAGAGCAATACACTACACCCTGGCCTCACATTTTCCACTGACATGAAGTGGAGTGATGATATCAAATCAACTGACCCATCTACTGCAAGGAAAGTGGGATTTTAACTTTAAAAGATTTTCTGGCACATCACAAAGCATCTTGCACATTTACAAATCTACCATTTATCCATGCATTGAATACTGATGCCATATCTGGTCTGGTTCTGCTGCTGCATACTTCAATACTCTTGATAAAAATCCAAAGAAGGATCTGTAATCTAACTGTTCCAGACCAAGCATCTTGACTTCAGTCACTTTCACACCAATGGAATGTGGCTTCCCTCTTTCTACAAATATTTTCATGGCAGCTGCTCTGATAGTCCTTTTACCGTAGTGCCACGACTATATGAATTTAAGGATAATATTAGATTGGTAATACGGCTATATTGTGTTGAATGCACTGGTTCCCGTCCATTCACCAAAGTTAAGCAACATTGAGCCTGGTCAGTGCTTAATGGGTGACCATTTAAGAATACCAGGTGCTGTAAACAAAAGGACCAAGAATAGTCCTCCAGGTTTGGGGGCTGGGTGCAGGGCTAACAACTTTGCCCCATAAAAAACAGTTTGTTACAGAAACAGCAACAAAAAGTTGCTGCCCCTTTGCACCATTGGGTGTGATGGATAAATGATGATGAATTAGGTCCCACTATTTTACTGTTGAAAAAGCTAAATACAATTGCCACTTCTACTTTAATAGTTTCTTTTTTCTCAAATCCCGACTTCCATTTACTTACTTCTCTGATAAATACAATCTTCTAAAATTTAAATGAAATATCAATCGCCATCTAATGTCTTCTTGAAACCTTTTCATTTTTCATCCTTGCCTCAATCCTCCCTATTTTCAGTCTTTTGTATACTAGTGGCAGTACCGCTTTGCTTGGAGTGAAATGGTTAAAAAAGAACTGTTGTCATAGGTCTTCATTTTCAAGACTGTTGCTGTCCACAGAATTATTTTGTCCAAAAGAACAAGATATGTTTTATCTAATGTCTTAATTCACTCGGCTGTTTAAACAATTTTTCCACTTGAGTGCGGACACGCAGACAATTTCACCACCCAAGTGAGGATGGTGAAAAATTTCACCACCTGAGTAAGGATGCTCAGATAATTATACCAATAAGTACAGAGATTGTGTTTAAAGTTTCAAAATGTACGTTTCACTTCTTGTTGATTTTCTTTTCATATTGCAATTTATAAAATCTGTTCTCTGACAATTCAACTGAAGTATTTGCGGGTTTATAAGACCTACTTTTTCTCTTTTCCAACAACATAAAAAAGAAAATATGGTGACAAAAATATCTCTCGGGTCTTATAACCAAAGTTGAACTACTTTTGTTTTCATTTGTAAATTACAGCATTTTTTTTCTTAAAATTCCCACTTGGGTGTGTATTTTATTTTTTTTATCAAATATGGTAGGAAAGTGAAAATAAAAAAAACAAAAACAGAACTAACTTTTAATGTAAAAAAGTCATGTCCTATTCTTTAAGTGTTTTTTATTCATAAAAAAAAAAAAATACTCTGCATTTTGGTTGTGGAGTCTTCGATGTCCAGGCAAGATTTTCATCTTGTAGTCAGTCTATATCTGTCTTATGGCAATGAAATTAGAATAAATATAGAGTGAGAGTTAAAGTGAAAAACTGATTATTTATTTGGATTTTACAGTTGAGACGTGAAAAGAATGGAACAAGCTCAAACATTGATTACAAGATGAAGAAACCTGTCAAAATAAATAAGAATAAAAAATCTGTGGAACAATGGAAAGACTTCATCTCAGAATTTCAAACCAACTTAAGGCTATCCTTTCTATTGTTACTAACAGGCAGTCAACAATACAACTTTTAGAAAAAAAAGATGGAGTAACTTATCAAAATCAATAAAAATATGTGGAATAACGAAAAGACTTCAAAGGATCTCAAACCAACTTTGTAGTAGTAGTAGTAGTAGTACCTCAAATTATCAACAATACAGCATGTGATAATGATTAAATTTGTTACCACTTTAAAAAAGAAAAGAAAAAGAAACAAGGGAATGTTGCTAAAACCCAGAAAAAAGAGAATTTAAAAAATGATTGACTTTAGAAGAATTTGGTTCACTTAAGAATTTTACCTTCATTACAGATTGTTACTTTGTCCATATGCAAACCATAACTACATTTAAAATTAGATTTATTTCTGTCTGCTGAAAAGTTCTCGGCTCAACCCACTTCCTAAAAGTATTTTTTCTGATATTTGGTCATTGAATTTGGGAAGTAAGTCAGGCTGAGAAAAATGTTTTGTACGAATCCTTCATCAGCAGGAGTCTAGTATTAAAATACTTTTAAATATGTTCGTTTACAATTTAGAAAAATTGGTTTCAAAAAGATTAAATAATTTTAATTAATGAATAATTGTTAAGATTAGTCAGTTTTTATGATACACACTTGGGCAATCATGTCTCTTTTGAAACATGACTAACAAAGCAAAATATTTTCTCACAGTAGGTTGCCATTTCTTTCTGCCATAGACTGGTTGTCAACCGAGACTATAAAACCTAATATGTTCTGCTATTCAATCTATAGCTGGAGGGAGAAGAGATGGATTAATGCCTTTCCCAAGGGTATTTGTGCGTAAGTAAATGCAATGAATTCAGCTGGAATTTGAACTCCGCTCTCTGATTTCTCATTCTGAGCTGATATTCATTGCACTTATATATAAGTTCATTCTAGAAAAAAGTTTTTATAAAGAATTAAATAATGCTTTTTATTTATTTTTTACAAAATAAATCTGTCATTGTTTGATATTGCAACTCATAATTTTGACAGTATTGTGCTAACACAAATCCTGCTATGATGTGCCATTTTTACTGTGCTGCTGGGTAGATGGAGCTCAACAGCTCAGGGAAGCAGTTCATTTAGAGGAAGGAAAACCCTGATTTTAAACTTCCACTGCCTTGCAATCATATCCAAAACAAAAAAGGCTATAAAAAAACAGAAAACCTAGCGTGGAGCCTCAAAGGTAGTTGGCAATTAACACTGACAACTTTCCAGTAAATCCTGAAGCCAAGCTGTCCCCAAATGTAATGCTCTGTCTTCATTTTGGATCTTGTCGGTAGGGCCAAGAGGAGGGACCATTTGTAGTCTGAGCAATGCACAATCTTCGTATGCCATCACCCATCTAGGAGAAGAATTTTCTGTATCTTCTCATACTCTCCCTTATCCCTTTTAACACAACTAAGATTATTCATTACCTTATATTTCGGCTCTTCTCTTACCCTTTGCCCATATCTTCACATTCTCTCCATTATCGCTTCCACTATATGTATTGTGGTGCAGTGGATATCGGCTCAGAACGAGAAATCTGGGAACTGAGTTCGAATTCAAGCTGAATTCCTTGCATTCACTTATGCGCAAATACCTTAGGGAAAGGTATCAATCCATCTCTTCCCCCCAGTTATGGGTTAAATAACAGGACAGACTAGGTTCTATAGCCTTGGCTGGCAACCAGTCTATCGTAGAAAGCAATGGCAACCTACTATGGGATAATCTTCTGCCCAGTCAGTCATGTCTCTAAAGAGACATGATCACCCAAAGTGTGTATCACATATGACACTTGACTGACTGATAACTAAAACTATTTATCATCTGATGCCTCTGCTCCCCCTCTGTATCTTCCAATTCTCTCCCTTATCCTTTCCAATACAAATAAGATTATTCATTCTTTCATGCTCTGTCCTCTCTCATTTTGCATTTTCATATTTTATTTCTCCCCAATACAATTATGATTATCCATTATCACAGGCCTTCACTCACCCTTTGCCTGTATCTTCTCATTCCCTCCCTTATCCTTTCCACCCTTTGTTGCCTGATAAAAGCTGAAAAATCAACTACCTGTGACATAAGGTAAACATCAAGAACACTAAATAATCAATTTTAGATTATATACTTAGAAATATTTTCAGTGGAGACATGATTTTTTTTTTAACGATAGTGGGGAGGCTCAATTTATTCCTTAGTCTAATGAATGGAAATTATGCCAAATGAAAAGGTATTCATTAGTATCATGATTACCAAACTTTTTGAGATGCTATTATCCCTGGGCTCATAAACCACATCCCCCCTACCACACCCAACTGAAGGTACTTTTTTATTAGTATTATGTATAGTACAAATTCAAAGCAATAAATCTAACAGTGCAAACACACATTCATTTTGATTCTTCTTCAATGCCATTAGATGTCACCAGACAAACATCTATAGCTATATCACTACATTTACAAACCTAGAGCCTCAGCCTTGTTAGTGTTGCTATAATCATTGCTTCATATGATCCATTGTTGGCAGTCTACTGCAGAAAAACTGGCAATCTACTGTGGTAAAATCTAAGCACTCTTTTTCAACATGCCTTGAGCCAGCATGGAAGAGTAAGCACAAATAATTAAATAAGAATAATATCTCATACTGATGAGTAGTGATTTTCTAAGTACACATTAGATGTGGCACAAGGCCAGAACTCACTAAGTTGTAACAATCAAGCTTGCTAACTATCACACCACCTCAAGGTGCCTTCTCGTATTGATGAGTAATCTGAAACAATGCAGAGTAAATGACTGATGATGATGTTATGTTCCATCAGGACAAGAGTAATCAAGGCTCTCCATAACTTCCTATCCTTTGTCCCCGTTCTGCCATTCATTTTTTTTTTTTTTTTTTTCCATAATCATTTCACAAGCAAGGCAGGACCACCACTAATGTGCAGGGAGTTACAGTGAGAGAGAGAAAGATAGAGAGAAGAGAAAAAAAAAGATGTAGGATATGTCCAAGAAAGGATAATAAATCGACGAGAATCAAGGAGAGATAAGACTAACAATTGACATTGCATTTAAATTTTTGAAGATTACTTGCTTTGTTATGTATAAGGAAAAACAATCAAATGAATAAAAAAGAGAAGAGAGAAAGAGAAGAAAAGAAAAAAGTATAAAAAAATAAAAAATAAATTGGGGACTTCCAGTTTAGGATGAAAGATCTAGATTTTACTAGAATGTTCTAGGTGGTTCTAGAGGCATCTCAAAGCTGGAAACAGAAGTGATCCCCTACAAAAAAAAAATCCAGGATATAAATGGAAGAGCTTTGAAAACAAAGAGTGGGTAGAGAACAGTGAGAGTTGCATGTAGTGAGTGGATGGATGCATTCCTTACTCTCCCTCATCCCCCCACCCAAAAAAAAGAATATACACAGAGCTGCAAGCTGTCAAAACAAAGCAAACGTCAAAAATTAGCTTTCTTACTCTCTCTCACACACGTGTACATCTTTCTTTCCATTTAGCTGTCGGGCAGCATACAAAAAAGGTGGGGAGACAAAGAATCAACACATCTTAGTTATGCTAGATAGCTCACTAGTTCCCTCTATATATGAATTTACTAGAGCAACAAGATTAGCAACTAGGTCCCACCCATTTACTGTGAAACAAATAAAATATAGACAAATTCTACTCCAGCAGCTTCTTTTCTTGCGCTTCCCACCTGTGGAATTCCTTTCTGTCTGTCTACTTCCCCGACAGCTACAATCTCCAAAAATTTAGATGTAAAGTCAATAGTCATCTATCTCACTAACCTGCATTCTCTCTCTCTCATGCTCCTTTCTCCATCGACTCCACTCTCATCAGTATTTTCATCCTTCTCTTATCCACTTCCTGACACCCTCTATAACCTGTCATTCTTTCTCATAACTTTCCTCCTATGTAACCCCCCTTGCTTGGGGCGATATGATTATTAAAAACAAAAATAGAAATAAATAAATAAAAAAGAAAAGAAATTTCATTAATAAATGTCATCTTAATTTAAAAAAGTTGAATTTGTTATTCAACAATTGTTTGTTTATATTTTGATCGTTCAAATGTTGATTTAATTTTGTTGGCCTTAAATTCATTAAATAAAAATAACATAGCCTGTCTGTATCACACTTAACTGATATTTCACAGAAAAAAAAAACAAATAAAAATAAAAAGTGTAAGAACTGCTAACAAAAGCTTGGATTATGACCACATCACAGTGAAACATCACTTCTATGATATTGAAGCTAAGCAATCTGGTTAGTAGCTAGATGGGTGACCATGTGAAAATACCAGGTGATGTAAGCTTAGATTTGCAGGTGATATAATAGATAAGGATGCAACCCACACCTATCATACTCTCAAACTCTCAAACTCCATTCTCTTCTGGCTTTGTCTTTTCTCTTCCTCAGTTGCAAGGAAGTAATACCAATCTTACAGGTCATCTGTCTTTCTCTTACTGCCTCGGGCGGGGCCAGTGTGTTGTCACAATGTGAGTTTCATTCTTCTTAGAGCTTTTCTTAAATTCATTTAATTATTTGAAGACAAATTTTAATGTGCTTTGTTTTTAATTTTCTTCTTAACCATTCAACCTGCTATCCAATTAGAAGTCACCTCAAAATCACTATCCTGTAATTTCATGCAACTAATTGTTTAAACAGGGTCAGTGTCACGTTACAATGAGATAAGATTTGAAATTGAAGATCTAACAAAATTTTCAAAGGTATTTATTTTCCAACACTTTGGATTTCTGTGTTGCATTTTTCATGGTCTGTTAAAACAAATGAAGCGTTTAGAATTAGAAGGTACTTTCTGCCACAAAATAGAAAACCGAGAAAATTGTGTTTAAAGTTTGATTTTTGAAACGCCATAAATTTTTATCTCAATTTTGTTTTTAAAGGAAGCTAAAAACATCTACTTTAACATACGAACACAACAGAAAAGCTGTGTGACATTTTCACACAAAAATTTTATACACATATAATGCAAACTGAGCACCGCTGTAGTGCAACTTTTGCTTAACAAAATAGTGACAATATGCTCTCCCAAGGCAGAGAAAAAGAAAGGTTTTAAATATGTCTAATGGTATACATAATTTTTCACATAAACACACTAATGAATTTTCATGTTTGGTGGGGTGAAATATATATATTTGGAAGGGTGTTGGAAATGAATAATCTGACATATACTTATTAGGGTTAGGGTTAGTAAGTAGACAAAATAACAGTGTAAAAAACAAATGCTACAGGGATGTGGCAGAAGGTAATTTGTGCCCAACATTTGGCTCAAGACTGAAGTCAGGCAGGAGCATATTTGAAATAATAGTGAACCACTGGAATTCAGACCTTGTAACGAGTACCTGATGATATGGTCAAGTTGCTTTCCAGATAGAGGAAGGTTTAGGGAATACAGAGTTCTGCTTAACAGATTTTCACATACATAGTGGAAAGTACATTCTTATACTGAAGGCCTCAAATACTCTTTCAAACAATGTTTTTAATCTATTAAATTGCTCTGACATCATTGGCTGATATTTAATAGATTGGAAGGAAAGATTATTTAAATGACTTTGAACAGGGCAGAGACATTTGCATAAACAGCTGATCTAATAAAAAAAAAGGAAAAACTAGTTAAGAGCACTTTGGTTGAAAATCCAATTGATGAATGTTCTTGGATGAGAATAGCCAGCCTGATTCAAATTAACAGTAAATAACCACACTTTACATACAATGGAAGCATACATGTATCTTTAAACATATTGAACCTTGAATAAGGTGAACTAAAGCAGCAGCCGACCCTATTGAGTACTTCTCTGATCAGATATGAACAAGAAGCTTAAGCTACAATGTGTTAAGAGCCCTAAACATTGCCTTAATTTCTGCAGGGAAGGGCCAGAATAAGTTATACACAACAAAGTATGGATCAGGCTGATGGTAATACTTGGTAAGCCTTTGGCAACAGAAAAAGAAAAAGAAAAAAAAAGAAAAAGAAAAAAAGAAAGACAAGACAAAAGACAAGACAAAAGACAAAGAAAAAAAAAAGACAAAGAAAAAAAAAAGACAAAGAAAAAAAAAAGACAAAGAAAAAAAAAAGACAAAGAAAAAAAAAAGACAAAGAAAAAAAAAGACAAAGAAAAAAAAAGACAAAGAAAAAAAAAGACAAAGAAAAAAAAAGACAAAGAAAAAAAAGACAAAGAAAAAAAAAGACAAAGAAAAAAAAAGACAAAGAAAAAAAAGACAAAGAAAAAAAAGACAAAGAAAAAAAGACAAAGAAAAAAAGACAAGAAAAAAGACAAAGAAAAAAAGACAAGAAAAGACAAAGAAAAAAAGACAAGAAAAGACAAAGAAAAAAAGACAAGAAAAGACAAAGAAAAAAAGACAAGAAAAGACAAAGAAAAAAAGACAAGAAAAGACAAAGAAAAAAAGACAAGAAAAGACAAAGAAAAAAAGACAAGAAAAGACAAAGAAAAAAAGACAAGAAAAGACAAAGAAAAAAAAGACAAGAAAAGACAAAGAAAAAAAGACAAGAAAAGACAAAGAAAAAAAGACAAGAAAAGACAAAGAAAAAAAGAAAAAGAAAAGACAAAGAAAAAAGAAAAGACAAAAAAGAAAAGACAAAGAAAAAAGAAAAGACAAAGAAAAAAAGACAAGAAAAGCAAAGAAAAAAGAAAAGACAAAAGAAAAAAAAGACAAGAAAAGAAAAAAAGACAAGAAAAGAAAAAAAAGACAAAAGAAAAAAAGACAAAAGAAAAAAAAGACAAAAGAAAAAAAGACAAGAAAAGAAGAAAAAGACAAGAAAAAGACAAGAAGAAAAAGACAAGAAGAAAAAGACAAGAAAAGAAAAAAGACAAGAAAAAAAGAAAAAAGACAAGAAAAGAAAAAAGACAAGAAAAGAAAAAAAGACAAGAAAAGAAAAAAAGACAAAAAAGAAAAGACAAAGAAAAAAAGAAAAGACAAAGAAAAAAAGAAAAGACAAAGAAAAAAAGACAAGAAAAGAAAAAAAGACAAGAAAAGACAAAGAAAAAAAGACAAGAAAAGACAAAGAAGACAAGAAAAGACAAAGAAGACAAGAAAAGACAAAGAAAAAAAGACAAGAAAAGACAAAGAAAAAAAGACAAGAAAAGACAAAGAAAAAAAGACAAGAAAAGACAAAGAAAAAACAAAGAAAAAAGAAAAGACAAAGAAAAAAAGACAAGAAAAGAAAAAAAGACAAGAAAAGAAAAGGCAAGAAAAGAAAAAAAAAGGCAAGAAAAGAAAAAAAAGGCAAGAAAAGAAAAAAAAAGGCAAGAAAAGAAAAAAAAGGCAAGAAAAGAAAAAAAAGGCAAGAAAAGAAAAAAAAGGCAAGAAAAGAAAAAAAAAGGCAAGAAAAGAAAAAAAAGGCAAGAAAAGAAAAAAAAGGCAAGAAAAGAAAAAAAGGCAAGAAAAGAAAAAAAAGGCAAGAAAAGAAAAAAAAGGCAAGAAAAGAAAAAAAAGGCAAGAAAAGAAAAAAAAAAGGCAAGAAAAGACAAGAAAAAAAAAAGATAAGAAAAAAAAAAAAAGGCAAGGAAAGAAAAAGGCAAGAAAAGAAAAAAAAAGGCAAGAAAAGAAAAAAAAAGGCAAGAAAAGAAAAAAAAAGGCAAGAAAAGAAAAAAAGGCAAGAAAAGAAAAAAAGGCAAGAAAAGAAAAAAAGGCAAGAAAAGAAAAAAAAAGGCAAGAAAAGAAAAAAAAGGCAAGAAAAGAAAAAAAAAGGCAAGAAAAGAAAAAAAAAGGAAGAAAAGAAAAAAAAGGCAAGAAAAGAAAAAAAAGGAAGAAAAGAAAAAGAAAAAAAGACAAAAGAAAAAGAAAAAAAGGCAAGAAAAGAAAAAAGACAAGAAAAGACAAAGAAAAAAGACAAGAAAAGACAAAGAAAAAAGACAAGAAAAGACAAAGAAAAAAAGACAAGAAAAGACAAAGAAAAAAAGATAAGAAAAGACAAAGAAAAAAAGATAAGAAAAGACAAAGAAAAAAAGATAAGAAAAGACAAAGAAAAAAAGATAAGAAAAGACAAAGAAAAAAAGACAAAGAAAAAAAGACAAAGAAAAAAAGACAAAGAAAAAAAGACAAAGAAAAAAAGACAAAGAAAAAAAGACAAAGAAAAAAAGACAAAGAAAAAAAGACAAAGAAAAAAAGGACAAAAAAGAAAAGAAAAAAAAGGCAAGAAAAGAAAAAAAAAGGCAAAAAAAGAAAAGAAAAAAAGGCAAGAAAAGAAAAAAAAAGGCAAGAAAAGAAAAAAAAAAGCAAGAAAAGAAAAAAAAAAAGGCAAGAAAAGAAAAAAAAAAAGGCAAGAAAAAAAAAAAAGGCAAGAAAAGAAAAAAAAAGGCAAGAAAAGAAAAAAAAAAGGCAAGAAAAGAATGAAATTTTTAGAATTTCTTTAAGTAAAAGAGTCAAAATTGAATAACAAAAAATACAAAATTTTTTTGAAAATTTAAGTTTATTTCATTTGGAGAACCACCACGATGAAAATGTGAATTATACAAATTCTGTAAAGAGATTAAGCATAAACAAATATCACTTTAATGGGAAAGGGATGGGGTGTGTAATCTAAAACCCAATGTAGAAAAATGGGAAAAGGATGGGGAGGGGGGGAGAAAAAGAGAAAGGAATTATTTCAAAGATGACAGAAAAAAGTTAAAATGAAGTACAGTTTTTCTTATATTTTTGTTGTTTGTTCTCCTTTCCAATCAAAAATGTTTTTTTTCCTCTTAAAGAAAAGAAAATTCAGAAGATGGACAGTGTTGTTGCTTAAAATTATTTGCAGAAATGTGATGGGACTCCATTGGTTCTTTGGCGCTTACGAGCTTCCATGCCTGTGAAGAATTCTCTGATGTCTTCCTCTCGTACGACCTGAGACGAGGGGGGGAAAAGATAAAAAAAAAAACAAAAAACAATAAAACTAATGAAAATCAGCAGTTAAAAACCAATAAACTAAACAAACATCACTTAAAAACAAATCCAGAAATGTTGCAGTAGTAAAATGTTCCTTCTCTGCTTATTTGTGTGACATATCGTGTGTGCATAGCATTAATCAGGTAAGTTACAAATTTCATAACTATTAAACCTCTCTTTCATATCTGTCAGTTGAGTGCCATACGTGATACACATTTGAGCAATCATGTCTCTTGAGACATGACTGACTAGTCAGAAGATTTTTTTTCCCTGTAGTCAGTTACAAACTAAGGCTAAAGAACCCAATCTGTCATGGAGGGAGAAGAGATGGATACTTGTGCATAAGTGAATGCAACAAATTCAACAGGAATTTGAACTCTACTGATTTCTCATTCAGGGCTGATATCCATTGCACCCCAACACACATCTTTCATATATTATTACTAGAAACACTGTTTTTTATTGGATACATTTGTTTCAGTTGCTATCAGGTTTTTATTTCTTTTAAACAGGGAAATATTAATAACAAATGATCACAATTGAAAAGTACTAATAATGAAAATTTCAGCCTCAGACAGGAATTGAAACGGCATTACTTATTAGCTTTAGAGTATGCTATATTTATGAGTAAAAGTAATCAATATCAGATCGAGCATATATAAATATAAAATCGGACACAGGTCAATACTAAGTAGTGACAGCTTGCTTTATGCAATATGTATGTGGGTGTGTGTAAACAAACTTTGATGACAGCAGGCTTCTCAAAAGAGTGAGATTCGTTTTTAGCAATCATGTTATTCAAGTTAATTGTATTTCTCTTCAAGCCATGGCCAAAATGCCAAGGAGCTCTAGAATGGATATTTATCAGAGTTGACCACAATCAGCTTCTCAATACGTCTAGTGAACAATTGATAGAACTGTTTCATTTTAAAGCTTCCTGCCATTTTGCTCAAGGCTTAGGAAAAAAAAAAAAAAAAAAAAAAAAAAAAAAAAATGCATACATGTCTGAAACTTACCTTATTAGAATCAGCAAATTTCTTGAGGTAATCAGTCAGTTCTGACTTTAAATCATTGTAACCTGAAAAATATTTCATTAACGATTACAATTTTCATTCTAGATATCGGCTTCAAATATTGAAATTATCCATTTAAATCTCATATCAATGAACAAGACAGATAAAAAAGACATTTGTGCTAAACCATGGGAACAAATTGGTAATCTGAACTTGCAATTTATTTCGGTCTTCTTTAAATCTATTATATCGAGTCTTAAAAGCAATTCCCATTTCGTTGAGTCTTAAAGCAATTCCCATTTCGTTGAGTCTTAAAAGCAATTCCAGCTTAGTTGAGTCTTAAAAGCTTAATTCCCATTTCGTTGAGTCTTAAAAGCAATTCCCATTTCGTTGAGTCTTAAAAGCAATTCCCATTTCGTTGAGTCTTAAAAGCAATTCCCATTCGTTGAGTCTTAAAAGCAATTCCCATTTCGTTGAGTCTTAAAAGCAATTCCCATTTCGTTGAGTCTTAAAAGCAATTCCCATTTCGTTGAGTCTTAAAAGCAATTCCCATTTCGTTGAGTCTTAAAAGCAATTCCCCGTTGAGTCTTAAAGCAATTCCCATTTCGTTGAGTCTTAAAGCAATTCCCATTTCGTTGAGTCTTAAAAGCAATTCCCATTTCGTTGAGTCTTAAAGCAATTCCCATTTCGTTGAGTCTTAAAAGCAATTCCCATTTCGTTGAGTCTTAAAAGCAATTCCCATTTCGTTGAGTCTTAAAGCAATTCCCATTTCGTTGAGTCTTAAAAGCAATTCCCATTTCGTTGAGTCTTAAAAGCAATTCCCATTTCGTTGAGTCTTAAAAGCAATTCCCATTTCGTTGAGTCTTAAAAGCAATTCCCATTTCGTTGAGTCTTAAAAGCAATTCCCATTTCGTTGAGTCTTAAGCAATTCCCATTTCGTTGAGTCTTAAAAGCAATTCCCATTTCGTTGAGTCTTAAAAGCAATTCCCATTTCGTTGAGTCTTAAAAGCAATTCCCATTTCGTTGAGTCTTAAAGCAATTCCCATTTCGTTGAGTCTTAAAAGCAATTCCCATTTCGTTGAGTCTTAAAAGCAATTCCCATTTCGTTGAGTCTTAAAGCAATTCCCATTTCGTTGAGTCTTAAAAGCAATTCCCATTTCGTTGAGTCTTAAAGCAATTCCCATTTCGTTGAGTCTTAAAAGCAATTCCCATTTCGTTGAGTCTTAAAAGCAATTCCCATTTCGTTGAGTCTTAAAAGCAATTCCCATTTCGTTGAGTCTTAAAAGCAATTCCCATTTCGTTGAGTCTTAAAAGCAATTCCCATTTCGTTGAGTCTTAAAAGCAATTCCCATTTCGTTGAGTCTTAAAAGCAATTCCCATTTCGTTGAGTCTTAAAAGCAATTCCCCATTCGTTGAGTCTTAAAAGCAATTCCCATTTCGTTGAATAAGCAATTCCCCATTTCGTTGAGTCTTAAAAGCAATTCCCATTTCGTTGAGTCTTAAAAGCAATTCCCATTTCGTTGAGTCTTAAAAGCAATTCCCATTTCGTTGAGTCTTAAAAGCAATTCCCATTTCGTTGAGTCTTAAAAGCAATTCCCATTTCGTTGAGTCTTAAAAGCAATTCCCATTTCGTTGAGTCTTAAAAGCAATTCCCATTTCGTTTGAGTCTTAAAAGCAATTCCCATTTCGTTGAGTCTTAAAAGCAATTCCCATTTCGTTGAGTCTTAAAAGCAATTCCCATTTCGTTGAGTCTTAAAGCAATTCCCATTTCGTTGAGTCTTAAAAGCAATTCCCATTTCGTTGAGTCTTAAAGCAATTCCCATTTCGTTGAGTCTTAAGCAATTTCCATTATAATGACAAACGTATTATCCTTACTAACCATTTTCAGCACATTCATGCATTTCACATGAAGCAAAAACCACTCACCATGAATGACTTCCATCTGTTGTACCCGGTTCATCCTGGACAATGCTTCTAGACCAGTAGGGGTGTCTGGGCTGACTCCTTGGCCCTGGGCTTCATACTCACTGATCAAGTCCTTCTGGTCAGTTAAAAAGCTTACACCATGTTTTTTGTACATCTCCTGCAAAGAAACCAATTTAATCAAATGAAAAAGAGAAAGACATTCAATTATAACACTGCTACTTTTAAATATAAAAACGTTGCTTAGAAAATAAGGCCCGACTTTAGAATCAACTTTTATTCCAGAATGTATTGAATTTTTAAATGAATTAGAATAGGAACCCTAAACATTTCTATAAGAGTTGCAAGGTTATTTAAAAAAATGAAAAAAAAAGAAAATAAAAATAAAAAAAAAGGCAGGACCATTACTGGTGCACAGGAGGTTACAGAGAGAAAGAGAGGAGAAAAAAAAAAAAAAAAAAAAAAACAAGGTACAGGGGAAAGTGAAGAAAGGATGAGAGATGGATTTCTGAGATATGACTCTTTGACTGTTGCCAAAATGGTGAGTTTTAGAAAATAGTCACAAAATTTAAATATTAATATCTCAGCTGTTTTTTCACCTGAAAAGTTAAATTATATACCATTTTAAAGGAACTGCATAGATCTAATAGGTGATCTATTTATTTTTTTCTTTAAAAGCCCAAATAAGAGTTTGATTGTGACTTTAATCGTTGACTTTTAATTTCTGGAAAAAAAAAAAAAAAAGAAAAAAAAGAAAAAAAGGATCTTTATTTATTTATTTTTTTTTAAATGACAATTTTATTTGCATTATAACAAGACACGTATAATATTTTGTGACTGACTTGACTGTCAGCTGATTGACAAAGGTTTTACTGAGTTGGGTCAAATTTTAAAATGACAGATTTTGATATTTACCACAACATACTAACATTTTCAGATCTGCCAGTACGGTCAAGTTGTGTATCTTTGAATGCTGCTTAATAATCACATAAGAACTGATAATACAATCAACAGAATGTGTGCTATTTGTGGTTAAATGCTGACCAATTTGGTGGAAAATAAACAACCTTATTGTTGGTTTTATTTACATTTTTATTGTACAACAAAAATAAATATATATATATATATATATATATATATATACACACACACATATAAAGTCTGTGTCAGTGATGGTCAGACTCTTGTTGATCTAACACAGAATGACTGCTTTTAATTCATACAAATATCATGACAAAAATACAAACTCCTTGACAGATTCAGAAAACTCTTTGATTAACCATTAATATATGACTTGCCATTTGCTTAAAAAAAAAAAAAAAAAAATTTGCAGGGCTGTTCAAGCACACCAAGATACTAAGTTGGAGAGAGAGAGAGAAAAGCATATTTACATATTAATTTGGCATATACAACAGTTGGCTCTAGTTTAGAATAGTCATTTATGTAATAGACAAACACTTTATATCTTAAACATACATTAACACATCAGGTATGCAAAATCCCCAACCCATTAAAAGAGGGAGTTTTCATTTGGTAGTTGCCAAAACGTTTAGTAAGAAAGACACAATATAGATTTATTTTACCAAGCAATTATCACATGTACACAGCTTGGCCCGCCATCCTTCCATCCAATAAGTGGACTGGTCTTTAGGAGTTACTTCCCTTTGCTGTAATTCCTTGTAGAAGCATTCGTTTTTCTTGCTGGGAGATTCTTTAGACTGAAAAAGAAAAAGTAAAAGTGAACAAACAAAAAAGATTATAATGAATCATTGCAGTTCAAAAAACAGTCACTAAGTTCATCATCATCATCATCATCATCATCATCATTTTGTGGCCTCGGCAGAGATTCAAAATCTTGTCAGTAGCTGAATACTTGATGCTTCGCCAGAGCTACCAAGGGTGTTTTTATCGTGACACCATCACTAGATGGGTTGCCTACCACGGCTTAAGAGAGGCCCATTCACCCTCATTAAGAGAAGGATATTCTGCGCCAGTTTCCCCAACTTGGTGTTTTTTACAACCTTGCGGTAAAAAAAAAAAAAGATATTATACATAAACCACTGCTTGTAGAAAACAGTAATTTTCGAAAGGATCCCCACCCATCTTGTTATAACGTCGGTTGCAACGCCTATTCCTCTTTGATCATGAAAGATATTATACAGAAACCACTCAAGTTCATTCTCAGGGTGCAGCAGCTTCCTGTCAAATGCTTGAGGCTTAAAATAACTCTTTGGCAAGATTGTTACCCACAAATTAAAAACAATAAGACTTCTAGGGCAGTAAGCAGATTTTCTTCTCTGGTTGTAATCTACTACTATAGATAAATGAAACAGAAATAAAGCGAATTCGTTTTGTGTCACTCTGTTCTCTGCCATCTTTGTTTAAAAAAGTTATCTCTTCATCCAGTGATCCCCTTTGTCAGGGCCACTTGCCATGTACTTCTGAAGTCCACTTTACTTAGCTGATAATCATCAGAAAAATAAATGTCTACAACCATTTTTGTGGCAGGTCAGAGATTTTTCATTTGACAAGATATTGGCTGACACAGACATTGCTACAATAATCATAGATAATTTCTGCTCTGAAATTCTGGAAATCCCAAAACTGTTTTCACCTCTTATTCCTTACAAGCATATGAGAAAATACATAATGCTAAAAAATGCAAACCCCAGACACACGGTTTTAGTCAATACATTTTAGTCAATGCATCCACTTTAGAATGAAGTTCTTTCATCTCAACCCATGGGGTTACATGATACAGAGTACAATAGGTAAATTGTTGCCATTTTATAGTTTCAATTTTGCACGGGTATTGTTTCTTTGATTTTGTAGACTGCACAGTAGAGTGAGTTGGGCACTGTCTATGAAAAAAAGAGCACCATGATGCAATTCACTCCTCCAGAAATTTGGAAATGGCATGTTGTACTGCTTGGCATTCATGTTGGGATCTCCAAAAAAAACATTTTGAAGTGATTGGGTGTGAATTCAAGGACAGTGAAGAAGATTTCAAAATAGTTGGAGGAGTCTAATGGTGATTACAAAGGTGCAGCATCTCAGAAAACTCAATGAGCATTCTGATAAGAAAAAAAAACAAAAAAACTCCCAAATCTAGATTAATTTGTGCAGGGCACAGTTGAATGAGAGACCAACGAAACTCCTTGTAATAAAAATGAACTAAAGACAAAGATTATGGCAACATTCACAAACTTAAATAAGCAGACTGTCATGAAGAGTTGCAGGAGATTCTGAAGTTTATTGAATGAATTTACTCTAGCATTTCAAAATATTTTTGTAAATTTACTGTTTAAAAATGAGTGGTCTGTGCTATTTTCATTTTTTGCATAATTTCGATGAGAATTTATCCATTGCATTGTGTGTGTGCGCGCACACATGCACACACTTTAAATGAGAAGTGTGAATTCAATCTGGCTAAGGTTCCTATATTCTATCAATGCTAAATTTTTAAACCTGGAGCCTCCTCCAGCTTCCCACCAACTGGCCAATCATTATCATCATTTAACATCAGTTTTCTTGATGACTCCATAATTGAACCATTATAGAATATTGGAGCGAGTTTTACAGGTGTATGCCCCTCACTAACACTAGCCAGTTTAGGAGACTGGAAACTCAGTACTTTTATTGAGACACCATCTGTAGGAAGATTACCTACCAAGATTAAAGCCTGACATTTAACCAAAACCACATCCAGAGAAGACTTGATCTTTCATTTCTAATATACTCAGGGGATGGTTTGCTTGGTGGGTAGGGAGGTGATACTTGGAAGACAACTTTTGTCATGTCAGTCTAACAGATCAACTCTTCCCTTTCAGCAATACTGCCCATTTCAGCATCATGTCATGTGGCTGGCAACACAGATGGCATCAGAACTACCTAAGTGACAGTGTCTCTTGTCAAAAGCAGTCCAGAACTGGTTACATAAATCCCACAGTGGCTTGATATACACCAGCAATTGGAAACCATCAATGTTTGGTTTATTGTTACTTGATCCTAAAAGATTTTAATTATTTATTTGTTTTTTCATTCAAGTTGATGGTGCATAGAATACCCAGCTTCAAAGACTCACTTTTCTCCTCCAGGCAAGTGACCCAATTATAGTGTCACTATATCATAATGGTGTAATATTTCATTACCAGCACAAGTGCTTTTAGTACCTTCATTATCAGCTACAAAGTAACCTTGAATCTATTTGATTTCCTATTAAATAAAAAAAAATCCAGGACAAAATTTTCTTGTACAATCTTTATGAACACGTATATTTTTTTAGCTGTTTGTACTGTGCTTTTTTTTGTTCTGAAAATTAAATAGCATCAAATGATGAAAATGCATTTCATTTCTCTCCAGTTCTACTCATGTAAAATTATTTAAAATTCATAATTCACACATGTATACAAACATTCATTTAAATATTATCTATTGAAAAGGCACTACATACTTTTGTCCAAATCACACACACATTTTATTTTACCACTGTTTACTCAAGAGCTACTCAATATAGGGGGTTACTGAATGAAGCTGTATATAGAGTAGCTGATTCTGGACTTGAAGAGATTGTGTTTTTAGTGATTCTCAAGATCTGTTCCACTATATATACTGTATGATAAAAATTCATATAGTAGAAACCTCCATGTAAATGCATGCAGCTTGCAAGTAAAATATCTGTTTTGGGGAGGAAAAGTCAATTACTTTTTTTGCAGTTATTACTTTTAGATCAGGTCTTCAATTTGAGAAGCATAGAAAGGGATTAGCATATTTTTCTATGCAATCCCATTTCACTCAGATTTCAAATATGATTGGTTAGCAAAAGCTAATTTGCAGGAGCTCTTTGATTTCATTCAAGGTGAAGCATTTTAGCCTTCAGGGACATGTCACTATTTTCTTTTAAGTGCGTACATACACACACACAAAACTTGCACCCTAATATTAGGCTCACACTAGAATGAATTGGCATTCCTAGATATACTCACAAAAAAAATCAGACATTTACCACAAACCCAGTCACCGAACAATACCTCCATTTCAAGAGTCATCACCCTAAAAGTTGTCTAAAATCCATTTCCATACTCCCTAGCACAATGAATTTGCACAATAGTAGCTAATGAAACCCTTCGTAAAATACACCTAGAGGAATTATGAAAAACACCACTACAAATAAGAGGATAACTTACTCCACTAATAAAACAAGGGTTTTCAACTGGCAGAAGAAATGCCATTAGAATCTCTCCAGACTAAAAAAAAAATTCTCACATACATCTCCACACAACAAAACCCAGAATTATTTACAAAGCAACATAAATACCATTATGAACACTTAATATATTATACAAAAAAGCAAATAATATTAATAATAAATCTAAACTTTAAACAAAATGTTCACAGCTTCTTGCACTTTTTCTTCTATACCAATTTCTCTCATTAGAACAACCTCTGGTTCTGTTATATATATATATATATATATATATATATATATATATACATACACACACACATGTTAAATAGACTTATTGACCAACTGGCATCAGTTAAAAGGTATGTGCATGCGCACATACTGACAGGAGAGTATGATACAAGTGTTCATTCTTTATAAAAGGATGCACATTGGCTAGAGTGGCTTTCTAATCTGCGTTGCAGATGCCTGTTTGGTTTGTTTTATGGCATATCAACCTCAGTGAGTTATTTAATGTAGACCAGAATTTTAAAATAGATTCAGATGATGAGGATGTGTATTCATTGTAAGAAATTAGTTTACAGATCAGATCTCATAGTATTTTTCTAAAAACGGTTTTTGTCAAGAATTTAGATGTATTGTCGATATAAACACACACACACTTCCAAAAATATATTGCTGGTATTTTTTTTTTTTTTTTAACTATAAAAGTCTATTTTTATACTTTCATAGAGTTTTAACCTCAGTTTGGAAGTTAACAATTTGTCCATGGTTGAGATCCTAACAGGTGCTATCACCCTGAATCAGGGTGGACCAGGGAACAACAGCAATTGAGAGGTTGCTTCACACTCCTCAAAATCTCCCAATTTTGTAGTAAGGCAGGACGCAGTTTTCTGTCATACCCAGAACCGCAAATGCCTGTTCCAGTATATTTGTATTTAACATCCACCAACTTCACCTGTGGTTTTTTGTTGCAATTATATTGAGTGGACCTTAGTTACAGTTTCTGGGAAAGAACGCATAATCACCCATTGTAACAATGCTATTAAGCTCAAATCAGGCAACACAACTTGTTCCTGTGCTAGTATGCAGACATATGCATTAAAACAGGCTCAGTATTTAATGATATTGAATTTGGAAGGTATACAAGGCAATATTCTATTCAGTTGATTAAAGTATTGGAAACCACCATGTGGATGTGCATTGTGGTGCAGTGGATATCAACTAGGAACAAGAGATCAGTGTGCCGAGTTCAAATTCCAGTTGAATTCCTTGCATTCACTTACACACAAATACCCTTAGGAAAGGTATTAATTCATCTCTTCCCTCTAATTATGGGTTAAATAAGACAGATTGGGTTCTATAGCCTTGGATGGCAACCTACTGCGGAATAATCTTCTGCCCAGTCAGTCATGTCTCTTTCGAGACATGATTGCCCAAAGATTGTATCACGTATCAAGATTGTATCACGTATGGCACTAACTGACTGATATGGGCCAAATCCTGCAATGTCAGTATGATTATTAAGCAGAAAAGCAATGTATTAAAACACACAACTAAAAGTTCTTTAACCAATCACTTCAGTCCATTGCCACATGGATACACATGTGGGTAATCATGTCTCAAAAGAGACATGACCAACAAAGTAGATTTTCTCACAGTAGGTTGCCATTTCTTTCTGAGGTAGACTGTTGACCAAGGCTATAAAACCCAATCTATCCTGCTATTCAAATGTTAACTGGAAGGAGAAGGGATTAAAACAATTTGACTGGAATTCAAACACAGCTACCTGCTTGCTCATTCCGAGGTGATAAACACTGCACTACAACATACATTTATTATGGAATACATCCCCGTGTGTGTGTGTGTGTGTGTGTGTGTATATATATATATATATATATATATATATCTCAACAACTTCTGCTAGTATAGTTTATGTATAAAAACTAACAATATTCTTTTATGGCCATCAGTAGAATAGAAGTTACCCTACTTGACATGTGCACACAATGAATCCCATTGTGATCATATGTTTCGGTGACATATTACTGACATATTTAAACCATGAGAATCAATTTACGAGGGGGAGGAGAGTTCCAGACTGCTTCACCTTGCATAATATGGCAACATAATGCTGGACAAAAAGAAAAAAAAAAGTCCACTTCCTGCCAACATGGAGAATAAAGTCTTACTTCCAGTGTTTTACTTCTCAACAGTTAGTAAACCATATGACAATTACAAGAAAAAACCTGAATGGATCCATAATTTGACAAATTATTATCAGTTAATAAAACTGAAATCACACTTCTCGGAATATATATATATATATATATATATATATATATATATATATATTGTAACTAAGTTGTTGAACTCGTAGGTTTATTTACCTTTTTGTTCATGCATTTACTTTTTTTATAAAGTGTGCTCGATACAAATGTAGAGCATTATATATATATATATATATATATATATATATATATTGTGTGTGTATGTATGTGGCCAACAATCTCTTTTATGCAGGTTTCATTAAATATATACATACATACACGTGTGTGTGTAGGTTTCTTAAAAAAATGACACACATGGTATTATCAGTAAGTTTTTTTTTTTAATATAATTTCTTTTTTTTTTTTTTACATTGTTACCGTGTTCATAATTGATATTATTAACGGTAAGATTTCTCTTATTAGTAATGCCTCCATTGTTTTCAATCTTTTTTGATGATGCAAAAGAAGTAATGGAGGCATTACTAAAAAAAAAAAAAAATCCCACACTGCATGGTAACAATGTGCTTACAGTGTTTGGAACTTAATATATACATGGCACTATATACATAAACTTTACACATTTATTTACAAGTGAAACAAAATCAATTCTTGATAATGGCCAAAAAGTATAACCGAAAGTGCTCGGAAGTACAAAACCTTTGGACAATTATATAATTTGAGTTCTGAAAAAAAAATTATATAAAAAAACTTACTGATAAAACCCCGTCTGTCATTTTTAATGAAACCTGCATAAAAGAGATTGTTGGCCAAATACATACACACACATACATATTTTGTATATACATACAAACACACGTAGAAAGACAAGAAAAACTATTCTTAGCTAAAGATGCTAAGAATAACATTTTTTTCCTGTAGTCTTTATCTTGTCCCTTTACAGATACATTACCTGAAAATAATTTATATAAACAGGGTGTATTAAAAATACTTTTACACACTGTGGGGTACAGCTTTCTTGCACCAAACAAGGACAAAAGTCCATATAAACATATCTGCAAATCTTTCATGTTTGAGCTATTAAGTTTAAAGAAAGTTTATGGTAGATGGCGCTGTGTTCTCATGTAGACTAAGTTACATTTGTCATTAATGTACATTTGTGTCTAGTCTGTCTTCAACATTTAATAGGTGTAGTAATTTCGTTATCTATTGAGTGCTTTTTGGCAGAAGTTCTGCTAGCCAGAAAAACCATGTTAATTTTCGTCCAGGTTTCCAACTTAAGGTTTTCTCTTCTTCCTTCTTGATAATCTCATTTATAGCATGGGGAGTAACTCCACTAATTCTAATAGTTCTCATAAAGAACAAACAGGAAACATTTTGCATTTAAGCTTCACCAGTAAATGAATTATAGAAGAGAATGTTCCGCTATTTTGAATTCTAGAGACTCACCCTAAATCACCTTTAGTGGGATTAATTAACCTAGTTTGTAATTTATTTTTGAAAATTGGGTTAATGATCCTTAAATAAAATGTGGGCGTCCTTTGTGGAAACCCTATCCTATCAGCAATATGTAAATGACCATAAATTTAAACTTGGCCGTATCCCTGTCCCTCTCAGATGTAGTGTTGTTAGCTCCATCTACTTTGTAATTAGTGGTAATTTGTTTTTAAGATTAATGTCGTATGAGGGTTTGCACTTGTAGAAGTTGTTTGATTTATCAGGCTTAATACAAAGATCCTTGGAGTTTCTTAAAGTTCTAGTGTCATTTGTTAATAAATTCTCGAAGTGGTTGGATGACTGCCATAATTAAATTTTGGGAATCAAATTTAAAAGGTTCTTCTCAAAAGGGTCCAGGGATTTACAGAAAGGTGATGTCCAGATTTGGATATGGGATATTTTTTTAAGGAATATTCTGGGGTGAATTTATCCATAATGAATGATAGATAAGTTTTCAAAACTTTACCCAGAATTAGATGCGAGAGAGCTCAACTACAGGTGATAGAATCAATAGATATTTAAATCCAAACAAAGTGGCATGAAGGTAAAATCCCTAGGAAGATCCTATTACTATTAATCTTGAAACTGATCCAGCCAGAGGGCTCATGTAAATAAAATTACTTACAGAGCCAAATAAAATTTCCTTTTTATGTATCTGTCCCTTTCTTTCCACTCTCCTTGGTTGCTGCTTATCCAACATGTTTCCTCTCACAACTTTTTTCTCTATCTCCCCTTTTTTGTAATTCAACTCATTTCCCTTTCCCTCCACTTTCAATCCAGTGACATGCTTAATTCTTATTTCTTTACACATTTGTAATCTTTAAATGTCCTTTTCAAAGATTGAGTTTTAATCTATTTTCGCCATCTGTTTTCCCTCCCTCGTGTCTACCTTTTCTAACTACATCTAGACGCCTATCCTCAACATAATCTACTGTTTTTTTTTAACTCTTCTTTATTTCTT
This sequence comes from Ascarosepion bandense, assembly GCA_037127315.1. NCBI lineage: Eukaryota > Metazoa > Mollusca > Cephalopoda > Sepiida > Sepiidae > Ascarosepion > Ascarosepion bandense. Next base: position 1,638,316 of record JBBBDQ010000451.1, read on the forward strand.
TCCTTTCTTTTTAAGTGAACTTCCAGTGTATGAATTTCTTTTCAAATCTTTCACACTGACAAGCAAATTTACTTTATAGAAATGATCACACATATGATTTTCAAAGTTTTACTTGAATATATATATATATATATATATATATATATATATATATATATAATGTTATTCTTCAGTAATGAATTGAGTTCTCCTGGTGACTGGTGTGTGCATACACCGCATATATATATATATATATATATATATATATATAACACGCTAAAATTTCCCCTCTCTCACTCCCTGCGCCTATGGGAGTAGAAATTCCGACTGGCACTCTACTGGTGGAGTTTCGACCCCAGCTGAGACAAAGTGGAAGTCTAGCCACATTGATGAACTGTGATACAGCAAAACAGGCTTGTATGTGGATGACTTATATGAGATGGTTTAAACAGTGTCAATTGTCATCTAACTCCTTGATTCCCATCTTCCCCTCATATTTTCTTTAACTTCCCCTGTACCCTTTTTTTCTTTTACAGTAACCACCTGCACACCTTGCTTGGGGTGAAATGACTAAAAATATATCTCCCAAATTTCTAGTGGATTTTTTTTTTATGGTTTCATCCCAAGCAAGGTGATAATACCACTATAATGCAGGAGGATACAAGGAATAAATGTCACAGAATAAAAAGACTGAAAAGGGGGGGGGGGGAGTAAAGACAAAAAAGGTTCAAGAAGGTAGAAAATGGGAATTGCATTTAAACTTCTGACGATTGTAGTTATCAGAGAAGCAAGAAATTGGAAGTGCATTTTTTTTTTAATGTTTTCTTGTACACATAAAAGTGTCTTTTAACGCAACATATTACATGGTACTTACTTTTATCGAGCATGTCACTTAGAATAAATACTTTGCTACTTGTGTGAATGTAAAAACAGTTAAAGTTGGCAATAATACAAGTGACAGAAGGATATAAATAAAATGTATTACTAATTATTTACAGCTGATGATACGATTTTTTTCTTCAACCATGGAGTTTACCCCAACATCAATACGTACTTTTTACCAACCCACCACTGACATCACAAACTCCTGCGATTTTGTACATTTATAAATCTGCCATGAATACTGTGGCCATAGCTGGTCTGGTGCTCCTGCTGTACATCTTGAGATTTTTAACAAAATCCAAACGATTTGTAATGTTATTGATCCTGATCAGTCATTTTGACTTTACATTCTCATCAATGTGATGTAGCTTCCATGTCTTTTCTTACTATTGTCTTTTCATGGCAACTGCTTTGATGAGCCTTTTTACCCCTGGTGGCTTGACTACATGAATTTAAATGTCCTACTAGATTGGCATCTAGGTCTCACTGTTTTACTAGCTTGATGGAACCTCTATTCCTACCCTGTTTCTTTTCTCACACTACCCGCATACCCAAGGTAGCAGTGAAATAGATTTAAATTCTTTTTTTTTATCAAAATAATGTCTAAGAAGTGTTTTATAGCAATTTCTACTAACCAAATAAAAGATAAATATTGTACTTCTTTTTGTTTACAAAGACATAGCAGAAGTTGCATGTGGTCAAAGTCTCACTATTTGCCTAACTTTCTGTGCTATTTGTGATTATGTGGTCATATATTAATGGCAGAATATATATAGGCCAGGTTACAGCAAGTTGAACACATCAAGAATCAATATTTACGGAGGTGAGTTTGAATACGAAATATAAAGAAAATTTGCAACTTACAGAGCATTCATTTTCATCAGTTGAACTTTCATGGGGAAAAATATTTTCACTTTGTTCGATTTTAACACCATTTGAGGTCCCTGCCTTAACATCGGGTTTCTCTTTAATCTTTGGGTCAGAGTTTGGGGACAGAGGCTTTTCTTGTGTTTCAGGTTTTACTGCAGAAGTACTGTCAGCAGTTGGTTCCTTTTTGGGGTCCACCGATTCCACATCAACTTTGGCATCTTCACTCTTTTCCATTTTAACAACTGCAAAATTAAATAAAATTTGTTTTTAAACTTACTATAAGAAAATTTTCTGGAGCGTAGTTAAGGGTGTGTGGGGGGTGGAGAAGAAACTACATACTGGTCAGTCATCCCTTCCAACATTTGTTGCCTATCCATTAAAAAAAAAAAAAAAATCTATAGAAACATTGATTAGTGTCCTCTAATCAATCATCAGTCCCATAAAAATGATAGTGTGGGCATAGAGTTGCTGTGCAACTGATCAGTTCACTCAACCCATCTACTCGAATTGAAAGCTGGAGAGACATTTATTCAAATGGAATGTGTTTTGAACAAATAAACATGGCAGAGCCCAGAGCCAATGTCCTCTATCTTAAAGGCCATTGATTTCATTATGGCAACTATCCACCCTGACCACTGACTGGCCTAGGAAGCTCTCCATTCAACAACTCCATGTCATAACCCCATTGGCTGTATCAGTAGCTATGGAGCATAGCCTACCCTATTGTCCAAGTTGGTTATTGACACTACAAGAAGGTAGTTCTGGGTATGACAATAAATCTCATCTGGCAGTCACATTGGAGGTTTTCAGGAACATGAAACTACCTTTTAATTGCTGTTTTTCCAAAGTCCACCCTGACCCAGGATGTTAGCAATAAAGATCCCAACTATGGGCAAATAGTGACCCCCACCTTCCTTAAACGAAAACAAAACACTATGAAAGTACAAAAATACATTTTTATAGTAAAAATATCAATAGAAAATTTTATTTGTAGTCAAAGGCACAATTGTGTTCAAAATATTTAGATTTTGACATTAAATAACAGATTGATATGCTACCAAATAAAATCAACCCACATAAAAATTCTTTCATGACATTAATCCATATATCCTACAACTTCTGAAAGAAATCAAACTATTCCAAAATCTAACTACAATATAAAACACACACATCATGTCCTCTTGTAATTATGCCCACACAAATATGTATATGCACAAAAGCCGAGTATCATCTACCATGTATTCAACTGTAAAAGCAGAATGATACATACTGTATACTTTTTATTATTGAAAGCTCCCAAGAAAATTAAATGAGCCATAAGAAGTTGATATGCCATTAAAAGAAACAATGTTCAGCTACCTTTTTTTGACAGGTTAAAAAAAAAAAAATCCTGCATGTGTCTAGCTATTCTCACTAGAAAAACCTCATGGAAGAACCAGTTTAATCATGACAGATCTGTGTGACTATTAGTACTGGGTTACATGGTCCCAGTAGGTTTTGTAAAGTGAATTGACAAAGTTCACTTAAGAAAGGCTCAACTATCTTGTTTTTTTGATAGGTTTACGTAAATATTTGCAACATATTTGTTTGTAGCTGTCAGGTTTGATTCTTCTGAGGTTTCAATAACCGTAAGTAACATTGCCATTTTCTCACAGAAAGTTTCCACCATCTCTTACCATTCCTCACACAAACTTCACACCCACCCACTTGTTTCTAATCAAAAGATCAAGGAAGTTTCTCAGTCAGAAATGATAACGTATTTCCCACTCAGCATATATTACACTGATCCAAAGTCAAGAGGTGTACTGTTCATAAACAGAAAATAAAAGCAAGATTATAGTCCAAGAGCATACCAATTAGAATTTAGTACTCAATTTTCAAGATTCTGACTCCACAATCTTGCCCTACATCAAGAAATTTGTCTTAATTCCTATTCATTTATTGTTCTCTTTAATAATTTGCTTTTTTTCTGATATTGTTCTACACCAAATACCCCACTTGAATCTTAGTGACCTTATTGTCTTGCATGCTTAAAAGGTGGAGGTGTTAGATTTAGAAAAATCTGATTTATAATTCCTTCTATACTGAACCAGACTTTCTCTCCCCATTCCCCATATATAAGAGGAAATCACTAATTGCTACATGTACCAATACAGTCAGTGGCATTACAAACTTAGTCATTCTTCACACACAAGAAAAAAATAAAAAATAAAAAAATTTTATATCGAATGTAACACTAATTTAAGATTCAAGAAGTATGTTGTCAAATACTGACCTGTGTCTATTAGTTGGTAGCTCCAAAGGAATGGGCAAGCTTTCATACAGGCACTGCACACAATTTCAATACTAACATCACGGTCAGGAAGAACAATGTTCAAATGCTGGAAGGAAAAAGCTTCTTTAAATAGCAACCTGTAACATTTATTCAAAATGAGCAGAAGTGGGAGTAAAGTACTTAAAATAGAATGTGGGACAGAAAAGGAAGGAGAAAGGAAAGTGGAGAGAGGAGTAGACAAGAGAAAGCAAAAAAAAAAAAAAAAAAAAAAAAAAAAAGGGAGGGAAGAGAAGAAGACAAAAGGAAGCAATGAAAATGAAGGGAGAAGACAGGAGCGGAGAAAGATGAAAGGAAGATGAGAAGACAAGTTGGGCAAGGAAAAATGGAGAAATCAACAAATTGACATACCCTTTCATGCAACCAGTCTTCACAAATCACACATTGGAACATTTCATCTTCAACCTAGAATGAGAAATTTAAAAAAAATCAATTGAATTTGTGTAAAATGAAAACGGAGATTGAGGTGTGTACCTAGAATAAAATAGTGAGAATAGACAAACTGTAACATTGTTCATTTAGAGATTGAAAGACATGAAAAAATGAAAATAACACTGACTTCTCATTTTAACAGATATCTTTGTTTAATTTTGTTAAATATATCTTGAAATAATAAGACTAAATTTATTCATTAAAATAGTCATTGGCTTCAACCATGGCCTCCAGACAACTTTGGAATTTCCTGCAACTCTTCTGGATGGTCGCCTTGTGTAAGTTGGTGAATGCTGCCATATTCTTGCCTTCAGGTCATTTTTGGTGTTACAAGGAGTTTTGTTAGTCTCTCACTCAACTGTGCCCCATACATCAAGGGGGTTGCAGTTGAGAGAGTTAGGTGGTCAGATGTAAAGATTGATGTAATTGCAGAAATTGTCTGAATGCCATGACTGGGTTTTCCTGCTTATGTAGTAGAGTGCAGAGACCTGTTGCCAGACACAGAGTCTTCCAGTAGCCACTCTCTTGACCCAGAGCAACACTACCTCAAGTCACTTGACATAGACCCACATGTTGAGTGTGAGGCTCTGTGGGAATATGAATGGAGGCATTAACATGGCCACCACTAATGATCACTCCAAACAACTTCATAACCCTTAAACTCAATTCTTTCTGAATCCTCTATACACGACATCCCAACATTCTGAAATGATCATATTGGAGATACCAACATGAATTCCAAACAGTATAGCATGCCATTTCCCAATTTCTAGAGGAGTGAATTGCATCATGGTACACCTTTTCTCACAGATGGTGCCCAACTGACCCTACTATACTGTGCAGTCACCAAAATAAAAAAACAATGTGCATGCGCAAAATGAAAACCATTAATAAAATGACAATGAACATGCTGTATATGTTCCTTCATGCCAACTATCATTTAATTTAGCCACCAACACAACAACAAACTCAATTTAGATTTTTTTTTTCAAAATGATTATTTGCTCTCATTGCATTATCATAATTATGCTTGTCCTTTAGTTATCATGACTGTTATACCCTGCCAATACCTCATAAATAATGGACTATTCTGTTTTGATGACATGAAAAGAGAGATGCTACTTGGTTTCAGTGAGAAAACGAAAGAAAGAGAAAGACAGAAGCATTTAATATCTGTTTCAGTGAAAAGTTTATCTTGTCAGAATCCATCTGCAAGATGGATAAATCTACTATTCATTTATGCATTAAATATTGTTTCCATATCTGGTCCGGTAATTCTACTATTCATTTCAAGGTCCTTAACAAAATCCAAAGAAAGATTTGCAATGTAATCAATCCTGTCTTTAGTCCTTTTAACATTAAAATGGTGTGGCTTCCCTCTGTCTTTTCTACAAATATTTTCATGGCAACTGCTCTGATGAGCTCCCCCCTCCAGTGCCCTTATCACATGTATTTAAGTGTGCTACTAGATTAGCACCTAGGTCCCACCCTTTTACTGTTGAAATACCTAAATGTAACTACCACTTTTACTCCAGTTTCTTTCCTTGCACTACTCGCCTGTTTACTTGCTTCCCCAATTGCTACGATCCTGAAAAAATTCAAATGCAACATCAGTAGCCATCTTCCACTTTTTTGAATGCCATTATCTCCTCAATTTCACCAGTAGTCTGTGTTGTTGTTCTTGTTGGTGGTGGTGAGAGAAAGAGAGAAACAAAAAAGAAGAAAAGCTGTCAATTTCAGATCTTCATTTGTAACCTTTTTCTTCAAATAATGACCTTGTTATGTTATTGCAATATTTTGTTAAAGGCGTTCATTTCAAACGATGTGATAGGAAAATTTCTACAGACATTTTATGGTTGTAAAACTCGCCATGAGCTTACTCAATTAACTTATGAATCAGAAAATTACAACAGGAAAACCCTGAAATTTTTAAGATTATTTCGAGTTAAAAATAATTCCACAAAAGTTGTAACAACTGCCTCTTGGCCTCATTCAAAACATAAATGATATATCCACTAGGCCAGTGTTCCACTGCTTGAGCAGCACAGTAGAATTAACCTGTGAATACAAACTTTGGCACAGTGCCCAGATACTACACTGATCTAAAATAGAAGTGACACTATTACAACTGTGGCGAGAGGAAGCAATGCCCAATGCTCTGGGTACTGGCCTGACTGACACTGATCCTGATTGCAGAGATAATATACAGCAATGTACCGACATTTACCAGTAGTGGCAGTCCATATGCAAAGAATCTATTTTTTATGGGTAATATGCAATTCATATGAGAAATTACAATACTTACATCATCGTCAGGATCTGGATAAGGCCTGTTACAGGTACAATATCTGCCGCTGAAATTGTGATTGTATTTGTTTTCTTCATTGTAGTCAGCTTTATCCTGAAGAGGAAAAAAAAAATAATTCTAAGGTTTAATCAATTAGAAAGACTTAGGCCACGAACTTTTCAGCATAAGTATGAAGATATATATAATGCATTCTAAAAAATAAAATAAAAATGTCATACACAGTTTAAACCAATTTTAATGTTACTAAATGAAAAGATTTTTTTTTTAAATGTGAAAGCTACCTAATTCTGTAAACCAAATTCAGCCATTTTGTTTATGAATGAATTCTTAAAATTAGTTCAAAATTTTTATAAAAGTTGACCTAACCGTACAAGCTGTTTAGAGAGAGAGAGAGAGAGTGTGGGGAGAAATATGAAGAAAAGAAAAAGTGTTGAAGAAAGGGAACAAAGAAAATTATTTTTTGTAAACTAAAAATTGATTGGTAAAAGAATTTAAATAATATAAAATTAGAAGAGAGAAGAAAGAAAATGAGAATGGAGGGAATGAGAAAAAAAGAGGGAAAAAAATGGCGGGAAATGAAGAGAGAGAGAGAGAGAGAAAGAAAATGGGGGAATGGAGAGAGAAAAAAATGGCGGGAAATGAAGCGAGAGAGAGAGAGAGAGAGAGAGAGAGAAAGAAAATGGGGGAATGGAGAGAGAAAAAAACGGCGGGAAATGAAGAGAAGGAGGAAAATGTGGCTAATAGAAACAGAAAGAGAGGGGAATTGGAAACAGGGTGAAAACAGGGAAGGGGAGAGAGGACAGAAAGCGGCCGATAAAGAAAGGGGAGAGAGGACAGAAAGCGGCCGATAAAGGGGAGAGAGGACAGAAAGCGGCCGATAAAGGGGAGAGAGGACAGAAAGCGGCCGATAAAGGGGAGAGAGGACAGAAAGCGGCCGATAAAGGGGAGAGAGGACAGAAAGCGGCCGATAAAGGGGAGAGAGGACAGAAAGCGGCCGATAAAGGGGAGAGAGGACAGAAAGCGGCCGATAAAGGGGAGAGAGGACAGAAAGCGGCCGATAAAGGGGAGAGAGGACAGAAAGCGGCCGATAAAGGGGAGAGAGGACAGAAAGCGGCCGATAAAGGGGAGAGAGGACAGAAAGCGGCCGATAAAGGGGAGAGAGGACAGAAAGCGGCCGATAAAGGGGAGAGAGGACAGAAAGCGGCCGATAAAGGGGAGAGAGGACAGAAAGCGGCCGATAAAGGGGAGAGAGGACAGAAAGCGGCCGATAAAGGGGAGAGAGGACAGAAAGCGGCCGATAAAGGGGAGAGAGGACAGAAAGCGGCCAAAGCGGCCGATAAAGGGGAGAGAGGACAGAAAGCGGCCGATAAAGGGGAGAGAGGACAGAAAGCGGCCGATAAAGGGGAGAGAGGACAGAAAGCGGCCGATAAAGGGGAGAGAGGACAGAAAGCGGCCGATAAAGGGGAGAGGGAAGGAAAAAGAGAGATGGAAAAAAGAAGCGTAAATTATTATTGTAGAACTCGCAGCTTGTAGGCTTACTCAACTAACCTACGAATGACGATTCATCAGAAAATTCGGCGGACCTGAAGCAGACTACCACCACGTTTAATTTTGTCGTTCCCCCCCCCCGTACAGTCCTATCAATTACCCCCTTAGCTTTACGATTGATAAAAAAAAAAAAAATTTTGAAAAATTTCAATCATTAAACATTTTCTAGGTGGAATCAGTTTCTCATACAAAGTTATAGTAAATCTAGCCTCCATTTTGAAACCAGTCACTGGTACGACATTACCACCACCTGTAAATTTGTTCATTATCAAATTTTGGGGGCTTTTTTCAGTGCAGTATTATTATTATTATTTTTTTTTTTTTTTTTACACCTTAAAATTTACGAATAACAAAAAAATTTGCAAACATTTCAATATTTAAATAACTTTTGGGCAGGGGCAGTTTCTCATACAACCTTATAGTGGATTGAAATTGGAGGATCGATATACTTTAATGTTGTACGAGAAACTGATCCCCTCCTCCAAAATTTGTTTAAATATTGTAATTTTTCAAAATTTTTTTTGATAATCGGAAAGTTTAAGTAACAATCAATAGGGCTGCGCTGATTAAAAAAAAAAAAAAAAAAAAAAAAAAAAAAAAAAACGAAATTAAACATGGTGGTAGTCTGCTTCAGGTCCGCCGAAAATTCAAATAGTGTTGAAATGGAAACAAACAAACAAAAGAGAAGGGAAAGATAGAATTGAGAAACTTAAAGGATTAAAGTCCTGATTGAGTCCTCGAATTTAATGCCCTGATTGAGAACTACTTTTGAGACATTCATTAAGTATAAAAATCTTTAATTTTAAATCAATGTTTGGCAATGTCTTAAGAAACAAGCCAAACAGGATACCTTCCAAAAGAAAAAACAAAACAAAAAAACCTGATGTTACATGTATGCATTTATTTTTAGGACCAGTCCATTAGTTTTTATTAGATTTTAGCTGCTTTGCCCTTCTGCTTGCTTTCTCCCTAAATATCTGCAATGAGATATTACTCTTAAACAGGAATTCTTTCATACTAGTTTCCTTGTCTTCAGGACAATGTCTGAAATGTTGGGTTGCACACAAACATACTTCTATGTGCCATGTTCCTTCAGGACAAGAAGTACGATAGATCTCCATAACTTCATCTGTTCTGGCAAACAATTACAAAAGCTTTAAGAGTAGATTATTTATTGCTTCCCCACCTCTATTGCCTTTGTACTTTGAGTGTCATATTCTCCAAATCTTAACACATGAGTTAAGAAATTTAAATTGTCTCATCTGAATTTAAGTGTCCTATTTGTTTCAATTTTTCTTAAAACTTGGTCATTACATGTTATTCATTAGCATCTTTCTGCAGAACCACATTTCATATCCATTTCAGTTGTGATATTGGGAGGGTGATTTACACACGCTCTTTGTTTCCAACAAAATTTTCCTGTTAATATTTTGCTTTGCAAAGCATCTTTTGCTATTCCAATGTAGCTTCAGATTTCAGGGTCACAGAAAAGACTTTTCAAATACCTCATTCTTATGTCTCCAGTTCAGAGACACTAGCAATCACTGATTGTAGACACACAAGTGGTTAAAAAAAAAAAAAAAAAAAAAAAAAAAAAAAAAAAAATTTACTTAAAAAGAAAACAAAAAACTTACACTGAAGAGTTTACAACGAGTGGGGAATTTGTTGTTGCCACAATCACAGCGAAAGTTTCTATAACATAGAGAAAATATTTTAAAAATACATTTAATAAAATATGATGAAATGCCATATTTTTCAATGGAAAATGTTGAATATATTAATTTTCATATCAATTAAAAGTTTGTTTTTGATCAGCAAGTTATTTCCTAATTGCTTTTGGGATCTGGATATTAACGTTTTGAAACTAACCTATTTTCCATTACATTCCAGACAAATTCAATGCTGAGTTGCTGAAGAACAAGTTTCTAGAACTTTCTAAAAGTTCTAGAAACTTGTTCAGAGTCAAACTGTCCTTGCATTAAGTGACTTTAAATAATGGGAGGCTTGTATCAGAGTATGCCTGAGCAAACCTTAGTTACAATTGAGAGAGAGAGAGCATTATCTGGCATGTTCAACAGTCTGAACAAAACCAGTAGACTCAAACCCTAGTCAGGATAACTTTATGCTAACATAACAATCAACAATCTCTAATAGTTCCATCTACTCAATATGAGTCACAAAATCAATCCATAGTATGGTTTTCAGACACTTTCCAAAGATGGGACTTGATAGAATCAACTCTCTAGGAAGATAAAGAAGTCACTTTCTTGGTGCTAAGTCGACCATGGGAGATTTGTACATGGGTCTCATGGCCAAAAAGCAATCATTCTAATCATGTGACTTTAAATAATTCTTTTTAATACAGCAATACCAGATTACCAAAATATTATACATATATCTCATTCTGATAAAAAACATCTTGCATTTTAGGTCAATAAATATGAAAATATTGAAAAATTAAAAAGGCTTTGGTATTTACTAAAAGACTTTTTTTTTTAAAACTACACTCAAAATAATATACAAAGAAATTAGAGAGAGAGAACAAAAACAAATCACTTCATTCCAAGGGAATAAAGTCATGAAGATGCAAGTTTAAAAAAAAAAAATATCATCCAACATGATAATGTCATTAAGACCCAAAGAGCTACTTGGGGTGAAAGAGAATGAGAAACTGAAAATCCAATCCTAAACAGGAAAGAAATACATTTACTTCCATTAAAAAAAAAAAAAAAAAAAAAAAAAAAAAAAAAAAAAAAAAAAACAAAAAAAAAAAAACCAAAGTGGAGTGCGACCCAGACAGTTACCGAGGAGACAAGACAATAAAAAGGACAAGATTCAAGAGAACAGATGATGCTTGGCATTACATTATAATTTTTGTAGATTATAGTTGATAGGAAAGCAAGGAGCAGGAAGAGAGTTTCACAATCAAGAAGTGAAAAACAAAACAATTAAAGATAGCACCTACAGTTACATTTAATTTCAATAGTAAACCGATTCAACTGCTATCAATGCCAATACTATGCTTAAATACATGCAGTCAAGGCAGTAAGGAGGAAAGCTCATCAGAACAAATGCCATGGTAAATATTTGTAGAAAGAGGTACAGGGAAGCTAGGTTATGGAAAAATATTTTTATAACAATGTTGAAAGTCACTAATCCAATTGTTAGAATCTGGCTAAGTTTTTGTCCTCAGATGAATATTCTAATATCTGTGAATTATTATCTCAGGTAAAAAAAAAAAAAGGAATTTTAGCAAAATCCAGCTAAAAATAGAACAAGAAATTGGATTGTCTTTTGCTCATAATGAGAGAAATAGAATTTATATTTAAACGCATGAGATTATATCTGGATTAGTAACAGTTCAGATTAAATGATTCAATTTAATGAAGTAGATTTATCTGCATGTCAACTAAAAAACAGATTACCATATTTTCTTGTATATAATACAACCCTGTGTTTCTGAAGCTAAAAACGGAATAAATTACATACTTGACCTTGTAGTACAATCATCTCTACAAAAGCCTTTTTTTTTGGGGGGGGGGGGAGTGCCATATTATCCATTATTATTAAGTATCTCCACTCATTTAAATTGAATTTTTAAAAATAAAGTTTTCTTGAAGCTTTAACAGAAAGCCAAAAGATTAAATTTATTAATTCCAGTAAGCAAAATACTTTGGTGTATTTCAAACCAAAATTATATTAATCAGAACCTAAAATTTTTTCAGATTAAAAAAAAAAAAAAAAAAAAAAAAAAAAAAAAAAAAAAAATCCATTTTTTGACCATTTTTGATCGATTGACACATTTTGTAAACAGAAGCCAATTCTTAGTTTTAAAAAATCTTGCAAAAATAAAATATACCTGGCTGACATGTTATTTAAATTAGCAAATTTAAACTTAAAAAGCCTTTCTTAATTTTGGTAGCCTTGTTACCAGGGTTATCATTGTGTTATTGGATATCATAATTGACATGACCAATGGAAGCCATCAAAAAATGGTGGCTGAATTTGACAATTTTATGAATCTTAATCATATGCTTTGTTTTTTCGTTTTTAACCATATAGCAAAATTAAAAATTAACACAATATTTTCAGTAATTATCTAATATTTATAGAATTTTAGTTAGTTTACATTTATAGATGTTTTATGAAAAATAAAGTTAAAATAATATAAAACTTTCTTTTAAAATAATTTTACAATAACAGAACAAAATTATATTACATGACAACGGTAACTCAATAATTTATGAAATGTTATAGCATTTATTAATTTTTATTTTTAATATCTATTTTTCATATTCTTTTTAGGTACCTCCAAACAATATTAAGAAACTAGAAATTAAAATATAAAACTTGTTTTAAATTATGAAGGGATGATTTGCAAAGACTGTTGAATGGCAAAATGTAAGGCACAGGAAACACAGAACCAAGATGAAAGAATTGTACCCTGCTGAAAATGTTTATATAATTTATTTTGTTTTTCTTTTTTTCTGGAAAAGGGTTATTTGAAACAAAATGAAAAGAAAGTTAACATTCCCTAATGACTCCTGAATTTAATTAATATTAGGTAAATAGGTGAAACTCTTGCAAATTTCTAGACCTTTCAGGAAGGGGGGAGGAGTATAAAAATAAAAAATTATTTAAGATTTTCTAAAAATAATTATTTCAAAAATGATTTCAGTCATTCATGAATAAGTCCTTAAATTTTCATAAAAATTCAACCATTATTTGAGTTTTGCAAGAATTTACAATTTAATGTGTTTTTCATCGGAAAAAAAAGTGACTTGCATAATCTTACATTTGCCATAATAAACCCTTGTAAAAATTGTCTCACTCATGGACAAAAGAAAAACAAGATACTTTACTAAAATTTCGAATGTGTTAGAATTAAAAATATTTCAAAAAATACTTTGATTTATTCTCTTAATAATAGCATGAACATTTTGCTGATAAAACTTTGTATTTATTTAGTTTGGGGTCTTTTTTCTTCATACTATGCTGTTTTTTTATTTTTTTCAGTGAATTCATGGAGATACGTTTTTAAAATCTCAATGTTGTACATATATTTCACTAAAATATTTAATTTTTTGCAAGATTAAAAAAAACAAAAAACAAACAAACCGAATGTTATTGTGTTTCTTCTAATTTTAGTTTTAAAACTTTTTTTATTTTATTTATTTAAGAAATTTTTTTTATTAAATGGCAACAAAAACAGAAATAGGCACATACGTGTGCTGGTCTATATTAATAAGCAGGTTTTGGATCAGAGAGAATAATGGTTCAATCTTGGCAGGAGACGGACTTTTCAGTACCATAGTTCCAAGACACTATATTTCATACTATCATCCACTATGTTCGGATGGTTGAATAGATAAAGAGTTGGTAGGAGAAAGAGATGACATGTTTCAAGTATCACCAACCTACGCACCTTGACAAGAAGGCAAAGCTCTGAATAAACACTTAGATATAATATGGGAAACAGGGTCCCAGTTCTTATTTCTCAACATGGATTTTTCACTTTTTTTTTTTTTTTTTTTAAATGTAAAACACTTTTCCTTAATTTTCTAGTATGCAATTGAGATCAAGGAATGGAAAGCAACATGAGCAATCACTAGATGGCTGGAAGAAAACTTGGATGAAGGTAGTACAAGAAAATATGGAAATTAGGAAAATGCACAAGTTAAAGATATTCAAAACAAAATGGCATATCTCTTGAAATATTTTGCCATCTTGCTGACAAATTTAGCTTAATGGCCTTCCCTTATTAGGAATTAATAAAGCCAAGATTGCCAAAACCTGTGTGTACATGCATGCACAAGTCAGTGAATGAAAAAAAAAAAAAAAAAGCTGAAATTACACAATATATTTATCATGAGAATATTCTGAAAATTTACAAAAATCAGTTTTGGTTAATGTTAATCTAACTGAAAAAAGTGACTTGTATAATACAATCTTATTCTTAATTCTATACACGACCATTGCATTGCTCTTCCACATGGAGATAGTACCTACCAAATCTTTAGCTCTTCTGAAGTGGAATTAGTTATGGCTTCTGAGAAAATTTACAGAATACAATCAAATGGAGGGAAGAATTGGGAAAAAGTAGGGGATGAAGGAAAATGGGACTGTGAAGGAGAAGAGAGAAAAACAAAATGAAACTAAATGAAAAAAAGAGAGAAAAGGAAAGGGCTGAAGATGAAAAAATTAGAGAAATGGGTTTGCTTTCTGGACAATGAGTTAATGATTGAAAGACTAGTTGAGAATGGAAAAACAAAAATTGTGATCCATGAAAGTATTCTATGGAGAGAAAGAGCAACAGAGCAATAAAAAAAAGAAAAGAAAAGAAAAGAAAAGTGGATGCATCAGAACATAATTTTGCATTCTTTATTCCTTATCCCGCCCACAAAAAAAAAACTAATCCATGATTGTATAACATTTAGATAAAAACACAGATGGGTAATGAAGACTGAAAAAGATAAAGAATAAGAAGATAGGGACAATTGATGGGTTCGTTATCTTTGGCTTATCAACCCATTGTAGGTTATTTAAAGCCAGAAAATATTTTTAGATAGTAAGAATTTAGAGAGGAGGTAAGGATTAAAAAAATTGGATGGGTGGGTGGGGTTAATAATGATTTAACAATACAAGCCTTACTAATTAATTCATAGCTGTGGGGTAAAAGAGGCAGATTCATACCTTTCCCAACAATATTTGTGCGTAAATGCCTATGATTATAGGGCTTTCTGAATAACAATTCCAAGCCATTATCCATTATACCACCTGCACATCCAAGCTTACAGCACTTGGTATTCTAAGAAATCACCCATCTAGATATTGACCAAGCCTTACCTTGCTTTGGTGATAGTATAGCAACCACTGTAAGCAAGATATAAGCAAAAGGTGATGGAAAAACAGACACGAGGAAATGGATAATCTTATAGGAATTTCTATGGTTCCGGCTCAGAGTAAGAATCTTTACTTACCTTTTTGTGTAGAGTTCAAAAAGTTCATGACCTTCATGGCATTCATAGCTACAAGCAAGGCAGACCCCAGCTGGCTTTTCTGAATCTGGGGTGCATGTGGAACAAGCATACAAAGCCTGACGAGAAAGGTATCCCTGGATAAAGAATCAAAAGAATTTCAGGGTTTTTTTTGTTTTTTTTTTGTTTGTACTTTAAGTAAAAAAAAAAAAAGAAAAAAAAAGAAAAAAATGGAAAGTAATTTAATTTGCAAATAATCCCTGAAATTTCATTAAAATCTGACACTTATTTGATTTTTGAAAGAATTTCCAAAATAATGTGATTTCGAGAGAGAGAGAGAGAGACTCACACAAAATTCTGACAGGTTTCAGAAAGGGATATATTATTCAAAGTAGCTAAGTGGTTTTGGCAACGTAACCGGGTAGGGCAATCTAGCAGGTACTCGTCGTAGTTGTATGCAGTACGTGTAGTCAATAGGTGTAGTCCTAGGCTTTCTCACTTTAGTTTGTATTTATGGCTGACACCAGCAAATCACATTTAATAAACATTTTGACAATAAAACTTTGCCCCCCCCCCCTTCTTTTTTTGTCAAGGGTATACTATTTTTTTTAACAAAATAGAGACGGTACTCTTCAGGGTCAGAAGCACCTAAAAGCACCTATAATTGGGTAGCACTGTAAGACAATAGTGTTAACACCCATTACATGATTGATTTGTATTGATGAAATCTAAAAGTAGATTTCAAAAACCTCATCCCATAATCAATAACACTTAAAAGGTTAACTTGGGTATCATTTGAAAAGGAAATCAATTTACTTTCATATAAAATCAGCCCGTAAAATTCAATTTTCAACATCTTTATCAATTTAATTTTCCTAAATATTACAATGTTCAAATTTTTTAACAATTTGTTCAGGACTCCAGGGATTTAAAAATTGAAATCACTTAAGGGTCAATAAGGTTAACTGAAATCCTTATCAGAAAGTGAAATTTTCAAACTTCAGAATAGCAAGAAATCAATTCTATGTAGAAATTGTTTTAAACATGCCAGTGGGAAAAATGGTTTAAGCAAGTTTCAATTCCAGGCTTGTCTATTGCATATTCTATCATTTGGGAAAGACATGAGCATCTTGCCCCCTAGACCCAAGGATGGGTTTAAATAGCAGGGCAGACTGGATTCTCTAGGCTTGGGTGGTAACCAGTCAAAGAGAAAGGAAACAATTATAACAAAGAAATGGAGATGTTAAAAATTACTGTCAAAGAAAAACATTGTAAATATAAGTGGACAGCTTTTCAATAAATCCTTAAAATAGTAAAGAATAAAACTCAGTAACTATAAAAAAGGTAAAACTGTTTATGGGTTGGTCAAGAAGATGGCTGCTAAAGAGGATTTATACCATGTGCATGAGAGTGAAAGAAAATGAGAAAATGTTAGTGAAGAGAAAGGACAATAAAAAAAAAAAAACTGTTTTCAAAAAGACAGGACAACTGCTGTCACAGTTTAATTTTTGAAGATCATAGTTGACAAGAAAGCAAGAAGCTGAGAGTTCCACGGTAAAATGACGAGACCTAGCTACTAATCTAGCCAGGTGCTATACGTGATACACTACTTAGGTGATTATGTTCTTTCATTTCATGACAGATTTCCCACAGTAGGCTAGAGGAGCCAGTCTTCCCTCCTATTTAACAGAGAGAGAGAGAGAGAGAGATGGATGGGTTTATGCTTTTCCTGAGGCTATTTGCATGTAAGTGAATGTAATGAACTTGAAAAGCTCATCAGAACAATTGCCATAAAAATATAGAAAAGGCACACGAAAGCTACATTACAACAGTGGGAAAGTGACTTAAGCAAAAATGCAAGGTCAGGAGAGATCAAATTGCATATTATTTGGATTTGGGGAAGAATCTCTAGATCAAATCTAGTAACAATATTTAATGCACAGATGAAGGGCAAACTTTTATAAAGTTACAAAATAGATCCTGGCCTGAAAAATCATTTAGAATGACACGATGAACCAACTTTCCTAGCAGCAGACTAAGCAACCACCTTAACATAATTGTTCCAAACCATATTGATGGAAAATGTTTGAGCGTGAGTGATGCTGACCTCCAGAAAACTAACTCATTGCACCAATAAGTTTTATGGAGGTAAACACCAACCATGCTGATAGGAAGTGTAAAACAGAAATAGTAGTTTAGTTTTGGAGATGTTAAGTTAAGCCAATCAAGGATATAGGGTCAAGTCAGTCCTCTTATTTATTTATAGTTGAACAGAAGAGATAGATTCGTAGCTATCTCAAGGTTATTTGAATGCAAGTGATTGTAATGAACCCAACTCGCAGATTTGTCATCCTGAGCTGACAGCCATTACAACAGTGACACATTCAAGCTTACAGTGTAGCATCCTCAAGCAGACACACATCTAAGTACTGACCGGGCTTGATGTGACTAAACTGCCACTTCTAGTTATATCACATTGAAACATCAGTCATTCTCTGATCACCAAAGTTAAACAACATCAAATCTAGTCAGTACCTAAACAGGTGGCTGCTTGGAAATAATAATGAGTGTGTGTGCACACACTCTTTCCCTTGCTGGCTCTGCCTAGAAAAAAAATGTTTTTAAAAAAATTAAAAAAATAGCAAACTAAAGTTATATATAACACATAGAATGTGAGAAAATTCTCATGCCATAAGAGTTGAAGAGGTCCTGTTGAGTGACCACCAATACTTTTGGACATACATTAATTGGTTCAACCAAGTATTGGTAAATTCTTCCTAAACTTAATTCAAACATTTCTACTATTCACCCACACTAAAAATTTAACAAAACCTATGTTTAAGTCAGTTATAGTTACATTAAAAACATCGATAAATGTATTTCACAACATAATACTATGATATCAAATAAATACTTAGCCCACCTAAATATCAGTCACCCTACGACGAACAACAATGACCCTTCAAAAAAAAAAATAATTGCAACTGCCAAAGGGAAAAAAAAAAAAAAAAAAAAATCTGCTCAGTGAATGGCCAATGCATGTCCAGAAGTATTCGCTTTAGAGCTCAAATAAATTTGGAAGATAATGATATTAAATTTTACTTTGGAACCACTTCTAATAGGTAAAAGATGAGATTTAACCATCACATGTTTTTAAACAGTAAATACAGCAAAAGCATTGCTTTATCCATATATTATTGAAAATTAAAAACTAATGACAAGAGTCCAATTATTACTTGGATTATCACAGATAAATCCAAATCTTACAACAGAAAAGGGGGATACATGTAAAAACTTAATCCCAAGCTACTTAACAAAAAATGCGATTTAATGACCACATGCTGCCATAGAAAAAATACTGAAATTCTTAGACCCCAAATGATATAAATTTCTTTATATTTGCCCCTTTCTTCCTCCTAAATATTTAAATTTTTATGAATTACACCCCTCTGAATTCACCTCCCTGCATTTTAATATATTTTAATTTAAGTTTTCTATGCACACACACATACATAAAAGATATTTCCCCTATAAGTTTTCCTGAGCTTTTTAATATTAATGTGCAGTAAATCTGAGGAATAAATTACTATTTGATAAAAACAGAAAACCATTCCTTCACAGTATAATTATCTCTATGTTAATACTACTTTGCACATACCATCAAAACCAGTGCAACAATTTTTTTATGTCTATACTCTTTAGGTTTTCAGGTCAGACTTTTTAATTTTTTTCTTATTCTTGTTAAACTTTTAAAGATGGTCTTTTTACTTGGTTTTGTAAGCACCTAAAAACTTCACATAAGAAACTGCCAACAAGGGTGCAAGGGAAATAAATGTGAACATCAAAGAATCATAGAAAAAGGGGGGAAAAAAAGTTGTAATTTTTAGCATATGCAAGGGACTGAAAGCACAGGGCCCAGTCCCAAGTGATTACCTACGTGCCACACTTAAAAGTCCAGAGAGTCAGAGTTGCTCCCTAAAAAAAGAGGAGGCCCCCAAGCGAATTAGCTTTTATTACTATAGAGTGCGATGAATAAATTGTCGCCATTATATATTTTTAATTTTGTGCATACATCAGACACAAACGGTGAGAAAAACAGCATCATGACGCAGTTCAATCTGACAGAAATTTGGAAATGGCATGAAGTTATTGTTTGGAATGGATATACATGCCAGAAGCACCAATATAACTGTCAGATTGAGTATCAAGGACAGCAAAGGATTAGGAAAGAGTTGGATGGATATATCCAGTCAACATAATGATGCTTGGAGTGATGGTGAAGAAGTCATTAGTCTTCCCATGGGGCCTCAACACAGACCTCAAGTGCCTTGAGGAGGTAGAGGACGGCTGTTAGTGTTGGAAAGACTATGTCGGACAACAAGACTCTGCACCATGCCACACGAATAGGTGGACCCATTCATGGCTGTCAAACAATTTATTTTTCTAACCACATATCCCTTGATTATTACGTGTGGGGCGCAGTTGAGACCAACAAAACTCCGTGTAAAAATACGAAAGATGAACTGAAGAAGGCAAGGGTTGTGGCACTATGGCAGCATTCACCAACATAAGGAGAACGCCCAGAAAAGATACCGAGATTCCGAAGTCGTCTAAGCCAACGATGATTTTATTGAATAAATTTACTCTTTAGAGAGTATTTTAAAATATATCTGTTAAAATTAGAAAGTGTTATAATAATTTTGCTTAAATTAGACGACAATTTATTTATCGCATCCTGCAATTCATGTCATGTACGCATGACATTCGCATAATATTCCATATTCTTGTTAATGATTTAAGAATTATGATTCCCATAATGTACCATATTCTTGTTAGTGATTTAATAAGCATATGGCATAACAATAACAAGATCGAAAGTAGAGCACCCAGCGAGGCTCGAAATCGCTGGCAAACTTGTTAATGTTAAACCGTTTAAACCGCGTCCGTTAGGCGCGCGGATAAATTTTTACAAAAATAAATACAATTTTCGTTTATTAGACAAAAAAATAAATAAATGAATAAAAACAAACGCTAAGTGATTATGACGTCATAAGAAAAAAAAGTTTCCATTACCGTTACACAATGAGCGGGCATTTAACTTGCCAAATACTGAGAGCGTTGATGCTAGCGGTCGGTGTTCAAACCTGGACTGCATTCCCATCAATTTTCACTGCCAACGCAGGGAGACGTCTCCTAGTTGGCGGAACATAATCTTACATCCGTTTCTTATTTTGTTTTGGGTCAGACAGAAGGCTTAGTAAATCGTTTTTAAAGAAAAACTATTTTCGTAATTTTATTTTTAACGTTTTGTCACCCCCCCCCCCAACACAATCAGATTTTTTTTTTTTTACATTTATGATTAAGCATAATTTATATATTTTTTTTCAAAACCATTTTGACTAAAAAGTATCAGAAAACAACCTTTTACAAGTCAAATACTTCCACGATAAGTGTGCTTTGTCATTAAAATTCGTTGGAAATAAGTCACAACTGAGAACTCACAACACAATTATTGTCTTCTTGTTTGTACTATTCTTCTCTAAAGTTTCTCCAGAATTAAGTAAGACTAAGACCAAGAAAAATTGATTGAAAAGCAACAGGTAATTTCCTCATAGGTCAAAAAAGTAAAATAACAGAAAAAAAAATTTTTTTTTCAATTGTTTGTATTACCCACTACTATTTTCTCAAACAAAATTGTCCATAGCAATTTTTATAAACAATAAATTAAATGTTTGTTTTTACTTTTTAGATATACTTTTTTTTAAAAAAAAATTATCCCATTGAATTCAGTCAGTGAAAGAAAGAACAAAAAATTACAACTCTCCATGGAATCAGACAAGTAACAGTTGTTAATTAAGATGAAAAATAAAAAACGTACATGACTGAAAAATGTGATTTAAAAAAAACAAAAAAAACCCTTCTTTAATAAATTTATGACAAGTAAATAAAATATTAACAGGTCAAAAAAAGTATGATAAAATTATATGCAAGTTTTGCTGATTAAGCATCATATCTTTTAGTTTTTAAATTTAATATTTGAATTTAAAAATAAACAAAATACTCGGAAAATACCAAGCCAAAAACAAAAATAAGTTTTATTTCTTTTTAAATAGTTAAGAAAAAAAACTTGTTCTTAACATTCTTTTAAAACGATCTGTTTATAACTTTATTTAAAAAAAAAGAATTTTTAACTTCTTAAAAATTTAATTTACGAATGTCAAAAAATGCATAAATGAGAAGTTACAATTTATGACCGTTTTTTAATTAAAAAGAAACAAAACGTAGATTCTTTTTAACTCTTCCAACACTAATTGAAATAAAATACTTTAATTCATGAAGATAATTATAAAAATATCCTTGAAAAATAAAAACCTAACGAATGTTTCCTTGATTTTTACATGTCGAGCCAAAAAAAGGATGTTGTTGTCATAATTTTTCTTCGAGCATCGTTTTTTTGTTAAAGCACAAAGCAGAGGGAAAGGGAACAATGCATAAAAGTTTTTTTTTTATCGCTCAATCTATTTTGAACTTTTAATCTTATTTATAATCAAAATAAAATACTAAATAAATTTTAAAAATCTTAAAGAAAAGTACGGCGATGTTTTCACTTAAAAAGAAAAAAAATTACTTAATGAAAGCCATTTTATTTTTGTCTTAGACGATTTTATTTACGTATTTGATATCTAATTTTAATAATTCTATAAATTAAATATGAAGATGTACTTATTAAAATTATATATAGTTGAATAAGTCATAAAAGTTAAGTAACGAAATACATATTCAAAATAGAAATTGATTTACTCACTGTTACGCCACTAGCATGGACACAGTGCCTTCATGACGTGATTGTGGAGAGGGGGGGAAGATATGTTTTTAATTCTCATATCGTATGTTTTGCCTTACCTTAGGATAGGTACAGTTTTTGGCATCACTCCCTCCTAATACTGCTTTGGCGTCAGCTTCAAGTTTTTCTTCTTCGGCTAGAAAGTCGACCATCGTGATGTTCTCCTCCTGTTCTCCATTTTCCCGCGGTAACTCCTCGTGCTCCGCCATCTTCAAACGCTAACTCAATGACTGAAACACCAAAACAAGCGGGCAATGTTGTGACGTTGAAGCTTTCGATTCGTTCACCGGCAATCACGTGATTACCATGGCAACCAAAGTTATACTATCCACCATGGACGTTTTTAGTTGATGCTTTCCTGCACTCTTCATTTTCTGCTCAGAAAATTGTGTTTTTATAAACAATTATTAAAAGTCAAACACGTTTTACAATGCCGATTTTAAATAAATATTGTAATTAGAAATGAATTTAAATTTGAAGAATAAATATTACTTTTTTAAGAAATGTACAAAAATGGAATATTTTTCCATTAAAAAATTGTGTTTTTGGGTCAATGGAAAGGAAATTAATCTGGAGTGTTTGTTTTTTTGTTTTTGTTTTTGTTTTTTTAGGTATATTTGGTATTGAGTTGAAATACGACATTAGTCAATGATTAAAAGTGTTTGTTAGAACAACTGGAGATTAAATATGTTTTTTTTTATCTTACTTTCGATAAGAAAATTTGTTTTTTTGTAAAAAGTGAAAAGGGTTACCGAAAAAGAGATGTGTAAAAATTGTTCTGTGCCATCAAGGATTTTAAATTCAACTTTTGAAGATGGAAAACATTTTTTTTTCTTAGTGATTTCCATTTTTTGAAATTGCCAATAAAATTAATAAATGCTACAGATTTCATGACAAGGTAAAATGCAGAGGAAGGTATTTATTTGTTTATGTTAAATTGAGTTTATGAAGAGATAAATCAAACAAAATCTTATGAAAAAATTATTTAATAAAAAATGTAAACCTATACAAAAACTAATTAAAAAAATATAAAAATACACCAAAGACAGTTTATGAATATTGCATGTATAAAATCTGAGGTAAAAAAAATCTCCTAAAACTGGTGGTTTATAAAAATGATGCATGTATAAAATTTGATTTGCAAAAACTGTAAAAAAAAAAAAATTCAAATGTGAAGACCACAAAACCTGCCAAAAAGAATGTTTGCTAACAGGTAAAGTTTAAAGAGATACATTTTGTGATTTTTTTAACCAATGGAGAAAGTAAGTTATACTATAGTTTTTCAATTTTTTTATTCAATTTTGGAGATTATTTGTAGATATGTAAGAAGTCAGAAGGGCTTAGGCTTTCACAGGTAAATGATCAAGGATCCATCGTTATTGTCATAGTCTCAGATGCTTCAAATTATAGTGTTAGAGCTGTCATTTCTCATTTTTCCTGATGGCGGACAAAAGGCAATTGCTCAATCTCATGCATCTAGATCACCGACACCTGCAGAATGCAACTATAGCCAAACTGAAAAGGAAGCCTTAGCAATAGACTTCACCATTAAAAGGTGCCCTTTTACTCTGATCACGGACAACAAGCCTCTTCTCAGTATTTTTGGATCCAAAAAAGGTATTCCTGTGTCTACAGCAAACCGTCTGCAAAGATGGGCGACTACATGATTAAATTATAACTTTACTATAAAATATAACAGAACTGATACAATTGGTCATGCACTATCTAGGCTTATGACAGTACAAAATAAAGTAGCAGTATCTCTGGAGCCAGAAAGCACTTCAGTATTTGTATCTACTGTAAGAGCATTACCAGTCACTTCTATAAGGATCTGGGAAGCCACAGCTTCCAATCTAGTTCTACAAAAAGTGATGCACTTCTGTCATACAAAATGGCCAAAAGTATGCACAGACAAAAGAATTCAATCTTTCTTTCAGCGTCAAGCTTCATTGTCAGAAGTCAATGACTGTCTCCTTTTTGCTGAGCGTGTGATTGTCCCATACTCATTACAGGACAGAGTGATGAAGCAATTTCATTATGATATTAGCCGTATGAAAACCCTAGCACGCGGCTATGTTTATTTGTCTAACATGGATAAGCAGCTGGAGGAATTGGTCTGCACATGTTTCAATTGCCAACTGGCAGCAAAATCTTCTGGGAAAACTACTGAACTCTGGGGCTATCCCTGAATCACCCTAGTCACACTTTTACATTGATTTTGCTGGACCTATCAATGGGTAGTGTTATTTTATACTTGTTGATGCTTACAGCAAATGGCCAGAATTTTTTCAAATGAATTGCATCACTGCAGATGAAACAATTCTAAAGTTAGAAACAGATTTTCAGTTGTTTTAGAACCCCACAGATATTAATTTCTGATAATGGCACTGTATTTACTTCAGCTACATCTTTAAATTTCTGTGCACTTAATGGCATTCAACATATTAGAACACCACCTTTTCATCCACAATCAAATGGAGAGGTAGAGCACTTTATAGATACCTTTAAATGGGCACACATAAAAAAACAAAGCAGGTGGAACCATACAAGAAATATTAAAAATATTCCTCAGTAGTTACAGAGCTACACCAAATCCAAACACACTGAATGCAGAAGCACTGATGAATCGTAAAGTTTGTTTACATATGGATGTCATCCATCCTACTCCAAGACATTCCCTAAAAAGGAACATGGTAATGGAGAAACAACAATTTAATCAACATCATGGAGCAGTGAGACGCATATATGTTCCAGGACAATCCGTACTTGCTAAAGACTACCACAATGGCAAAGAAAAATGATTTCAAGGATGCATTCTACATTGTTTTGGAAATATTACATATGGTGTAGATATAGAATCTACAATTTGGGTTCAATATGCAAACCAATTATGATCTCATCTTCCAGAAACTAAATCAAACTTCATCTTACCACTAGATATCCTATTGGACACCTTCAAACTGCCTCCACAATGTTTCAAAGATACTCCACCAAAACATGTACTTAGGGAATCGTATAGACTTCAGAGAAAACTCTATCGACTGTAAATAAATTCCTGAAATAAGTCATTTAAATGAAAGGCTAAAAAGGGGATGTGTTAGGGGAGACAATTCTCTCCTAATGATTCATTGACTCTTCACAAAAAAGGGTAAGAACAACACCATGGCTGCTGGACAATACACCATGTGTAGACAGTAATTTGTTTTTCCAACCCAATCCTGCTGTAGCCTGAATATTGCTGTTTTTCAAAATATATTTGACTGTGTTTGTTATATTTTGTTGTTCTTAATATTTGGGGTTACAACACTATGTATGGACTATTTTCTGTCATATAAAAACTGTTTTCAAAGAAAAAAAAAAGAGAAACAATTTTTGTAAAACTCACCAAAAATATTTTCTGAACCATAAAAATTTAGGATTTATACTTTATCTGTAATTTTATTTTATTTTCCTTTATCTTTGTGGATAAATGAATTATTTTTACAAGGCCATGTAATCACTTTTAAACTCTGTCATTGCTAGACATTGAAGAAAGAGCAGCAGCAGCTCAGATATGGCAGTAATACTCCATTCTTGTTCTGATCTAATCCTGAAGCAATACAAGGAACTGACCATTTTCCCAGTATCTTTGGCCATGGTATGAATATACAAAAGTTCTATATTAGGTCTGAAGTGAGCTGTGGACTCAATACATATTCAGGGAAAGGAAGTTCATCAGGACTGGAGAAAACTTTGGAGATGATAAAATGTTACTAATTTGGGATCGGGGTGGGGCACTGAATGAAAAAAACACTCTTTCCTTCAATGAGCTGTGAGAGCTTGGTAAGAAGACAGATTAGCTGCCAGGCTCTACTCCTGTCTCAACAGTAAGTTTGATCAGACTGATAAGCTCAAATTGGTGACTAATCTAAAAAATGCCCTACAGTTGTTAAATGAGGCAAAGAATGGCTTGTTAATTTCAGTACCATCAAAACAAAACTGTTCTCTATTAATCATCTGAGTGACCCATTTGTGCCTTCCATCAGCATGGCTGATACTAACCTCCAGGTAAGTGACTCCTTGCGTCTTCTCAGGCTAACCTGAAGTGGAAAAGATTATACTGAATCCATTGCTAGGTCTGCTGTTAAGAAAGGTGCTTCATTGTGTTCTGCTAGACAATTTTTTCTTTCCTGCATCTATCATACATATCACCATTTGTCCATGCCTCAAATATTACTGCTACATAAGCACCTTCATAAGTATCTTCAGATGTGCGTTGTGGTGCAGTGGATATCAACTCAGAATGACAAATTGGGGAGCCGAGTTCGAATTCCAGTTGAATTCCTTGCATTCATTTGCACACAAATACCCTTGAGAAAGGTATTAACCCCATCTCTTCCCTCCAGTTATGGGTTAAATAATAGGACAGACTGGGTTCTATAGCCTTGGTCGGCAACCAACCTACTGTGGGATAATCTTCTGCCCAGTCAGTCATGTCTCTAAAGAGACATGATCAGCCAAAGCGTGTATTATATATGGCACTTAATTGAAGCACCTTCACTGTATACAGTACATATCTTTTTTGCTGCTCATGAGGCATTTTTGCCTTTACTGTAATAAAAAAGCATCAAGTATCTAAAATGCACCTAATAATCTTCCATTTTCAAAACGATGCAAAATTGACATGAATTAATTTTAAATTTTCTTTCCCAAGAGATTGTTGCCTAGTAGTTCAGTGGATAAAGTGTTGGTTGAATCCAGTGACTTGCCCTAAAGGTTTCTAAGTTCAATATCAGGCTACAACCAAAGTGAACAAAATAAAAAAAAAACTTGTTGAATTAAAGGTAGATAGCTGATACTGAGACATCTAGAAGAGGCATGGCTCATGGAACGAGAACCTACCACAGTGAACAAAATAAAGGGTTGAGTTTGAAATTCAAATCACCTGAAGAAGAGCATACAGTGGCTGAAACATGAATATGGCAACAAAGATAAGGACAACAGTCTGGACAATGTAAATAGTTTAAATGAAAAAAATGTTTGACAACTAAAGTTTTGTCTGATTTTGTTTTACAATTGGAGGACGGAGTTTCATCCTTTATCATAAAATGGGTTGACAGTGAAGTGTAATTGTTTATGTGGAAACCAAAACTGCTATTATTCCTTTTTCAGTATGACTTCTTTCATCATTATTTTAATTTCTTTACTTACACTTGTGATATTTAAAATTTTTCTTTTTCTTAGATGAAGCATGGTCAACCATTATTAATTTTTGAATGGTATTTTTTCATCATCATTTCAATACTCCACTTTCAGCCTGATCTTGTTCTTATAGTGTTATTGTGCCCTCCCACAAGGAATGGGCTCTTCCTCTTGTTATATGTAATTACTTGTGTGACTTTTGAAGAGCAGTCAACGAAGGCAGTTAATAGCAGTTAACAAAGGCAGTTGACGACAGCTACTAGTCAGGAAATAAGCAGCGTAATAATACCTTTGGACTTACTTATTTTTTGTTACTTATTATTAACACTTCCTTTAAATATCTTGTTTCTTGTTATATTAATACACTTTTTTTTTCTTGTTACATGTCTTACTTTTGGCACAAACCAGTCACCACAATTTTGCACTGAAGTTTCACCACAACTCCGCAACAAAAAGATTAAGGAGTCAGGTACTTAATGGGGCGGTACAGATAGTAGATGGTTTTAATTGCCTCTTTAGCAATGGAGTGTATATCGCAATTCCACTTGGGGTTGGGTGTATCTTCTCAAAGCAAGAGGTCACCTCAAAGGGACACCATGACTGGTGGTAGTTTGGGGTCTGATCAGTGGTGATGGCATGTAACCAGTTTGATTTTAGAAACATTGAATGTAACCAGCTATTTTTTCCCAAATGGGAAGTTAGTGTTGGGTCGGAAGAGAGGTCAGCTGCCAATTGTTGATCATTAAGTTATTTTGAGGTGCACTCATCTATTGTTGCATTATTGGCATAGATATTTACAATTGATTGAAGTATATTCTTATGTAGATCATTTATGTATATCAGAAAGTGGGGGACACCTGCAATGACTACCAGGGACTCAGAGGAGCAGCCATTAATAAGTAACTTCAGGAACCTACCTGTTAGGAAAGAATTTATAATAAAGAAAATCCTTCCAGTGATTCCATAGCTGGAGAGCTTGTGTAGCAAACCTTTGTGCCATGTTCTGTTGAAGGCCTTTGAGATATCTAATTCTATGGTTCTTGGGCTATATGCATGTCATCAAGGGCCTTCCTAATTCTATGTGTAATGGGATTTAGGACATCAGCAGTGGATTGGGCTGACTGAAACCAATACTACTTGTTGCACAAGAGATTATTTCTATCCAGGTGCTTGACAACTTTCCTATTCATAACAACTTCAAAATGCTTATTGATGATATTTAGGAGACTAATGGATCTGTACTGAAAGGGAGATGATTTGCTCATGTTCTTGAAGACTGGACATGCTTGCCATTTTCTACATGCTTAGAAAAGATTTCTCCTTCAAGTATGGGTTAGATAACTTTGCTAGAATCAGGGATAATTCTGAGTTGATATCCTTAAGAATGACCACTGGAATTTTATTTGGGTCAGTGAGTTTTTTGGGGGTCAAAGCATTTGATAAGTCTAGAGACTTCTCTTACTGAAATGAGTATATTACTGAGATTGCCCTCAGTGAGACGTGGGTCACCTTGTCTGTTGAGGAGGATACGACCTTTGAGCCATTTATAATAGTGGGTACAGGTTCTTTGCCTCTGTTCATAATTTGGTTGGTGATCTGCCAGAATTTGTGAAATTCAGTTTGTTTCTTTTCAACTTTGGCCTGGACAGCTCACACATAGCTTCACTTTGTGTTTCCCAGAACTCTCTTACAGTGATTGCGGGCAATTCTGAAAAAAGTAAAGGTCAGACTACTCTGCTTCTTGCAACACATTTTGAGGTAGTAGTTCCAGTGAGCTATGGCTGCAGTGCCTTCAGGGGTGAACCAGGGCTGACTGTTTGGATTTTGCTGAAATTTGGTTGGGGGATAAATCCCTCCATTCAAGAGAGGATGCATTTGAAGATTAGGGCAGCTGTTTTTGGAACAGCATGTTTGAAGAAGGCTGAAAGAAGAGCTTCTATCATATAGGACTGAAAGCCGTCCCAATCAGTCTTTGTACAGTGAAAAACCATTGATAAATCCACGGATATCATTAGTTTGGAGTCAATCTGGACACTGACTAGAGAATGATCTGAAATGTCAATGAGGGTAAAACATTTGTCAAGCCAGGATGTTAGAAAAAAGTTGAGTAGGTTTGCCTGCAATGGAGAAGTCTCTGAAGTATCTGCCTTTTACATTAGAGTGAATTAACCACATTTTATGGTGAACATTGGGCGAGGGAAACTCAGTGGGGATATTGACAATCCTCTCTGGTAGTTGATTGAAGATTATTGACCCTTCATCCTAAGGACAATATAGAGCAAAGATGAATGTGGTAAGTGGAAACACATATGCAAGAGATTATGGCCATTGTTTTTTGTGACCCTACCACAGGGAAATCTTTCCTTGATGTAGGCACTGAACCTGTGACTGTTGCAATTTAGGTGGTCATATTTTCTTATAATGAGGGAGTAACCCTGGATTGTGAGCTCCTGCAGTGGGATTTTTACACTTACACCTTTTTCAGACTGGAACAGGAGATCGGGTTTTGACTGAAGAAGATGGAGACCCATTTCTGAAGATTTGGAATGTAGACCCCTTACATTGGTGTAAGGAATGGTATAACTAGGGTCTGTTTTATTATTTTGATTTTGTGGTTGGGTTTGTTAAAATTTTATCTGAAATTTTTATGAGATGAAGCATTATTCATTTCTGAATAGGATTTCTTACACTTTAATTTCAATTGCTTTATTTTCACTAATAGTGTTAGTAGTAGTAATATTATCTGGAGTTTGAATTAGATGAGGCCTAGTCAAGCATTATTCATTTTTGACTAGGGTTTCTTTCATTTTAAGTTCAGTTGTTATATTTCCACTAATAGTGTTAGTAATATTATCTGGAGTTTAAATTAGATGAAGTCTAGTCAAGCATTATTTATTTTTGACTAGGATTTATTTAATTTTAATTTCAATTGCTTTATTTCCACTAATAGTGTTAGTAGTAGTAATATTATCTAGAATTTTGATTACATGAAGTATTATTCATTTTATTCATTCAAATACTATTAGTAATATTAATATTACTTTAAATCGTTTTAGACTGAAGCCTTGTCAGCCATTATATTTTTTACTAGTATTTGCTTTCATCTTAGTCCCACATATTGTATTATAAATAATTCAGGACTAACAATGAGTCTCTTCACCTGACAAAATTCACAAAGATAGATTTGGAGACAGTACAGGTGCAAAATTGTGGAAATTAAAAAGCATTAAAAATCAATAAGTACAAAACATTGAATATTACCAACAATTCATCTTACAAACTAACCAATATTTTGTCAAATTGTTACAGGATTTCATTAACCTAAGTAATTATAATACAAACCCAACAAATGCAGACCTATAAAACAATGGTTAAAATTCTGAACTCACAGACCATAATTGTAGTGGTGAGTTCAATCCTTGTAAACCTGTTTTAGACTTATACCAAATAATTATTAAAATAGTGCCTCAGTGAAGCAATAATTAGCAAGTTTGTCTAATGGACTATGATTACATATACAAGTTTTTACTGAACAATGTTCTAACAAATAAATAAAACAAAACAAACAAAAGTAAAACAAAAGTATTTTTTATCTATTTTAATATTTTGATTTTTAATAATAATTTAATTATTTATAATTGTATATTCATTTTAGGGTTACAAGTGGTTTAGTGTGTCAAACAGAAGTTGTTTTTTTTTATTTTAATATTATTTTAATTTGCAATCATAATTTACTCATTTTTGACAATATATATTTCATTCTCAGTCCTTAATTTGACTAGTGTGTCAAATAGGTTATTTGATATTTTAAAACTATTTTGATTTATCATAATTTAACCATTTGTGTGTGTGTGTGTGTGTGTGTGTGTGTGTGTGTGTGTGTGTGTGTGTACGCACACATATAGTTTCAGAGTCTTCATTCAAACATGGACCTTACATTCTCGTCTATGATATTTGAGAGATTCTTTACTTAATACTGGGTGAGTTTGTATGTAACTATTTATTTAAATTTATTTGTTAGAACATTATTCTTAATGAATACTTGTATTTGAGTGGATAGTCTGTTTTTTTTATAATTGAACAGTACATTTATATATATCTACTGGCTTGAATATTTGAGAAAATGTGTTAAGAAAATATGTATCTTCTAGTAGAATTTGAACATGTAACTCCCATATACCAAGGAGATGCCACCAATAGATCTGATGTGTCTTACCACTCGACCACAGAAGATTTCATGGTAATCAAATTTGAATTAAGCCATATACATACACATTTTCCTGATTTCTTTAAAACATTCATTTTTGCTTTGGTTTGTATCCTAATATAAACATACGAAACTGAAGATAATGTTACAGAATTTTATGAAAACTTGTGAAATAGGATTAATTTTGTAAGTTTTTGTAAAATTTTGTAATATAACTATTTCTGTCATATGGCTTGTAACACAAATACAGCTGGTCTGGTTACATGTTTTTGCACTTGGTGGCTGGTCCACTTCAGATCAACATTGAACCCTATTCCCTTGGTCTGGTGTGCTACTGTGTACTAAGTCTCTTTTTGTATAATATGGGGTGAGGCACTCATAAATTTCCTGAAGCTAAATGAGCACAGTCCTTTGTATGCTTCCCATATAGGCAGCCATTTGCAATTCCAAAAGTGAGCATGTACAAGTGCAATCATTATAATACTATCGGCAGATAAATATTCAAGAGTTGAGTGTGTATTTAAAGATACACTTGAGGTGGTGATGGGAAACTTAATGCAAATGCAAGAGAAACAAAGAACAAGGTAAATGTATAAATGAAAGACATACTTTTATATGAATCGTACATTGTACAATTGGAAAAAGAGGAGAGAAATTATTAAATATATTCTTTTAGCAGTAATCATCATTTTAGAGGGAATGAAGTCCAAAAGATTGAGAATAGATAAAAAAACATATCTTAGGTTGTTCTTGTCTCCTTTTCTGATGTCAGCTTTTGTGGCTGGCTTTGCCTGTCATCTGGAGCAAGTTAAAACATATTTTTATATTATAAGATTGCAAGCCTCTCTGCTACTTTAAATCCCTTTTTGGCACCAAAATTAGGGTCATACACATTTTAAACCATACAAGTACATTTATTCTATTAACCAGAGCAGCAAGGGAAATAACCTATATTTTTCATATGGCAGATAGTGCAATGCCCATAATTGTTGAAAAAAAATTGCAATTTTATTAGACAGCAATTTATGGTGAATCGTATATTCTATGCTTTATGGTGTCAGAGTTGGTTCCTTTTATTTTATTTGCCGAGACCTTGTTTTGAAGTCACTACTTATGTTTACATCCCCCTCACAAGAACAGACATATACCAAATATTACCACTTTGCAGTTAAGGTGTAACACCCCAATTGACGGTCCAAACAATTTCTCTGGCGGCCGTTCTCCATGCTGTGATATTGCCGGGAGTTTGTTGAAAAAGTCGGAGCCTCAAGCTGGGGGTACAAGATTAAACTATAAGGAATGAACTTCCACAACTTGGATGAATTAAAATGATGCTTTATTTCGTTTAGAGTTAGTCTTTTTGGTTGGGGCAGGCGAATGTGACACACAGCTCTAACTCTAATTAATGGAGATCAAATGCTGAACCGACCCAACCGACTCAAGATGAACGGAGTTTCTACTTCAAGCACATGCCCGGCTGACTAACTAACTCAACTCAACTCAACTTAACTGATCAGCTCGGAAAAATCACCTGTATTTATTTAAAACAATCCGGAAGTGACTAGACCACCGAGTGATAAGCATTGGCGACTGTAAGTCCAAAATTTCAAGGTACTTAAATTTTCCTTCTTTTGATGTGTAAACATCCCGGCAGACATCCCGTATTTTCCAAGATTTTTTAATCTTTTTATCTTAATAGAGCGTCCTGTGAAGGCCGCCGGATGTTTTTATAGCTCTGACACTTTGTAACCAGGCATTTTTTTATTGCCTGGAGAAAGTGAAAATTCTTTTATCTTTTCTTTATTTTCTTATTGTGTGGTCAAGATACAATAAAGACACTCAAAATCTATTTCCTAAACTTTATCTTTTATCACATCAAATCACTTAGTCAAATATTTACCGGAAGACTGGTAGGATTTAACAGTAGTCTGATACCCTTTTCTCTTCCACAAATTTCCTTATAAAAGAAAAAGCGTTTATTTATTTATTTTTTTCTCTTCTTTTTCACTTTTGTTAAATGAAACACATGTTTTTAAACTATTTTCTATTCTTGACCATTTTCTATTTTAATCTATTATAATAAAATACATATTTTACAAATCCACCTTAATATACGCCTAGTTATCGTGTCACAAAGGTAATACTTATAGATTACCAAAAAATGTATGTCAAGAAATTGCAATGAAGATTCTAAGTACATGAAGAAAGCAAAACACATTACTTATTTAAGAATAAGCAAAAAAGGTTCCAACAAGAAAATAAGTATATAAATGATTATCCATTTTATTTTGTTCTTGGAATGAGAAATTTTAGAGATGAGATCAATTTCCAGTTGAATTTGTTGCATTCACTTACGTGCAAATACTCTCGGAAAAGGTATTTATCCATCTCTTCTCCCTCCAGCTATGAGTTAAACAGCAGGACAGATTGGGTTTATAGCCTTGGTTGGCAACCAGTCTACTTCAGAAAGTAATGGCAACCTACTGTGGGAAAATCTTCTGCCCAATCAGTTATGTCTCTTTTGAGACATGATTGTCCAAGTGTGTATCATGTACAGCACTTAACTGACTGAATATAATATTAACTTTGGCACTGCTTGCAGGAGGCACTTACTCTAAAGATCTTAGTGTTATGGTGAAACAGACCTATTCCTCAAATAATGAACTCTCTCTCCTATATTAATCAGAGCAAAGGCCGTC
This sequence comes from Ascarosepion bandense, assembly GCA_037127315.1. Taxonomy (NCBI): domain Eukaryota; kingdom Metazoa; phylum Mollusca; class Cephalopoda; order Sepiida; family Sepiidae; genus Ascarosepion; species Ascarosepion bandense. The sequence continues at coordinate 1,672,575 of JBBBDQ010000451.1, forward strand.
GCTAGAAGAAGCCATGCCATGTGGGATGTCCTGCTTGGAACAACTGAGGAGGCAAAACTGGCTGGAACATCGCTAGCAACGAGGGCACTAAAACTGCAGACTGAATACATGGGAACTCGTAAAACACATGTGACGCTGCACGGGGTACCCGTGAATATCAGTGAAGACCATGTGGGAGCATTTTTTATGAAATATGGGAGAGTGATGGAGGTGAATTCTGTCATTTCAAAAGCTGGATTCACGACTGGCGACATTTCCCTGCAGGTGACAGTGACACATAAACAGTTCACTGACATCCCTAATATCCTCACCTGCAGGGGTCGCTCAATCTTTGTGGTGGTGGAGGGAAGAAGGCCGTGTTGTTGGATTTGTGGGAGCATGGATCATGTTACCAAAGCGTGTCCAATCAAGGATCCGGCCCCAAAATCTCAGCCAGCTCAGCAACCAGTAGTGGCAAAGGAAACTTCAAAAGAGGCAGTAGCAACTTTGAAGGACGGTGAATGGTAAACAGCTGCTAAAAAAAATCAAAAATGCCTCCACCATCAGAGAAGTCACCTCCGCCACCCAAGTCACTTCCCAAGCTGAATGTCCCACAGGGGAGGGGCAAAAAATCTCTACAAAAGGCTACACCTGCAATGGAGAAACCAGTGGTAGATAAACCAGTGGCAGACAAGCCAATGGCTAATGAACAATTGGCAGACAAACCATTGGCAGATGAGCCAACAGAGACAGTGGAGAATATAGAGATGAAAACAACGGACAAAAGATCATCCTCTTTGAAGCAAAGCAGGGAAGAAAAGGAAACTGCAAAAAACCCTAAAGTGCTTTGAAAGAGCAGAAGCACTGTGAAGGTGAAACAAAATGTTCATCTCTCAAACAATATCTTACGCTCAAAAGGCAAACAGCCTTCCCACTTACCCCCGAAAAATCCCACTGACCCTGGTTTTGCAGCTTACCTCACTCACTCCAGTCAAGTCCCCTCTACCACTCCCACTGAAACACCAAAAAAAAAAAAAATCCCTCCCAAAGGGAGAAGCCCTTTGTCAAATAGACATAAAAGAACTGTCCAAGGATTGGTTGGCTCAAAGAAAGATCCTTTTAAAACCGCTGTTGAAGCTAACCTCTGTGGATGGAAAATCCACTGACGACCCAAAGAACTTTCCCAAGGCCCCAGGTGTCATCACCTCTATCCGTAGTATGGGAGGGAACCTGAGGGTCTGGGACCACTTGGCTATGGCCAAAGATTTTTACAAGAACATTGACATAATTCACACTGGTATGTCAGAGCTGCATAAAATAACCAAATTATGTACAGGGAGGGTCCCTATTTTGCTCCACCCCTGTATATATAAGGTCTTAAAACTAAACTATCTCACGGATGTCAGTGGGATTGTCCTATATGGATGGATTATATCTGATGTAGGAACTGGTTCCCTAGGACAGTCCGTCGGGGTCCCTATTGCCAGAGATTTTTACCCCATATGTGATTAGAATTAATTTCTCTTTTTCTACTTTCAGATCTAACAGATGTCATTTAAGTTAGCTAGTTTGAATGTGAAGGGCTTGAGGGATTGGAGTAAGGCGGCCCGCCTGCTTTGGGACCTCTTGTCTTTTGACGTGGATGTGGCTGCGATCCAAGAGACTCACTTTGTTTGTGACGTCGATGCCTGTGTGCTGTCTAATGACTTTGTTGTCTACTCAGCATATGGGAACCGATTGGCTAGAGGAGTTTCTTTGCTGGTCGAGCGTACCCTGACATAGGGGTGGACCTTGTTCATATTGGTGCAGAGGGCCGGTTGATCGTAGCTGATATTGCAGTGAAAAGCAACTCGTTTCATCTGATTGTGGTTTATGTGCCCAATGATCGGGAGGAGCGAGTCTCGTTTTTTCGGCTGTTGGAGCCCTTCCTAGTGGATTCTTCATGTCTAGTCCTAATGGGGGACTGGAATGCCATCCTGAACCCCAAATGGGATAGAGGGAGGAACACTAGCGGGTGGCGTGGTGATCGTAACCTGGTTAACGAATTTAGTTTCGTTGATAGATACCGGGTTGATCATCTGGGTGGGAAAATGTGGACGTGAACTCATAGTTGACCTTCTACCTGGGTATCTAGTTACTTGGATAGAATGTTAGTGAGAGAAGTCGACATAGATTTCCTAGATTGTCCAACATTCCACTGGTTAGGCTACTCGGACCACAAACTTGTTTGTGCCCATGTACTGTTAGACTTTAGGCTGGTTACTGGAACAATCAGTCCTTACTGGACAGGCAGGACTTTCGGCGCCAGATAATTAATGTAGTGCAGTGGGCATTAACTGGGGGAGTCAGTGGAAATAAGTGGTGGGAGAATCTTAAGAATAGGATTAGGTTTTTCACCACTGATTATAACCAACGGCTCAAACTAGATAAGGCTAACAAGGTGAAGACACTTAAAGCTAATTTCTTCCGGGCAGAGGCTGGTGAGGATCCTCTAGAGATAGCCTTAGCTAAGGAGGCTCTGGAGCGTTCGACTAGTGAGCGTTATATGGGTCAGGTAATTAGACATAGGTTAAGCAAGATGTCTTACGAAGCTGTAAACATGGGTGCAGAACTGTGCAAAGAAGAGATTTGTCGAGGTGATGACCGGTACATTCGAGAGGTGTGTGACCAGGAGGGACATACTCTTTGGTCGACTGACGACATGTGTGAGGAATTTGGTGGCATTTCGAGAACTGGTTTACCAAGGAGCCTGGTCTCCACGATGAAGGATTTCGCAGCTGACTTCCCCCGGCTTTTGCCGGATGATACGGCTAGCTGCGAGGGAGATATTACAGAGGACAAAGTCTACACGGCTTTGAAGAAGGTCAGCAGTGGCAAGTTGCCGGGTTTGGATGGTTTGCCCTATAAATTGTACTTGAGGCTGTCGCACATTTTTGTCCCGATCTTGACTGTCGTGTTCAACAACTGGTTCTGGCAAGGGTCCATCCCCAACTGGTTCACCAGGGATGTGGTCACGCTGTTGAGAAAAGGCAAAAACATTGGGAGGGAATTAGATGGTTACAGGCACATAACTCTGCTAAATACAGAGTTAAAGATTTTGGCCAAGATCCTGACAAATCGTTTGCAGCTAGTTTCCGAGTCTCTGTTGGGACCTGAACAGACTTGTGCTGTGAGGAGACAAACAATTCAGAGCAACCTGCATTTGATCTACACGATCCTAGAGGGTGTAGAAGACGATGATGAAGCTGCGCTGATCAATTTAGATCAGTCCAAAGCATTTGAAAGGGTTGACCATGGCTACCTGGTGGCTGTCCTGCAGGCTGCCAGATTTGCACCTGACTTCTGTCGCTGGATTAGTCTCCTGTATCAATCCCCCATGGCTGTGGTACAGGTGAACAGAAAGTTGTCGAGTGCTTTTGCGCTGTCTAGGTCAGTCCGACAGGGTTGACCACTGTTATCCTTACTTTATGCTTTGGCATTGGAACCCCTCCTTTGCCAGCTAAGGGACAGGATGTGCAGTTCGGCCCTACATGGAATCACTGTCTCTGGTGGAGCTCGAGCCAGGGTTTCTGTGTACGCCAATGACATCACTACTTTCGTCTCCTCCTGGACTGACATTGAGGTGGTACAGAAGGTGCTTGAATGGTATGAACAGGTGACAGGGGCCAAGATTAATCTCAACTAGTCTTCCGGCTTGCGGTTAGGTGCCTGGAATGATGCTACTCTTTTGGGGCTCTTTGACTGGATGGATGGCCCTGTCTGCATTCTTGGAGTGTGGTTTGGGCCCGACCTCCAGTTGGAGAAAAATTGGTCTGATGCACAGGCAAAGGTCGTCGCATTGGTTGAGATTTGGCGTCGAAGGAATTTGTCCTTAAAGGGTTTGGCTGAGGCATATGTTACATATGTCTTTCCCATTATCCTTTACCGGCTGTCTGTACTTCCACTTTGTGAATGGCATGAGAAGGCGATCGAGAGTTTGCTATTCTCCCTTCTGTGGAGAGAACGCAAACATCATGTCGGCAAATGTGTCTGTTACCAACGTCTGTCTCATGGGAGTCTGGGAATGCTGCACTTGGTGAGTCACAAGCTCACTTCAAGGATGAGTTTTCTCAGATTTGCATTATTGGAAGACTTGTTGATAACGGGGATAGTTAGGGACATGTTCCCTAGCCTTACTATCACTCCCCCGATCTCAAGGAGGTGCTGTAAACCTTGGGGGCGATCGAGTTTTCTCCTCGAATGTCTGGCAGCCTTGAGGGCCATTCCTCGGTCCAGTGACCTTTCTCAGCCTAGGAAAGTCTTCTATCAGGGCTTAGTGGCAGGTGTCATGAAGGATACACTACATAAAGTGCTTGGCATGTCGGAGGAGGAGTATCGCTCTTATTGGTCTTGGGTGCCAAGTGCCAATTACCTCAACAACTCTGAGTTTTCACTTACCTGGTGATTGGCTCGGAATCGGATGTCTCTCAATGACGCAGCCTTCATATGGAGCCAGGCGGATTTGCCAGATTGTGAACGCTGTGACCTTGGTTTAATGGAGACATCTGCGTAAGTCTTCTACCATTGTTCTTGGGCTCACCCTCTATGAAACGGTGTCGACGAGTTGACTGCTCGTATCGCGCCATGTGAGCTCATGCTCATTGATCGTCCATACGCCTGTGACAATGTGTCGCCCCCGTTTTCGGGAGTGAAGCAAATAGTCTTTCTGTTGCTGCTGGCCACGGCTCGAATGGTGATATGGACGATGCGATTGGAGGAAGTCTTGTGAGGTGGCTGACGTTCACATCAGGATCAGCTCAAAATTAAGATTAGATCTGATTGGAAAAAGTTGACCTCAATAGACTTTAGTGAAAGGTGGGTAAATGTTGCGAGCCTGGTTTGTGTGAACAGGACTAGCCTTGATTTTCTCTTTTAGATCTACTAGTCACATTGGGGTGGATTACTTTGGAACCTTCCCCTGGTTAAGGTAGTTCCTTTTTGTGTACCTAGTTAATGCGAATGAATGTGAGTCCTAGCCTGTCCCCGGATTGTCTTTTGTTATGATCCAGATCGAGATTCCCAATTTCCCCAGTTTTTATTTCATCTGGGTCAAGATTATATTCTCCCCATCAATTTTATTTTCTCCTCTCCACTCCCTGTAGAAAGAGTGCCTCTTGATTTTGTCCTCTGGGCAGAATACAGTGGCATCTTTGTTTTGTGGGTTGGTTGGGTCCAACTAACATCATGATTTCTGTTTGTATCTTTTGTTTAAAAAATTTTTTGTTTTGGGAATTTATGTCATTCCCCTCCCCACATATCATTTCATGATATATTTTTAAATATATTTTTGTATCTATTATTCACAATAAAATTTTCATACTCTTTTGTTTTTTTGTTTTTTTTTAGGTCCCTGGTATGTTTGAGGTATTTTGGTGTATGAAGGATTGAATGATGATGAACATGTTCTTGTGGTAGATGAGAAAATTGTAAAGTATGTTTGGGTCATGAGTTGGATTAGCTAGGTCTAGGATTGGTACTGAAGGTCAACCTGAATCCCCACCACCACCACCAAAATCAGCTTTGTGCCACAATTGTATTTTTCTTACAATAAATATTGAGAAGTTCTTGGGAAGTTCATAGGAGTTCTTTAGAATTCTATTGGAGTTCAGTTGAACTACTAGGCAGTTGATATTAGTTGGTAGTTAGCTGAATACTAAGGAGTCAGCTTTCAGTGGAAGATTACCAAGTTCCTAACATTTTGGATACGTTAAGTTGATTAGCAACCAACATAGCACTTGGCATGACTTACTCCCCAAAATTTAGCCAAATATCAGATTTATGTTTGGGATGATAATGGCGAGATTAGCCATTTCTATACAAGAATACCTTTGGCATTCATTGACCAAACAATTAGCCTTACTTGCAGTTAAAGTTTATAAAAAATTTTTCTGGAAACAGTTTTTCAGGAAAGGACACTTCTCAAGTCCAGTGAATGTTATACATCTTTTCCTGTAGTAAAAATAATTAGCAATGTATTTCTATATTAAAAGTCAGCAGTAATGAATTCCTATAGTAAAAAAATCATTTGCAATGCATTCCTATATTAAAAAAATCATTGGCAATACATTACTATAGTGAAATTCATTTACAGTAAATACCTATGGTAATAGTAATTGTGAGATTAGCTGTTTCCTTATAAAGAAATGTTTGGCATTCATTGACCATTGTTGGTTGAAATTTATAAAATATTTTTTCTTAAAACAGTTTTTCCAGAAATTAAACTTCTGAAGATTGCTATTATCACTCTTTCTTGTATTAATGGGAGTTTCCTTTCAAACCTTTTCTTTTTGGCTGTGAGAACAATGAACATCTTCATTAAATCAAAATTTTCTTTACTAGTTACATATCCTGCCCAGTTCTATTGCTGTTGGAAGTGTTTTATGAAGACAGTTTTCATATGACAGGAAATAGACTAGACACAGGAAGATTTCTTAATGACTTTTTTTACTACTTTGACTCAGCCTGTCACACAAACTAACTGCTTCATAGGTTGTCTTTTATTTATACATGATGCCTGGATGTAGGAGTGAACACAATAGGCATGAATATTTAACAGAAAATGTGAGGCTCTATTTAAATTGTATGTTATTTGAAGAATATAACATTTCAAATAACTATACATAGTTAAAATTTGAAACGTTATAGATAAATAATGTGATATATGTTTTAAATGCATACTGTGTAAATTTTAATTTCATCTGTAAAATATAAATTCAATTTATAGTTGGTATCAAAATAGGCATATTGTATTTTATTATTAATTTTCAATAGAAAGAGGTTTTTATTTTTTTACATTGTTTGGACTGTTGTTTCATCTTTATTGACATATTCACAACATTTTGGCAGTTGTAAACTCTGACCTGATTGGAATTTCGAACAGATCTCTTTATTTCAATCATTGGAATAGATTGTTCTTTTTCCAAAGTCATACCACTTCCGGATGTCTTAGTTATCTCCCTTTAACTCAAATCTCTAAGTTTTTTGTTCACCACTGCTGTAGCTGAAGGTTTTTATTTTGTTTTAAATTAATTCATTAATAGAATATAAATTAATAATGTGTCTGCTATATTTTGAATTTGTCTAATTTGTTCATTTTTATGAAATCATAATTTATACAGATTTTTAAATGTTTTCTTCACAAACATTACACTTATATTTGGGGATTCACAATACTAGAAATAATACATTTACAAATACACAAAAAAAAATCGAACAAGTCTTACTCTTAATCAGATTTAGACTATTATTTATGTATATTTTTATTGATGAGGTCTGCTTTGTCATGTCCTTAGTAAATTTGTAATTTATCAGAAGAAAAAGATCTTTAGTTTTGGGAATAGAAAAAATTAAACCCAAGTCAACACAAGGGCGGTAACTCTAAAGTGCAAAGGTTTCTTGATATTTCTGATAAGTTTTCTATATTTTAAATATTAATTTCTTGATTCTGTAATTTGAATTCTTCTGACAAATTTTCACAAAATATTTAAAAATTGAGAATGGTTGAATAGTCTCAGTTTTTGCTTCTGCATTAAATAAATACAGTGAAAAGATAATATTTGCTGAAAATTGGTTATAAATTGCAACAGTATTTTCCCATACTTTTGTCTGGCCTCATATTCTAAATGGATATATATATATATATATGTATTTGAAGACCTTCAAAACAGTTTAGATTACTAACGCACACACACACACGTTATTACATTATATTTTTTATGGCAAATTCCAATCCCAATCTATTTTAAAATCCTATGAATGCTTCAGTTATGCATTTTGAGATTCTTGATAAAACACAAAGAAACTGCAATGTTATTGTCCCTGAGCTGACATCTCAGCTTCAGTTATATTCCCACCATCATAATGTAAACTTGAAAATAAAACTTCTGATTATAAAATTATTTTATAATCAGAATTTTTTTTCTGTGCCTTTTCTATAAATATTTATGGTAATTCTTTTGATGAACTCTCCGCTTTGGTACCTAGACTTTATAAATTTAAGTGTATGAATAGATTAACAGCAAAGCCTGATAATTTTGTAGTTGAAATAGTTACATTTAACTGCAAGTCCTATGCTAACAGTTTCTTCTCTTCCACTTCATACTTATAGAACTCTCTTCTGACTCCTTGCATTCCAGTCAACTTTGATCAACAAAAATTTAAATGCAATGTCAATCATTATATTTTGTCTTTTAATTCCTGTTCTTATATTGTCCCCCTCTCCTTAATAATGTTTTCTATTTCTCATATTCTCTCTCTTTTCCAATCTTTTCACTCTTACTGTGTCTTTGTGGCTTTATTGCCTTGCTTGAGGTGAAATGATTAAAAAGAAAAAAAAGATTAATTTTCTAAGATATTTTTTTATAATCTTGGAAGATAAAGCTGACAATCTTTTAAATGCATTATTGATGTTTTATTAATTTATTATTAGCATCATTCATACATTTCAAAATCCAAAGGAGAATCTGCAATATAATTGATACTGACCTGGCAGCTCACCTTTAGTCACTTTCTCACTGATGTGATGTGGCTCCCTTCTGTCTTTTCATGGTAACTGTTCTGATGAACTTCTTTCCCTGGTTCCCCTACCACATTTATTTATGCGTGCTGCTAGATTGGAATCAAGGTACCATCCATTTCCCATTAAAATAGTTAAATTTAACTACCTCATTTACTTTAACAGTTTCTTTTCTCGCATTTCCCATTTGTGGAACTCTTTTTCATTTGCTTCCTCCCCTGATAGTTACAATCTCCAAAAAGTTTAAATGCCACATCAATTATCATTTTCTATTTCCTTGATTCCCATCCTTCTCTTATCCTTCCTTCGACATCTTCTATACCTTGTTTTTTCTCTCACTGTAACCCCCTGCACACCAGTGACAGTCCTGCTTTGCCTAGGGTGAAATGATTATAAAAAAAAAGTAAAGGCTAAAAAGACACATCAAGTAATCAGCTTGGGATTTGAAACTAATGAATTTAGAATTAAATAATTTTATAATCAGAAGTTTTATTTTCAATTCATGAAAGTTTTGCTGCTTTATTTTAATTATACAGGGTGTGACAGAAATTCCTCCCACATTTTAAACCATCACTTGTGTGGTGCTAGTGAACTTATTCAAGTGGCAATGGAGTCTCCATCTAGCTAATGCCTTACCATTTTTTTCAGATACCATTGGTTACCATCATGACTTAGAAGTCTTTTTTAAGATTGTCATATCTGTAATTGCAACACAGATCTTTTTGTGCTCATTTCATATTATGCAGGAATTATGCTGTTCTGGATAGAAAATCGATACTGTTGAAAATTTCAAGGTCAGATGTTCAGCATTAGAAAGCCACCTGGAAGACCTCAAATTTTAGGGTGATGGAAAAACTTTAGAAATCGTTTCCAACAATCTATGGTAAGTAGATGCCATGATTTGGGAGGATGACATTTTAAAAGACAGATGAGCAAAACTTTAGTCCTTTGTTAAACAACAATGAAATATTTTTAATAACAGTTACTTTGGTCTTTTTGGCAACCATTTAAATGTGGGAGCTATTTATGCTGCACCTTGTACATTGTTGTAATATCAACAAATTAAGAAATTTGGGGTGGTGGAAATAATTTTTGTAGATAAGCATACTTTTAGACATTCTTTAGGTCGTAACACTGGTCAGAATTGAAAAATATTGGTTTGTTATCAATCTAGAAAGAGAATCCAGGTTACTCAAATTGACAGTGTTAAATTTGATTTAACTGATTTATTAGTCTGCGGTTAAGTGACTTAGCTGTTATTTACAAAAGTCAAGTGTAAAAATGTGCTGACAATGCTAGACATCAATATCAATGATGTTATAGCAGGAGCTTATTTATTCTTTTTCTAGTTGTAGTAGGATTCCGTTCTAGTGAAATGTAATTGTATACCGTTGCAGGTTAACGGAATTTGGCCTTGTGGAAGATAGCCCACTATAAGTCATAAAATGATTATAAAATCAAGAAAGGCAATTTGAGTATAAAATAACATTTATATAAAACATTTCAATTAATGTTTTTACAATTAAAATAATAATAATTGAAATAAAGGTCCAACGGAATTTAAAGTGTTCATGACAAATAATGCTGAAAGAGATTAAAGGCTTAGGAATGTGAGGAATGTTCATTTTGAAGTTGCCACTTCTAAGGTCAGTAAGTTGGTTTGTGTGGAATGTCTTTGAAGAGGTCACACCTGAGGTCAATAAGTGCTTTTGAGACAGGGAGAAAGAAAGAGGTCAGCATAGTAGCTGCTCAACTTAAGTCAAGGGGAGACACTGGTTACTCTCGCCTGTCTGTCCTTCTGTCTGATGATGCTTTTTGTCTCCGCTTTTTATATCTGCTTTTTGGATCAAACAGCTTGTTTTGAATTTCACACTTGTGTTTGATTCCAGGCTTCCCATTGGCTAGTAAATAAAATTCGCGTAGGCTCGCGAAATGGAAATTTGATTTTTATTTTTCAACCAGAACATCTGCACGAACTCGGATGCGCATGACGAGTTTTATTCATTTGCTTTTTAGTTGGTATAGAGCCAACATCCGGTTCATCGCTTTTGCTCATTTGCTATCACCACAATGTTATTGTTATCATTTTTAAGTGCCTATTTTCTGAATTGCTAATTAAGAACATTTTTTTAAATTTTGTTTTATTGTATGGTATTTTTTTTTGGGGGGGGGAACACATGTACAGACATTTGAGGTTCATAATTGTTTATAATAAATTAAGAATAGATAGATACATAATTTTATTGGTTTACATAAATTTTTGTAACATACTGTTCGTTAAGAGAATTTATTTTTCTAAAGCCACTGCAAAAAAAGTCTGTTGTGGTGCAGTGGATATCGACTTGGAACAAGAAATCGGGGAGCCGAGTTCGAATTCCAGTTGAATTCCTTGCATTCACTTCCGCACAAATACCCTTGGGAAAGGTATTATTAATGATTAAATGCGTTTCTTCCCTCCAGTTATGGGTTAAATAACAAGACAGATTGGGTTCTATAGCCTTGGCTGGCAAGCAGTCTACCGCAGTAAGCAATGGCAATCTACTGCGGGATAATCTTCTGCCCAGTCAGTCATGTCTCTTTCGAGACATGATCGCCCAAGAAGCCTGTATCGCGTATAGCACTCAACTGACTGACGCAAAATAACGTAGTCCGATAACTCTGTAAAAGTTAAGAAAATATAATTTGCCATTGTATAACATAAACAGGCCCCCTTCAAAATCGATAACAAATCAATCTTTTTAGAAACTGACAATTGTTTCAGCTTTAGAAAGATCTCTAAAGAATGCTAATCAACAAAAAATTAAGCTCCCACCCATTTTCTCTATTTTTTTTTAAATTTTAAATGAGTGGACTAGTAAAGTTATCCAAAAAAACATTAATTTTGGCATTACTTTAAGATTGCTCCAATTAAGAGGAAATATTTTAAAAGTAATCAATTCATTAGTTAGTATACCGATACACTTACAGTGACTGGACTGGAGTGTAAACGACCCTTAACTATTTACAGAGTTATCGGACTTGATTGTTTGTTTACAAATGTTAACTTAAGTTTGAAACTGTACCTACCTGCGTCATTGATATCTGCATACGAAAAAGGAATTTTTTAATTGTTTATAAAAAAAGAATTCTTTTAAATAAAGAACAAACGGATATAAAAATATTTTTTCAGTTTAATTTCAATGTATATAAATTATTATTTTTAGGGTTCATCTTGTCATCGAAATGAACATGTGAAACATGCTAACTTGGACGATGAGTTCTGTTAATTTACGAAAATATGGTTGCGAAAAAATGGCAAAATTAACTATCAATAGAAACAGATGGAACAGCAACACTTAAAGCAGTGAAAGAAGGAGTAAAAATCCAATAGGGATACAAAAGAATATTTATTTCGAATTTAAGAACCCCTGTTTTTTTTCGCTATAACACTGGCACCGAATCAGGATCTTCTTTCGCAGCCATATTTACGTAAACGAGCACAAAATCAGGGTCCAGTTTTGTATTCAGTTTAAAATTGGACAACTTGTCAGGTTAATTTTTCTCAACAATGAACATTTTCCAAAATATATGAATGTCATGTTGGAAGAAAGTAAAGCAAAGAGGGAAAATGCATAGTTTGTTATTTCAGTTAACCGAATCTTAAACCCAGTTGAGGAAGTCAAGGTAATTTTTTTTGGTCTGATCTGAAACTTCTCATTGATTGTTAGTTTTTTTTTTTTAGTACAACTCCGTACTTTTCAGACCTTTCAGTTTGCAAGTCGCATAGTCTTTCGGTGGAGTGACAAAACAATGAAAGGAGAGTAGGACTTAGGAGTCAGTAAATTTTTTATCTCGTGGGTATCGTAGATTCTGCCAGTGTGTAACAGTTCTTTTTTTTTTTTGTTTCTCCTTGTGGTTTTTATTTATTTATTTATTGATTTGAAATTTTTAATGATGCATTTGTTCAGAACTTTAATGTAGTTGCCTTCAGTTCTAGTCTCTATCTCAACAGAATTTGAGAGGAGAGTAGGAGTGGAAAAAGAGAGGAAGTAGGAGGGCGTAAGAGTTTGCGTGATTTGTTTTTTTTTTTTTAGAAAGGGAATAAGAATGATAAAAGAGGAGAGTGGGAGGATAATGAGGAAAGTGGGAGCATAAAGCATTAACAAAGTAGGAGGAAGGACGTATAGCGATTGAAAAATGGTCAGAGTAAGCGAGATACAAACAGTAAATTAGAGAGGGGGATTGGTAATGGCGACTGTGCGTACCGGCGTGACATGGGCCAACACACTACGTGGCACAATAACAACGGAGCACGATTAGAAAACAAAATTGGTCATCTTCAGCATGATAGTTCGGGTCTAGCATTGTCCATAGATCTAGATGACGGCCAGCTGTTTGACTGCTGATGACGACGAAGAAGAAGAGGAAGAAACTCTAAATCAAGACCTACTTTTTTTACTTACAACATTTATCTGTCAGGTCGACCGTGGTTATCAACATCACTATACGACGATTTAATATTATTAACTTAAAAAACAACACCAGAAAACCCGAAAAGATCTAAACCTACAACTATATGTTTAACACACATTAGCAATTACCCTTTTTGTTCAGCTAACTGAAAATAAACATTCCCAGTTGGATAAGGGAAGCATAAATTTTTTTTCAAATAATTCAATTTCTTTTTTGCTGGGGATTGAAACACACCCTAACTAAACTTTTTTTTTCTTTTTGGGCTTTTATTTTTGTTTTATACGACTAAAATCTTACCAAGACATCTAGAATCAACCCAACTTACTAGAACGTGGTATGTAAATATTTCACATTTTTATACTTTTATTATTTTTAAATTCTTTTCTTTAAGGTCCACCAATTTGATATCATCAATTGATTTATTTTTCATTCTATTTAAAAAAAAAAAATGGGGAGAAGAAACAAGATATTCCCCCCACAATTCTGATTTAGTTTTTTTTTTAATTATTTATGTTACTATTTATAAACTTTTTTTTAAACGTAGGAAACAAACAAATATTCCAAAAAATTTTAATCTTTTTATTTTAAATTATTTTACTAGACAACAAAAAACTAACTTTGAAAATGCACTAGAAGATACACAGACCTTTCGGCTGTTTTTGTCGGCAGTACGTCATGACCAAAGTCAAACACTTAAAGTTTATTAAAAAGCCTATATTGCACTTTTACATATTTATTTTCCTTTCAAAATTATTTGTTCGAGTTTTACTTTTATTCCATTTTATATTTGGAAATATGTTACTGTCAAAACTTTTCTACGAATCTCATGAGATGACATGACATTGACAAGTATTGTCAACAATCTTTTATTTTTAAAACCTAAATTTCTTTTTCCTTTTTTAATTTTTATTCTTAATCTTATTCTTAATGCAAGCTACTGTCTTATACTTTTGTTCAACTGGTTAAGTTTTAATCTTATTGATTTAAATTACTTAAAGCATTTTACTTTCTTTCAAGAGAAAAAAAAATTTTTTTTGTTATTTCAGTAAGTTTAGAAAATTTCTTGATAATTCAAGAGTTATCTTTCTTGGTCAGACTGAAATGTTTGTGATTTGTATTTAGAGAAAAATTCTTTCTGTTCAGTGTTCATCATTTCTTTGATAAATTTTCTTGAAACCTTGAGAATTAACCGAATCACCACCGAAAACAGATTTTAAAATATCATCGCTAACAACAAAGATAAGTGTGACTGTGGTGATATGTAAAATTGAATTTAATTAAAAATAATATTTAATTATGACTACAAGCCTGTATCATTTCTAGTGTGTGGAAATGAGCAGCTAGTTAATTTTTTTTTATCTCCTCCCCTGGCATACACGCGCGTGCAGGCATGTAGGTAAAAGAGACGGTGTGGACATGGGAATCTGTACTACATAGTGACTGCCAGTTTTATTCCTAGAGCTATCTTCAGACCAGGATTGAGACATGGAACTGCCTGCCACTTATGTTGATTCCTAAAAAGAGAAACGCTCATTCTCTGGTAATGAGAACTTTTTTCCTTGTCAAAAAAAAAAAAATTTCTTTAAACACTTTTCTTGGGTACGAACAGATATTACACTGATCATTGTAATTAAAATCTTTTTGCAAGCATTATGTTAGTAAAAAAAACAAACAAAAAAAAAAAACACCACCATTCACACCGGGACAAATTCTTGTAGGATATTGTGAGCATTTTTTCTGTCGCACTCAAAGAGTTATCTTTCTTGGGCTGATCCCGGTGGTGCTTTTTGTCGATTTTTTTTTTTTTTAGTACTGTCTTTTTGCATTCTTTGACTAAGAGTGGCCTAATTGTAAGCCGATCATTTATTTATTTTTAAAAGTTGTATTTATATACACAAATAACATTGAATGCCTTGGAAACTTTCTCCTTTTCAATTTTGGCTACAACTTTACCTGAAAAGATATTTATCTAAAAATATTTTCTAATATTTAGTTGAAAAAAAAGTGTTTCTGTTTGTTTTTGCTTCTTTTTTGTTTTGTTTATTTTCATCTCACCCCAATCAAGGCAAGGTAGCCACTAAGACGCAGAGGGTTACTGATTACGACAGTAAAAGAACAAATTAAGAATACAGGAGATTATGATTGATTGACCTAGCATTTAAAATTTAAATTTAAAATCAAACTTGACTGAAAGTGAGAAGTCAGAAGTTCCACAAGCGAAAAAAAAAAATGTGAGAAAACAAACTGTTCGCATGTAACTTATGGTTACATCTGTTTCAACTAAAAAGTATAAATGTAGTTAATTAAAAAAAAAATGTTTAATTTTTTGCGAATGTCTTTATGAATTTGAGTTTTAGGAAATTATTTAAAAATATTTCTGCTTGTTCGTAATACATAGTCCAAAATTTTGGTATGGTCACATTATTTTAGAAAAAATTATAATACTAATAAAAAAAACAACCATATTATAACAACTATGCATGTACATGATGCAATGAATGGTCTTAATTATACGAAAATTAAAATAATACTAACATTTCATTTTAACAGATATATTTACCAAATTAAACAAAATATCTTGAAATACTAAACAGTAAATTTATTTTATTAAAATCACCATTGTCTTTAACCGCAACTTCCAGACGACTTTAGAATTTTTTGCAACTCTTCTTGACAGTCTCCTTTTTTTAAGTTGGTGAATCTTTGCCTTCAGTTCATCTTTAGTGTTACAAGGAGTTTTTTTTGGTCTCTCATTTGACTGCACCCTATACATAATAATCAAGGGGTTTTCAGTCTAGAAAGTTAGGTGGTCAGATTTAAGGGGTGATGTTATTGCATAGTCTGACAGTCATGACTGGGTTCTTCTGCTTGTCTGGCATGGTGCAGAGTCTTGTTGCTAGACATAGGGTTTTCCAGCAGCCACCGAGGCTAGCACTACCTCCTCAAGGCACTTGATATAGACCTCTGTGTTGAGTCTGAAGCCCTCACCAATACATTTTTGCATTGTTTTCTTACCAGAATGATCAGATTGAGTTTTTTTAGTTGTACCATTATAATTACCTCTTACTGAATCCTCTGCATTGTCCTCAGATTGATACCCAAACACTCTGAAATGTTCAATTTGGAGCTTCTGGTATGAATACCAAGCAGTACAGCAGGCAGTTTCCAAATCTCTGGCAGAGTGAATTGCGTCATGGTATTTTTTCTCACAGATGATGCCCACACTGACTCTACTATACTGTTCACTCATCAAAAACTGTGCATGCATGAAATTAAAAATATAAAATGATGACAATTTAACGATCGCAGCTTGTATATCTTAAAACTGGGTCAGTTAAGATTCAAATGACACCCTTCCTCCTCATTGTCTGTAAAGGAAGAAAGAAGCATTATAAATATTTATTTTTCAGTTTAATCTTTCTGGGATGAGGATTTATCATTATTTACATTCCAACTGTTGTTCTTATCTTTGACATTTTCACAATATTTTTACTGTTGTACCCGCCAGTTTTTTTTAGGTGACTTTCAATCTGAGTAAACTTCAGAGCATTTCAAAAAATCTACAGGGGTAGATCGTTCTTGCTTCATTGTTCATGTAGTGCAGTGTTTCTCAAACTTTTTAAGCAACAGCATACCTAGAAGCAAATGAAGATATCACAACACGCAAATTTTTAAAAAAGTATATATTTAAATGTTACAAAATAAAACCATTGATTCTAAAAAAAAAAAATAAATAATAGAAACACTTACTTTATTTATATCTGTTTCTATTCTACTATTTGTGCAGCTTATTGTTTTTAATTAATTTATTTTTTTTCATCCCAAGATAGAACTGCCACTGGTGCACAAGGGGTTACAGTGAGTGGGGGGAAACAAGGTATAGGAGATGTGGAAGAAAGATAAGAAATGGATGTGATTCAAGTAGGTAAATTGTAGTTGTCGGGGAAGCAAGCAGTTAGATAGGACTTTCACAAATGGGAAGTGCAACAAAAGAAACTGTTAGAGTAGAAGAGACACTTACATTTAACTACCTTGATGGTGAAAGGATAGAACCTAGATGCCAATATTGTAGCATAAATACATGTGGTTGGTAACCAGGGAGGGAAAAAGCTCATCAAAGTAGTTGCCATATAAATATACAAATACTTGTAGAAAAGACAAAGGAAAGCCACATCACGTTGGTGAGAAAGTGATTGAAGCTGGGCTGCCAAGTCAGGATTGATTTATATTGCAGATTCTCTTTTGGATTCTGACGAGAACCTCAAGATGAATAGCAGGAGCACCCAACCAGATTGGTAACGGTATTCAATGCAATAACAAATGGTCACTGATTTATAAATGTGCAAAATGTGATTTCTTCAAAATTTTGCAGCACACTTAAGATCACATGGCACTCTTGAATGCTGTGACATAGCAGTTGATAATCACTGATGTAGAGGGATATCTTGTGTTATTTAGTATGGCTTTGCTCACCAAATTTTCACTGAATTTAAGTCTGTACTATCTGGCCCAGGAACTTGCTATATCACCAGATTCGTCTACCAACACTTTAATCTGTTGGACTTATTGTTTGATGGAAGAAAAGCAGGCACAGATACAATGATTGAAACACTGTGATAATGACAAAGCTGAAGACAATAGTCCAAATGTAAATCATTCAATCTTTTTCCAAAGGAGGATCTGCAATATAATCTATTCTGATTTGGCGGCCCACCTTCAGTCAATTTCTCAATGACTTTCTGTGGCTTTCTTTTATCTTTTCTATAAGTATTTTCATGACAACTACTCTGACTGTTACCCTGGTTCCTCAACCACAGATGTGCGTTGTGGCGCAGGAGATAATGGCTCTAAATGAGAAATCAGGAAGCTGTGTTTGAATTCCAATTGAATTCCTTGCATTCACTTATGTGCAAATGCCCTTGAGAAAGGTATTAATCTATCTCTTTCCTCTAGTTCTGTGTTAAATAACAGGACAGATTCGGTTTTATAGCCTTGGTTGGCAACCAGTCTACCAGAGAAAGTAATGGCATCCTACTGTGGGAAAATCTTCTGCCCAGTCAGTCAGTCTCTTTTGAGACATGATCACCCAAGCATGTAACACGTATGGCACTTATCTGACTGACTCCTCAACCGCATGTATTTACGTGTGCTACAAGATTGGTATTTGGGTCTCACCCTTTTTACTGTCAAAATAGTTAAATGTAACCACTTCTACTCTAATAGTTTTTCTTGCACTTTTCATTTGTGAAACTCCTTTTTGTTTGCTTGCTTCTTTGATAAATACAATCTTCAAAAGTTTAAATGCAACATCAATTGTCATCTTCAATCTACTTGAATCCCATACTTCTCTTATCCTTTCTTCGATATCCCCTCCTGTGTACCAGTGGCAGTTGCGGTGCAGTGGATATTGACTTAGTATGAGAAATTGGAGAGCTGTGTTCAAATTCTAGTTGGGTTTATTGCATTTACTTATATGCAAATACCATTGGGAAAGGTATTAATCCATCATTTCTCCCTCCAGCTATGGGTTAAATAACAAAACAGATTGGGTTCTATAGCCTTGGTTGGTAACCAGTCTGCCACAAAATCTAAAGGCAACCTACTGTAGGAAAATATTCTGCCCAGTCAGTCATGTCTCTTTTGGGAAATGATCGCATAACTGATTTAGTCACAAATAAACCTATTCTTATAGATAACGTCAATAATTTAGATAGGGTTTTATAGCATTCAATTTCTATATATTTCTACTTTATCTACCCAGCATACAAAACTTGACAAGTAACTTGATTTTACAGATAACATATCCACTTTAGTTGGCTTGTATATTTTAATCTTGGTTTTGTTGGTGATAAAAAATGTAAACTTGGTCTTAATTTAACTATTGTTACATATGCATCAAGATCAGAAGGTAGCTGAGGTGGCATTCTGTGTTATAATATACCTGGTCAATGTAGGTGATTGGTATGTGGCCAGCCTGTCTTGCTCCATGGTTAGGTGTCCAGAGTAATAGACCACTGTTTTGCTTATCAGCAGTGTCCTGCAAAGTGCTGTCTTCATTTGCATAAGATTTTAGAAATATCAGGGATGGTTCAATAGAGCTGTGATTTGCTTGGTTGTTGTCTCCAAGGGATGTCGAGTATCACTCTCAGTATCTGAGTGTAGATTCCATCAAATGGAATCTACACTCAGATACTGAGAGTGATACTCTCTTTGCGTTAAAACCAACTCTACAGTAGCATGGAAGAATCCCCCATTTGAGGTGGTCTAGTAGATCAGAATTTTGAATTTAATAGTTGCAATTGAATTTCTAGTGTTGATTTATATTCAAATACAATTTGGGTAATATTTGTCCATTTCCATAACTAGAAGGGAAAATAAAAATATAATCAAAATATTAACTTTCTGCACAAAGTTAAACAAAAAGTTTGGAATGAAATTGCCACCAATGTAAAAAAAGACCTATAATAGTAGGTTTGAAGTTTGTTTTCGTAAACAAAACCATTTAAGAAAAGATATTAATTTCAACTGACAGTGATGTTAACTGTTCTTTCAATGAATGCTGAACGTTTCCTGTATAGAAATGACTAATTATCAATTAACAGTGGCGTAAGTTACCATCATTTGCATTGAAGCCAGAGAATGGTACTCATACAAATTAATCTGTTGAGCTGTTAAATATTGTCCGATCTGAGTAAATAGAAGGCTTCCTTTTATGTATTCTCTTCATCCTCTTAGATAAATTTAGCACACATTTCAATTTTGAGTGATTTGACAACTAAACAATTTGTTTAAAAAACTTTTTTCTTTTAACTTTTTCATTTGTGTTACTTTCATCTGAATCTTGGTAGATTTTTATCAGTGTTGATTATTCAGTCCATCAATCTATGACAAACAGTAAATAACATGGGTTAAAAATGAAGAGTAGTCTTGTGGGAAGGCTTGAGCTCTCATCCTTCTGCTTTAGGAAGCTACTCTGGCAATTTAAACTAAAAGAGCTTAGCCTTTGATTTTGCTCAATTGCTTTACATTTTTTTGTCATATATAAGTCTTATTTTACTAGGATCACTGGGTAGTGTATGGAAAGCATATTCAGCAAGCTGAGTTCAAATTCTGACCTAGTCTGTTGTTATTGATTGATTATTCATTCTACAACTTATTAACCCTTTGCAGGTTATTTAAAGCCAGAAAATATTTTCAGATTTTAAGAATTTGTTTTTAATCGCTAACGATGATTTAGTGATACGTGTCTTTCTAATTAACCCATAGCTGGTAGAGAAGAGTGGGATTCATACCTTTCCTAGGGGTATTTGCATGTAAGGGAATATAACTAACCCAATGAGAAATTTGGTAAATATTTAGTTTTGGTCAGAAGTAGTTATTTAAGATTAACAACTTAATCTTTGAATTACTGAGGTTGACAAGGTTGAGATTTTTCTTAATCATTTCACTTCGCACAAAGAAAGAGGATGAGAAAAAAAATTATTAACAACAGAGAACAATTAAGAGAGAAGATAATGATTCATAAGGCATTTAAATTTTTGAAGATTAAAATTGAGTGGGAAGCAAAAACCGGAAGAGTTCCACAATCAGTAAGTGTGTGAGAAGAAACTTAGTATAGAACTTATGGATACATCTAACCATTTCAAACATAAAATTATGAGACCTAATCTATTAAATGATGTCAAAAAAGGAAAGAAAGAAGAAACTGTCAAGAATGAGAAGGATTGTACTTAAAGGCAGAATTTGGCCTTGCTTGAAAGTGACAACATTCATGGGGAACTTGATTAAAGGCATGTTCAATCTAATGATGGCTCCTCCTACACAGGCTGCATTTTTTCCTTTTAAGATTTTTTGAATATTCATGCTGGTAGATAAAAATAAATATACTGTTTAAAACAAACAGTGGCTATTCAAATATGGGTATCTATTTTTTTTTTTTTTTTTTTTTTTTTTTTTTCCCCTCTAGGCTCAGCAGCTAATTCCTATGCAAGCAAGGTTCTCATTGATCCAAAGAAAGTATTACATATGCCTGCAAATTTCTTTCCATATTTTTTTTTCCTTGGCTCACCCGAATTTGTAGGGAGTGAGTAAAGGGAGTTGTTATTATTTTGTACTCGTCACAAATCCAACATAAACTATTTTGAAAATATAATTTCAATTTTATTAGCAACTGATAGAAATTATTTTAATATTTACATAATCTTGTAATTGTCATACGGTTTACTATTGAAAAGTGAAATGTTGGAAGTTATTTAGTGATAAACTCTACTCTCTATAAATTTCAGTGAAAAAGAATCAAGTTTAATATATTGGCAGGAAGTTGACTTTATTTTTTTTTTCTTGCTTGACCTTTTCGTCCATTGACCATATGTTGCCACTTTGTGAATGGTGAAGCAGTCTAAGCAGGTAACAGATGCACCCTGGGAATATTTTTATATTTTGTCAATTCTCATCTCATGATTTAAATATTAATAAAACAGTTTGATTGTTTCAATATTTTTGTATCTACACATCAAGAAATCAGTAGGATTGTGTATGTGCCAAGCTGAAAACTCATTTATTCTACTGACGGCCATAAAAGATATTGAGGTCAATCATTTAATTTTCATGCTTTTTTTTTTTTTGCTTTGAAAATTCAGTCTGTAGAGATCAGATGATAGCAGGAAATAGGTGAAAAGATGACCCTCAGTCTCAAAACCAACATCAAGTTATCTCTTGAATTTTTACTCAAAGAAAAAAAAAAAGAAGCCTACTGTCACTCAAGCTGAGGGTCACAGGATGGAATGCTTCTCGCATATTCAGTCCATAGCCATTTTAAAGTGATATCTGTTGCTATTTATTTTTGACAATATGGTTCACCAGTGGGTCATTTGGGGTAGAGGGTTATGTTAAGGGGTAGTTTACATGGATAGGAAAGGAAGATAATAGTTGACTCTCAACTTGAACAGGTCGAGATTGTATTGATTGGTGAGGTGAAGAGGAACATCCTCTTGAGAATCTGTTTCATAGTGTAGTTGTTCTCAGGAAAAAAACTGGAACTTACTTTTTGCCAATGGAATATGGAGAGATTGTGGCTGGTTTGTAAGTGGCATGGCAGGTCTTAGCTATGAGAGTCAGACTTGGTGGAACTATGAGATGCAATTCATCCAAGCACTTTTCATGGTAATAATGATAGAGCAGTTTGAAACTTGCTGCATCTCGCTTGTGAGAGAGAGAGAGGTTGGAGTGTGGAAAATAATTCTTGGAAACACTTTTGAACTCTGTCAGGACTTAAGTGATATTTGGGCAGCTCCTGCCCAAATATGGCAACAGTATTCCATTTTTATCCTGATCTGGCTCTTATAAAGGTAGAGGAAAACATGAGGAGTTGGGTACTTACTGGAGCAGTACAGGGAACTGATTATTTGGTTCCTATGCTGCTATTAATTTCTGAAGAACCAGTGCTTAACTACATTATCCATTTTTATTTTAAATCATAAATTCACTTTTGATTCCTGTCAATTTTTTTTAGTAGCGCTTCTCAATCTAGGCTTGTTATTAATTTCACTTTTTAAGAAAGAAAAAAACAGGCATAGCAACTCAAACATGTGTACCCACATTAATTGAAGAAGTAAGAATTATCAGAATGTTAAAGTGAGAAAACTGAAATTTTCACAGGTTAAAACTAGTACAATATGATTATGATGAAATTTCTGAGATTAGCCATCCTTTATAGGCAGTGCAGGATTTACATATGGGCTGCAACCCAGGGCCCCCAAAGGTCCTCTAGTCTTTGGTTTCTGATAAAGCTAAAAAAAAAAAAAAAGATATTTTGAGGAGATTGGTTTATTTTTCAGATTTAGTAGGTCTCCTTTTAACTAATTTGAAGCAGTTTAGAGTATTTAGGCTTCTCTAGTTGGAGTGGGTCATTTAAATTTTCTGGTACCCCTGTTAAAGTTTAGATAAAAAATATGGTGTTGTGAATGAAATAAATTGGATGAGTTCCAAAAACATTAAAAATTTTAGTTTAGTAATTAGGTGTTTCATGTTTTACACCAAAAAAGCATCATCAAAAAATATTTATATGAGAGAGAGAGGGAGGGAGGGGGCAGGCAGGCAAAAGTAGTGCATCATAGAGGTCAACAGATAGGTTGAAAGAGGCCCTGTTGAGTGGCCACCAGCTCTCTCACATTTAGACTTTTTTTCTGTGTGGTCATTTAAAATCAGTTGTTTATCAGATGCACTCCAGAAATATTGACTAATTTAAAGAACCAATTTAATATTAATGGAGTAAAATGACAGGAAATTCTCCAATGTGCTAATGGATCCTCCAGGTACAGAATTGAAATGTTTTGAAAAAGGAGGGGGAAATTTATTATCCCTATGGCTATGTAACTTTTGCCTCACCCTGTGTGTGTGTGTGTGTGTGTATGTGTATATATATATATATATATATATATATATATATATATATTAGTCATCCACATACAAGCCTGTTTTGCTGGTATCACAGCTCATCAGTGTGGCTAGACATATCCACTTGCTTCTGGCCGAGATAGGTTTGTCACTTAGCTGATTGGTGTTACTTTCAGCACTATCAACACTTCAAGGGTTATCAATAATTGACAGCTTATATTTTTTTTTTATATACACTTTTCATTAGGGAGTAAGTTTGTCCCCCCCCCCCTTTGTTTTCTGTTTCCTCTTTTCTTTCAATCTTTGCCAATTGCCTTCTGGTTATGTAGATATGTTAGAGAGAGACACACAGGATGGAGGTGAATGTACTTAATAAAGGAGGCCCACAAATTTTGTTAACACAGGGACTTCTGAAGGCCTAAATCCAGCCCTGATTATAGGTTTACTTTTCACGTTTTTTAACCATTGCTGGAAATGAAATATCAGTAATTTTCACAATTTCTGTGTTGTTATCCTTATTCCAATTCTTCCCTTTGTCTATAATTCCTTTTATCTTCATGCAAATATTTTTGGGGCCATTCCCAGTATTCTGATGATCATGGACTGATCCCAACTATATAAGTTTTTCCATAGGGTTTTTTTTTTTTTTTTTTCTTAAGCGAGATCTTGAAATTTTCTCTCTCGCAATCTTCTTCAGCCTCATCTTATTACAGAATTTTTCTGACTATAACAAACACATTTCCTATTATAAAATCACCACCCTCATTCCTATATGATCATTACAATTTTTAACCTTTTTAATTTAAGCATTAGCTTTCCCACGTACCCCTATAAACTGTGCCTCTTACTCTCTACTTTGAGTGACTCTTGGGACTTGTACACAGACACTGTCAAAAAATAAGTTGATTGAATTTCATGGAAATATTTCATATCTATTTTTTTAAATGTTATTTCTTGAGAAAAATTGAAATTTATTTGATTTGAACATGTTCAGTATCTAGGTCGGGTAATACTTTTTTTTATTTTTCAGTGAAATATGTTCTTTTTATTTTTTATTTTATTCCATTTTATTTATTGATTTTTGTTTTATTTATTTTTTATTTATTTTATTCATTTGTTATTTGTATTTTTATTTATTTATTATTCATAGTATTTTTTTAAATTTATTATTTATTTTTCAGTGCAATATAAAGCTGTCAGCATCATGAAACTTTCAAGCTTGTTTCTTAAGTGTTTATTAGGAATTATTTACTTGACACTTATCAGTGCTGATGTCCCCCAGGGCCCCCCAGTCCAGGATGACTTGTCTGACCAGCTAGCAAAGGAGAACCCATCTAATCCTCAAAGCTCCTCAGATGGGGATACTGGTGGTAAGGACATTTTTTTTTCTTAAATCATTTCACTCCAAGCAAGGCTAAGAGTTAAAGAATGAGGGGAAAAATCATTAATAAGGGGGGAGGACAATAAAAAAAAATGAAATTCAAAGAGATAGAATATGATGATTGATATTGCATTTAATTTTGATTTAAGTTGCTAAGATATGCTTGATGTGATACTGTTGTAATGCAGTCTTAGTATTCAGGGTCTACAATATTGTATGTTGTCTAAGCATTTTTTTTATTTTATTTATTTCTTTAAAAATAATTTCATCTCCAGCAAAGTAATAAGTCTCCTAGAATTCAAGGGTTTACTGAATGTGAAAGAATATAAAAAGAAAGATGTTATTAAAGAGTGAAAATAATAAAAGAACAGGAATTAATGATTACCATTGCATTTAAAGATCAAAATTGACTTGGAAGCAAGAAAAGTTTCACAAGCAAGAAGTGTGATAGAAGAAACTGTTAACATAGAATTTATGGCTACATCGTGTCATTTCATCTGTAAAGTGTTTAGACATTGCTGCCAATCTTTTACTGCACTTAAATTTGTGAAGTCAAGGTACCAAATAGGAAAGCTTATCAGAATAGATATGAGAATATTTATAAAAATGCCTAAAGAAGCTACATTTACAGTCGTGGGAAACTGACAGGTCAGAACCAATAATATTACAAATTCTTCTTCGGATTTTGTCAAGGGTCTCGAGATACATACAAGCACAAGACCAGATCTGGCAGCAATATTCTATGTATGGGCGAATAGCTGTAAGATAGATTCTGGTGTGAGAAATTGTCTACAACAATGATGTGAATCACCTTCCCTAGCAGCAGACCTAATAATTGGAGTAGATAGATCTATTGCCCAGTTCACACTCCACCCACGTCTGTTGAACAGGTTAAGAAGCTCATCCCTTGTTTCCTGTTTAGGATGTGGTTTCCGGGTTTCTCGTTTCCAATCTTTTCACTATTACATAGTCCTCTGCACATCAGTGGCGTTACCGCCTTGCTCGGGGTGATACGATTAAAAAAAAAAAATAGGTTATATCATATGCAAATGTTTGGAACTTAAATTTTTTAAACAGACTTAGGACCATATCAGGTTGAAACACTGGTTCTCACTGAAGTTAAGCAGTGTTGCGCCTGGTCAGTAGCTAGATGGCTGATAGCTTGGAAACACAAGGTACTGTAACCTTACATATGCGGGTTGAAATTGTTAACTGGAGAGCCAGGTTTTGATTCCCATTGTGTTTGCTGTATTTACTTACACACAAATACCTTTGGGAAATGAATGAATCCAATACTTCTCTCCTACCAGCTATGGTTTAATTACTAAAACTTGTATTGCTAAACCATTATTATCTAAAAAAAAAAATTACAATCTAAAAATATTTCATGGCTTTAAATAACCTGCAAAGAGTTGATAAACCATAGAAAATAACTGAATCAATCAAATCAGTATTTGATTGATTTCCAATTCTTATGGGAAATATTAAGATACTCATTTGACATGCAAGACTAGTGCCAAGAAAATTCAATCAAAGCTTAACTGTACATTCAGTTGTGAGAGTTGGGGTTGTGTTTTGGTATGTGAGGGGGTGGCAGACCAGAAAGCTTGAGAACCAATGATCTGAAGTGTGAAATTAGTTTGAATCTCAATTTGGCAAAGTTCATACCTGTAGAGAAAAAAAGAGAAAAAAAAAGATAATTTTTCACACAAATTGGCAACAAAAGTATTATTAGATTGCTATTTACAAAAATATTTTCATTTACAAGTTTATAAGAATATCTGAACCATCAACAATGCAATATTCCTTCTTTACCATATTATAAAGAAATAACTATGAAAATAATGTTTTTATTCTTAAATTTATAAAAATGTCTAAATAAGAAAATTTAAAGAAACTTATCAGAACAAGTGGCTGTAAATATAAATTTTGAAAAAAATGCATTTTCTGGTTCTTTCTTTATTTTGCTTTTGCCACATAAATTCACTGGTAGATTGAGAGCATCTCTTTCTCTGAACCAAACATATTATAGGTGAGAATGCAAACATTTGATATTTTGAGGGTATATCTCCCTATTTTACTAGATGCACAAATATTTCCTTGTATTTGATTACAGAGTATCTGGAATTTTCACCACAAATATTTCCAATTTACATATTTTGATAATTTTGTAATTTTTCATAAATTTTTTTTTAATAAAAAAAATTTTTCAAATTGGTTTCTTTTATAAAAAGGTAAATAATAAATCTTGCATTGTACTTGGTTCATATATTTTTATAATTTTGGAGACAGACATTGTTAAGGGATCAAAAAGACTATAATAGTGGTATCAAAGAAATAACAATCTGACATTGCTTTTTTTTTTTTTTTTTTTTGTCTAAATTTTAAAAAATTGCACGTTGCTAATGAACAAAATAAAAATGACTGATTCTACTCTTTTTGGTTCTACTGAATATAAGCTTTGTTTTTTTTTTCTTTTTTTTTTTCTAGGTGACAGTCATTCCATAGCAAAGGAAACGGGAGATGATAGGGAATTTCATACAGAAGAGCAAACTTCCAGTATAAATGATAGATCAGATGTGAGTCCTGAAGATGAGTATTCATTAAATGAGAAACTTCCCAAGAGTACCTTAGAGGATTTAGGATCAATGCAAGATACTGAGCCAGAAGAAAAGTTTGACAGCAGTGACCTGCAGGATAATGGCTATGATAATTATGGTAGGGCTTTTTTTTTTCTTTTTTTTTTTTGTTGTTGTTTATTTTTCTTTTCTATGCTTAGCATTCCATGGATCAGCTGAGATGGGGTTTGAAGAATTTTATATAGATTTTTTTTTTTTTTTTTACAAAAGAGAAAAATTTCAGCAACGTTTAACTTTCATGAATTTTGATGCTGAGGGAGTCAAAAGTGTATACAATAATATCAGTGTCAAGGGAATAACTGTCCTTTGGACTTGCTGATTTTTAACTGTCATGAAAGTTAAAGATTGCCAAAATGTTGATTAGCAACTGATTAGCTTTTCTCATCATTAAGCTATTAACTTATTGATGTACTATTAACTTATTAATGTTACATAATGTCATCTTAAGATTTGAACCTTGTATTCATTTTGTCCTCTGCACAATTGTGACTCAAACCTATTTTCTTTTTTTAGTGTATTAGTCTCTGACATTTGAATGTTAAAAACTACATTACAATTGTTGTTTATGTACACTGTGCATTGTAGTGTAATGGATATTGGCTTGGAATGAGAAATTGAAGGGCTAAGTTCAAATTCCAGTTGAGTTCGTTTTATTCACTTATGCACAAATACCTTTGGGAAAGGTATCAAGCTATCTCTTCTCCCTCCAGCTATGGGTTGAATAGCAGGACAGATTTGGTTCTATGGCCTTGGTTTGCAACTAGAAAGAAAATCTGTCTTGTCAGTCATGTTTTGAAAGGACATGGTCGCCCAAGCATGTATCACGTATGGCAATTAACTAACTGATGTCCATTATGACATTGCATTTTAAAGTGTACATAGTTTTCATTTTAAAGCTTGAAAATTAATTTTTATTTAGATCTTGACTCTAACGCTGACCAGATTAACGAGCCAGAAATAGATAGCCCTTCTGAGCTGCCAGTCGACCCTGATACAATGCATAAACCTGATGCCGTTGCGACTGAAGAAAAGACTGATACTGAAGAAGTAAAGCTTTCTCCACAAGAGCAGAAAGGTTAGTTTCTCAAAATATTTTTTTTCTTTGTTATGTAATTTTTTAAGTCATTATCATGATACTTCTTTTTTTGTTGTTGGCTTTATTGATAGGTGACAAAGGATGTGCATTGTGGTGCAGTGGATATCAACTCGGAACAAGAAATCAGGGAGCCGAATTCGAATTACAGTTGAATTCACTGCATTCACTTACACGCAAATACCCTTGGGAAAGGTATTAATCCATCTCTTCCTTCCAGTTATGGGTTAAATAACAGGACAGATTGGGTTCTATAGCCTTGGCTGGCAACCAGTCTACCGCAGAAAGCAATGGCAACCTACTGCGGGATAATCTTCTGCCCAGTCAGTCATGTCTCTTTCGAGACATGATTGCCCAAGTGTGTGTCACGTATGGCACTTAACAGACTGAATGAAGATAATAGTTGGAAACATAAGTAAAGCTTCTACTGGGCATAAAGTGGGGGATCGGTTTTCTATTGTTATTAATTAACTGATTCCCCCACAAATTACTAGTTATACATACAATCTGTCTCTTCTCTCTTCAGCTATAGTTTAAATAGCAGGATAGAAAATTTTCTGCCCAGTCAGTCATGTCTCTTTCGAGACATGATCGCCCAAGCGTGTTTCATGTATGGCACTTAACTGACTGACTGACAAAGAGTGATTTAGAAACCAAGACATGTAGCTCTTGATGCAGGCCAAAAGTATAGGGCACCAGTGAGACTTGAATTCACTACTGTCATAAATTGATTCTGCAAAACAAGTTTGCTAATCTTTATACCACGTTTGAGTAGTATATGCTCTGTCGTAAAAACTTATGTAATTGTAGAAACCCTAACCAATGCCCCTTATCTAATAAGTGTTTAACTAAATCCCTTGTCTGCATGTGCTCTATCTCATCAGTAGAAAATCCTAGGGTTATTAAGTTTATATTGGTAATACAATGAACTTTTTTTTTTTTTTTTAAAGCATTTTTACAACAATCTCATCTTTTTACTAATAAGGATAAACAAAATATGACATCACTTTCTAAATATTTTTGGAAATAAAAAAAAAAAAAAAAGAGAATAAAACACCTAAAGTTAAATGGAAAATTCTCAAACAAGCTAAAATATCTAGATCTGGGAATGAACCATGTTTCATTTGACTGCAAGAAAAAATAGAAATTATTAAATACATGAAAAGTGACCTATTACTAAATCAAAGGAATGAAACTACAGTAAATTGTAAACATATTAAAGAATTAACCTTACAATTCGACTAGGATTACAAAAACTAAGGTTTGAAACTATAGCAATTGTAAACTTTTCAGAGTATTAACCTTCCTAGCTTGATAATTTACTTTAACTATATCTTTTCTTATATTATTTTATCTTAATTTTCTATTACAAATTGTGATCTATTTGCTGCTTTAATTTTAATATTAATTTTATTTTATTTTATTTTTCCAATTTATTATATTTGCTCTAATAAATTTATATCTTCATGTAATGTTTTAAAATTTCCTCTAATTTACAGTTTATGAATAATTTCTCTGTCTATGTGATTTCATCATTTATTTATTTTTTTTAATGCCAAAGGATTTAGCTTGAAACAACATCACTGATGTCTGTCTGCAATTCATTTCCAGACAAAATTTAAAATTTTTCTTTTTTAGCCATTTCTATTGTCTCTTCCCTTTCTTCCTCTATACATTTCCTTACTCTTCTCTTCACTTTCTTACTACTACTTTTGTATCTTTCCTTTTTCTTTATAGAATATATATATATATATATATATATATATATTTTTTTTTTTTTAAATGCCAAAAGATTTGAGCCCAGACACAATGTAATTGATATCAATATGTGTCTACAATACATTTCCTGCCTATATTTAAAATTTCTCACTTAGCCATTTTCATTGGCTCTTTCCTCTCAGTACTTTCTCACTTATTTTCCTCTTTACTTTCTATTTCCTCTGTATCTTTCCCTTTTCCTCTTTTTATTTTCTTGAGTTCTCATCTTATTTTCTCATATTTTCTACCCTCTTTCTTTTTTCTCCTCTTTTTAATCTTTTTTCTTTTTACCTTATACAAAAAGATTTCCAACAATAAAAGGAAGTGGTATTTTTTAACTTTTTTCAATACAATGTTTATTACCATCATTTTTATCTATCTTATGAAACATTGTTCTTTCAATGTCAAAACAAAATGTACAATTTTGTAGTACTTTGTAAATGTTCTCTCACACCCTGATTGATCACTCTGGAAGAGTGGTAGACTTTGTAAACAGTAGCTACTCCGGCATTTACGCACCGCTCATTCGATAATGAATTGGAGCACACTAGCTATTGGGCATTTATATGCACTAAAAAAAGCCTGCCTTCTTCTACTGGACGCTCGTGGCCTAGGGGTAGAATCGCCGACTGACGCCAATTCGGTTGGGTTTCAATCCTGGGTTAGGAAGCGACCGGAGTCTAAGCCGTACTGATGAGCTGTAATACAGCGAAACAGATCTGTCTGCGGATGACTATAGTGTGTGTGTATATATATATATATATATATATATATATATATATATAAGCACTTTATTTTCTCCAAATTAATTGTCAATATGTCATCATCAAAATAGCTTCTATATCTATAGCACTTTGATGGAAGCTAGTAATCTATAAATCTCAATTTTTAATTTCAGCAAATGAACTTTATGAGCAAGGAGAAGCACTGATAAACAACACGTACCACAAAAATAACAAAGTGTAAGTACTGGATTTTGTTTTCTGGTGGTGTTGGAATAAAAATTGAAAGTAGCTGAAGAAAAGACATAGAAGTAACTTTCTCCTCATTCTATCATCTACCTTTACAAGAGCCAGTTCAGGCTTAAAATGGTATACTGTTGCCATATATAGGTAGGAGCTACCTAATCTTCACTTTCTAGTCTTGATAGTCCAAAAGCATCTCTGCATCCTTGTGGGGGACTAATTATTTTTCACCCTACAACGCCTTTCTCACAAACAAAACATCACAAACCTCTCGCTGCTCTATTGCTATTTCTATGAAAAGTGCTCAGACAAACTACATTCCTTTGTTCTGTCCTTAATGGCTAAAACCCACCATGCTATGCACATTGTAACAAACAACACACCTTCCCTTCGTATTCCATGAGTAAGATGTAAGTTCCACTTGATCGTTTTTTTTCCTGTAAACTGCTGCTAAGAGGAACCAACTCCCAAGAGGGTGTTATCTTTGATCACTACAATCTTAATCTGTTCAGGTCTATGATTAATAGTTCTCTTCCCCATACATCTGCATAAACTGTGCCTTTTACTCTGTAATCCTCTATCACAAATGGCTCCCTTGCTTTGTATAGGGTGAACATCACTGTTAAAAAAAAAAAAAAAAAAAACTATAAGAATTTTGGTTGTCCACATACAGGTATACCTTGGGTTATGGAGTTCTCGGTTATACGTTGTTTGTCAAAGAAAATATATGGAAAAATAAAACTCCAGAAGATAACAACTCAAGGAACTCTTGTCCAGTTTCTTATAAAAGGTCTATTGAAGAACAACAGCCAGAATCAGCTGTTGATGCTGACTATCCTCAGCCATCTATGTCTATGATGTAAAGAAACAAATTGAATGTAAATATTGGTAAATTTAACATAAATTAGTTTACTATCACAAAATAATTTTAATAACTGTATTTGTTATTTATTCTTACAAAATCATTTTATGTTATGTCTTAGAGCAAATCCTATTGACAAATAGTCCACGATGTATTGTAAAGATTGTCAAATAGTAAACATCTACATTTACAAGTATGTATGTACATGTATTCGTAAATTTAGATTACTTTTTTTTTCTTTTTTTTTTTTTGTACTATATTAAAAACTATAACTTATTTGTTTGTAAGCTTAAAATAGATTCTTATTGACCATATATTATTAAAAATGCATTTATAAATAAAATACAGAACTGGGAATGGTTATTAGTGGTCTATCCTAGTGTCAAGTAATTTCAGAGACAAGTAAATTTGGCTGAAGTCATTTTTCATTTTAAATTTGACTCAGGTCATATGGGTTATTTAATGCCAAAATCCAAATATGAAAATTCAATTTGTATAATTAATCTAAGAGAATGACATTATTTCATGATTAAATTATAATTACTTAGCTGCAGGATTTTAGGATTTTAATTTAATTTTTTTTTTTTTTTTTTTATTAACACAAATAATCTTAAATCAAAATTAGTGAAAACTTATTTCTCCTCTTGAAATGAGATTAATTCCTAGCAAATTGTATTTTTTTTTCTTTTTCTTTTTCTTTTTTTTAATTTGTTAGGTTTTCTATTGGTATAAAAATATATTGCTGGTAATTTCATGACAAAAATGTATTGTCGGCATTTTTTTTTTTCATAAAGATATTGTTACTTTTAGTATTAAAATGTATTTTTATGTTTTCATAGTATTTTGATTTCTGTTTGGGACTTCACTATTTGTCCATAGCTGGGACCCTAAAAAGTGCTAGCACCCTGGGTCAGGGGGAACCTGGGAACAACAAAAATTAAGATTTCACTGTGTGTGGAGATATATATATATATGTATGTATGTATGTATGTATGTGTGTGTGTATGTACTGCAGTTAGTGTCAGAATTGCTGTTTTTTTTGTTTTTTTTTGTTTTCATAAAGTGCTTGATATAAAGGTAAGGATAAAGCATTATTAGAATGTAATAGAATTTTATATATATATATATATATATATATATGTGTGTGTCTTTTTGAAAAAAAATTGTTTGCATTGTGTTTAAGACCCTAGTGTCAACATTTCATTTTTCATTACATTCTTTACATTGCAAATCTAGCTAGACTTGACTGACCACAAAGATAAAATAATTTACAAGATTTTCAGAAAGACCAAGATCTGTTTTTAATGAATGTTTTATAACCTTGAGCATATATATAATTTATTTGTTTAAAAATTATTTTTAATCGATACTTGTATTTGAGTAGATATTCTGTTTTTAATTAAACAGTATATATATATATATATATATATATATATATATACCATCCTGATTATTTATGAGAAATTTTTTTTGGAAATTGTCATGCGCAACCCCTAATAGGGGAAGCTACCAATTGATTTGGTGCATTTTAGACCACTCGACCATGAATGATTTCATAGTTTCAACAAAGTTAAATCAAGCCATATATGTACACAATTTTTGATTTCTCGTAAATAATCATCTCTGCTCTGAATATGTATCGTAATGTAAACAGTCAATGTTTCATTAATCTCCAGAAATTTCCATAATATATATAAATTTTTTTTTTTTTTTTTTTTTTTTTTTTTTACAGTGCTTATGGTTTTTTCGAAATAGCTGCACAGTTGAACCACACCAAAGCCTTGGAGCACATAGGATTTTGTCATTTCTTTGGTGACCACTGTAACCATAACATCACCAAAGCCAAGGAGATATTTGATGGCCTTTCCAATCGGGGATCACCCAGAGGTCAATTGGTAATACACTTTTTATATAGATATACATATTTAATGTATATCACCTTGTACGTGTGTCTATATATATATATATATATATATATATATATATTATTTATTTATTTATTTTTTTTTTTTAAGTGTTGTTCTTATGTTGGTAAATGGACTATTTGTGTGATTTTATTTACTCAGTAACAAGAGATGAAAAATGGATAACTGGTCAATAGAAGAAAAGATAATAGATACGAATTAAGAAGATAGAAGATGGCAGTTGAAATTGCATTTAAACTTTTGGAGATATCAAACTTGTTAATGTGATGATAATAATAATAATACATAGATATTAATTCCTATTAGTTACTGTTTGCATTTATAATTTTTTTTTTTTTTTTTAATCTCATTACCAAAACAGAACAATTTTGTTTATGTTCCTCTTATTCAGTGATTCTTGATTATTGTATAGGGAGATTTTCATAAAAACAAAATATCCATCATACTGTTTCTCTATATTGTTAGTTAGGTGGGATCAATGGGCAAAAGAAAATTTTACTTTAAAAAAAAAAAAGCCATGACAAAAAACTAGAAAGAGATATTTACCTCTGTCAATCCTCCACATTGATATTTACCTCTTGTCAATCCTCCACATTGATATTTACCTCTGTCAATCCTCCACATTGATTTATTTACCTCTGTCAATCCTCCACATTGATATTTACCTCTGTCAGTCCTCCACATTGATATTTACCTCTGTCAGTCCTCCACATTGATATTTACCTCTGTCAGTCCTCCACATTGATATTTACCTCTGTCAGTCCTCCACATTGATATTTACCTCTGTCAGTCCTCCACATTGATATTTACCTCTGTCAGTCCTCCACATTGATATTTACCTCTGTCAGTCCTCCACATTGATATTTACCTCTGTCAGTCCTCCACATTGATATTTACCTCTGTCAGTCCTCCACATTGATATTTACCTCTGTCAGTCCTCCACATTGATATTTACCTCTGTCAGTCCTCCACATTGTTTCCCAGAATCAATTTTAACAATTTCCTCTAGCATATTAAAATTAAAAAAAAAAAAAATTATGTACATGACTCTCCTGTGTCTAATAAGTGAAATAATTTTTTTCTTTTTTAACCAACTATATCCACTTATTGAAGCAACACCCAAATTTTAATGACAGATCCTTGAACAAACTGAATCTGAAAGAGAAATGTATGGACAGTGTGAAAAGCAGATGTGAGTGACAAAATGGAAACTGGAAGTGTGCCACATTAAGATATCATCCCAAGGGAAAATAGACAAAAAAAAAAAATGAAAGAATGACAGATGAAATTTTCAATATAATTAAAAGGAGACAATAATACAAAGACATAGAACACAAAATAGAACATTACCCCCAAAATAAGAAACAAATGCAAGCAGCCTAAAGAAGAATGGCTCAACAAAAAATGTAGAGAAGTAGAAAGAATGAGTATCCCAAATAAAGCAGATATGCATAAAAAAATAAGAGAATGAACAGAACAAAAGATATTCTCATCAACAGAATGCATAAAATCTAATGAGACACTGATATTAGAGAGAGAAAAAATACTTCAGAAATGGAACGAATATATTTGAGATCTCTTCCACAATGAAAGAGAACAACTGGCAATACACAGAAATATCAACAGACTGGAAATATTAAAATTTGAAGTGGAATCAGCGTTGGCCATATTGAACAGGAACAAATTGGCAGGGTGAGGCGGAATTGTAATAGAGATGCTGGCAGCCTAAGATGATTTTGGCATAGACAAGATTACAGATATAATAAATAAAATCTACAACAGTGATGATATACCGGAAGACCTAAGTAGATCTATTTTCATATCGTGTATGAAATCAGGTACAAACAAATGTGAACTCTATCGGACAATCAGCCTAACGAGCCATATAACAAAACTCATCATCTGAGTTCTAATGAAAAGTTTGTTCAATAGAATCAGACTAAAACTAAGGCAAGAACAGTACATGGTTGTCAAAGACACCGCAAGAAGGAATGCAATATTTATGCTGAGAATGTCATCAGGAAAAGCAATGAAAATACAGAAGAATGTATACCTGTGTTTTATAGATTAGGCAACATTGTTTAATAAAGTATGCCACAAAGAGCTGTTAGAATTACTTATCAACCTTGACATATTTGGGAGAATATTAGAATAATGAAGAACCTATATAGTACTATACAGGTAGAAACGATAGCAAGGCATTCAACTACCACTATAGTGCAGGGGGTTATATAGGGTCGGGGAAGTGATGGGAAAGGATGGTTAGATATAGGAAATGTCAGAAGGAGGGTGATAGACAGGTAAGGGTACCGAGAATGAGGGTTGGTTAGATGGTGAAAGTGTTTGAGAGAATAGATGCAAGTTAGTGTGTTAGGTGTCTATTGACCTTACATTTAAACTCTTGGAGATTGTAGCTGTTGGGGAAGCAGGCATGTGGAAGGGAATTCCACAGGTGGGAAGCGCGAGAAAAGAAGCTGTTGGAGTAGAAATTATGGTTACATCTTATCTGTTTCACTGAAAAAGTGTGGGACCTAGTTGCTAATCTAGTATCTTGTGTAAATTTGTACCTAGGCGGCACCAATGACCTAAGTTCATTGGAGCAGAGGCCATGAAAGTACTTCTAGAAGAGGCATAGGGAAGCCACATCACGCTGGTGAGAGAGTGGTTGCAGCCGGTCCGCCAAGACAGGATCGATCACGTTACAGATTCTCTGTTGTATTTTGTCAAGAAGCCCGAGGAGAGTAGCAGGGGCACCCGACCAGAAAAAAAAAATTGACTTTAGCAGATATGCAAAAATAGAAAAGGATATAAGACAAAGATGTGTGTTCTTATTTGACTTATTCAGCCAACACGGCAAGGCAATTCTGAGAGAATTAAGTCCTACTAGGATTCATTATTGGTGGCCACAATCTTAACAATGTAAGATATGCAGATGATACAGTGTTGATAGCATATATGGTAAGAAAACTACAAAAGCACCTACAGTAGGTAGCGAAGTAAAGCAAGAAGAAAGAATGAAACAAACTACAAGACAGAATGCATGATTGTTAGCAAAAAGATGAGCTCAAAAATTAAAAATTAGGTATACCAAAATCAAGCAAGTACAAAAATTTAAATCTCTTGGAAGATGGCTTCCAAAAGCTAGGCAGAGTATTAAGAAATAGAAAAACTTTGTTTTTAACAAAGAGAAGTGTACTGAACTGTTACATATGTTCTCTGTATGGCAGTAAATGATGGACAATCTCTTCACAGATGAAGAGACTTGAAGCAATAGAAATGGGGTTCTACAGAAGGATGCTGAGGATACTATGGACCAAATATGTGAGCAATGACTTGGTTTTAGAGAAAATGGTAACAAAAAGGAAACTTATATTTAACATCAGGAAGAGGCAGTTGAAATTTATGGGGCACACAATGAGGAAAGTGGGCTTGGAAAATCTGCTACTTAAAGACAGATTGAAGACACAAGGACAGGAAAACAATTCATAACATACCTGATGAGCTTGTGTAAATGGATGGCAGAATAGTTTGAGAAATAAAAAACAAAATTTATTAAAAGCTACAAAGGACAGGAAATTGTGAAGCACCATGATCATCTGTGTCCTGAGGGGACATGGCAGATAAAGAAGAATAACTTATACTTTTTATTTTTTTATTATTATTATATTTTTATTTATCTATTTATTTTTTTTACTTCATACTGACCCACTCAACTTATAAGTCAAGGTAGTTACTTTAAAAAAGAAAAAATTATCTGCAACTTTTCTTTTTATGTTTTCTTTTATTTCCTGTCTTCATTTTTCTCTTTCTCTCTCTTTAATTTATTTATGTAATGTTTGTCTTTATTTTAGGGTCTTGGATTATTGTACAGCATTGGACTGACAGTGAATTCCAGTCAAGCTAAGGTTTTTATTATTCTAATCATATTCAATTCATTCATAACATAAATATTGTTGATAAAACTCTTACAAATTATTTTCTTGAAGTATTCTTATCTCGGACAAAAAAAATAAAGCTTCCACAGTTTTACACTAGAAATATTTCTTTAGTTTGACTCTAGATGAGGCTATTAATGAAAGACAATCAATGATAGCCTGTATTGTATGGGCCATGTGTTATTTGTTTGTCACTAGATGAGACTTTTAATGAAAGGCAACCAATGATAGTATTTCAAACTGAAATTATATTGATTGGAATCTAAAACTTTTCAAATTTCAAAAATATTTTTCAATTGTTTTGCCATTTTTCATTGATCAACACATTTTGTAAACAAAAGCCAATTCTTATTTTAAAAAATCTTGCAAAAATAAAATATACCTTGCTGACACATTATTTTAATCATTTGAGTAAATTTAAACTTATCTTAATCTGATTTGAAACAAGTGATCTTGCTTACTGCCTGAAATATACTATAAAAGCATTTTTTAATTATGGTAGCCTTGTTATCAGGGGGTTATCATTGTGTTATCAGAGCTGATAATTGACATGACAGACAGAAGCTGTCAAAAAATGATAAATATGGAAGATTAATTTGACATAATTTTCTGTTAGCTTAATCATACACTTTGTTTTTTAGTTTTTAACTGTATAGTAACATTCAAAATTTAACACTATTATCCACTATTTTATTTAGTTTAGCTTTATAGCCTTACATTTGAAGATGTTTTATGAAAAGTAAAAATAATATAAAACTTTCTTTTTAAAATAATTTTACAATTTAATAACGATAGAATTACATAATGACAGAGGTAACTCAAAAATGTTATAAATTTATTAATTTTTATTTTTAATATCTATTTTTCATATTCTTTTAGGTACCTCCACAAATTGTGAATTTCAAAATTACATTTTTTTTTTTTTTTTTTTTTTTTTTTTTTTTTTAAACAAAATTAGGAAACTAGGAATTAAAATATAAAACTTGCTTTAACTTTTGAAGGGATGATTTGCAAAGCCCATTGAATGTTGAAATATTGGGCATAGGAAACATGGAAACGAGATGAAAGAATTGTACCCTGCCGAAAATGTTTGTAGTTTTTTTTTTTTTCTTATACCTGTAAGAAGCGCAACCTTTGAAAGACATGATCTGTTAATGATACATATCACGTATGGCTACCCATAAAAAAAAATACTGGTCATTATATGCACACAAAATGTTTTCATAATTTTAAAAATCAAATGGCTCAATTATTTGTATTAAGCTTTTCAATTTTTGATTAATAAATATAGTCTTCATGTATTAATTTAACAACTTAGCATGAACAATGACGGAGGAAATTTTTAAAGATTTCTGAAATTTTATAAATTATTATTATAAAAAAATGATAAAAATGTAAACAATTCTTGTAAAAACTCGTTATTCATTGAATTTTTTTTCTTTTCAGACTATCATATCCTTAATATATATTGTTTATAAAACCAATTAAAAGTTTATCTAAATCAAAAATGGCATGGCTTTATTGCATTTTTGTTTTCAAAATTTGGTGCAGATTTTCTAAAAAAA
Organism: Ascarosepion bandense; assembly: GCA_037127315.1. Taxonomy (NCBI): domain Eukaryota; kingdom Metazoa; phylum Mollusca; class Cephalopoda; order Sepiida; family Sepiidae; genus Ascarosepion; species Ascarosepion bandense. The sequence continues at coordinate 1,712,078 of JBBBDQ010000451.1, forward strand.
AACAGCTCATTTAGAAAAAAAAAAGACAGTTGATTAGCATTCTCCAATGACTCCTGAATTTAATTAATATAGTATATGGGTGATCTCTTGTAAATTTCTTGACATTTCTTGGAAATTAATTTGTGGTGGGGTAACATGAAAAAAAAAGAAATTACCAAGATTTTAATAATTATTTCAAAAATAATTTGTCATCAAAATTCAACAAGTATTGGATTTTTGCAAGGATTTCTAAATGTGTTTTTCACTGGCAAAAACGTGATTTGCGTAATATTACATCACTCACAGACAAAAGAAAAGCAAGATTTTATACCAAAATTTTGAACATGTTAGAAAGAATTAAAAAATGTTTAAAATAATGAAAAAATACTTTGATCTATCTTCTTACTAATAGCATGAACATTTTGCCGATAAAACTTTTTTATTTAGTTTGCAACGAATTTGGGGAGTTACCTATTTTTAATGAAAGTCAACTAATGATAGCCTGTATCGCATGGGTCATGTGTCTTTCCTTTGCTTTTATTGTGCAATGTAACAATTCTTTATTTGAAAGATTTGCCTATGTTATTAAATTTTATGTACATAATTGTAGTAATTAAATTTAAGCATTAAGAAAGAATGTATGGTTGTTAGCAAAAGGGTAATCTCAGGGTATGAATTACATATTGAGAATTTCTGAAGAATTAAGATTGAATCAGACATTTTCTATTACTTCATTTTTTTATTTTTTTATTGTGGTTGTTTCACATTAGAAATATGTGCCCTATTTTTATTTATTAAACAATGTGTCTTATGTCTCTATCAATCTGCGTATCCAGGAAATCTTAGTAAAGAAAATGTGTTCTGTGGCAGGGATCCAAACTGTGCCACTCTTTGTAGTCATGTTTTAAGTAATAAAAATGATCTGGAATGTAAAAATAAACCAGGTGCCAAAACTTAACTGTCTTGTTAATATAGTAATGGAAAGTGTGACATGAATCCAAAGGCTTGTCTACCCACTTCCTATTTTCAGAAATGAAGTGGGTATGAATGTTCTAGGAAAGAAATGGTGCTGAACTGCTATGCAACATCTAATTTCGTATTTGGTAGTTAATGCTGAACAATTTCTTTACTGATGAAGGAGAAAGATAACTTTTGTGCCTTGGGGTTTGCTTTGACTGATAAATGAAGAAAATATCAAAACATGTAATAAATGAGGAATTTTTAAGAATGGGAAATATAAAGAAACTAAGAATGCTGGAATCTTTAGAATAGAAAATGAAGCTTATAAGCATTTCATACTTACAAGGTGCATTAGAAACAAAAAAAAAGCAGGTTTGGTAGATGCAGTGAGTCACTGACTTGACAAGTTTGAGTAAATGGATCGAGGAACCGGTATTACAAAAATGAAGGGAGGCTTGTAATGGAGCAAGAGAGCCATGATGTCCCACATTTTATATAACTTATTTATATTTGTAAATATTTTCATAGTAATTGTTCTGATGAGCTTTCTTCTTTGACTTTATGAATTTAAATGCAGTACCAGATTGGCAGTTAGGTCTCATCATGTTACAGTTGAAATTCCTAGATTTATTCATAAGTTCTATGCTAATAGTTTCTTCTGTCACTCTTCTTTCTTGTGGAACTATTCTAGCTTTCCTATCAACTTTGATCAACAAAAATTTAAATGCATCATTAATCATTATCTTCTGTCGAAATTCAGTTCTTTTATTACTCTCTCCTCAATGTTTTCTTTTTCTTATAATTCTCATATTCAATAACTCCTTTCATCTTAGTGGCTTTATTGCCTTGATTGGGTTAAAGGATTGTTTTATCTATATATATATATATATATATATATATATATATATATATATTGTCATCTGCAGACAGATCTGTTTTGCTGTATCACAGCTCATCAGTACGCTTAGACTCTGATTGCTACACAACCCAGGCTCGAAACCCAATCGATTTGGCGTCAGTCGGCAACTCTACTCCTGGGCCATGGGGCATTCGGTGGAAGAAGGAAGTCTTTTTAGCGCATATCATATTACACGCCCAATAGCTAGAGTGCTCAAATTCATTTTTACTGAATGAGCGATGCGTACACGCTAGAGTGGCTACTGTTTTTCAAAGTCTACCTTTCTTCTAGAGTGCTCAATCAGGGTATAGGAGAAAAAAAGTAGTAGTAAAAACACGAAGGAACAATTGATTACTTATAATAATCACGAAATATGCATGATGTCAAATATTTTGTCAGCCTCTCATGTTGGGTCAGTTATAAGATACATATGTTGAAAAAAAAAACAGTTCCTGCTTGATCACTGAAGTTAAGCATTGTTGAGCCTGGTTAATACCTAGATGGGTGATCACTTTGGAATACGAGGGACTGTGTAGGCTTAATGTGCAAGTGATGTAATGGATCAGAATGAGAAATCAGAAGGCAGAGTTTGACTTCTAGTTGGGTTCATTATATTCACTTATATACAAATACCCTTGGGAAATGTATGCATCCACCTTTTCTATGGGTTAAAATAGTAAGGCTTGTATCTGAAAATCATTATCTTCAAGAAACTGTTAATACAAAAAAAACTTTTTTTTCACCAAATGTCTTTATAACCCTGCACCTTCACTAATATGAGGTGCAATATAAATGCCACTAAAGATAAAATTGACGATATTTGAGATATTTAACTACAAATAGTGATGTGCGTTGTGGTGCAGTGGATATTGGCTCGGAACGAGAAACTGGGGAGCCGAGTTTGAATTCCAGTTGGATCCATTGTATTCACTTACGCGCAAATACCCTTGGGAAAGGTATTAATCCGTCTCTTCCTTCCAGTTATAGGTTAAATAGCAGGACAGATTGGGTTCTATAGCCTTGGTCGGCAACCAGTCTACCACAGAAAGCAATGGCAACCTACTACGGGATAATCTTCTGCCCAGTCAGTCATGTCTCTTTCGAGACATGATCGCCCAAGCGTGTATCACGTATGGCACTTTAACTGACTAACTGAACTACAAATAAATTTCCTTTAATTTTCATGCCTTGATAAACTCCTTTTCTTTCTTTGTTTAAACAAGGTAGGAGTATTTTTTACCTACTCATGATAAATATGACTGCAAGCATGAAGAAACGTCACTATCTTTCTGAGGAGGTTAAATTGTATCCACCCCCCCCCCCCCCCCATATTTTCACAGTGACTCAGTTTTTTTTTTTTATAACAACTAAGTAGCAGAAATTATTTCTGAATTCTGTGTTGGTTGGCATCATGCCAGAATGTGTTTTGATATTGTTTAATTTCAATTTTTTTCAGACAATTGTTTACATGACATTTGCAGCTCTGGGTGGGGACCCTTTGGCTCAGATGGCTTTGGTAAGTTGCCCAAAATAATCTTATAAATTTGAAGTTAATAATTTACTTTCACCTTTCTGTTCAGTTTTATGTATAATCTTAAAAAAACAAACTACCTATGCAAAATTAAACCATCTATGCTTATAAAGTTGAAACAATCATTCAACTCTTTTTCTGAGCAGGTAAGTTAATTAGCAGATATGCATTCTGGTGCAGAGGATATCGACTTGGAATGAAAAATCAGAGAGCCAAGTTCAAATTCCAGTTGAATTCATTGCATTCACTTTTGTGCAAATACAATTAAGAAAGGTATTAATCCATCTCTTTTCCCTCCAGCAATGGGTTAAATAGCAGGACAGATTGGGTTCTATAGCCTTGAGTGGAAACCAGTCTACCACAGAAAGTAATGCAACTTACTGTAGAAAAATCTTCTAGCCAGTCAGTCATGTCTTTTCGTGACATGATTGCCCAAATGTTTATGACCTGTAGCACTTAACTAACTGAAGCTAATTATTGTTATCAGATGCTGAAAAGTTCTTGGCCTGAGTCACTTGCCAAAATAATAATGATTAGCCATTTCTTTTTAATGAAACATTCAGCATTCACTGACCAAACAAACGGTTGAAATTTATAAAATCCTTTCCTTAAAACAATTTTTCAAGAAAATAGGTTTTTCAGGTTCAGTGGTTATCATTCTCGGAATGAGAAATCGGGGAACCGTGTTAGAATTCCATCTGAATTCATTGTATTCACTTACGCACAAATATCCCTGGGAAAGGTATTAATCCTTCTCTTCCCTCCAGTTATGGGTTAAATAACAGGACAGATTGGGTTCTATAGCCTTGGCTGGCAACCAGTCTACCGCAGAAAGTAATGGCAACCTACTGCGAGATAATCTTCTGCCTAGTCAGTCATCTCTTTCGAGACATGATCGCTCAAGTATTGATGTTGGTTTTCCTTAAATCTTTATTTGAAGAAATGTACAGTGTTACCATCTTGACTATATCACTATTTTCTCTTTGAATTACATGTGCTACCCAGTTTAGTTGTTTCTGCTGTTGAAAGTCCTTAAGTGATACGGCTTCTGTTATTTGGTACAGATTTTTGTGATTTTGTAGTGCCAGTCCACAACGTTTGAAGATGTGGCGTCTTCGTCAAAACCCAAAGGCTTATCTCACTCAAAGCCATTTTTAACCATTGATTTTTGAAAGTGCTTCTATACAGCTGATACTTCAGATAAATATTTTAATGTCTAAACATCACAATTTTAATTTCTAAATTTAAAAATAAATTTTTTTCTTGGAATCAGGTTGAGCTGAAAACTTTTCAAAGAGATGGATTAGTACCTTTCCCAAGGGTATTTGCATGTAAGTGAATGCAACAAATTCAACTGGAATTTGAACTTGGCTCCCTGATTTCTCTTTCCTAGTCAATATCCACTGCACCACAATCCACATCTGAATATCTACTTATAATACAAATATGTGCACGTGTAAAAATATTGATAAATTTTAAAGGCATTTCTTATAAAAATGTAACTTGACATGTTTTTAAAAAAAAACAAAAATAAAAAGAATTACAATGAATATCTTTGTTATTAAACAGGATTTTTAATCCTTCCAGATAATATCAACTGCAACTTTTTTATTTTAAACATACCAAGTTATATTTTTATGAAAATAGCCTTTAAACCTGTCTTAACCTGGGCAAATTGTGACATATTTTCACTATTTTGAGTTAATGTATTTAAAATTAAAATAATTTTATGTTAATGTCCTTGTTTTAGTTTTTTGTTTACTTAAAAAAAATTTTGTAGATCACCCAAAAAATAATTTTTAAGGTCCTATAGCATCTTAACTATTTTGAACAAAGGTAAAATGAAGTCAAAACTAATTAATTTGCATAGGAGATTATAAAGGTACCAACTTTCAGCTTCATATTTTCTTAAGTATCAGATTTATAAAGTTCTGAAATCAACAAATTGGTATAACAAAATGTTCTAGAAATGTCTTAATCAAATATAGAAGTTTGCTCACAAAATGAAACATCTATCACATAATTTTCATATATTTAAGAATAGGTTGTAAAAATATAACTATTTTAAGTGCTGAACTGGTCTGCTGATATCATAAATAAAAATAGGTGATTTTAAGGATGGTAAAAGAATTGTGATTTTTAAACAGTAATACCAACATTTCTATAACAGATGAATGTGGTTACTATATAGAAATAATCTTTTAGGTCATTAATGACAGGAAAACTAATTTGGATGTAGCATCTGACATTGTAAATAAGAGGATCTTAAAATAGACAGCATCTGTTTGCACTTTTGCCATTTTTCAGTTCCTTATAAAAATGTACATAAGACACACCTAAGTTTATCTATTTTTAATCTATAACAAAGATTAACTGTTGTAGCCAAGTTTCAAATTGGTATCTGCAATATCCTTGGTGCTATGAATGTCAAAAGTTCATTGAAAGCCGTAATTAGCAAAATGTAAAAAAAATGCAGTGAAATTTCAAGTTGCTCTGATTTTAAAACTATTAAAGATACAGACCTGATATTTGGGATTTATCAATAAATTTTATCAAAAAACATCTGTGAATTTTTCCCAGATTTTTCTGAGAGCATCACCTTTAAAGTGATTTGAGATGGAATGACTCACTTACATTAATGTCAGAAATGAAAAAAAATAATTCTTGTATTTTTACTTAAACTGAATTTATTTTAATATAATGACTTTTTATAACAATTTAAAATTTTTATTTAAAATTTCATTTTTGTATTTGTTTAGGGTTATCGTTACTGGGCAGGCATTGGAGTTGAAATGAAGTGTGAATCTGCCCTCACTTATTACAGAAAAGTAGCCACAATAGGTAAGTATTTTGACAATCTATTTATGGAATTGATGTTTCACTTTAACAATGATTTCACTTGACAAATTTGTTTTTTAATTTTTTAGCATATATTATCATTTAGAACCTTGCTAATCTGAAATGGGAAAATAAGATTTTGACCAAACATTGAAGTTTTAAAAAAAATTTAATATAAATTTATGCTTTTTTTCCTGGTTTAGAGAGAATTGAATGCTCAATATTGATCTGGTACTAATAGCTCAAACCATCTTCATGTTTCAGGTATTTCCATGTTGAACCTCCGCTATGGCTCTGATTCTTTTCATCTTTTGAGTTAAGGTCATCACATCTACATTCCCATTGACTTTATTTCAAACAGTCACTGTACCATTTTCCTTATGCCTTTTTCTACAAGAAAGGAACTGGATCAATAAATATGTCATTTTATTTAACCACTTGACCTTCTCTCTTGATCTCTAATGTTGAATGTCATCAGATATCAAAGAGTGCAACAAAATATCAGTTCAGTTATGTTCAGTGCTGGAAATTTTAACCAATTTGAAGTCAAGTTTAATTTGGAATCTGTATTTTGAGCCCAAATCATGTCATAATTAGTTTTCCTTGTTTAAAGATGTATGTGATTGACTTACTAACATGTTCAGTACTAAAGAATATTAACACATTAAATAAATGCTGGAAAATTTCCATTAGTATCTTATCCAATTAATATTTCCACTGATAACCCATCATTGCATACATAATTAGTTTTCATTGCATATAAAGTGTTTAAGCATCTATGTGATTGACTTGCTAACATGTTCAAATTGCAAAAAGTCTCCCATTTTGAAAATTGCACTTTATCTTCATTTTGTCCTTCATATATGACTCTCACACTGGCTTTTCAGCAATGTTTTAATTTCTCAATTTAAGTTCTACTAGTGAAGTGCTCTTTGCAAATTTTTGGTACTTTTGTGTTATATATATATATATATATATATATGATCAGGTGCTCTTGCTATTCGTCTGGAGGTTCTCAACAAAATCCAAAGGAGGATCTGCAATATGATCAATCCTGATTTGGCAGCCCACCTTCAATCACTTTCTCACCAATGTGATAAAAGCTTCCCTCTGTCTTTTCTACAAATGTTTTCATGGCAACTGCTCTGATGAGTTTATTTCTGGTACCCTAACCATATGTATTTACCTGTGCTGCTAAATCAGCATCATGATCCCACCCTTTTACCGTTAAAATAGTTAAATGTAACCATCTCTTCTACTCTAACAGTTTCTTTTCTCGCACTTCTTGTTTATGGAACTCACTTTCATTTGTTTGCTTCCCTGATAGTGTTAATCTCCAAAAGGTTAACTGCTATGTCAATTGCTATCTTCTATCTACTTGTTTAACATCTATTATCTTTTCTTTTACATCCCCTGTCCTTTTTTTATTCTCTCACTGCACACCAGTGACATTCGTGCCTTGTTTGGAGGGAAATGATTATTAAAAAAAAAAATATATATCTCATTCAACCACCGCAGTGGTTGAATATATTCTAAAGTCTGACATTAAGTGAATCTAGTCATCTTTCAAGCTTCACCACTAATTCAGTTCTCAACCAAATTTCAAACAGTTTACTGAGTTTACACCTCAGCTACATTTAAAAAAAAAAATTTTGAATTTTGGTTTAGTAGAAAAAAGTTATGTCAAATTATGTGAAGTTCGAAAGGGGAGACTAAGTACATAAGTGAGTGAGTGACTAACGCTTGTCATAATAAATCTTATTCTTTATAACTTTTTTCTGTTTAATATTTTTGCATGCGGTTTTCTACATTTAAATTTTGATATCTTTTATCATTTTTGTCAATCAAATTTTGTTTATCATTTTATCAGAATTGAGTATAAATAATCAATTTTTTTATTGTTTTTTTTTTGTTTTTTTTTTTTTTAACCAATTGCATATCAATTTTTTTCTTTTTAATATTTTTGAAAGTGGTTTTCAGCATTAAATTTATATTAAATTAATAGCAATGCCTGGAAAAATGCGTGCATGAAAAGTAATATTTTTAAGATTATATTAAACTTGGAAAAAGAACAGGACAAGTTATTAAATCTTGAAAAGTAAAGGACAAGATATTCTAGTGAAGTAAAAAATAAGAAATTTCTTACATAAAATAAAATTTGAAACACACACACACACACACACATATATATATATTATCAGTCTAGCCACACTGATGAGCTGTGATACAGCGAAACAGGCTTGTATGTGGATGACTAATATATTATGCTCTCATTATGATTGAGCTCTCTAGAGAAGAAAATTTTTAAAATAGTTTCCACTTCTGTGATATATGCGTTACTCTTTAAATGAATAGAGTTCTTTCGGTGACTGGCATGTGTATATACTGCTTATATACAACACATCAAAATTTCTCATCTCTGATTCCATGTACCTATGGCTTAGGGGGTAGCGACTCCGACTGACACCAAATCAGTCCTGTTTTGATCCTGGTCAGAAGCAAGTGGATGTGTCTAGCCACACTAATGAGCTGTGATACAGTGAAACAGGCTTGTATGTGGATGAATATATAATGTAGCATACTTGTTATATAAGTCAGGTAAATTCTGATAGAGATGAACTCAATGTTAAATTTATTTACTTAATTTAACAGAGTAATATAATTTAGAAAAAAAATTTAGATATTCTACAATTTCATGGGTAATATATGTATTTCGCAACAGGAAGCTGCTTGTCAGACCCAAAAGATACAACAGTTGTATCTTTTGGGTCTGACAAGCAGCTTACTGCTGTGAAATACGTATTAACCATGAAATTGTAGAATATCAAAAATTTTATATATATATATATAAAAAAACACAATCTACTTGAATACAAGCTATATATATATATATATATATATATATATAGCTTGTATTCAAGTAGATTGTGTTTTTTTTTTAAATTTTTTTATTAAACAGTATATTTATTTTTATCTTTATGCACTCTCCACCAAGATTCAAACCTGTGTTCACCGAGGGAAACCATCATTAGATATAATGGGCTTTGACCTTTCAACTACAGAGTGCATTGATAACAAAGCTAAGTTGAAAAGTGCCTTTAGACATATTTTTCTCTCATTTGTGAAATAAACATATCTGCTCAGTTTTGTATCTTAACATAAACAAAGCACTTTGTAAAGAAAGAGGAACAGTTTCAAATTCTGCCCAAGAATGCATATTTTTCTCTAATTAATGATGAAAAAAAAAAGACATTAAAACAAGAATAAAAACAGTAACATTATCATAAAGTGGTAGTTTTATTTTGATATTACCACTTTACAATGTTTTTTTTTTCCCACCTTTTTTTTAGTTATTCTCTTCATGTTTGTTTTTGTCACTTTAATTTAATAACCTTTTTCATTTGACAAAACTAGCTAACAAAAGTTTGATATTTTCAGAAACTGTTTAGAGTTGTTAAACTTGTTTCTTGTAGTGTCTGAGTCTGTGTCAATATCGGGTGGACCTGTTATCCAACGTATCAGGCTGCAGGAGGAAGTGGAGAACCCACATTCAAATTCTGGTTTACTTGATGATGATCTTCTTCAGTATTACCATTTTCTTGCTGACAAGGGGGATATGCAAGCTCAGGTAATTTCAAAGTCCATCACCTCTTTTTATTATTATTATTATTATTCAAACTCTTTCCATCATTTTAGTATATCAACTCTTATAGAGATATCTGTCTTGGATTTGTCTCCTTGTTTCCATATGTATCCCAGATTTCTTTCAATATCCTTGTGATGTATGTTGTTGGGTTGTTCTATGTTCCAGGTTAGTGCTTCTTTTTGTAGTGATAACTACTGGTTTTTATACAATGTTCAATCCAGCCTCATCTTCATATTCACTTGCTTAACAAAAAGTGGCATATTTGTTAAGTATTCGTTACTATGATATTTTTGTCAGTGTAGATTTTGCTGTGAAGTGTATTTGCACTGAGCGACACGAAGGTGCAGGCTGAGATTTTGTTTTGACTGGTGAGGTCAGAAGGTTCGATGCCTAACATGGCACAAAGTACATCGAAAGCTGCAGGTGTCAGTGGGGACAGCTTTATAAGTGATGTCAGTGGGGACAGCTTTATAAGTGATGTCAGTGGGGACAGCAACTCCACCACACATGTCAAGGAAGAAAGAATAATAATAAAGATATCATATTTTTTTATGTTCTTGTCAACTTATCTGGCAGTAAGATCTCTGATTGGGAGGTTGTGAGGAGCATGGAACCACTTCTTAATGCTGTTGTTCTCAGGTCCATCCTGACTTGGAGTGGTAGCACCTGTTAGGGTTTCAGCTATGGGCAAATAGTTAACCCCCAAACTGGGGTCAAAACACTGAAAGTATAAATATATACTTTTATAGAAATATATACATAAAAATACTTTTGTAGAAAAACTAGCAGTATAGCCTGGCAATGCTCTGGTGTAATGAAAGCTTTAAAACTAATCCATGGTCCTGGAGCTCACACTCTTTGGACGTTGGCACGAAAGACTAAAAAGCAATAGTTGTTTCCAGTTAAAGCGAAACCGTAGACTGAAAGAAAAATGAATGGATGTAAGTCAAATTTTGATTTCCTGGTATCGATATCAAATAAGTTTTTTTTGTTGTAAACTGAATTTTGAAGGCTAAATAAGTCCTCTGAGTAAATTGTATCATGGCTGAGACTAAGAACTACAATTATACCTACTTAGAGCCAAACCTGAAGCAAAAACTAAAAGGGCTGAAAAAATACATACATACAGGCAGATAAACACACATACACACACACAAACATCTTGCCTTTTATTTATATATATATATATATATATATATATATATATTATCGATTTTCTGCACTATTGTAAGAACTGCAACCTTGAAACTTCTGAATATCGTTTCTTATGTCTTTGTCTACGAGTGTATCAAATTTGATTAAAATCGGACCAATTCTTCTATAACCTGATTCTTTTTTATTATCGGTTTTCGATATTTATCAGGAGTACTAAGAACACTTGCAGACACTTATAATACAACTGTAAATTTTCAAGAAAATTGGTTCGGCCGTTTCGAAGTCTATAGGTAACACACACACACACACAAAGTTCTATTTATAAATAAGTTTAGATATACATTTTTGAAGGAAAAATATTACCAACAATACATTTTTGAAAAAAAAATTGTTACCATAAAAACATTTTAAAGGAAAAAATTCTTCTCAGCAAAACATTTTTTTAATACAAAACTAGAAGACATTTTCAGTTTTCTAAAATAAAAAGAATAAAAACTAAAAATTTTAATTAAAATCTGACTAAATCAACCTTCTCACTGTAACCAAACATTAAAAAAAAAAATACCTTAAAACCTCACCTTTTTGGCATTAAATAATCCACAGAGCTTGATATGCTGTTAAACAAAACTCAAACTCTTGTCAACTTTTTTTTGTCAGCACAGCCGAGAAGATCTTCAATTTTGGGTCTGGCCTATTTTTCATCTAAGTGATATATATATATATATATATACTCAGGAGTATACAGCACATTCACTTTTTTACTAAGTCAGTGTGTTTGGAAAATCTTTTCTTGCCTCTGCTGTTATGTGTACTATTTAAATTTTTTTTTTCCTCTAATCCTTACGTTCCATATCTTAGTATTGATTTTTCTGGCTGACATACGAGTTGTTGGCTTCCTGGTTTCTAGAGATTTACAGCTTTCATTGCTCTCCAGATTCTTGAAGCTAGTTCTGGGTATGATGATAAACTACATCCGACAGCAAAGCCACTGATTGGAGATTAAGTTTTGAGGAGTGTGGAACCACCTCTTAATTGCTGCTGTTCTTAGGTCTGCCCTAAGCTTGGATGGTGGCGCCTCTTAGGATCCAAGCTACTGGCAAATAGTGAACCCCAACCAAAAACAATATAAATTGCCAACAATACGCACATACTAATTATATCGAATTCATGCAAATTCATTTAAAATACTACCAAAAAGTCAGCATAAAAGAACATGACATTAATCCATATAATATCCATCAATTTCATAAACAAAAATGTATTCCAAAATATGACTTTGACAAAGCCACAACATAAAACACACATCACTGCTTCTAGTAATCATGTCCATACAAACATGCCTATGCACAAAAGCTGAGTATCATCTACCATGTATTCAACTTTGAAAGCAGAATAATATTTTTATTATTTCCAAGCTTGCAAGAAAATTTAGCATTAAATAATGCATAAGTTGATTTGCTGTTAAACAGACAAATCAGATTCTTGAAGCACTAAAAAGAAAACACCAAAAACACCCTCCTTCAAATTAAGATATTTATTCAATTTGAAAATTTGTATTTTAAATGTCTTGAACATTTGATAAATACGTTTTCCTTGAGCCTATATAAGAAATGTCACTTGTACATCACCTTGTGTATGATGTTATATTGGATGAACAGTGGGGAGTAACTGATCCTAGTTAAGTGTAATCTGCAAAATACTCAACAAGCAGAAATGACAAAGTTCTCAATAAACAATAAGGAAAAAGAACAATTCAAAATAATACTAAGCAAACTATATATATATATATATATATATATATATATATATATATGCAAGACAAAATTTCTCCACATTAATTCTAAGATATATATATCTTTTACTGACAGTTGATGTTTAGTCCTTTCTTCTCTCTTACCTCTGCTACTGGATCTGTTTGGCAGTGATTGACCCTGGTTAAGCATCATTGACAAAAAGTACTTAATAAACAATATGAAAAGGGAGAAAAAGAACAGGGCAAAATAATGCCAAGCAATCAATATATATGCAAGACAAAACCAGGAAAAGCAACAGTGATAAAGCAAAAAAGTCACAAAGTAAGAATGGTGTTCACATGAAAAAGGGATACAGTTAAGTAATTATAGCATTCTGACCTCAAGACAAGAAAGAACAAATATATGGTGGATGAGACCAAGAAGTCATTTATTTTTATTGTTTAGGAAAAATCTCAGCATACATCTGTAGGATTTGTCTATAAGTTTGAGGATTATTTTCTATGACCTTGTTAATAGTTAGAAGTATGATCATAACAAACACCCTTGAATCCAGATATGTATTCTCTTATATGTAAACTAATATATATATATATATTATTATTAATTTTTGTTGCAAGAGTGAAATTTAAGTTCTGTAGATAGCTTACTTCCTCATGTAGGAAATATCAGAAGCATTGATTGGTGATTTATTAATTGTTAATAATTTTCTGCTGCCAGGTGGTGCTGGGACAACTTTATTATCAAGGTGGTCGAGGAGTTGAGATCAATCATGAGGTAAGACATATCATTTTAATTTGGTGTATCTGAAAAATGCCTTTAAATTTGATCATTAATTTAATAGTCGACTTCCGTATTATTATTTATCGTCTTTGTAAGTGACAAAAATATATGTATCATGTTGAAATGATTACAAAATAAAAATTTCTTCTCTTGCACTTTTTTACTGTGGAACTCTCTTCCAGATGTTTGCTTTCCTGTCAAATATAATCTTCAAAACTTAAATGCAATATCGTTCACCATCATATCTCTTTCAATCTGTGTTGTATGTTCCTATCCTCTTAAATAAGTGGACACTATTCGAGTAAAGGGAAGAGTAGAGTGATTATATTGATTAGCAGTTCACCAGCAGTGTATCTACTTCATGCAGTGTGTGAGTCTTGTATTTGTTGATATACTATTATTCCCAACTTCGGTTTTGATGATTATTCAACTTTTAGGGTTACGACAATCTGCTAAAGGGTGGTCTAGAACCCGACCTGATCCAAAGCATGATGATTAATATAGACCAGCACCTGGATATAGCCTATTTCCAGTTTTGTTGCCAGGAGATTTTTAAAAAATTCCTTTACTTTCTATTCTCACTGGATGCTGCTTAAAAGACCAAACTTCAAAAGGAACCTCCTGTTGGTCTATCAAATGTCTTCTCTCTTTGAATCCTGTTCTTTTTTATTGTCCTTTCTCTTCAGTAATATTTTCTCAGAACCTTGTCTTAGTGGTTTTATTTCCTTGCTTGAAGTGAAATGAATAAAGAAAAATGAAAATTACTATGACTTCTTTGGAAAGATATTGGATTGGTTTCTTGTTGCCTTCTTTACAATTTTGAATTCTAATTAGTCCAATATACTTGGGAGTGAGAGAAGGGGTTCCAGGTTTTTTTTTTTTCAAGGTCTTTAATATGAAAGTAAACCTAACAAAACTAATGTTTTATACAGAGCTTCACCTACTCATCCAGGTAGGTAAGTAGGTAATACTTGAGACAACTATGTCCGCTCTTCTCCCTACCAATTCCCACCTATCTACTCATCACAACATGGTAGGTGGCAATACGAAATAGAGGCCTTGGAACTGTGTGGCAAGCATGTTCACTTCCTACCAAGAGTGGACACAACTCGCCCTGATCCAAAGCATGACTATTAATACTGACCAGCATCTGGAGATAGCTTATTTCTGGTTTTGTTTCCACTTGATCACAAAAATTTCTTTACTTAACATTCCCACTGGGTTCAAGTGGATGCCACTTAGTTGCTTTTAAAGTTCAGTTTTCTATCTGCCAATTCTATCAAACAGAAACATTGAAGATCAAGATAATACCACGGCTTCCCTTTCTACGTGGGTGTTGATAGTATTACAAAAAACATGAACAGTAGCTAATGAAAAACATATCTGCCTTGAATGATGGATTTATGAGAATGGAATTAAGGTAATATATTTAAAATTTTGCCACTTGAAATATGAAACCTCATAAAAAATTTTGTTATTTGCAAATCAAAGATTATATCTTGGGTATCAGTTGTAGTGATGAACAATGACAAGCTTATCTTAAAAATCATCAGGAGTGAGTGTTGGAGCTTTGTATCACTTTTGTCTGTCTTTCTCTGGTACAAAATCATCCTACATATATCTACAGGCTTAAGCCTAGATCTTTCTTTGTCTTTCTCCATTATAAAATTCTAAATAGCTGAATCTGTGTGTAACTTTAAGTGATGTAATTAAAGCTCCACACAGCTGGTGTACATTGTGGTATCAAACATTGTTACTCCTCAAGCTGATAATTGATGGAAAGTTGAAAGATCTCTGCCCCTTAATAGGCACATCAATGTATGACTTGGACAATAATTCCTTGTTCAATAATTGACAAGTAATTCGACTGTGTTGTGGTGCAGTGGATATCGGCTTGGAACGTGAAATCGGGGAGCCGAGTTCGGATTCCAGTTGAATTCATTGCATTCACTTACATGCAAATACCTTTGGGAAAGGTATTAATCTGTCTCTTCCTTCCGGTTATGGGGTAAATAACAGGACAGATTGGGTTCTATAGCCTTGGCTGGCAACCAGTCTACTGCATAAAGCAATGGCAACCTACTGCGGGATAATCTTCTGCCCAGTCAGTCATGTCTCTTTCGAGACATGATCGCCCAAGCGTGTTTCACGTATGGCACTTAACTGAATTGGACTCCATGAATCTAACGATTCCATAGATATAGATACTGGAGACTGATCTGGATATGACCAACAATTCCTTAGAATATGACTCCTGCACATATGGCACATGAACATAGTACCATTGTAATGGAGTACCTGGATCATGAAAACCGTAATTGTGAGTTCAGTGGGGAGTGTAATGAAGAAAATAATGACTTGTTACTTGTTGGTGACAATGGGACGCTCGTGTGACTTCTTGCTTTATATAGAGAATGTCATGCAAATTTTTATTCCACCTTAACCAGTTACTGACTTCCAACTTATATCTAAGCTGAGTGTCCCAAACTACGGGACAGGTAGCTTTATTGTTTTTAGTGGTTTGTGAAGAAAAGTATTGTGACCTCCAACCTTTTTATTATTTTTATTTTTACCACTTCTAGAACTCTTTAACTACATGTAAACAGTTTTATTGAAATTTAAACTTGGTGCTGCAATTTTTTTTAGGTTGCTATCTGCTACAATGCGTTGTGCGTTGTGGTACAGTGGATATTGGCTCGGAATGAAAAACTGGGGAGCTGAGTTCGAATTCCAGTTGAATCCATTGTATTCACTTACGCGCAAATACCCTTGGGAAAGGTATTAATTCGTCTCTTCCTTCCAGTTTTGGGTTAAATAGCAGGACAGATTGGGTTCTATAGCCTTGGTCGGCAACCAGTCTATTGCAGAAAGCAATGGCAACCTACTACGGGATAATCTTCTGCCCAGTCAGTCATATCGCTTTCAAGACATGATCGCCCAAGCGTGTATCACGTATGGCACTTAACTGACTGATCTACTACAATAATTTGCTTTTTTTTTTATTACAATGTATTTATAAATTCCTAAAAAGGCCACAGGTTATAATAAAACTATTCATTTATTTTTTTTAATTCCATATCTAATTTTTATTTACACTATTTGCATTTGGACTATTGTCCTCATCTTTGTTGTTGTCATCACAATATTTCAGCCGTTGTACCCTCCAGCCTTCATCAGATGTATATCAACCTGGATAACCTACAGAGAATTTTGAACTGAACCTTTTATTTAATCTATGGCATTTCACTGCTCTTGTTTCCACTGCCCATATCTAGGGATAGCTCATCTGAGTAATGCTCAGTTATTGCTTACCCATTTTCACTGGGTTCAATATGCACAACCCAGCCCAGGGATTGAATTCACCAAATTCATGAACTAATGCTTGTAGGACAATTCTCTTTGGGGAACTTGGAGCCTTAAACCTAACTTGCCTGCTAATTAGTGCTACTGACATGTTTTAACTTCTGTTGAAGATTTGCTGTTATTTGTCTATCTTAGTGGCTCCTATGATTGTATTTATTTCTATGCTAGGCCTTCTGAAGAGGTCCTCATAGCCAACCATCTACATTGATTCTTTCAGATGTCTGACTCTTCAATGTTCTTCCTTGTCTAGTATGTTCACTTCATTCCACAGGGGATGATTATTATTGTTCTGATGTTGTATGGAGTGCAGATCTTCTGAATCTTTTCTAAATAATGTAAATAGTGTAAAATAATAATGACTCTTCATCCCGGAAATTCAAACAGAAAATATCTGATTTTGTTTAACAGAATAATTAATCATTTTTGTGTGCATTTTTCAGCGAGCATTACATTATTTTTTGATGGCTGCAGAATCTGGAAATGCTTTGGCGTTAGCCTTCCTTGGAAAGGTCAGTTTTATATTTATTTATGTATATATATATATATAATTTCTAAAGCTGCTCAATTTTTTACACATAGTTAAACTGGCTGTTTATAAAATTGCTTGTATTTAAAAGCATTCAGTGAATTCTTTTTTATGCAATTGTGACTTTTTCGTTATAGAAGTGGTAGTTTATGAGACCAACAAAATTGAGAAGAATGATTTTTTTTATCTCTAATAATGGCTAACACAGAAAGTTGGATATAAATCTTAGCTGACTGCTTGCATTCACTCTCTCACCAGCGTGACGTGGCTTCCCTGTGCTTCTTCTATAAACTTTCACGGCTTCTGCTCTGATGAACTTAAATCACTGGTGCCCCCTAGGTGTGAATTTGCACGAGATACTAGATTAGCAACTAGGTCCCACCCTTTTACAGTGAAACTGATGAAATGTAACTGCAATTTCTAGTCCAACAGCTTCTTTTCTCGCACTTCCCGCCTGTGGAATTCCCTTCCGCATGCTTGCTCCCCTGACAGCTACAACCTCCAGGAGTTTAAATGTAAGGTCAATAGACACCTCCTAACACACTAACTCGCACCCATTCTCTCCAACACTCTCCCTATATACCTCCTAACTTGTCTATCACCCTCCTGCTGACATTTCCTATACCCAATCGCTCTATGTAACCCCCTGCACTATAGTGGCAGTGGAATGCCTTGCTTGGGGTGATATGATTAAAAAAAAAAAATCACAATTTACTAGCAAATTTAGATTTAGGGATCATGACTTCCATCCTTTTTTATGAGATGGAGTACACGTCTTCAAAGGAAAATAAGACATGAATATAATGCTTAGTTTCAAAAACAAAAGTAAGCTTGAAATTAGGAAGTAAGACACTGAACATTTCATGGAATTTTTTAATCGTAAATAGTGATCACTGATGGTTCTTAGCGGCATGTTAAAAACTTATTCAGCTCCTTTCAACTGTGATTGACTATAGCAGTCTTCTGATGTCTTCTAAAATCATTTATAGCAGAGAGAAATTTGTATTAATTTTAACTGAAGTTGATAAATGACAATCAATACATTTATTTTATAGTGAAATTGAAAACATGCCACACAAAAAAAATCCCCAATTTGCTATGATTGATCACATTTTTTGTAAGGAGAAACAATATTTCACTTATTTTGATTTTGTAAGATTATTTGAATAAATAAAACAAGCATTTAACTAATTATAATTTATTCATGAAATAATGTCATTCTCTTGAATTAAGAGTTGAATTTTTTTTTTTAATCGTGTCACCCCAAGCAAGGCATTCCACTGCCACTATAGCGCAGGGGGTTACATAGAGAGAGATTGGGTACAGGAAATGTCAGAAGGAGGATGATAGACGAGTTAGGATGTACATAGGGAGAGAGTTGGAGAGAGTGGGTGTGAGTGTGTTAGGAGGTGTCTATTGACCCTACATTTAAATTCCTGGAGGTTGTAGCCGTCAGGGAAGCAAGCATGCGGTAGGGAATTCCACAGGCAGGATGTGCAGGGTAAGAAGCTGTTGGAGTAGAAATTGCGGTTACATTTCATTGGTTTCACTGTAAAAGGGTGGGACCTAGTTGCCAATCTAGTATCTCGTGCAAATTCACATCTGGGGGGCACCAGTGATTTAAGTTCGTCAGAGCAGAAGCCATGAAAGTATTTATAGAAGAGAAGAAAATTTCACAATTTTCATATTTTAATTTTCTGATGAATCTTAATTGATGAGTTCTATGATGATAAAATATCTATAAAAATTTCCCTATCTTATTAAATACTTGAGCTTGACAATTTATTTCACAGAAACAGCTGTTAAATACTTCTATCTTCCCTTCTTTTTTGCTTTCATTTTCTCACTGAAGCCAATTAGTGTCTTTTCACTTCTTTCCATGAGATAAAATGGAATAGTCCATTATTT
Source organism: Ascarosepion bandense (assembly GCA_037127315.1). Taxonomy (NCBI): domain Eukaryota; kingdom Metazoa; phylum Mollusca; class Cephalopoda; order Sepiida; family Sepiidae; genus Ascarosepion; species Ascarosepion bandense. The sequence goes on from JBBBDQ010000451.1 coordinate 1,731,416, forward strand.
ATGAGGTATTGGCAGGGCATAGGGTACGTACAAACTAATGAAGGGAAGGACAAGTACAATTATGAGTTTTAATTTTCATATTTAGATTTCAGCATTAAAATAACACACATGGATTGAAATGCCTCTAAACAAAAATATCCAACCAACCAATTTTAATTGAAACAGCATTCTTTTATTTTTTTCCCCATTTTATCATTCATTTACCCAGCATATATAAATTATCTTTCATGCATGATATTTTTAATTTACAATTTACTGGACTAGTAATGGGTCATATGTTGAAACACCAGTTTCCATATGATTACCAAAGTTAAGCAATATCAAGCATGGTCAGTACCAAGATAAATGACTGCTTGGGAATACCAGGTGCTGTGAGCTTGGATGTATGGTTGGTGTAATGGATAATGGCTTGGAATTATTTATCAAATTCTGATTAGTTATGTATCCACCTTTTCTACCACCAGCTATGGGTTATTTATTATTTGTATCACTAAACCATTATTATCTCAAAAAAATAATTCTTACAATCTAAAAATATTTCATAGTTTTAAATTACATAGAAAGGGTTGATAAGCCGTAGAAAACAAATTAATCAATCAAATACTGATTAGCTACACAGGCATGTCTTTTAAATTTATTGGCATTCTTTGGACTATAAATGTATTGAAACTACTGTGACCACAAAGTGAGGGATCAGTTTATATATTGATTGTAATATAGAATTGATTTTCCACTTTATATACACTTAATTTTTTGTCTTTGATAAGTTGTAAAAAATGAATGAATCAATCAATGAAATACTGATTAGTTAAACAGGCATGCCTTTTAGATTACATTCTCTGGACTATAAATGTATAGGAACTACCATGTCCACAAAGTGAGGAAATCAGTTTGTATATTGATTGTAATATAGAATTGATCCCCCAATTTATATACACATTAGTTTCTTGTTTATCAAATTCTGATTTAGGTATGAATCCACAGCTATGGGTTAATTGGTAAGAATTGTATCACTAAAACATTATCTAAAAAAAAATTAAAGGCTTTTACAATCTAAAAATATATTTTACTTTAAATAAGTAGCAATGGGTTGATAAGTCATAAAATTGAATCAATCATTGACTGTTAATATTGTTTGTTGTACTTTGGGACATAACATTTGATTTTTCTTGTTTCAGATGTACTCTGAAGGGAGTCCTATGGTGAAACAAAATAATCATACTGCCATGACATACTTCAGGAAGGCCGCTGACAAGGTAAATGACCAGGGTACATGCAAATCTATGTAGGTACTTATTTAATTGTTGTTAGTGTCTTGCAAGTACACAAAATTGTGTCTGAAGAGATTTCTTAAAAAAAGAAATTGTTAAAAGCCTCCATAGCTTGCCTGAAGTTTTGCTAACCTGATGAATATTTATGAGCATCCTTAAATTTAGTTTTTGAAAACCAAAAACATTTTTGCTCTTGTATATAAATACTTGTTACAAAACAAAATTCTTGATCCTCAGAGGACACATGTCCGCTAAGTTTTTCTTTTGTTTTTATTCATATTGTCCTTTTACAGATAGAGTATATCTGAAGTTTTTTATATATATATATATATATATATATAAACAGTCCTGACGAGTGAAGATGACATAACTGTGTCCTTACAAAACTTCAAAGTCAGTATGAACCTGCTCAGTTAAAGTGACAAATTCTTTGCACTAAAAGTGTTTTTATATATATATATATATATATATATATATATATATATATATACACACACACACACACACAGAGGGTGTGATGGATAAATTGTCTAAATTACACAAAAATGAAAATAACACTGATATCGCATTTTAACAGATATATTTACCAAAATTATACAAAAATACCTCAAAATAAAATAAAAATATTAAGTTTATTCAATAAAATTGCCATTGGCTTCAACCACAGCCTCCAGATGGCTTTGGAATCTTCCACAACTCTTCTGGATGGTCTCCTTGTTTAAGTTGGTGAATACTGGCTAAAGAGGAATTGAAGGCAAGGATTATCCTTGCCTTCAATTCCTCTTTAGTGTTATAAGGAGTTTTGTTAATCTCTCATTCAACTGTGCCCTACACATAATTTCAGCTGTTGGTGTACTTAGGGTATGTCATTTAATTTCTTATTTTATATATATATATATATATATATAATTTCTGTCCACATTTATAATTTAGGGAAATATTAATTGACAATATATGCTTACTCTACCATGAAATAACAAAAATTCTCTGAGCCATTTTTATTAACAAATTAAAACCAACACTAAACAAAATTAATTATGAGCTTAGTAAAAATGTTCTAAAATGCATCTAACAGTAAGACTTTAAAGTATCTAAGGTGTTATATTTGGAAGAACAACACAATAATTTCAAACATGTAAATTGTAATTGTTAAAGAAATTATAAATATTATATATTTATATGATGTTGTTTTTGTTGGTATCCTAATGCTTTTCTTTCTTTGCTGCTTTATCCTAGGGCAATCCAGTTGGCCAGTGTGGGCTTGGGCTGATGTATTTGCAAGGAAGAGGTGTTGAGAAGGTAACCTATTCTCTTGAAAAGCTTTTTCTTCTACTAGGATTTTAAGGGATGGTGTGACTAATTAGAATTTTTGTTTATTTCATTGCATTTTTATTTCTTATTCATTCTGAGTAAAGTTAGAAAATGTGATTAATTTTATATCAGCAGTCATTTAACTTTAGAGATGAAGCATTTTTCCCAAATGAGGTCAGAAGTTATAAAACTACACTGCAAAGTCTATGGAATCAAAAAAAATAACCCAAGTGAGCATAGGTAAGAGGTTATTTAAACAAACTTGAATGTAGAATTAAATTCTATATGGAAACTGGTGCTCAGAAGAACAATATTGGGTTATTAAATTTTTCCATATGATGAAAAAAATGGTGAGCATGTTAGCTTTTATTATGATTGGGTTGATTGTTTTTGTCTTGCTTCAAATTTTTTTTCTTCATTCTCTTGTTCAAATTTTAAAGAACAAAAAAGAATCCCCACTTTTTGGTGGGTGCTGTGTTGTGAGTTATTTATCAAAAAGAAAAATCTTCTGAGTGGGTGGGTCTAACCAAACAATCCTCCACAGAAGTACATTTAAGGATATTTCTTATAAAAAGGCTATGATAAAAGCCAAAAAGATAAGGATATTAGTCTTGATAAGTCCTGGAACATTTAAAAAGTATCCAGACACAAACTGATTACCTGTATTGTTTAGTTTTGTCTTTTCTTATTTTTTGTCTTTTCTTTTCTTTTTTGTCTTTTCTTTTCTTTTTTGTCTTTTCTTTTCTTTTTTGTCTTTTCTTTTCTTTTTTGTCTTTTCTTTTCTTTTTTGTCTTTTCTTTTCTTTTTTGTCTTTTCTTTTCTTTTTTGTCTTTTCTTTTCTTTTTTGTCTTTTCTTTTCTTTTTTGTCTTTTCTTTTCTTTTTTGTCTTTTCTTTTCTTTTTTGTCTTTTCTTTTCTTTTTTGGCTTTTTTCTTTTTTTTGGCTTTTCTTTTTTTTGGCTTTTCTTTTTTTTGGCTTTTCTTTTTTTTGGCTTTTCTTTTTTTTGGCTTTTCTTTTTTTTGGCTTTTCTTTTTTTTGGCTTTTCTTTTTTTTGGCTTTTCTTTTTTTTGGCTTTTCTTTTTTTTGGCTTTTCTTTTTTTTGGCTTTTCTTTTTTTTGGCTTTTCTTTTTTTTTGGCTTTTCTTTTTTTTTGGCTTTTCTTTTTTTTGGCTTTTCTTTTTTTTGGCTTTTCTTTTTTTTGGCTTTTCTTTTTTTTGGCTTTTCTTTTTTTTTTTTTTTTTTTTTGGCTTTTCTTTTTTTTTTTTTTTTTTTTTTGGCTTTTCTTTTTTTTTTTTTTGGCTTTTTTTTTTCTTTTTTTTTTTCTTTTTTTTTTTTTTTTTCTTTATATATATATATATATATATATATATATATATTAGTGTCATCCACATACAGTCTTGTTTCGGTGTATCACAGTTCAACAGTATAGGTAGACATCTAATTGCTTCCAGTTGTATTTGAAACCTGACCGATATGACATCAGTTAGTTTCTTCCCCAAAGTTTTTGGTACACAGCCGAGAAAGGCATATATAATAATATAGGTGTATGTATATTTGTTAGGGCTTTCTTTCTTAGCAGATCTTCTGTCATCACAATGTATGATATTTAATAACAAAATGTCATCAGCAAGATTATCTTCCCAAAAAATCTCATACAAAATCTATTTCCACTTTGTCATTTATCTTTCTTTCACACACACACACACACACAAAGGGTGGTCTAAAAGTAGCTGAACAGTAAATAACAATTATTTTTCTATGCAATTATATTGACTAATACAATTATTACATTGACAATTAAATTTTATTGCGTACAATAATACAAAAGCGCTTAAATTTTATCAGTGCAGGTGCTCAAGCTGTTGTCCATCACAATTTATACAGCTTTGAAGTCTACCCCCCTTGCACTTTGACAAATATTTTTGCACAAGTCTCTTTGTGTATTAATTTCTTGAAATACATCTATTATGTAATTTTTCAAATCACCAACACTTCTTGGTTTTCAACTATAAACTTTGTCCTTGAGTACTCCCCAAAGGAAGGGGTCAAGTCAGGTGAACGTGCTGGCCTATCAATTTGACCTCTTTGGCCAATCCATTTCTCAGGAAATGTTTCATCAAGATACTCACAGACTGCTTTTGAATAATGTAGAAGGGCCCAATTTGGTTGAAAATAAAGGTTGTATGAATTAGGCTGTCATTTTAGCTTACTGTCCATTTACTTTTGAACTACTCTGTATATTGTTTTTATTTTTATTTATTTTTAATTTTTCATTTTGTTTTCAGGATTATGGTAATGCTCTCAAGTTCTTCACCCTGGCTGCTGAACAAGGCTGGGCTGAGGGACAACTTCAGTTGGGCATCATGCATTTTAGTAAGTTATTTCCATCCATACTGTTTTACTTTTATTCTCATTGAATTCCCATTTTATCCATTACACAAAATTCTGAACATCCTATTTTAGAGTAATTGGTAGGTGTAATCTTGATAATGGATCTCCTCTGGCAAAAATTACAGATTTATGTAAGCATTGTGAAAGTTCAGGGCTGCTTCTCTTTGCAATTTAGAATTTGAACTGCTGCAAGCACATTTAAATTATCTTACTATCCATTGATCCCATTATGATTCTGTTAGCTTTAAAAAAGCATAATGTTTTATTCAGTGCCGATAATTACCAGTTTAAAAATATCATTTGGCAAGGCTGAAATATATTAGCTGCTACCTGTTTTTACCCACACACAGTTTTGTTTTTCATAGTGTATTGCATAATAAAAGTAAGTATCAAGCAGAATTATCAAGCATTTTTTTCTTACATGAAATAACTTTTGTGAAGATCATTTTCCATCAATTTTAATATAAATAAACTAACTTAAGAGCCATACTCCATGTGTCTTTTTAAGTTAACTTCTGTGGAGGGCTAATTGGGCATCTGGTCCAGTTTAGAAAATAGTAATGATAATTTTGAAGAAATACTTTTGAATTTCTAAATTCACTCCATGGAAATTCAAAACCTCACTTTATTTCACTCTGAGTTGGGCTATAAGTTCAATTATAACCAAAAGACCAATTTGAGTTGAAATTCCAATTCAGACCAAAAAAGGAGTTCTTCAAATCACAAACTCCATGGAACTTCGATTGAGTTCTCTGTAAAACATCAAAGACTGTCATGAAACCTCTCACTTTAATAATTCTGATTCCTTGGAATTTTGAAGAAATAAAATTGATTTCCTCAATTCACAAAGTTTTGGAGATTTGTTAAACTGAATTTAAAACAAGTGTTTTTAAATTCACAAAGTTCTTGTGTTACTTTAAAATCAATATAAATTAAAAACTTAAAATCATTAATTTTTTTTTTTTTTTTTCTCCAGTTATTTAAAACTTGAAATTAACCTTTTGCCTCTTTATCTGGACACAAATCCCAATGCTGGATGTTCAAATACCAGATGAAACTCAAATTTTCAATCCTGGGAGCATCCTGATTCCAAAATATATGTCTAAGTAAAGCAAGTGTAACCAGAGTTTCAGACATATGGACGGGCAGACAATTTGCTGTTTATTTAGGAGATAGATGATAATTTAATACAGCAATTATTTACGCTACAATACAGAATGGAAAATTCGAAAAAGAAATTTATAATAATTTGATGTACAATTTTCATTCATAGCCTTTTTCTGCAAGAACTGCCATGCTTTGTAGGACAGACTTTCATGTGAATGTCTCCCTGAACACTTAACTGTTGAACCTCTACAAGTCGGGTCGATTGTCATCGTTCCCCCTTATCCTCAGAATTTTCAATTCCTACAGCCTTTTTTATCATTCATATCACACACCTAATTCATCATTACCATTTCAACTGTAGCCTTTTACCATAAGTGTTCTTGTCCAATCACTGAAGTTAAGCAATGTTAAACCTGATCAATACCTAAATGGACGATCGCTCGGGTATACCAGATACTGTAAGCTTGTATGTGTGGGTGGTGCAATGGATAAATGTTGTGAATGAGAATTTGGAAAGATAAATTTCAATTCCAGTCAGGTTTCTTAGATTCACTTATGTGCAAATACTCTTGGGAATGATATGAATCCACCACTTCTCTTCTCCCAGCTATGGGTTAAATAGTAAAACTTGTATCAGAAAATCATTCATACAATTCCAAAATATTTTTTGGCTTTAAATAAACTCAAAAAAGTAAAAAAACTGATAAACTGTAACAAAACAAATAGATCAATTTATCTTGAGTGGCTCTTGAATCTTGTATTGGGGTGAAATTTAGTAAAATAGAAAATGTGTCCCATGGTAAAATTATATATATCGAATAAAGGAATAGGGTTGTTCCAACGAGAGTAATTAGTATAAAATAAAATCGGATCTAAGCTGCAACTCGAAAAATGTAATTTACGCTCTAAAATGCAACAGATGCACAAAAATGTACATAAAAGCGACACAATGCTTAAATCATCATATCTTACTTCATAAGAGCAATATCAGATTACCACATAACAGGAAATTATATGTCTCTAATCATCTACATGAATGCAGTAATGGCCTATTTTCAGTCCAACCAATCTATCAAAATATTAATTATGAGATTCTGCTAATGCAGGAAGAAAGATTAAAAAAAAATACAAGCCTTCGCTTAATAAAACAACATAAAAAACAAACACACTGAAAAACATACAGAAACACGCATACATATACTCAGAGATAAAAAATACACACACCAATCTCAAAAGCAAATCCAATTCATACTAAATAAATAAATAAATAAAAACACCCACACACACATAGACACACACTCACAGAATACAATGCAACTAACACACACCGAAAAACACACAGAAACAAGCATACATATACACAATGAAAAACACGCATACATATACACACAATAAATAAAAAAACACCCACGCACACAAACGGACATAAATAAAAGGGGCCCTCACAAACACACACACACACATACTAACACAGACACAAAATATCACCAAACCCATAACATAATAAAGAGGCACCAGAATGCCTTAAGACAACACTTTACCCATGCTGACAGAGAAAAGAGACGATTCAAACAGCATTGAACTCACATTATTCTAATTTAGTTTATTTTATTATATACTTTTTTTATTTTCTTACTGTTCTTTTTTTGTATATATTTTTTTACTGTTCTTAGTTTTCACGTACTTCCTATTAACTTTAAACAGAATGATCAGATACTCAGAGAAACCCAAACGTAAAACAACGAATTTGTTCGCCTGAAGAGTCAATTTTAAACTTGAAACACGTGTAGCGCAAACCATGACAAATTAATACTCCATAGCTTGTATGAATACCAAACAATAAATATATATTTTAAAGAAAACGTTCACGGCTTCTCACACTTTTTATTTTATATTTATTATATATATATATATATATATATATATATATAATAAACTTCTGTCCTATAATAGTCACTACATCTGCATTATTATATTTTATACACTAAATATAACAACTATTATGAGATGAGTTATCTTGGTTGAATTTATATATATATATATATATATATATATATATATATTAATTTTTGTAGTTATTTAAGGTCAAACTTTGTATGGGGCACTCAGTAGTAATAACCAACTGGACTTGTTAATCATTATGAGACAGAAATAGTATATAAGTGCAAAAGTAATTTTTAAAACTGGAAATTGTTTTTCTTTGATGGTACTACTTAAATAGGGATTCACTTATGAAAAAATTAAGGGATATTTAGCGAAAGGAGAATAATTTCTGTAAATTAACTTTCTTTACACGTTTTTTTGAGAATGAAGTAACACTTGTCAGAATCAAAAAAAAAATATTGATTTGTTATCAATTTAAAAAGGGGATCCTGTTCATAAAATCTGTACTATCAAATTGATCCCTGACTCTTATAAAGTTATGGATTTTAGTATAAGTCACTTAGCTGTTGTATTTCCTGGGACCTGTAATGAAGAAGGTTTGGAGAATCTGATACTCACAGGTCAGATAGAGGGGAAAGAGAAACAGGAGAAAGCAACACGTAACATACTTAACAGGCTTGAGCAAGTGAAGGGCACAGCGATGTTTGGGTGGGGCAACAGGAGAAACCATGCTAAGAACCACTAGAGATAGGGAGACGTAGAAGGCCATGATCACATATGTTCTGAAGGGACACCGCACATAGCTAATAAAAAATTTTTTAAAACAACAGCTAAGTGTCGTCTAATACAAACTGCCTATTTTTCGTTTCGTCTATCCATTAATTTGACAGCATATATGAAAGGGGGTCTCATGATTTGAATAGCTAATGCAGATTTTCTACCTTTTGTAATTTTTCTGTCCACTCATCAGGAGGTTTCGGTAATTGACTACAGATTTTCTCTTCATTGTTTTTAAATTAAGTTAAAACTTAATTAATGTGCTAGTTTCTTTTTTCTGTGTGTGTGTGTTTTTCCTTGTTGCTTATGTGTGTGGAATGTAGTTGCTTGCTTAGTATTATTTTACTATTCTTTGTTTCTCTTTTCTTGTAACTAACAAAATTCTCAGTAAAGATAATTTTGTCAGTTACACTTAACTATGGACAGTCACTCCAGTTACTAACTAAAACAAATACCTGAAGAAGGTTGGAGAGTACAATGACCAAAATATTGAAATTAGTACGAGTGCATAATAATAATTCCTTAACTAATCTTTAATGAAAATGTTAATCTTCTCTTTACATGTATTAGTAGCTTGATTTTTACCGACTGATTACTGGTTAACTATTACATCCAGAAAATTTTTAACATTTCTTAAAGCATCTTTATAAACAAAAAAATTGCAGATTTCTTTGCTTTGCTTATACTATTCCTTGAAAAAGATGTGATATTTTATATTTGCAGGTGGATTGGGAGTGAGAAGAGACTATAAACTTGCAGTGAAGTATTTTAATTTAGCCTCCCAAGGGGGTCACATTTTGGCTTTCTATAATCTTGCACAAATGCATGCAACAGGAACTGGAGTGCTGAGTAATTGTCACATGGCAGTAGAGGTAAGTAGAGCCAACAAACAAGACAATAATTGTTTCAATGATTCTGTTATGATGCCATATGAGAACTGTTCTGTATTTGTCTATATTTCTGAGATGAGGTTGTATTTATATTATTTGAACTATTGTCCTCATCTTTGTTGCCATTTGTACGTTTCAGCTGTTGTATGCTTTGGTCTTCTTCAGGTACTAGGAACTTTGAACCAGACCCTTTATTACAATCACTGGGGTATATTGTTTTCATTCCTTGCATGAAGCCTCTTTTGGTGGTCATGAGTTATCTCCCTCTAACCCTCTAAGTTACTTGTTCACTATTGCTGTAGCCTGATATTGAACTTGCAACTCTTTGGATCAAGTCACTGGAATTAACCAATGTCTATATCCATTTAAAGACACATATAAAGGTTGATTAGTTCCAGTGACTATTGCCATCAGGTCCACATTCTTTGTGGGGATCTCAGTGAGAGATGACAGCAGAAACCAAGGGGTCATATGCATATCACTTAAGAGATTCACTTCTAGAAGGAAATTTATGTTGTGATATTCCAGACAAGAGTAGAGTTTGAAGAGAATTTGTGCAGGCAAAGCATTCAGCTTTATTAGCAGAGAATGTTAACACTTCAAATTGGTTGAAGAAGGGGAGAGTAGAGACCCTGCACTTATTTAATACCTTATTACAGAGCCGCCAGCAATTACGAGAGCCAAAGTTCTTAGAGGCTATGCAGTAGCTCATTCTCTTGGCAAACAAGGAATTTGCTCCTTTGAGGACTTGCTTACGTTTATTACGAGCAGCGGTGACTAGGCACCTGCTGTGACAAAAGCTGTCATGCAATATTGTGAAGCTTGGCAAGAGTGAGGTGAGGAGATAAGAATTAAATCAAGCAGAAAAATCTGTAGCTTAGTTTTGCTAGAAAAACAAGTACGGATGTCGATTTGAGTACGGGATTAAGTAATGGAAAAATTTAATGTCCAAATACTGGCAACATCAGTGCCTTTAGAATATTTCAACCCCGTGTCATAGTGAACATGAGTCACCAAAGACATATTAATGGAGAGAGTGTCCTTTCTATACTGTCAGTTATTATGTCTAATATACTGAAGTTATGAGAAGAAGGTAATCGATATAGGAAAAAAAGATAGTTGACAGAGTTTAGTATAAAAAGATGGAAGCACATGAAATTGTAGTCATTGGCCTTAAGAGACAATTTCTTGATTATTTGAACATTATCCTGGATGTAAACACCAAGGCCATGCCTGTAAATACTGTCATCCCCAAACAAATACCAAATTTCAAATAATATATATATATATATATATATATATATACATACACAAACATCACACACACGCAGTAAGGAAGCAATTTCTGGTTTGCTTGCTTCTGTGATAGATACAATCTCCAAAATTTTAAATGCAATGTCAATTGCCATTTTCTGTCTCCTTGATTCCCATCCATCTCTTATCCTTTTTTTTGACATCCCTTGTACCTTTTTTATTCTCTTACTGTAACCCCCCTGTGCACCAGTGGTGGTATTGGTGAAACAATTATAAAAAGAAAAAAAGTTAAAAACAAGGTTAAATAGTTCTGATGTCTTCTACCAACTAAAAAATTGGGATGGGAAAATTTAATTTATCTTGTCATTTCAATTTCTCATTGATAAGCAACAAGAGGTCAGCTTAAAATTTTAGTAAGTTTGGGGTGAGGAAGTTGGATTGAGAAAACAAAACACACAAAAGAAACATTTAATATTTGAGTATTATGGAGTGAGGCTAGCTACAAGTACTGGTAGTCTATGGCATCTGGATAAACATTAGCCTACCAGATACCTCAACATTGCACATAAACCTCCCCTATTTATATTTAATATTCTAGTATTATGGAGTAAGACTTGCTACAAGCACTGGTTGTCTATGTTGTATGGGTAAATGTTAGCCTAGCAGTGAGTTTAATGTTGCATTTAAGAACTAGATTTATTTATTTACATATTTTTGTGATTTTGTTTTTCAGCTGATAGTAATGCAAGTTTTTTCTCAAATTGATATATTCTGATAGAAAATGAAGCTAGTGTTTAAAAGAGCATATTGTGTTATAAGTGAACACTGAAGAAATACTATACAATATAAGTTATAAAAAAGGGTTCAAGAAAAAGTATTGTATCAAAAGTAAGTCATGTGTTGAGAAATGTTAATAAATTCCACTATATTCACAAGGTTGACCACTATAGGAAATTGGTCATTAAAAACAGTCCTGATATGAGTAAACAAACTCTTGAAAATTTTCATGGTTAACATGATGTTCTTAGCATTGATGTCAGTTTGTACAGGGATGATTTTTTTTTTTTTTTTCATCATGCACAGCCTATAATGTATCTTATCTTTGGAAGATTTTTTATTTGCTTGAAACACTTGATATTTTTTTAAATTTTTATTAATTTAATATTAATTTGAATATTTTAATTCAGTTAATTTATTTTTTCCCATATTTTTTTATATTTTTTCTTGTATACACCAAATTAATAGTCTAATCTTGATCATGTCATGGTCCAAATTCATGTTATTATGTGGCATTTGGAGTAGATAGATAGATCTATCGCCCACTTCACACTCCACCCACGTCTATTGAACAGGTTAAGACTCATCCCTTGTTCCCTGTTTAGGATGTGGTTTCTGGCTTTCTCTTTTCCAATCTTTTCACTATTACATAGCCCCCTGCACATCAGTGGCGTTACTGCTTTGCTCGGGGTGATACGATTAAAAAAAAAATATTGAGTCTTTCCATATTATTTTAATGGTAGGGACTTACATTGATTAGTGAATGTATTAGATTTTTTTGTTATTCATATGTTTGTATTTGGCAACAGATGTCACCAATGTTTGTTATTGTGGAATTAGATAATGGAATTCAGTAAATAATCTATTCTCAACACTCCACTAGACACTGAAGTTGGTTTCTGGAAAATCATTCGGTAAAATTTCCCTATATAGCAATGGTGATCAACAATGGTACTCGACAAAATTTAAGATGCAATTTTGAAGATAACTGAAGAATCATTAAAAATCATCTGTTGAAAGAAAATTTCAGTCAAATTAACTCTTTTTTTTTTTTTTTTTTTTTTCCTCATAGTTGTTTAAGAATGTGGCTGAGCGAGGTCGCTGGAGTGAAATGCTAATGGAAGCCCATTCTTTGTATCGAGAAGGGAATATTGATGCTGCCCTCATCAAATATACATTTTTGGCAGAACTGGGTTATGAAGTTGCCCAGTCCAATGTGGCCTACATTTTAGATCAAGGTAAGTTTGAGGTGATGCCATTCCAATTGGACTTTGGTCATCTGATTAAAATGGCATATAATAAAATTCTCTTGTTAAAATTTGCTTGAACCTTATCTATTGTTCTGGTTTTATTCTTGAAAAACTTGGCTTTAAATGAAACAAAACCATTTATTAATTGTATATATTTTATAATTTCATTCAATAAGTTAGTCAATGATGTTATTTAACTCTCATGTTCAGATAATTTAGGATTTTCTTTTTCAGTTCATGTTTAATTTAGAACTTGGTTTTTGTCCTGTAGAAATACATCAGATAAATTGTAGTAATTTTTACCATTGATGTTTGAAAATTGCACCTTTTGTTAGAAATAACTCCAAGGTGGTGCTGAAAAAATTTTGGCCTGATCCACATTTCATAATCTAAGTGATCAAAGAAAAATGAACAAACTTTTCAGCACCTCCTCATAACTAGCATTTCATAGTTTTCATTCATTTACTATCAATTATATATCTGTAATTAGCATTTAAGTTAACCTTTTATATGCTATATTTCTCACCATATGAATGATTTAAAAATGGCTTCACATAAACGAATCCTTTAAATCTTAAAGGAAGTAATCCTTTATTAGTACCTATAGACTGGCACTACAGAATAACAAAGAGCTCTACCAAATAAAAAAAAAACACATTACTTAAAAAACTTCCAACAGCAGCAATAAAAAAAAAAAGGATAACACATTTAATTTAAAGAGATAATCTAAACTTATTTATAAATGGAACTTTGTGTGTGTGTGTGTGTGTGTGTGTGTGTGTGTGTGTATCTGCTAACTTTAGACTCCGAAACGGCTGAACCGATTTTCTTGAAAATTTACACAGTTGTACTATAAGCGTCTGCAAGTGTTCTTAGCTAGGTTTTGTGTCGAGGTACCCCCGATAAATATCGATAATCGAAAAAATCAGGTTATAGAAGGAGTGGTCCAATTTTAATCAAATTTGATACACTCATAGACAGACATAAGAAACAATATTCAGAAGTTTCAAGGTTGCAGTTCTTACAATAGTGCAGAAAATCGATTTTATATATATATATATATATATATATATATATAAAAGGCAAGATGTTTGTGTGTGTGTCTGTTTATCTGTCTGTATGTCCTTTATACAAATCTACAATTTTTATCCAATTCTCACGAAACTTCACACAAATATTCTTTAGGCAGAGTCTGAGCTCCAAGACCATGGATTAGTTTTAAAGCTTTCATTACACCTGAGCAACGCCGGGCTATACTGCTAGTAATGATAAATTAAAATGTTGACTTTCCACACGATCAAAACCAAAAGGTTTAGAAGGAAACTTTCTTCAAACTAGAAAGAGCTATAATAATTAGTGGGCTTGTAGAGTCTAATTCCCTGAAAAACTGTTTTGAGAAAAAAAAAATCTAAATTTCAAGCAGCACTAGTGCCGTCTGGTCAATGAATGCTCAATGTTTCCTTCGGTATCCAACATGCAATTATAACTCTGAAAGAAATAAAGAAAAAAACTAAAACTATAATTACAGAACTTGTGTGAAATTGTTACTTGCAATAATAGAAATGGGGTCTGCTGAACAGATATTTTGAAATAACAGGTTGGCATTTCTAAGCTTATTTACAAATCAAGATTAAAAGAAAAATGAGTGATTTAACTTAATGTTTTTCTTTTTTTTTTTTTTTTTTTTTTTTTTTTTTTGTTGGCCACAGGTGAGAGTATGATGTTCATAAAACAAGAAACCTACCAGCGGGCATTGTTGCAATGGACTAGGGCAGCTGCTCAGGGTAAATTGTTAATTCTTTGAATGACGTTTTTCCTCTGTACCTTTTTATTCAATTCTTTATTCCCCCCTTTTTATTATCCTCCCAATTCACACCTCCCCGCATTTATACCCCTGGTTATTTATCAGGTGCAATCTGGGAACAACCAAAAAGAATTGATGGTTAATCCAATAAAAACCTCAGCCTGATTGCATCATTTTAACACAAAAAGGAAACAGTTAAATAAAGTGAAATAAAATGGATCCTTTAAAACTTACACTGCACTGTTTTGTATCTCTCTCTCTCTCTCTCTCTCTCTCTCTCTCTCTCTCTCTCTCTCTCTCTCTCTCTCTCTCTCTCTCTCTCTCTCTCTCTCTCTCTCTCTCTCTCTCTCTCTCTCTCTCTCTCTCTCTCTCTCTCTCTCTCTCTCTCTCTCTCTCTCTCTCTCTCTCTCTCTCTCTCTCTCTCTCTCTCTCTCTCTCTCTCTCTCTCTCTCTCTCTCTCTCTCTCTCTCTCTCTCTCTCTCTCTCTCTCTCTCTCTCTCTCTCTCTCTCTCTCTCTCTCTCTCTCTCTCTCTCTCTCTCTCTCTCTCTCTCTCTCTCTCTCTCTCTCTCTCTCTCTCTCTCTCTCTCTCTCTCTCTCTCTCTCTCTCTCTCTCTCTCTCTCTCTCTCTCTCTCTCTCTCTCTCTCTCTCTCTCTCTCTCTCTCTCTCTCTCTCTCTCTCTCTCTCTCTCTCTCTCTCTCTCTCTTTCTCTCTCTCTCTCTCTCTCATTATATTGACATGATCTTGGTTGATATCTAAGGTTTTTATCGAATTAACCATTGATGTTGTTTTTGGGTTACACCAGATCACAAGTCACTTCTGTTTATTCCAGTTGCAACTTGAGTTTCGCACATGTTGCCATAAATAACTTGCCAATCTCTCATTCCGGAGTGAGACTCTGCACAAAATGTGACACTTAAAACTGAAGGCTCTTTGACTAGATTCCTCAAGTTATACACTTGATAAACAAGAGTCTTGTTGAGAATAGCCACTAATATGTTCAACTCTAGCAATCTCTTAGCATGACACAGAATCTTACATAGATTTTTATTTTAGATTCATAGAACATTCAGAGGCGAACATTTTACTTAGATTTGTTGAAAAATTATCCATAGTTGTTTCTTTAGATAAATTCTAATTCATCTTTGACAAAACATATTTATTTAGAAGCCGAATTGAGATTCTGTGATGAAGTCTTTTTAATATTCCATATATTTTATTTTTATGCAATTTGATGAATTTTATTTTCTTCTTTTTTCATCCTATGCTGGATTGTTGATTATGTAGTAGTAGTAGTAACCTTAAGTTGGGTTGACATTTTGTAATAGTCTTTTATTATTCCACGTATTATGCATTTTGATCAGTTTCTTAATTTTTTCTTGCTTTATTCCGTGCTGTATTGTTGACTACCTACTAGCAGTACACTTTGTTTAAAGATTAAATTTTTTGTTTTCATATTGAAACTTGAAGTTGAAATTACATTCCCTTTTTAATTTTATTTTTACTTTTTTTTTTTTTTTTACTTTTTTCACTTTTTTACTTTTTTCACTTTTTTCTTTCTTTTTTCACTTTTTCTTTCTTTTTTCACTTTTTCTTTCTTTTTTCACTTTTTTCTTTCTTTTTTCACTTTTTTCTTTCTTTTTTCACTTTTTTCTTTCTTTTTTCACTTTTTTCTTTCTTTTTTCACTTTTTTCTTTCTTTTTTCACTTTTTTCTTTCTTTTTTCACTTTTTTCTTTCTTTTTTCACTTTTTTCTTTCTTTTTTCACTTTTTTCTTTCTTTTTTCACTTTTTTCTTTCTTTTTTCACTTTTTTCTTTCTTTTTTCACTTTTTTCTTTCTTTTTTACTTTTTTCTTTCTTTTTTCACTTTTTCTTTCTTTTTTCACTTTTTCTTTCTTTTTTCACTTTCTTTTTTCTTTCTTTTTTCACTTTTTCTTTCTTTTTTCACTTTTTCTTTCTTTTTTCACTTTTTCTTTCTTTTTTCACTTTTTCTTTCTTTTTTCACTTTTTCTTTCTTTTTTCACTTTTTCTTTTTCTTTTTTCACTTTTTCTTTCTTTTTTCACTTTTTCTTTCTTTTTTCACTTTTTCTTTCTTTTTTCACTTTTTCTTTCTTTTTTCACTCTTTCTTTCTTTTTTCACTCTTTCTTTCTTTTTTCACTCTTTCTTTCTTTTTTCACTCTTTCTTTCTTTTTTCCTTTCTTTTTTCACTCTTTCTTTCTTTTTTCACTCTTTCTTTCTTTTTTCACTCTTTCTTTCTTTTTTCACTCTTTCTTTCTTTTTTCACTCTTTCTTTCTTTTTTCACTCTTTCTTTCTTTTTTCACTCTTTCTTTCTTTTTTCACTTTTTTCCCTTTCTTTCTTTTTTCACCCTTTCTTTCTTTTTTCACTTTCTTTTTTCACCCTTTCTTTCTTTTTTCACTCTTTCTTTCTTTTTTCACTCTTTCTTTCTTTCTTTTTTTTTTTTAATATATTATTTATTTTTTTACTTGACTTTTTTGTTTTTTGCCAAATGGTTTGTCACAATCAATAATCAGGGATTACATTAACATTATTGATTAGTAATCTTGATTATTATTACATAATTACTGTCTATTTTATGGTGTAGGTTGAGCAGAAAGAAAAACTGTCAAATGGTTATAAAAAAAAAATTTCTATCATTTGTTTGCTAGGTTCAACAATTGCTAGAGTAAAGATGGGAGATTACCATTACTATGGTTTTGGGACAAGTGTGGACTATGAGGTGGCCGCAAACCATTACCGGGTGGCATCTGAGCAGCACCACAATGCACAGGCCATGTTCAACTTGGGTTATATGCATGAAAAGGGACTTGGCATGAAACAGGTAAAAGATTTTCTTTGCTAAATTTTTAAAGATGTCAATTTCTCTTTTCATTTTAATATTTGGGTCAGTTTAGATCTTAAAAAAAAAATCACCTTTCATCAGATCAAAGTGGTGCAATAAAATCATAAACAAAGAACTTTATCAAATTTCGCATCACTTGAGAACTTTCAGTAGCAGCAACAACTAAAATGGATGGCTTGTGTAACTTGAAGAGAAAATAATGACATCAAGATGTTGACATTCCACGCTACTTCAAATAAAAGGTTAAGGAGCAAACCTACATCAGTACTGGAAAGAGTGATATTAGCTACTGGACGACTGTTATAATAAAGATTTCCACATGATCAAAAACAAAGTTAGGAAGGAAAGATCAATTAACTGAACTTCAGAAGTCTGTATTCTAGAAAAACTGCATTAAGAAAAAAAAATCTTTGTAAATTTCAATGAAAAATAACACTGTTTGGTCAATGAATGACATAAGTTTCTGTATGGAAGTGGTTAATTTTCCAATTACAATTTTTATTGATCTTTTAAAGATTGAGCTATTGTTCTCACCTTGGTTGATATAGATGTTATTATAGACACAGTATTTTCACCGAGTACCCTCTGGTCATAATCATGTGTTCATTGATATGGATTATCTGTTGATTGCACCAATTCCAACAAGAAAGAACAATAACTGATTTCACAGGATATATTACAATAATCAACAGGTAATCCATATCAGCCAATCAATAATCATAATTTATAATCTGGCCAATTTCATTTAGATTCTTTTTGCTTATGTTTCCATTGCTTTTGTTATTAAATATCCGACATTGTGATATGCCAAGAATGGTAAGAACTTGTAAGATGGATGCAAATTTACTGTGGATGATCTGGCAATGTTGGCTAGATTATATACCCAGAACACATTTAAGAAGAAAAAAAAAATTTAATTTAAAATTCTCGGCGTCTTTCGTTCATGTGCAGCTATAGTCACTTAGTAACATAAACATTCTTTTAGTCCAATGAAGTCCCAAAAGGCAAAACATGCCACATGAAAACTTTTTATAATTGTGCAGCACTTGTAGAATAAAATGTGTCAGGGGAAAATGACTGACAGGGAAAACATAACTTCAGTCAGATAATTCATGAAATATAAATGTTTATAAAAAATACTGATGTTACAACAATGCATCCATTAGGCTGGTGTTTGCTGAATGCTTGATAAACAGATAAAATCTGTAAAGTTTTCAGAAATTATATCCTCTCTAGAAGATTTGATTGTAAATAAATTTTATGAAAGTAAAAGACTTTTTCTCTCTCTCTGTCTCTCTTTGTTTTTAATTGTTTCATCCTATGCAAGGTAGTAAAGCCGCTCGGACACAAGGAGTTACTAAGTTAAAGAACAAGAACAATAGAAGATGAGTAATCAAGAAGAGACTAGATGATGATTAACATTGCATTTTAACCTTTGAAGTGCAAGAAAAGAAACTTAGCATAGAACTTAGTTGCATCTAGCCAATTTAACTGTAAAATAATTTCATATCCCCATACGCACACATTGGTGGCTCAAGCAACATGAGAATGTTTTACTGCATCCATTGTATCCTCTGGACTTGATTGCTTCAGATTCTTATCTGTTTGGTCCATTTAAACTGCATTTCAATGGTAAGTTATTCCACTTAGTTGATGCAGTTTTTGCAGTGGGTCCAGTTGCTTGATGTTGCATTCTTCAAAAAGTGTGTGTCTCTGTGTGTGTGTGTGTGTATATAATTCCAAGTGAAAAGGACTCAAGGTTTTTTTTTATATTTTGAGTGCTCTGGCATTTATTTTATTATAAACAGTGCTCAAATGTAAATTGTCTGCACAACCACACCAACATTGCCTGATGATGAGAATTAATCTCGAAACATAGAAATTTCCATGTAGCAATGTAAAATTGACATAACTGTATAATTATATATATATATATATATATATATATATATATATATACGCACGCACAAGGGGTTATTTACAAAGCAGAGGTGCATGATACAGATGGACAAAGAAAAACATATTTGGGGTCTACAAAAGTAATTTTTAAAAACTGATGGAATAATCACAAATCTATATTTAAACTAGAAAACCTTAAAAGTTGTACCAAACTGGCTAGTCATGTATGAAAATGGAAAAGACCCTGATATAACATTGTAGCTGACTGGCATGAGGAACATTCTAGTGAATCTTATCTACCATCATAGTCCTCAGATCGAAACATCATTGAACATTTATGATTCATTTTAAAAAAACAAGTGAGGAGTTGATATCCTCCTCCATCATCATCATCATTGGAAGAATTGAAGACTCTTTTAGCTGAAGAATGGATAAAAATTCCTCTGGAAACAATTCAAACTTTGTATGAGTTGATCCCATGCAGAATCAAGTTGTGATTACTGCCAAAGACAGTCCTACTCCATATTGAAATAAATTTGCTTGAAATTTCAAGTTTTTTCATTTATTTTGTCCACCTGCTTTATATATATATATATATATATATATATATATATATATATATATAAAATGAAAATAAATTGGAAGAATTTACAAATCCATTGGTGATAATTTATTTCGAGAATATTTTAAAAAGATAATGATTTTTTTATAAAAACTATATTTATTAAAAAAAAAAAAAATGATTAGTAGTAGTATTATTATTAATAATACCATTGGTTTTTAATTTAAATATTTTTTTTTTTTTTTGTGATATATTTTTTTATCATCATTAACATCATTATTGTACTTGATAGTAATATTCTTATGAAACTAAAAAGATTATATTTATAAGATGAAGATATTATTATTAATATAAAAAGTTAATTCAATTTTCATAGTTAAAATATGGCCCCTAAATTTGCTATCCTGTGTTTGAGAATGTGTAATTGGAAATTCAATCCAAAGTCATTTTACCAGCTGGAATGGAAATGCAACATTTTAAATTTGACATCCTTTTTAAAAATTAACATTGTCTGTCTTACTTCTTTTCCTATTGATAAAAACTTCTCTTCCTACTTTCTACGTCTGGATAAATTCAAAACATTTGTAAAAGATTTCAGTCTGACAAGATGAATATTTTATTTTTTTTAGGAGGAATAATGATTTTTTATAAAAATCATATATCTTTAAAATATTCTTGAAATAAATTATCACCAATGGATTTGTAAATTCTTCCCAATTTATTTTCATTATCTGTTAAATTCTAACATTGAGTTCTCATCAGATTACAATTGGCTGTGAAATTTACTTTATGCATTACCAAGGATACTACTTATATATTTGTGCACCAATGGGATTCATGCGTCGGTGGCAACGGGAAAAGTCACATAGTAGTACTAGTAACATAATTACCATGCAAATAAACAGTATGTATTATCCATGTTATATTAGTTAAGGTTTGTACTTTTAGTTTTGGGGTCGCACTGTTGTACAGCAGAATTTTGACAGCCTTATGCAAACAACCTGGTCTCTTTTGACCGACATCTTCCTTTAATCTCTCAAATGTTTCATGGTCTCTGTGTGAGCTGTCTGATCATAGAATAGGAAGTCTGACCCCAGTTGCCATCAATTTGTTTGCTAACTATTGATCTTTAAATACAAATATTGTTATCAAAATGGAAGCAAAAAGATCATTTGTATGCTGAATCAGAAAGAGACAACAGAAATTCCTTCGGCACATATTAAAGAAGGATGATCTAAAGAATTCGACACTCACAGGGCATATCAAAAGTAAAAAAAGGCAGGGGAAGGCAATGTGAATGTCTAGCAGAATGGGAAGGTGTGGCTAGGAAAAAAGGGGCAAAAGTTATTAAGAGCTACAATAGATAGGAGTTTGTGGAGAGCCATGGTCACGAACGTCTTGAATGACATGGCACATAGAAAGAAGTATCTGTTGTAATTTTCATGAAAATAAGTGACATTACTAGTGGAGCAATATATCTTGAATACACACACCACCGAGTTACCTTGAAGTATTGTTTCTATAAAATAAAAATTCTGCCTCTGACATTGAGCATTCTTCGCACACACACATATATATATATATATATATATATATTCTCAGGAGGAAATATTTTTCAGTTGACTGAATGACTAATTGAGTCTTCATTTTTTTTTTCAGTAAACAACCTTTTTTTAATAGATACATATAAATTTATTTCCTTTCTTGCCTTGATAAAGTTTGTCAGTGGACAAAACGTGGAGGCTAAAAGAAAATAGTTTTAACCTTGCCATGTATTTAATCATGTCATATATATATATATATATATATATACATACACAGGGCCGTAGCTAATGCTAAAAAACACCAGGCACAGAGAAATTTGCCTGGATTGTATTAGTTGACAATGTGATGATGTCATCCGTTTCCAGAAACTATGATTTTTGTGGATTTTTGCGGCTATTCCAATGGAAATTAGGCACAGAACGTTAATAAAAGCAGGAAATCGGGTTCAGACTTTCTGAGTATAACCATTCTTTTCTCCCAAAATTAATAAACAGATTTTTCTGCGTTTATTTGGATGTTTTCTTCATTTTTCTTTCTTCGTGAATTGTTTAGTTTGATTTCTGACGAAGACATTTTTTCTTGCCCGGATTTTCACTATGATTACACAGATTGGCCCGGATCCATGCCTGGTAGTCAGATACGGCCATGTGTGTGTGTGTGTGTATATATATATATATATATATATATATATAGTTTGGCGGGTGCAGGGAGGTGATTGTGGAAGAATTCAATATATCTGTCCCTTGTAATGTATGTTGTATTAATGCCATAGACTGAATATTATAAAGTGAACATTTCAGATTAAATGTATCATGAAGTCTCTGAAAAGAAAAAGAAATCAAATCCCAATTTCAAGTCTTTAGAATTGATAAAAAAAATGCTCTTGTGCAAATTAAAATGAGTAGAATTTTAAAGAAAGTTTTGATATTTTCCTTGTTTTTGACAGGATGTCCATCTTGCTAAGCGGTTCTATGACATGGCAGCTGAGACCAGTGCAGATGCCCAGGTGCCAGTTGCCATGGCTCTTTTTAAATTGGGGCTTTTTTATGGCTTTGATGTATTTAGCAAAGAGGTAAGCCAATATTTTCTGTGTTCTAATTTGCTAACATTAAAAATTATGTAGAAAATGGAGCAGGGCTGCTGAGTGTCGAATCAAAGGGTTTTCCACATTCTCCCAGTTTCTCTGTCTCCCGATATTTTTAGCAGTTATTCATTTGTTTTGGAATCAACACTACTTACTTCCACACATCTTAAAGCAGTTTATTTTCCATTATTTTCAATATAAAAGTAGTATTTTATTAGAACAAAAGAAACGGGCATATTAAAAACTATTCATAACAAAAAAGAGGGGGTACCAGAAAATACTTTCGTTTTACAATAAGTGACCTTTAAAAAAAATAGTAAATTTGGTCACTTATTGTGGAACAGAGATAGTATATAGTACAGTAAAATGGTAATACAGAAATATAAGTTTAAAAAAAAAAAAACAGCTAAACCAGTTTATCTTTGCTCATTAGAACAAAAATTGAGCAGAGTAACTAAAAGGAAAAAAAAAATTCAACCACAGAAATGTTATACTTTGTGGTTATATTTCAGTTTTACCATTTTACGGTAATATGTATTTTTTTTATGATTTGCTTTTTGACATTACTGCTTTTATCACTTTAATAAAATTATGTATTTCAGTGAAAACTAGTCTTTTATGTAGCCACCTTTCGTGTTGATAAATGCTTAAGGCATGCTGGCTATGAGACTGACAAAATTCTACTGAAATTTCAGTGGGTCAGACATCCTCCTCCCCATTGTTCCTCTGTCTAATGTTGATTCCTTTTTCGTAAATGTCAGCTGCTGCTTTTTTTTAATTTCAACAATATTGATATTTGGGAATGTATGCATGATCTTAGTTGAAATGTCTGACCAAATCTGTGAGAAAAAGGCAGACAACCCACATCTAAACCTCTGAGAAGTATAGCAGCTTGAAGTTTTTTGCAGGTAATTGTTAGAAATTGCAAAATGATGGCTAAGATTACCACTCGAACCATTTCTCCGGGATGTCTACTTTCCTTTTGGTCATTGGCTTGATACTTGGCAAACATTAATCTTGTGACAACCCATTTGGATGGAAATTTCATGCTCCAAGTCCTTCTCTCTATTTAATGTTATTATTTGGGCCCCTTTGAATGTCATGCTCCAAGTCCTTCTCTCTATTTAATGTTATTATTTGGGCCCTTTGAATGTCATGCTCCAAGTCCTTCTCTCTATTTAATTATTTGGGCCCCTTTGAATGTCAGAAAGTGATCTTCCTTCCAGTCTAATTTTTAATGCATTAAATCCAAAAAGTATTCTTTAGAACAAATTCACCCCTTTTAGCCGAAACTGTGAAATGAACTTTGACATGACGTCCTGTTGCTGTTTATTAACAATTAACTAAAAGTGGACAACTCAATATCTTACACTAAAGAAATTTTTCACCTTTTCCAAATGGTCTTATACTTTTGACAAAGACTTTGAATGTGACCAATATTTACACATGTAGACTAGAGTATTTTACGTATAAATTTTGTATTAAATAACTTGACAAAGATTGATATGTGATTAAATCTCCCCAATTCAAATCCTGAAATTTGAGTGAGGCACCCAAATTCCCTGGTGAAATACACAATAAATTACCAACAATGTGCAAAGGAAATTGGCCATGCAAATAAACATTAGGTAAAGTAATGTAATTTTGTCACATTTCCAATCTTTTTTTTTTTTTTTTTTTGGCCCAGTGTTCAATTTCTATTTACAAAGTATGTTGCTAAAAGTTTGTATGACCTGCTTCACGTGGGATTCAAATTTCTCCAAATTTTTTGATTAATAAAAACAAAACTAACTCTGTAAGAACTTGACTGAGTTAAAAGAAAAAACATTTCTTGATCAGTTCTTGATTTAAAAAAAAAAAAAAAAAAAAATGAAATATGTTTATATATCAGTCTGAATTTCTGGAATGAGTTATTATTTACACTATTTATGTTCAGACTATTGTCCTCTTCACAATGTTTTGGCCATTGTGCCTTTCTGCAGTGTATATCAGTCTATGGTAAATTTTGACCTTTATTTAATCTGTAGCTGCTCATGTCTAGTGTTTGTTTTTATTTAGTACTGTTCAGTTATTTCTTACCCATTTCTACCGAGTGCAAAGTCCATGCTGCCCAACCGAGAGACTGAACTCACAATTCACTGTAGTGACAATGGCTTAGTTGATAAAAGTGTTGGTTTGTGAATTTGGTGACATTGTAATGATGGGGTCGATCCCTGGGTCAGGCAGTGTGTACTTGCATTCAAACAGAAACGAGCGAGCAATAACTGAACAATACTAAATAAGAACTAGACCATATCCTTAGATATGAGCAGTGGAAAAAGAACCATCTACCACTGTAGATTACATAAAGGATTCACTTAGGAATTGCCAATAGGTTACCCAGATTGACATACACCTGATGAAGGCCAGAATGTACAATGGCTGAAATGTTGTGATAACAATAACAAAATGAGGACAATAGTATATGAATATAAATAGTGGAAATCTGCTGAATCTCTTAACAGAAATGATTTCAATTTCAATTTCATCTTGCAGTTGAATTTTTTTTTTCTTTTCTTTTAAAAAGATAAATGTTTATATATCATTTTTTTTCATTACAGATGGAGTTCTACAGAAATTTAATAAAAAAATTGGATCCTCGATTTTACTTGGGTCCTGATTGGGATTTGTATGTGATCACATTTTTAGCCATTCTGCTTGGACTTGTTATCTTGTTACAACGACACGGTCAGGTGGCATAATCTGATTGGCTGAGCCACACTTGTTCTTGTAAATATCTATGTAAATAATTTTTTTTTTTTTTACACTTATTTTTTCTCCACTCCAACAATTTTCTTTTCTCCCCAACCATTTTTTTTTCTGTTTTTAGGTGTTCAATAAAAAAAGAAAAAAATCCAAAAAAGAAAAACAATTTTTTTATTTTTTATTTTAACAAAATTAAATCAGATTGGTTCCAGAATTTGTAAAAATAAGTAAAATCAAAGACTGTTACCCCCTCCCATACTAAATTATATCTAAAATTAGGTTTAGTGTGTTAGATTGTTCTTTTTTATGGTTAGTGTCTTTTATCTTGTATCAGTGGATGTTTACCAGTCTGATTTGCCTTTTTGCTGCTCTGCTTGTTTCTTCACTGAATGAGAGTATGTGGCTTTTCAGCAATTCACAGGAATTGAACTTTCAGGGAACAGGGTTTGATCTAACCATTGCTTTCTTCAACCAAATGTCTCAAATACTCAAACGATGAAAGTTCTTAATCAGAAGAAGTTCCTATATGCTTACTGGTCAATATGCTTGATCTAGTGAGGCAGTTGGTGCCTAGTGCGTTTTTTCACTCACCCCTTTTAGTGAGCAACTGGTCTCATCCTTAACACAACTGAAGACACATGAAATGTTCAGTTTAAGATTCTGAAGAAGGCCAGATGGTTGTTCGTAATGTTTCAGCTGTCATACCAAGTTGATTATATTTGCCCAAATGGAATAGCATAAAAATTTATATTTGCCCAAATGGAATAGCATAAAAATAACAATCAAAATAATTAGTTACTTTAAATTTGCACACTGGAATTAGCAGTTCCAAGAAAAGAGATCAGATAAGTGAACATTTTGGTTAAGATAAGATCTAATAGTTTTATTTGACTGCAAATTAGACAACAGCAGAGTTATGAAGAGGTAGTCTCTTAACAGCCATTGTTGATGCTTCTTGTAATTATTGTTAGTAAAACCCTTTTGGAAGGGATATACTCTTAAGAGAAAGAAATGTTTCCAATTTTGTTAATTTTGCAGTACATTTTATATGACCTGCTTTAGACATAAAATTTGATTCATTTAAAGTAGACTTTAGTCTGAGGACAAGATTGGAATATTCTGTGTACAATGGAAGTCTCTGTGAATGCTTCAGAACTACAAAACAGACTGAGTTTCTCAATATTGTAGTAAGAAATTGGAATCATAGCCAGCAGCTCAGAACATAAATGGGCATTGAAGATAATCATCTGGAAATGAAACAAACAAATTTCGTCAAGTTTGGAAAATTTCAAACTGGCTTACAAAACAAAAACAAAAGACATTTAATCATCGTAACATTGTTTATATTTGAGTATTAACAATTACTGTAATGTTATTTTGACTGAGGGCCAGATTGATAGGGTTGATAAACCATCAAATCAATGTGGCTTATTTAAAGCCAACAGTTATTTTGAATGGTAAAAAAAAATTTTTTTTTTTTTCAAGAGTTTAGTTTATTACTAGTTTATAAAATTCTAATATTTGACGGGAAAATAGCAAATTCTAACCTTTCTGTATGTGCAAATATACTACAAATTTATAACATTCTAATTTTGGAACAGGGGGAAGTGTTAAGATTCTTTCCTCTACTGAATGTTCCTTGTTTAGCCCAAAATCAGTTTTTCATGCATTTATTAGAAATTTAATATTTAAGAAGAAAATGTTGGTCTTATGTGACATTTGCTAGGGGCGCTCAAAATAATGTCCTTTATCTAGATGTGGCACAAGACCCAGCTTCAACCTTCACAGCATTGAAAAATATGCTTGATATTCAGCTGAGGTTCTGTCCACTGCCCAAAATTGGGTGAGAATATCTCACCCAGACCCTGTTGTTTCAACAGTGGAGGATAGCGACCCTAGGGGCTGGCTTTGCTCAGACTGCTAAGTAGAGGAGAAACTGATTTGTAGCCTTCAGTACCTCCAAAACCAAGCTAGTAACATTTCATCATCACTCCTGGCATGAGGAATGGCAGTACTCTGTATGGTCTTTACCTGGAGTGTCTGTCATGTAGAAAGAAGCGTACACACTGATCGCCAGATAATAAAACTATAAGAATGGATTAGTCCACTTGGAATCATGTGACCACGATGATAACCTACATTAAGGTTTAGTGTGTTAGATTGGTGGATCAACCGGATTACAAGTAGCAGCTGTTGTACTAGTTACAGCTGAGTAGTAGAGTTCAGTGTGATATTACTATTTAGTCCTTTAGATTACTCGTATAATACTGTACTATTTGCAGGATATGCAAATAAGTAAATCCATGAGTAACTAAAGTAAATATACCAAGGATTTTTTTTTCTTTTTTTATCATTTTGCCCCAAGCAAGGCAGTTTTACTGCCACTGGTGCGCAGTGGGTTACATATGAGGGGAAAGTGATTAGGGAGTGTCAGGGGAAGTGAGTAAGATGATGATGAGAATACTGGTTTGAGGAGAGTGGACGGGGAAAGGAGCATGAGAGAAAGAATATGAGTCAATAAAATTCTTGGAAATTGTAGCTGTCAGTGGAAGCAAGTATATGGAAGGGAATTTCAGAGGTGGGAAGTGCAAGAAAAGAAGCTGATAGAGTAGCAGTTGCAGTCACATTTGATTGGTTGGGCCTAGTTGCTAATCTGCTAATCTAGTAGCTCGAGTAAATTTATACATGGGGGCACCAGTGAGCTAAGTTCATTGGAGCAGAAGCCATGTAAATATTTGTAGAAGAGACAGAGAAGCCACACATCACTGCAGCTGAGCTACCAAGTCAGGATCGATTACATTACAGATTCTTTGCTGGATTTTGTCAAGAACCCCAAATTGGATAGCAGGGGTACCAGACCAGATATGACAACAGTATTCAATACACAGCCGGATGGTAGATTTATATATGTGAAGGATGAATTCAGACTGGCAAAACTTCCTGGCCCCTTCATCTATGGATTTAGTCATTTCACTTGAGGTCTGCTGAGAGAGTAAACCCAAGGAGGTGCAGTGTTTTGTTTTCTGTGAGATTAGCCTGATCCTTGCTAATGGGGGCTAGGAGTGATTGTTTGTGATGGTTAATGTATATGGACATTGGAGTCCTTCCTGAAGAAGGGAAGGTAACCTGGCACATAGAACTCGGAAGAGGGGATAGAAGGGTCAAGATTAGTTTCGCATTGGGCTAGGATGTCAGGTGAGTTTACTTGGAGGAAGGATTCAATGCTGTAAAAGTTAGTACGTATACCTTGTGGGTTTGTGAAGGAGATGTTGACAGGTTTGGTTGTTTGTTTGATTAGCTGGTTTAGTTTTGCTATTATGATAGTGTGTATTCATGGTTAGTGAGTTTTATTAGGAGAGAGGCCTAGAGTACAATTAGTCGGTCGCTGTATGCAGCATGTGTGGGAGGGAAACTGGTGCAAACTGCAGCATAATGTGGTCTCAGGGTTGTCCACTGGAGGTTCAAGCAGGGACACCCATCCCTGTGTGACATGGCACGAGAAAGCCAAATATTATTCAACTGTTGATCAAAGCAGCCTCTCAAGATGCTACGCAAGAGTTTGGGTTCCTAACTACCAGGTGAAAGCAGCAACCAGGAAACTGCCAACCCGGTACCCTCAGAATGGAGAGACGTTGCCACCATTCGCAAAAATTGCAAAAAGCTTGCGACAGCACTAACCCTAGGACCAGAGGAGAGGAAAGAAACAGGGAACCCCTTCCTAAACAAGATATAAGGCTTGCACCTCTACTCCTGCTCAAAAGAAGTGGGAGGTTGTGTTAACAGGGCGATAGAACGGTCTATCTACTCCAATAAAAAAAAAAAAAAAAAAAATTACTAAGTTTTAACGATATAAGTCGGGTGAACCCTTTAAAGATAATAGTTTTACAGTATCTTCCCTTACCAGTTTAAAGGAAAGACAAAATAGATGAAAAAGCTTTACTACTGCTATATGCTAGAAGAAAAAAAAGGTGTAATACAATAAATAAATACATTTCCAAAATTAAACTAGCAACGAAAAGAAAAAAAAATTATCAGGCACGCTTACCAGCCACTTGAAACCAAGGTGAGTGAAACTTCAAGACAAGATGGCAGATCCATTTCAAGGTCCAAGTCAATACAACTGTGTGATACCACGACACATCAGCAGTCTATTAGAACTCAACCTCACACCAGACCTTAACTTGAATTTGTATATACAACCTAATAATACTAATAATAGTCAGCTCCCTGTCCCACCCTAGAAAGAACCTGGTATGGGGAGTCAGGTACTATCTTTACGAGAGCCAAATCAGACTAAAAAAGAAGTCTTGCTTTCTCATCTGACCAGTAGTTGTTCAGTCCTTACTTTGCGGCCCTGTGAGTGATGAATTGTTTTTCACCTTTAACCCCTTTCCCTATGGGCAAAAAGTTGTTAGCCTCTCTCTATTCTGCTGAAATATCTGCCATGAAAATTGTGACAAGCTACTTTTGGTTTCGCCAGGTCAGAAACTTCAGATTGAACCTGCCCTGCCACGTACACAGAGTTAACTCCACGTTCTCATAATATACCATTGGTAAGGAGGAAGTTCTACTCAAACAGCTTTTCCCCAGAACTGTTGCATTGTGAAATATCCTCTTGAGAGGATGCTTCCCAGATCTTCACAATCTTAACCTCTTTAAGATGAGAGTTAATCTTACCTTAGCCTTATAATAGGCACATGTTGTCCCTTCTCTGTATGTTTTTACAATAACTTCATTTAATAAATCTTTACCATGAATGGCTCATTGGCCTTGTATTGGGTGAATGATCAGCTTATAATAAGACTAACAGCACCTTGTGCTTAAAACAAAAGTAAAAAATATCTCACCTGTTTGATAGAAGACAATGATCGAATGACTGGCCGGCAACTAGTTGAGCAAGTGCACAGAATGATATCTGCTTTTAACAGGGGCTCAGATAAACCTGGGAATTGGAAATCTTCCTGGTTGAAAGCCTCCCCATAAATCTCTGTAATGGCGTCTCTCTCATCTATAAATTGCTGGTTTTGCAAGTATTTCTCATGAAGATAAATTTTATTTTGAGACATACAGGAAGGTAGCTTTTCATCAAAAGCATCAGCAACTCGTATGATATTTAACTTGGAAAATAAATCTTTTAATTGCAAGACACCTGAAAAAGAAAACAAAATGAGAAGAATTTTAACGCACATTCTTTACTGAAGAAGACTAGTAGTGTTGGACGAAACTACTGTTTACACTGCTTATTCTGTTTTCATCCCTTCTACTAAATTTATTAACTGATACGTACACCGAGGTATTTGAAGTGGTCAGAATTTATTCATTCCACAGCCTGGATTTTATAAAGGATTCAGGGTATGCACCACGAGTGCTTTCATTTCAATTCCACATCATTCTTTGGAAAGGTTATCTTGAGTTTGGCTTCTTGGGAGATTGGTTAATTTTTTTTTTTTTTTTTGCTTATCACCCCTTTGCAGATTATTTAAAGCAAGAAAATGTTTTTGGATTCTAAGAATTAAGTAAATAAATCAAAAAGACAATCCTATGTAGCTAATCAATATTTCATTGATTAATTTATTTTCTATGGTTATTTACAGTCAGGAAATGTGTTTAGATTGTAAAAAATATTTTTTTGGAGATAATGATTTAGTAATACAAGTCTTACTAATTAACCTATAGTTGGGGGTAGAAGAGGTGCATTCATACCTTTCCTAAGGGTATTTGTGCATAAGAGGACACTTGGGAGATGATGTTGATAAACAAGGAGTTAAAATTAGATAAAAACACAGTGAAATATTAGCTGATTAATGCCAGGCTTCCACAAAACTAATTTTTTTTATACACATTTTGTTGCAGAATTTATTCCAATCAACACATCATAACCATAACTGTTCTCCTCGTTCATGCAGGACTGGGATTAATCTTGCACAAAGAAAGGCATGTCCTGCTTGACAGAGGATCTCAGTTTACCTGTCAACATACTGAGACAATGATTTGATGCAAGGTTTCACAAGGTCAGATGATCTTCCTAGCATTCAGACGCTAATGGTAGTTCAAGTTTTGATGTGTTCTGTGTCCTTTGTGGATCCCCACGCTACTACATAAAATGGTATTGACAAAAAAGGGTCATTTACTCTCGGTATCCATTTTATTAAGAGTGACAGCTTGGATTTTAAGAGGCAGTAGAAGGAACGGCATCACAGGAATGCATGTTGTTTTCAGCGTCTCTTTGTAGGTGGCATTAGCCTGCCATGAACCTGGGTGTGGGAGGCATATTGATAGTCTCTCAATAAAAACAAAAAAATTATCTTTAGGAAGTTTTTCATTCATGACTTGAAACTCCAGCCTAGCTTTATGTGTGTACATGTTGATTGCTATAAGATGCTCATCTGTTCTTTAACAGGTTTTCTTTTTCATCCTGAAGAATTACATAAAATTTTTCTCACGAGCAGATCTTCTATCGACTCTCATCCATCTCTTATCTATTCTTTTACATCACCTGTATTTGTTTTTTTTTCTCTCACTGTAACCCACTGTGCACCAGTGACATTTCTGCCTTGCTTGGGGTGAAATGATTATAGAAAAAAAAAAAATCTAAGAAGACATTGACTGAAACAAAGTTGTGGATAAATATCTTTCCTAATAAAGATGTGCAAACAATTTCTGTAAGTGACTCAATAGATTTTCTCTGCCTGATTTGGTCTTGGGTCAAACGAGACTTGCTACATCACCTCTCGTACTTACCTGCTATTATATCCAACTCATCTTCACTTGATGTGCAGATCAAAATTGGGGATTTCTTAGCCAATGTTTGAATGTGCAAAAAACTTGCATAATCCTCGAACCAGTGCATCAGATACGACAAACTATAATCGCAGTTTTCACTTTCAATCACAACAAATTCATTTTTCTCCATAACAGAAGAAATTGTGTCTAGAACAAAACCAAAAAGAAACATTAAATTCTATTTGAATAACGTGTGCGCAAAATTATCTTGTTGCAATTTGTGATTTCCTGTAATTTACATTAATCGATTTAATTTAAATTCTTTTCAACTCATAAAGATCTTGTATTTAATATTACACTTTTATGAAGTTAGGCCAAGTAAAAGTATGGTTGCCTATATTTATGAAAAAACTTGTTCTAAGGTCTTTTACTTTGTCATCAGACAATGTTAGCTCATTGTTGTCAAAATGATTTTCATCTGAATATAAGAAACAATACATTTGTTATTTATGTTATGGATGTGATAAGACAAAAAATTGTGTGCGTGTCAAATTAACTAATCAGAATGGAGATCAATTTTATATTTGAAAATATAGGTTATATTTTTGGGGAATACAGGATTTCTTCTTTCAATCTTAACGAGAAGAGTGTCAGTCGATTTCACCAACGTCCAATATAATATATATGCTATATATTATTAAATTTCTTAAGAATAAAAATCTATTAAATAGACGTAATGAAATAAATGTCATATGTAAACATTGAAAAATGTTCATCTTAGAATAGGGTTAAAAAGATTCTTCATAAAAAAAATAGCCATTAATTTACAAATATCTAATCAATTGTTAATATAATAATAATTAAATAGATACTAAAATTTTGTATTCTGATAAATTTTGTGTTATGATGTAATAATCAAATAAATTTTTAAATAGATATTAAAAATTTTTTAATTAAATTGTTTACAAATTAAGAGTTTATGAAAAATTAGAATAAAATGCATTCTGAAAATAAATAAAAATAGTATAATTACACTCAGAGGTCCCTTTAAGTTAGATAAAAAATATAAAATGAATTCTTTCTTTTTTCTTTTAAAAAAAATGCTGGGATAAAGAAAACTAAGACATTTTGTAACAATAACGGATACATCAACAGAAATGAAGTCTGTTTTCCCGAAAGGTGCAATCTATGTTTAGGGGAAAAAATAAAAATATTAAAGTACCCAAATCAACACCTACTTTTAAATTTATGTAAAGAATTCATAAGTAAATGCCACCATAAGTTAAAATTTGTGAATTTTAAAACTTGAGATTTAAGTTTTAAATTTAATCTATTAATTTAGTAAATTAAAAGTTTTTTTTTTTTTTGCAAGTAAATTTAGACCCCACTACCAAATACTAATCCCAGCCTTATAGGGACCGTCCTTCTTCCTTCTTCCTTCTTCCTTCTTCCTATCTAAATATCTACTATTTAACGTAAGAATCTGTAGACCAACTCTTTAGCCCTCATTTTTCCTGCATCTTTATATTTTGTTTTGTTTTTGCAATGATTCTTATTTCCATTTTTGTTTTTCCATGACTCATATAACTTACCTGCACTTTGTTATAATTGTAATGGGTGGATGTATATATATATATATATATATATATATATGGGTATGTATTTATAGGTATGGGTGTATGTAGGTGTGTGTGTGTGTGTATATATATAT